>OX451740.1:149239550-150439550 GCA_948472305.1 Vicia faba
ATGATGTTATGTACATGTATGCACAAACAAGTAAGTGTATATACAGGCAGACAATATTCACACAAAGCACACAAGGCCTTAGGTTTAGGCTTGCATGAGGTTCAGGTACTACCCTCTTTCAGTTTGTTGGTTAAAACCTGTCCTATCAAAAGTAACCGGGTTCTAGAGGTCCCAATATCACTGGATTGCTTTCAATGTTCATCGTTTCGATTTAGCCACTGAACTGGCGACCGAAATATCCCAGGAAAGCAACCCTCAATTGAGTGTAGTATCGAGTATCAACCGACTTCGGAGTACACCAAAGTAGTCATCTCACTACCCTAAAGAGGCTAAGATGGTCAATTAAGGTTCTAAGGTCAGTTGATGCTTTACGACACCACACGGAGGCCCCGTACTCTCCTTGACTGAACTCAAGGGTTACCGGTACACACCAAAGTGCCACATCAACGTAGCAGACTGCTTCAACCATGTCGGTATACCCCGCACAGTTCCCTCACAGCCTTGTTGCTACCTAAAAGGGTTTCCCCAGATCCGGGTTAGGATCTATAAAACTCCGATACAAAGCCCACAAATGTAAAGCAAACAAAGCAATCAATTAAAAGTAAAGGTGATCTAAACCCTAAGGTAACCCCACTTTAAAATTTTCCCCAGCAGAGTCGCCAGTTTTGTGATACGGTGGGAGAACTGACTAGTGTTTTGCGTTTGTATTCGCAAATGTTGCGGTTAGCAAGAGTCGCCACCGACTTTTTACTTTATCCTAAAGGAAAGGTTAAAAAAGCACAGCAAAAACCTTTTGAGATATTTCGTGGGTTCGGGGGGTAGATTATGAAAAGGGAAGGTATTAGCACCCTTTTCATCCATGGTTATCCATGGGCTCTTAGTTACTTGGTTTTTTAGATCACTTGCCTTGTTTTTCGATTGCTTTGAAAATGGTGTGTGTGTGGGTGCTTTTTGAAAATGTTTTTGGAAAAAGATGCCTTGTCTTAGGCAACTAATGTATTTGACTCGTGTTTGAGTGTTTTACAAAAGTGTGAATCTTTTCGAAAAGATGTTTCAAATGTTTTTGAGAGTTTGTTTGAAAGTGTTGTGGATTGTGGTTTTTGAAAAGAAGGCAAATGTTTTTGCAAGTTCGATCTCAAGTAACTAAGAATTTTGTCTACCCTATTGTACTCAAAGGTTTTTTGTCATGTTTTAACCCTTTTTTAACAATTTTGTTCCACCATTGAAATTGATGGACAATCTTGCGTTTAGGAAGTTTATTCGGGACGGGCGCGGGTCATCGTATGGACCATGAATGCAATGATGCCAAGTGTCTTTGGCAATTCGCTTTGAAGGGACTATGATCGTTCCGTTTAGGCAACACTTTGAGACTTATGATCATTTGATTTTGTTTTGCCAAAGATACTCGACGTGCAAGCATGGCCCATTTTGGAAGGCAACATGTGGGATTACCCTAGGGGGTGCAAGTGTGATTGTGTATTGATTACATGTATTTGTCTTGTATTAGGTTATCTAGCGTTTGATTTTATGTACATACAAACCCTAGGTCTAACCATGGCATAATTGAAAACTGTAAATTGCGGAATGTAAATCTACGCTATTACAAAATAATATCCGAGAGTGGGGGTATAAATGTACAAGGGGATGAGACTTATAGTACCCAATAATTTACAACCAAATCGAATGTCGCGATCAAATGAATATCAAATATAAATGTAAGATAAACATGTGTATAGGGTAATGTGAATGTATTTGTGTAAGTGTACAAATGTATATGTATGTCAATTGTGTATGTGTAATTATGTACAGGTGCGAAATGTGAAATCGAGTCATATTAGGGTTTGACCTAGAGAAATGTTTTTAAATGTATTTTTGATTTACATGTTAAATTATGTACAAAAGAAAAATGAAGTGTTTTGATTAAATGTTCAATTTTTAATTGGAAAGTATTTTAGTCCAAATGTTTGTGAGTTGAATATTAGAGAAAATGTGTATTTAATTGTTATGTATGAAAAAGAATGTTAACTAAAAAAAAGGAGTTTAATTTTAATTATGTATGAAAAATGTATAAAATGTATTTCAATTAAAAAAGTATTTTCAATTTAATTATGTATGAAAATGAGAAAAGATAATATGTACGAATGTGTTTCAATATGTAAAAAAAATATTTTCAAGTTAATTGGTATAAAAAGTATTTTGTTATTGTTATGTACAAAAGTGGTGAATTAAAAAGTTTCAATTTTAATTATATGATAAAAGTGTTTTATTATTTAGGTTAGTATTTACAAAATAAAAAAAGTGAACATTTTTTATAAGATAAAAAGAGGGTTAGTGTTTTATAAAAATGAAGTAAGTTAATTAAGAATGTTATATTAATTAAAACTATATTTAGTTAGAAAATAAATATTGTTTGTAAAATAAAAGGGATTAGAATTTAATGTTGTTAAGAAAAAAGAAGAGAATGGTTAGTGTTTAGTGTTGTAAAAAAAGAGAAGCATTTTAAATGGGCTTCAGGCAAATTTCAAAACGGGTCAGGCCCATGTTGTCTTGAACGAAATTAGGGTTTAGGCATTGTTTCAGTTTGGAACGAAGGCTAGGGCTTGTGAGGCAGCGACGGCGCGTTGAGTTTCGTCTTCTCCGTTCAATTTCCTGAGCCATCCGTCCCTCCGGCCACCAACATCACTCTCGAACCTCTCTTCCCTCCCTAGCACGGTCTCCACATCTTCTTGAAACAAGGTTGGTTCTTAGTTGTTATGTCTTTATCTTTTCTTTTCTGGATTCGCATGGAATTTGTTCTGAGCTCTTTATTTTTTTGTTTTTTATGAGGTGAAAGGGAAGGGATAGAAGGCTCGTTACCTGATTTTGGAGATGGAGGAGAGAAGAAGGGGTGATGCTTCAGGAGGCCGGAACGGAGGTGATGGACTTTGAGCTTGCCTCGCTTTTGACGCCTTCCTGGTACTTTCGTTCTTTTGATATGTTAGGGCTTTGATGATGATGTACACTGAGAAACCCTAATTCACTTCTTTATCTCTTCTTCCACTATGATGCCTTTTGGGAATTTGTATGTTGCTTGAACATTTGCTTTGAATACGCTTCTTATTGTTGCCTTTGTGTTGTTGCCTGGAATTTTTGCTGAATGGTTGCCTTGAGATGCCCAGTGATGATCTCAGATCTGAGGGCCTATGTTGCCTTTGATACTTTGTTTTCCTCTGAGTCCCTGATGCTTCTTTCTTTCTTCTTCTTGAGAGGCTATATGCTTGCTTGTGTGCCTTACTGAGATGTTTATGATGAAGCCCCTGATGCCTTGAATGATTGTCCTGTGTTATCTTTAATTCGCCCTCTTGTACGTCTGCTTGCCTTTATTGTCTTGACTGATTTTGGACAGTTATTGCCTTGAGTGTGGGTTGTAATATGATGCTTGAAGGTTGAGGCAGGGTATTGGTGTTTGATAGGTTGCAAGTTATGGTTTTTTGTTATGACAGTAGTGGTGTTCTTTGATTTAGGCAGGTTGTGGCATTTCTAAGTTATGTGCTTGAAGGTTGAGGCCTTGACAGGTTCTATATCTTTTCTATCTCCTCACTTCTGGACTGTGCTTACTGCCCAACTCAGTTTGTTATTTTCTGATTTTTGTATCTTTTTCTTCCTTTCTAACCTTACTGAACTGTCTTGCATTGGCTTGTGTTTTCTGAGACTGATGCAGAGTGGATGAAGTTTTGTGGACAAGGTTCAGGTTTTTGATATTGGTTAGATGGATTTTTGTGCAGCTACTGAGTTGTATATATCTCTTCTCTCTTCTATCTGTTCTACTGTCTCTTCTGAACTGATATCTTGAACTGTCTGCTGTGCTGAACTGAACTGTCTTGGCTTTTTGATTTTGTGTATCTTTTTTCTGACCTGCTACTGCACTGTCTTGTGGATCTTCTATTATGCAGAGTTGATGAAATTTGTACACATTCCTCTCTCTTCCTTTTGCCTGCTGTGCTGATGTCTATGCCTAACCTGAACTGAGTTTGCTTTATCTCTCTTTACTCTCTCTTTACAGTACAGCAAAGAATTTTTATATAATTTAAGTTGTACTTTTCTGAAGGGGCCCTGGATGGGAAGTGATGATTAAGATCTTAGCTTGCATCTTACATTTTGCATCTTTATCTCTTTTGACAGTTTATGTGTGCTGACTTCCTTTTCCTTGATATCTTGGCTAAATCTTTTCATGACAGCTTGGGTACTTGTGATTTTCTTTGAGTGGACTTTGGGCATTTTGACAGTAGCCTTTGCTTTTGGATAGAAAGTTTGGATTTGAACTTTTCAGTTTGGATTGGATTTTGAATCTTGAATTTCTATGCAGCTTGAAATTTGTAACTTATGCATTTTTGACATTTGCATTTCATGAAATAAAATAATCTTCCCTCTCTGTGAACCGGGAGAAATCCCGTGATTTGCAGAGAGGGTCAACTGATCCCAGTCAGTGGCCCCTAATGATGAGCAATTTTTAACTGTCCTTTTTAAATGTCTTCTGACTTTTCTTGTTTCTTTTTGCAGATGAAAAATAGAATACCGGAGCGGAGTGAAGAATGAAGAATATTTAGAAAATAGGATAATTTTTTCATTCTATGTAATATTTAAATTAAATGTAAATTATTGTCTGTAATAAACAACAATTTGTACAAATAACTCAAATATCAATAAAAGTTTAAATTATCCGATTAATTCTAATTTCTTTATTGTTTATTTATTTATTTAAAATTCTTAGAATTAAAACAATTGAAAAATAAATTCAATCATTTAATTTCAGAATAATAAATAACTTAAATAAAACAACATTGATCAATTAAGTCTGTCTTATTCAACATCCAGAGCAAAGAAGCAGTCGATCCAAAAAGACTGATCAAACGCATAAACACTGTGAATCCAACACTGCATATATCTTTTGACTGATGAATTCAAACCAATCGCCTCCTCTTACTAATTTGTCATAAACACTGATTCTTGCAAGTACTGTAAATCCAACTGCAACCCTTCTTTGACTGGCCCAAACAAAATGAATTTACGCCACTGTCTCCTTTGCTGATTAAACCAAGATAACGCGAATTTTAATCCGAATCTTGAAATAAACCGCAAAGTGCTGTGGAATTTAGATTCTTCTGAGAATATGCCCATAAAACCCTAATTCCGATTAAATGCCAAATCACGCTCGCTTGATCAAAATTGAACCAAAAATCAATCAAACCCTAGGCCCACTGTATGAAACAATTCAGAGCTCTGAAAATCAGTAAAAACCCTAGTTTTGCTTGACTGTCAAGAAAAGTCCGTTTGTCCGATTCTTGAGCCAGTTTGAGAAGTCAGGAAATGTTTGAAGCTGAGATTTCTTGGGGGGAAAAATGCGAGGGCAAATTTTGGGGTACAACAGCATGGTATACACATGACCTATTGTAATGATGCAGATGAATTCAAAGTCTAAGCCAGAATAAGAGAAATTAGGCGGGAAAATTTTGGGGTGCAACAGCTGCCCCTATTTAATCGCCTTCAACCTGAAGGTGAGATTAGCGCCAGCCTTTCGAACCTTCAAGGTGGAAGAAGATTAAATACTAAGAGAACCTGGAAATTTGTACTTCGAAAACAGTCAGGAATTATTATATTTTTGGTTTTCTGTATTTTCTATTTTTTGCTTTTTGGGTTAAAGGGGTTATCAGGGATAAATGTATGTCGGACCAGGGTTAGACACACAAAAGAGAACTTGGTTATCAAGGAACATCTATTTGGAGTTAGTAACGAACACATGCAAGAAAGATATCAAATGATATATTCCCGAAGTCAGTAGCAGACATACGAAAAAGGTATCAAAGATACATATCTGGGGTCGGTAGCGGATACACACAAAAGAGACAGACCGAAGAAAGCTCTTATAAAGATATCAAGAATATATGTCTGGGGTTGGTAGAAGACACATAACAGGGAAGAGACCGGAGGAAAGGACTCTAACCAAGGATATCAGGAATATACGTCCAGAGGAAAAGACATATAACCAAGGATATCAAGAAAATATGTCCAGAGGAAAGGACATATATAAGGAAAGAGGCCGGAGGAAAGGACTCTAGCCAAGGATATCAGGAAAATATGTCCGGATGAAAGTACATATAATCAAGGATATCAAGAAAATATGTCCAGAGGAAAGACATATATAAGGAAAGAGGCCGGAGGAAAAGACTCTAACCAAAGATATTAGGAATATACGTCCGGAGGAAATGACATATAACAAAAGATATCAAGAAAATATGTTTAAAGGAAAGGACATATATAAGGAAAGAGGTCGGAGAAAAGGACTCTGACCTAAGATATTAGGAATATACGTCTAGAGGAAAGTACATATAACCAAGGATATCAAGAAAATATGTCCGGAGGAAACGACATATATAAGGAAAGAGGCCAGAGGAAAGGACTCTAACTAAGGATATCAGGAAAATATGTCCGGAGGAAAGGACATATATAAGGAAAGAGGACGGAGGAAAGGACTCTAACCAAAGATAACAGGAAAGTATGTCCAGAGGAAAACACATATATAAGGAAAGAGGCCGAAGGAAATGACTCTAACCAAGAATATCAGGAAAATATGTCCAAAGGAAAGGATATTATAAGGAAAGAGACCGGAGGAAAGGACTCTAACCAAGGATATCAGGAAAATATCTCCGGAGGAAACGACATATAACCAAGGATATCAAGAAAATATATCCGGAGGAAAGGACATATATAAGGAAAGAGGCTGGAGGAAAGGACTCTAACCAAAGTTATTAGGAATATACGTCCGGAGGAAAGGACATATAACCAAGGATATCAAGAAAATATGTCCGGAGAAAAGGACATATATAAGAAAAGAGGCCAGAGGAAAGGACTCTAACCAAATATATTAGGAATATATGTCTGAAGGAAAGGACATATAACCAAGGATGTCAAGAAAATATATCCTGAGGAAAAGACATATATAAGGAAAGAGGCCGGAGGAAATGACTCTAACCTAAGATATTAGGAATATACGTTCGGAGGAAAGGAAATATAACCAAGGATATCAAGAAAAATATCCGGAGGAAAGGACATATATAAGGAAAGAGGCCGGAGGAAAGGATTCTAAACAAAGATATTAGGAAAACGTCTGGAGGAAAGGATATATAACCAAGGATATCAAGAAAATATGTCTGGGGGAAAGGACATATATAAGGAAAGAGGCCGGAGGAAAGGACTCTAACCAAGGATATCAGGAAAATATGTCCGGAGGAAAGGACATATATATGGAAAGAGGCCGGAGGAAAGGACTCTAACCAAGGATATCAGGAAAACTATGTCTGGAGGAAAGGACATATATAAGGAAAGAGGCCGGAGGAAAGGACTCTAACCAAGGATATCAGGAAAATATGTTCGTAGGAAAGGACATATAACCAAGGATATCAAGAAAGGAATGCTAAACACATATAGACTTCTAGAGAATTAACCCCGATTGAAGGCGAACTTTAACCAACAAAAAGGAGGGACACCGGGCAAAGCCGAATTTGCCAGATAAAAGAAGACTAACCGAAGGTAGGCTTTTTTGCGGGGAGAATGTCGACCAAAGATGGACTTTCTAGGGATACTACGCGATAGATTCCATTGAGGAAACAGGATGAAGATTTTAACCAAAGTAAATTCACAGAGAACGCCGACATTAAAGACAGACTTTACAGGAGAAAGAAATCAGTCGAGGGGTACTCTGACAAGGATACCAACCAAAGACGGATTTAAGGGAAAAGAACTTACTAGGGATTCACATATGTATTGAACCCAAACAGAACTCCGATCAAAGGAGCACTCATAATTAGAAAAGGGAGACCAACTATAGAGATTCTAAACAAGGATTGCCAACGCACGTTGGGCTTTTAGAGTTACAAATACGCAAGAACTACAAAGTCGCTCAGGCCAAAGGCGAGGTGTAATTCTTCTAGAGTGGAGATTATCTGAATCACCACACATTAAGTATGGATACTCGAACCCTTGAGAAGCAAGAAAGGTTATACACTGACTCTTACTCGCACTTCTAATTGCAAAGGAAGACAGGGGTGAAATAACCAAAGGCTTGCAAGGGCAAGAACGAACCACAAACTTACTGTGGGAAATGGAAAGAATCAAAGACCCGACTAGTGGTAAATCGAACAGACTCTGCTGGGGAAACAGAATAGGGTCACCCTAGGCTTGCTGTGGAGATAATTCAAATTTGAGCGCAACGATTTAGTCACCACAAGTAAACATAATTGGCTTATACTCATGCATGTTTGAATTTGTTTTTATAGCGTAATGCCCCATACAATAGAAATGCTACACGTTTTGGTAGATGCAATGTAATGTTGCATGTTTAGTAATTCATTGGGGAGATCACATCAATAATCGAATGTTGGGAAGACAATGAACTTCCGAATGATTATTCTTTACGCATCTGAACCTCTATAGAGAAAATACGATCCGAACTTCAATGGGGAACCGGGACTCAAAACCATCAACCTATAAAAATAAATATCATTAGGGAAGTAACTTCCCGGAGAGCAATATTGCAAAAATAAATTACAGTTCAGAGAAAATCTTGAATCCTGATCAAACTCCCAACTTCCTGGGGAACAAATTCTATATCTTTGGTTAAAAAGAGGAGAGCTTTATTGGGGATGCTAACTTTCTCACATAGAATCTCTTGACGAAGATAACTTATACCGAGGAGTATAGAAATTCTTAAATAAAAAGAATTCTACTCATACCACACTGGGGATAACACCGCCTGGGTACAAAATCTTCACTTCGGGAAGAAACAAACATCTTGGGACAAAAACTCCACTGGGGATATCTCAACAAAATCTTCTATCAACGGTAAACGAGTTATCACTGGCGCTCCCATGTACACCACACTAGGGAGACATGACACTTGCTCCACTAGGTAAAGAAAACTCACTCCATTGGGGAATAATGTGTACCTTACCCCGACATGGTCCTTGAAATTCAGCTTCGACTGGGAAAAAGACTACCTCATACACTAGGGGGTCCAAAGCCTTTAGATGATATCATCAATGATATCTGGTTGCATTGAGTGTAGCCATCTCTGCAAGATTTAAGCCGGTAAGAAGTTCTATACTGGGGAGCAGCAACCATTTCATTGCGGATGATGGTCGTCCTCATGAGGATAACAAACTAGAATCTCCCATAAGTAAACATGGGTCTCTTCAAGAAACTCTGATATAGGAAAGCCGTGTTGGAGAGAGAGAGTGCAAACCTTACTGAGTAGGATAATACATACTTCATGGGGAGAACACGTGCAAACCTCACTGGGTACGCCATAGACTGTTGACTTCAAGGGGAATATACCAAAATCTATGGTTAGTGAGTAAAATGATTCTTCCTAGAAAACCTGGAAAGAAACAGACTGCACTGAGAATGAGGGATACTCGGGGCGAAAGTACGCCTTTACTGGGGAAAAATACTGCAAAAATAAATTGCAGTTCAGAGGAAATTTTGAACTCTAATCCAACTCCCAACTTTTATGGGGAAAAATCCAACATCTCCTTCTAGGGATAAAGATAATTTTGTTGGGAACTGGGACCTTCTGATGTAAGTCTTCAATAAAAGTGACTTTGACTGGGATCACATAAATTCTTAAATAAAAGAATTCTACCCAGGCCACACGTGGAATACCACCATCGAGGATAACAACCTTCACTTGAAGAAGAGGGGGCATCTTTGAATCATAAGTTCGAGGTTCAGAACCCCACAGAGGAAATATTTCAGCAATACTCCATCACTGGGGATAAAAGAAAACTAAACGGCATTCGTCCATGCACGACGCTCCAGAAAAAAAAGGAGACTTTCTCCATTGAGGCATAACAAACATGTTAATCAAACATCTTTTCAAGAAAATCTGACTAAGGCAAAACTTCCCTGAGGAGAAAACATACGAACTTCATAGAGACGATGAATGACAACCTCACTAGGAGGATAAATGCCAACCAAGGAGACGCAGGGTATCGACTTCAAGAGGATATAACAAAGGTATCCAGTCCATAGAAGCAATTCTTCCCAGATTTGTCGAAGCAAAGTAGACTGCGCTGAAGAAGAAGATTGTACAGAATTATGCTAAAATACACTTCTTTGGAGATCAGCCCCCTGGGAGGGACAAACTCTTAACAAAACTCTTATCAAGAGTGCATACTTCAAATGGGGATTACATATGGATATACTTTCACTAGAGATAAAGCATTCCTTATGGGCGAGAGCATGCCCTCACTCGAGATACAAGATTCTGTCTTGAGCAGAAGTGAGCATTCACTAGGGAAATTGGATCCCATTCTACAAAAATCCTCATGTAAGCCGCACACAGGCCCTTCTTAATTCGTTTGTTGGTGTGCTTCTTGTCCTAAAAGACCAACAACACTTGCAAAAAAAGAAATTGTGGCAATATGCCCCATGTGTGGAATGGAAAAATTCACTGAAGAGTAAATAATTTGAACTACCAACCACTGGGTAAAAACTTCAATGCAAGATTAAACCTTCATCATGTCAACTTTGAGGAGGAATACCACTGTCAATTGTACATTTGTAGAAGATACTGCAAAAATAAATTGCAGTCCATTGAGGAAAAATCATCTTGACTTCAAACATCTTCTAAATTTCCAGGGAGAAAGAACATTCTCCTCCTTCTGGAGAGAAACGAGGATGCTTCGCTGGGGAATAAAGATCTCTCAAGAGAAACCTCTTAGCAGATATACCTTTGTCAAGTAGCAACATATCATGTGTTGGGGAAAGAAGTCCTTCTCGGAAACAACATTTCCATCACGATCTTTGTATGGGTAAACAAACTCAAATGATCTTTGCGTTGCTGCTCATATCCTATCGAGGATAACAATCCACATTTCAATTGGAGATAATGATCCCGACTTCTGATAAAGGAACATCAATAAATGGACTTAAGTATATGATGAGTCAAGGATAGAAATCATGACTTTCTGCCACGCTCTTCAAATACATAAATTATTTAGCCTGCACATGGGCTTGATCTGATCAACCATTTAAGAAGAGAAAATAACCCTGCATAAATTCTTTCCCCAGTCTGTAAGGCTTTTGAAGAAAATTGCCTCGAGAAGACTTTATGAGACCTGTATCATCGAAGATAATCTGCCCCAGTGTTATGAACCTTGGAATATGGCTCCTGACTGACCGGAGTTAGAAGCAGTTTCAACCATGCTTGAGTGAATTCTCGTGCATCTGTAGATTCTGAAAGTATTCATCTCTAATCAACGAATTCTCGGAGAAATTTGTCAAATCTTAACATAACTGCCCCAGTTTGATTGTACTTTTGAGGGATAAAATCCCGACTTTAATGCCTCAGATTGGTTGATCACTTACTCGACGGAGTATTCAACATGCTAGACCCTGCTCAACAGAGTCTCGACACACCATTTCCTTCATCTCATGCTTAAGGAGAAATGTGAAGCTCGCAGAATTTCGAAGACAACACAACCTTTGGGTGGCTGACTTACGTCTTGAAAGTAGGTTAGTACACAATTGTACTTCTCAACTTAAACTGCTTCACGTTTGTGATACGGTGGGAGAACTGACTATGGTTTTGCGTTTGTTTTCGCAAATGTTTCGGTTGAGCAAGAGTCGCCACCGACTTTTTATTTTATCCTAAGGAAAGGTTCAAAAAGCACAGCAAAAACCTTTGAGATTTTTCTTGGGTTCGGGGAGTAGATTATATAAAGGGAAGGTATTAGCACCCTTTCTATCCATGGTTATCCATGGGCTCTTAGGTACTTGCTTAGATCAACTTGCCTTGGTTTTCAATTGTTTGAAATGGTGCTTGGTGGGTGGTTTTGAAAATGCTTTGAAAAAGATGCCTTGTATAGGCTACCCTTGTAACAATTCTTTACTCGAATGTTTTACAAAAGGTGTTTTGTCTTTTGAAAAGATGTTTCAAGGTTTTTTGAAAGTTTGTTTTGAAAGTGTTTGTGAAGTGTGGTTTGAAAATAGGCAAGTGTTTTCTTTTGCAAATGGAAAAGTACTTAAGAGCTATCTACCCTAAAGTTCTCAAAGATTTATGCTATGTTTTAACCCTTTTCACAATTTTGTTCCACCATTGTATTTGGTGGACAATCTTGTGTTAGGAGATGAAAGGGACGGGCGCGGGTCATCGTTTAGACCATAGTTGCAATAGTGCTAAGTGTCTTTGGGCAATTTTTCTTTGAAGGGACTTGATCATTTTAGGCAACTTTTCGAAAGCGTCATCGAGGGACTATGATCATTTGAATTGTTTGTTTTTACCCAAAGAAACCTAACATGCAATATGGCCTATTTATTTGAAGGCAACAAAGTGGAATACCCTAGGGGTGCAAGTGTGATATGTGTTGTCCAATTTCATGCTTGTTTATCTTTGAAATTAGGTCAAACTATTTTGTTCTTTTTATTTGCATACAAACCCTAATTCTAGCATGGTATATTTAGAAAGCGTTTAAAGTGCGAAAAGTAAAATTCCTACACTATTACAACACAATATGGGAAGGGGGGTACAAATGTTCAAATGGGGGGATATTTAGACAAAGAAATTAAACCTAGCTATTACATCATTTTTGGAATATTTACAAATAATTAATTGCATAAATTACATGGAAAATAAAATAAAGATGCAAAATGCAAAAAGGGTTTTTATATGTATGAAAAAAAGTATTATTTATGTTAAATAAATAAAAATAAAAAAGTATTATTTTTGGAGTTTTTTATGTTTTAAGGGTAAAACCCTAATTTTTATTAAGTAATATATATATTATTTAATTTACACAAATATTTATTTATTATGTACAAAAAATAAAATAAAATGAAATATATTTATAAAAAGTGTTTTTTATGTCAAATATTAATAAGATAAAAAAAATGTATGTATTTTTGTATTTTAACCTAAATATACTAATAAATATATATATATATATATATATATATATATATATATATATATATATATATATATATATATATATATATATATATATATATATATATATATATATATATATATATATATATATATATATATATATATATATATATATATATATATATATATATATATATATTAATTTCTAAATATGTATTATATGTATAAAAATAATAATATTTAATATTTATAAAAAAAAGTATATTTTGCATAAAATATTTTCAAAAGAAAAATGAAATGTATTTACATTATTTTTTCTAGTTTTTTCATAATAATAATATATATATATTTATGTGCAAATGTCCATATAAGCAAATAAATACCTAAAAAATATAAAAATGGTGTAAAAAATATTTTTCATGTTTTTAATATTATTAGCAAAAATAAATAAGTCAAAATGAAAAAAGAAAAGTCAACAAATCAAGCAAATAAATAAAATGGGCTCAGGGGGTGCAAAACCAAAAATATGGTGTAAAAAGAAATAACACAAAAGCCCAGCCCATGAAACTTCTTCTTCAACCTTCAGCCAAAAAATGTTCAAAAAAACGCGCGCATGTGACCAAGTTCAAACATCTGGATTCTTTGACTTTTTGCACAAACTTCCAACATAAGAAATGTTAAGCATTGAATCACGATTCTAAATATATAAAAAACTCATCCTAACTCTCAGAAATGAGAGAGAATTTTGACATTTCCAAATCCTGACCTAAGTTTTCTTCCATTTTCAAACCTTAAATTCTCATAGCTCAGGCAAAATAAATGAAAAGTAAAAGCATGTACAGGTTTAGGGGCATGAGTAGAACATTCCTTATTCACAAACCTAGAGCTAAGGAAGCCTATACTAAGAGTTAGAAGTTCACAAAAATACCTGTTCAGTTGAAGTTCTATCTGACAATGGGGAAGCTTTCAGGGCAAGATGTTGATCTGTATAGATTTCCTGAAGTGTGGTGATGTTATTCCAATGCTTACTTTGCTTTGAAACCTCTTGAATCGAGCTATGGACCTTCAACTGCAAAATAAGAAAGTGAAAATGGTGGAACTGGTTAGAGGAATTACAGGTCGTGTTTTAGGTTTTGGTTAGCTTGCATTGATGCTAGGGAATGTGTTTGATGACCTTTGGGCAAGAAATCATGCAAGGGATGAGAGTTGGCACTCAAACTGCAGTGAGAACTCTGTTTGAGCAGTTTGATGGTGGTTCTGAGTTTGGCAAGGTATTGGAGGCTAAAGGCTCGTGTTCTAGCTTGGTTAGGATGATTAGAAAATGTATACAATATTTGCTTAAGTGTCCTAATGCTGAGATGAGAGTTATGGTGTGATATGGGATGTTTCTTAACACTTAAGCGAGAAAATGTCAAGTTGAGGTTTAGGCAGGTAGAGGCCCTCATAACATGCTGCAAAGCTCCTCCTTGATCAGTGTGTTATGCTCATAATCTTGTGCCAATTAGATTTCATCTGTACTTGTGGATTTGCAATTGGACATAAAGCTTAACTTTTCAAAAATGGTTATTTCACTTTTTCCATAAATGGATTAAACTTGTATGTAATGCTTGAACTCATAGAACAACACTTTGGCACAAAGGTTTGGCATTAAATTTATGAGTGTTGGATGGTTTAAGGGCCTGTAATGTAGCACAAACTAAGCTGACTTGAAAATGGCATAAGTTATGAACATGTACATGACCAATTCAAAAGTGAGTTTTTTCCATATTGCAAAATTCGATTCTCTCAAGTTATGAGGTTGTTTGATGAGTTCTTGGACATTTTGGAAAGCTTGGAATGTGTAATACAATCCATCTTTGAAATGCAAATTGAAATTCCAAGTGGAAGTGTATGGAAAATGGTCTTGAAGTTAGGTAGAAAACCTTGCCAAAATAGGTTAAAATTTCACTAAGTTAAGAATGGTTTAGTACCCTTATTCCAAAAATTGTAACTTGAGATACAAGCCTCATTTGGGAAAACTTTGTGAATTAAAGTTGTAGATTATGCAACAAGCTACAACTTTAATGTTTTGACTTTTGTTTGAATCCAAATGAATCTTGGTGAGAAAGTGGGGCAAAGTTGGGAAAAAATTAGGGTTTTTCATAACTTAGAAAAATTCTAAGTTATGAAAAATTCCCATTTCAAACCCTAATTTGCAAATTTTGATTTCTTGGTGAACAAGTTTCATGATTTGGCATGTTTTGATGAAAAATGAATCTTGACTCTTGATTTTGACCAAAAGTCAAAGTTTGACTTTTCAGTATACAGTCAAAATTGATCAATTGACTGGGAAATTCAACTGTCAATCTTGTGCATTTGGGATCTTTTGAGTTTGTTGAGCATGTCAAGATAATTCCATGGGGTCCTTGAGTCCATATGTGAGCTTGGTTTGCCATTGGCTAGGTCAAACAGTCAAAAATTGCCTTTGTGCAGTCAAAACCCTAAAAATGACCATTTTGCCCTTTTGATGATCTGACCAAATTTCTTGTGGAATTGTGATCCAAAATTGATCAAATGGTCCATGTGAGTTCATAATGTTGATGTGGGTCAATTTTCATGAGGTTTGACTGTCAATTGGCCACAGTTGACTTTTCCCCCAGTACAGCTGATTTCTAGGTCAACTGTCCAATTGACTGGGCAAAACTTGGAATCAAGACTTGAAACTTGATATGGATAAACTTGGGAGTCCAATGTGAAGCAAGAAAGTCATCTTAGGCATTTTAGGTCAAAACATCTTTGTGCAAACACAAACCCTAATTTGGGTCAACAGTGCAAGGAGAAGTCTTGAGCAGATGAAACCCTAACTGGATCTTGATCTTCAAGAGCCTTGTGATGAGAAATGTTGAGAGAATGGGAGGGCAAATTTTGGGGTACAACAACGTTTAAGCAAATACTTGAAGAAATACGTCCCTCGGGACCAACTAAAAGTAATGCACCACTGATCAATAGAGACTTTGGGCAATCAACTTTTGCCATTTGCTTCAGAAACTAGTCTCCTTTTACTCAACGGATTTAATGGAAGGTATGCCCCAGATTAAGGTCATTTTCGCAAATGATTTACCTTTCAACAGTATCTTGAGGCAATTTGTCCCTTGAGATAATCAAACTTTCATTTGATGCTCATTATGCAAGCTTGCTTAATGTTTAAGCACTTGTTCATATGCAAATAATGTTTATTCTAAGAATGATAATTCTAATGCAAAGCTCATGTTTGTCTTGAAGTTTAAAAACTTCTATTGAAAAGATATTGAAATATCAAATTTTTTTTGTACAAAAGATAGTAAAATATGGAGCGATACAGACTCAAACAAAATTAGCAAACCTCCTGGGAGTTAGGTTACCATACTCTCGTTACAATATTGCTTTCGAATTAACCCTTGCTACAGTTAGGACTTTTAAGGGTTGTAACGTGGCCTGGTTCACAGTTTTAGAAAAAAGGATTTAAGGCTCAAAGTTTTTGGTGCCCACCCATTCTCCGTGATATTCTCCATTCCTACCTTCAATTAACTCGATACGAGCAGTCGTCTCTCAAGAAGAGTTTACAATGATTGAGGAATCAAACGAGGTTTTTTTTGGATATGACAGTCACTCACCTCTTTCAATTTCGGTGTTTGATCACACGACTTAGTTCCTTGCTAAGAATTTTTATTGGGTAATCCCCTTTCACTTTTCGCTCTTTTTCGCTTTCCCTAAATTTTGCCTGGACAAATCCTTTTGAATTTTGATTTTGAAGTCCAACAGGAAGCCCTAACTTTTGCCTAAGCGACTTCTTTTCCAACTTTCGACTTAGCGGGGCTTTTTGTCTCTTTCTTTCATCATTTTCAAACATTTTTCTTTTTTGAACAAGTCGTGTAACTTCGAGTCGTTTTCGACCTGATAGAGGTAATTGTGACTACCTGAGTCTTTGGTATACGAGGGATAACTATTGTTATATCGTCATCTGTTATCCTCTTGACGTGCGAGAGATATCCATTGGGATATCGTTCTCCTTGATGAACGCTGCTAAAAGATGAGAGTTAACCATTGCGGTTTTGACTTTCCTCAGCCTTTTAATGGATAACCATTGTTGTATCCTTAGATGCACACTTCTAATGAGTTTTGAACGCTCGATCGGATCAACTAAAATCTACCCTGCCCCGGGTTAAATGTGTGGGTTTTTCTGAAAAGAAAATAAACTCCTACTTCAAGTCTCAAAGGGGTTAATGAGGGTCTATCTCCCTTATATCTCTGGTGTTTAGGAATTGAAACAATGCATGGACATCGTCAGCAAGTTTTTTCATTCAAAAGCACACCGTTTGAAATTTTTTGTATATTACTCATCATCCTCCCTCCCGAGGTTTTTTTGCTTTATTTACAAGAGTTAAGTGTCGAAAAGCAAAGAAAAACATTAATGATTGAATACGAATGGATTAATTCAAGATAAACATACTCAATCCATTGTGATTAATATTAAAAAATCAGCAAGTTTTGCATACAAGAAAGTACTGAACCAAAACAAGAAAGATTACAAATGAGAATTGAAAATGATACTAGAAATCACCATGTTGAGGAGACTAGTATCCGTATGGACTTGTTGCTTGAAACGATGATTTGGCAGCATTGACATTTACTGAGACAAAAGAGACCTCAAATCTGACTGGATGACCCGAAATTGATAGCCTTTGCATCAAGCAGGTCTTGCACATTTTTTTTGAAAGCCCAACAGTCTTCAATGGAATGACCTAGTGCCCCAGCGTGGTAGTCGACGCACATTAGGATCAAAATCGACAACATAAGGAGGAATAACATGATTTAATGGCTTGGGTTCAACCAAAGAAAGATTGAGAAACTGAGAGAACAACTGGCCATAAGTCACGAGAACAATGTCGAACACCCTCTTTGGATTCTTATCCCTTTGTTTATCTTGTTGAATACATCTCTGTTGATAGGTTTGCTGCTGAGTAGCACACCGAACTGGATGAACATGAGGAACATTCTGATTTTGATTAACCAACTGATTTCCATAACTTGTAAACGGTTGTTGGTGAGAACTATCTGAGAGTATAGGTTGTGGAAGGTGTGACTCAGATCGTGAGATTTAACTTTGAAGAGGAGAAGGCATAACCTTATTCTTTGTAACAGTTGGCATTGGATTGACTTGCACGCTCAGACCTTCGGGAGTGAAGAGAATTATCTTTGCATCAAACAAATCTTGGAATTGGTGCTTAAAAGATATGCAATCTTCAGTATCATGACCAGGTTCCCCAAAGTGGAATTCACACCTAGCATTGTCGTCAAAGCCACGAGGGAGCCTTTCATGTGTAGTGAAGATTCAGAGTTTAACCAAATGAAATTCTAGCAGGTGAGGAAGCAATTGTGCATACAACATTGGAATAGGATCAAAATATCGTTCAGGCTATTTTGGCCACTGCTGATGAATTTTGCCCTTTGGGTCATCTTGGGAAATGACAGCTGGTTGCGGATGGGAAGTTCCTAGAACACACGGTTGTGGAGGAGATACTCCATGACTTGAAGGGGTCCCCATATTATAGGGAGGAATGGTAACTCCTATTGCAGCAGGCATAGAACCATCTTCTTTCTTCAACATTGTCCCCAAAATTTCCATAACCAAACTCAATTGAGCCCTCAATTGAGTGTTCTCTTATTTCAAGAGTTCTTCTCCATAAACAAAATCCTGCATGTCTAGCATCAAAAATCCCATATGTTCTTTAATCTCATCCAATTCTCCATGAAGTTGTTCCATAACTTGAATTTGATCACGGAGCAGCGAGAATTCAAGATCTGCAGTTCTGAAAAGAAAATACTGATTCTGAATAAGGATTCCCCATTCTGAGTACCTGCTATGGATGCATGAAGATTCATGAAGATGCATGAGGTGAGTGAGCGGATGCAATGCCATGTTCAAACTTTTTTTTTGCATACAATCTTTAACATTTCCTTTTTTTTGTATAATAAACATGCTATGATGCAAGGTGCAATAACATAGGTTCAAAAGTTCAGCATAACAACTGTACAATCCTCTGGATAACTGTTGTATTAATCTGTTGAATAATTCAGATATCACAGGGTCAAAGGTTTGGCACCTATTTTAGAACACAATGGAACCGAGTGTCCTGAATAACCTTTGTATAATCTCTAGACAAGATAAATATATCAGGATCAAAGGTCCAGAACATAACCAAATAACCATAGTCACCAACAGACCAACGGTCACCATCATAACATAGTCACCATCTATACCTGTAATATCAAGTCCCTCCCCACTCACGGGTCAAGACTAATTCTAGGTAAAGCCAATGGTAACTCAAAATCACCGGTTCGCTTGAGAGTACTATCATCGTACACCTACATGATAATGATAGCAACTCATTAAAACCTCATCTGAGCATGGGTGACACAACCATCTAGGGTAATCTACATCCCCTATCCATCATGTTCCACTCTATTCCTAGTGTTCCTATTGTTTGTCACTTGGGCTGGGTATTGGGCCTTTTACCTCATAGTAACACCCATCCAACAAAGAAACACGGAAACCAACACAGCAGTAGTATATGGAAAACAATAAAGATGCAATGCAAACATATGCTCAGATAAACATGTACAAATGAATAAACTGAAAGCATAAAAATAAACACCCAAAGAGAAGAAAGCAAGAGCTAGGATTGACTCCGGGATGGACCAGAAATAGGTCAATCTGTCCCCAGTGAAGTCGCCATCTGAAACAACCGGCTAAACAATCAACTGATAATGAAATCAATGAAGTCTCCGTCGAACATTTTTTATCCCACAAGAGGGGAAAGGTAAACATCGAGTAAACCTGAGAAGGGTGAAAATCAAGTTTGAACGACCAAGAGATATGGTTAAGAGAGTCTGTTACGCGAGGGGAAGGTATTAGCACCCCACACGCGCGTAGTACTCTATGGTATCCACTTTTGTTCTTCTAATCAAAGGGTGTGTTTAATCTATGCTTATTGTTTACTACTAAGGAAGAATGCATGCAAAAAGAAAGAGAAAAGAATGTAGGGAAAATATAAGTTATGCTCATTCGGGCCCTACCCCAATGCCTACGTATCCCTTTTAAGGAATCAGAGCAGCTGTAGTTTGGATCACATGTTTTTATTGGTTTGTATTTTTTTAATGAATATTAATTTCGCTTTCTGCCACAGCTCGACCCTTGGAGACTCACGTGTCAGCACATAAGTGAATTAACATCTTCTTTCTGAAAAGTTTGAAAGAAAAGCCCGAAGGCGCAAAAGAGTTTGCATTGGTTGATAGCTTTTGCTGCAGATAACAGCTAGTTAATCTCAAGAGAGAGATATTATCCATTTCTCTACTTATTTATGAAATGAGTCTTTGAGACTTGAACCACACCAAGGCTTAGAATGGAAAAAAATAAGATCGAGAAGAGACCCGCTTATCATTTCCCATGCTCAACAAAGGTATGACTGTCATCAGTAATCTTTAAGTGTTTTTAAGTTTGCAAGAAAAAGAAGTCTTTGTTTTAATGCAAATGCAAAAGAAAGAAAAACATCTAAGGGAGACTAGCCTAAATCTATCCCTAAGGTTATCATGCAATTGTGGTTCTATGGTTGAGTTTTAAAGGGAAGTCTCTACCCTATGTTGACATGCATGGATAACAATCCTAATGTCTATCTTAATTCATCATCTATAGATGAATCAAGAAGTCCTAAAGGAGCATAGCCAGGGTCTATCACCTAAAACTATGTTTATCTCGAATCATCATCTATAGTTTAATCGAGAGCTCCTAAGGGAACATGCCGAGGGTATATCATCTCAAAACATGCACACAAAGACGAAATCAAGCAAGCAAGCCAATAAGCTCAAGAGAGATTGCTCAAGCGAGCACAACTAGAGAGATCCTACCTAGGCTAGCATACCAAAGAAAGTCTAACAAAACTATCCTATGGGGAACATGAAATGAGAGCGAAATCGTGATATCAATTTCTAAATTGAGTGACTCATCAATCAACAAGAAATAAAGGAAAGAAACAAAATCCTATAGGGAGCATGAACTAAGAGCGAAGTCGTGATCTCAATTTCTAAATTGAGTGACTCATCAATAAACAACAAAGGAAACAAACACAAGCACAACACATATAGCAAATGAAGTGCGGAATGGCTGCTATAGGTCTTTAAACAGCGACTTCGAATGCACGCTCTTTATTTCCTACTTCTCATGATATCTATAAAAAAATAGTAAAGTACCGAAATGAGATAAATAAGTAAAAATACCAAACGGATATCAACCCGTAGCAAATCCTATCAACATAAAGAAACCCGATGATCTTCGCGAAGCTTCACCAATCAAAGAAAGGAGTTAGAAATCAAATGCTCGGAATAAGTACCGACACATCATCGATGTGAAAATAAATCACAATCGAGATCTCAAGCGTATCTGCATATCGTACAATAAACCCGCATAAGACTCAAATCTCATCAAACAAAGGTGAATTACCAATCTCAAATATAATCGGATAATAGGGATTTGATTCCTAAAATCACATAAAAACTAACAAATTTTTTATACTTGACTTTATTATTTTTATCATGTAAAAGAAAACTTCAATCAAATCCAAACAATTCATAGAATTATTTGAAAGAAAATACTAAGAATAAATCAGGGGGTGCAAGCCAATAAGCAGGAGACGTCTCCAGCAAAATGTAAGCCCAATCCAAAAATAAGTCCAACAAGAAATGATTTTTGTCCACAAGTTTCAGATTGCCAAAAACTATAGAAATGGGCTCAGAGACTTTTGGTCTAGCAAGAGTTATTTTCAAGCATTTTGTTTTTTGTAAATTGGCTCCCAATACAAAAAATCCAATGGTAGCGTGGGCCTAAGTGTAATCCAGCAAAATTGGCCAAGTCCAATTACACAAAATCTAAGATTATTTAGCTTATCAATTATTCCCAATTAAAAAATAACAACAAATGAAAAAGATCAACTAAAAGGCAAAACGGCATCGTTTTGATCTAGATTGTGGCCATTCAACTTCATTGTACTCAACCTCCTTTATTCTCATCTTTGTTATTTCTCGTGATTCTCGGCGAGCCAACACCGCCATCACCAATCTCTCCATATTAACTCTCTCAACACGAATCCAACATTCGTCTCCACCAATTTCAATTCACTCGTTCTAAATCTACCAGAAACACATAAACCCTAAGTCTCTGGGAATGAAAATTAAATGAAGATGAAGGGACTTCTGGCTATGCCTCCATAGGGTTATTAATCTACCTAATCTTCTCTACGTATTCATATCAAGAAACCACAAGAAAGACGAAGAAAAGTGAGAATTCAGATCTTACCGGTCGGAGACGCTACGACGGTGTTTCCTGATTGCTGCTTATTGAAATAGGAATCTAGAGATCCTTCAACAGACAGATTGGGTAAAATCTTCTCTTCTGATATCTTTCTTTTTCTTCTTCTTCTTCGTTTGTTTCTTCTTGTTGCTCTACGAGTTTTCTGTGTGCGTTAGTGTTGATCTGAGCTGAGAGAAAGAAGCGTATGGTTGTTATGGAAAGAGCTTCTGATAATGTTGCAGAGTGATGTTCATAGAACAATGAAGATGAACGTTGTCATGGCTTTGGAGGTTTAGCTCCACTGTCAAAAGCTTCCAATGGAGAAACTCTTGCAGCGATGATTCAGAGATGCATATGGTAAGGGTTCGGGTTCTGAGAGGAGAGTGAGATGAAGAAGATGAATGGTGATGGATGATTTAGAGGTGAAGATGAGCTATGGTGTGTAGTGAGGTGAGGTTAGGGATAGAGGAAACAAGATAGAGAATTGAGATTTTCATAAGAAAATGGAGAATGAATGAAGGAGAAAGATGGAGAAATGGTGGTTCAGAATGGAGTGTGGTTCGTAAGAATGATGAGGAAGAAAAACTAGCAGAGGAGTCGTGGTTGAATAATGATGAGAAGATGAAGCTGAAGATGAAACTTGAAGCGAATCAAGCGTGAATGATATTGAAGCAAATAGAAAAATGGATGACAGTTTTTGAAGATTGAAGCAGAGAGAATTTTCAAATATTTTTGGTGATTCTTCTAGTAATTCAAGAATGATGATGAAGATGGAGAGTAAAGAAGTTGTCGAAGAATTGGTGAATTATTTTATGGATTTGATGTGGAGAATTGAAGAGTGCAGAGATTGAATAATGATAGATGGAAGAAGAGATGAGAATAAAGAGTTTTTTCTAGTTTTTTGCTATTCTGCAGAATCAATCCCCCTTGAATTAGTGAGTTTGCTTCTGTCTTATACTTCTGTTAGAACTGAAAATTAGTTAGGAAACGAATTCAATCCCGGCCATTGGTTGCCGAATTTCTGTTAGAGACCTGGATTGCTGGGATCTATTAGCAGCATAGTTTTGGGAGGTTAAAAAAATATGTTAGGAAGTTAGTTAGGTTTTTTGTTTTGATTCAGTTATTTTAGGCTAGTTTTGAATTATGTTGGTTCTGTTAGAGGTTAGGGTCGGCTGGTAGTTAGGAGATTAGTTTGTGAAATTGGTTATAGGTAGTTAGTTATGGTTCAGTTTGAGGGTTGAATCCTGTTAGAGTGAAAAATTGTTACAAGTTGTTAGCTGTTAGTCAGAAACGGTTAGGACCAGCTCAGCTGAATGTTAATAGACTACTGTTAAAACAAAAATAAGTACAGCAAAAACTATTAGTAGTTAGACCATGAGGAAGCCAGCATTCTCTATTAGCACAAGTAACTAAAAAAGTTAGCTTAGAAAACAAAGATGTTATTTAAAACTATTTAGAAATTTTTGTTATGCTGTTAGGAAAAGTTAGTTGCAGATCTTTTGAAGTACTGTTTGATGGTTAGAAAATCAGCTGGAAGTTAGTTACTAATTGTTTAAAGTTTGGTTAAAGAATTTTTGTTTGTCAATTGTTAGTTAGAAACGGTTAGCCAGTTAGAAGCTGGTTGCAGTTTGTTATGTATCGTGACATTTTGTTGTGAATGTTAGCCGAAGTTGGTAGAAAGATATGGCCTTTTATTCAATATTAGCAAAACTGATTGACTGGTTTAATGCTGAGAGGAACGGTTTTCTTTGTGTGAAATTATCTTGAAACATTACTCTGAATTTCTGTTTTGGTTTGAAAACATTCTTTCTGATTTTATTAATGCAGGCTGCAGGTTTGTGTGGTTTTGTTTTGGTATGTGTGGACTAGCTCACATTTTGGCATCAAGGCATAATGCACTTGAAGCATGGTTTGTATTAAGTCAAGAAAAAGGGAGAGGATAGCATGAAAGGTCTGGATGTAGTGTAAGGAATTTAGGCATGGTTCAAACAGGTCATGAAGTCCATGGTAAAAGATGAAGATGGAAGATAAAGCTTAGGATACATTTTCTTGTAACTAATTAAATGCCCTTTTTTTGTAAAAGTTTCTTTGGACCTTCGTAACTTTTTTTGTAATCTTGAAATGGCACGTACTGTAACATAATGAATCGTGACTAAAAGACGCTTGAACGATTGAACTTGAGTAATTTGAATAATTTGAATGACCATGGGTGGGAATAGTTCTAACTTGTTCTTTTGTAATAGAATTTTGATTCCTTTTGTAAATTCGTAACATTTCTCCCTTGTAGCCCCGGTAGTAATTGTGCGACTTGTATCTTGAAAACTTATACTGCATCTGCTTGTGGTTTGTAGAAAATTTATTCCTTTTGTGTCTTTTGAGAATTATGTAGTCAAAGCAGAAGGTTGAATGAGATGTAACTAGTAGAACTTGAATACGTTGAAACTTGCTACAATTAAAATTTTCATGTCTATTATTTATGAGATTTCGCAAGATGGATCCTCTTAAACCATGATTCAACAAAACCTGAATTGGTTAATTGAAGAGTGGATGAATGCCATGTCATAGTCATTAAGCCTGATCAAATGATAAGCACACTTATATGAGGAGACGTCTTGATTCAAAGACCATGTATGCTAGGTCACGCCCTTGAGTTCTTGACAAGAAAAACCTGCAACCTGTTGTTCAGCAGAAGATAATAGCCTTGTAGCTTGATGGAGAAGAAGTCCAAAAAATGAGCATGAACTAAAACCCTAATTCCACAGTCTTGTACACCAAGAAAAACCATAATAATCAACATATACCCCTCCAATTAGCTGTAAACCTTAGCTTCATAACTACTGATCTTTTAAACCTCAAGTGCTCTATTTTTTATGAAAAGGAATTCTATACACATGACCTATTGGAATGATATAGATGAATGGAAAGTCTAAGCCAGGATAAGAGAAATTAGGCGGGAAAATTTTGGGGTGCAACAATTAGCAGAAAAGTTATCGAAGAGGTACAAAGAAAGGCTGCTGAAAGCCTAAACAAGAGAGCCACTGAAGGCTCAAATAAAGGAACTACTGAAGGTTCCTACTTGGCTGCTGTCACAGGTTCGACATAAATCCTAGAGAATAAGATGCAGAAGCTAAGTGTAGTTGGTAAGAGCAACGTGGGAATAAATATGGTTGAAGTGTCTAAACCTAAAGCTGCAGATTCAGAAGACAACATCAGACAAGAGGAAATCAACAAGCTTTCATTTCCTATGGAAAATGAAAATATGTTAGATTTTCTACACAGATGCCAGAAAATGAAGTCAGAAGTTATGATGTTTCCAAGATGCAGTTCTACCTTCGACAAAAGTTGTTGAGCACATACAAGGTGTGCGTGTAGAAAGAAAAAATGGGGCAACATTTCCCAGCCTAACATGGATCCTAAAGTAAGGTACGACCCTAGAAGGGGATACCAAAAGGGGCCAGTAAACCAGATGAGTAGGCCATCAACCTTCAAGCCTCCAACAAATGTACCTGTGGATACTTGGTTGAAGGCAGCGAATAGAAAAAGGCCCAACGAGGGAAAATGGCAGATGTTCGATATGCCAAAAGGATCCTCTTTGGCCTACAGAAAGGAATTTTAGTCAACAACAACAAATAGGGTTGCTCACGTGTCGAACAATTACAAAGGAAAGAACCTTATGAACCGCTCCCAATGGAGAAGGTATCAGAGACGGCAAAAGGACGAAAGAGAGGCTGCAGAAAAGCCCCAACCAGAAACCAGCACTAATGTGCTAGAAAGAAAAGAAAAGGCTAAACCAAGAATTCCTTTGGAGAAAAAGCCAATTGCTAGAAGGCTAGTATGGCCTGAACAAGATGAATCGGAGGAAGAATCTGATTTTGGGTCTGATGCTACATTAGACATCATGGTAAATGTGGTGTCTGTGTTGCCCAGAGAATACGACCAATGGGTCGAAGTCAAAGAGACCGAGTGGGAGGTCGAACAAGAAATGGCCAAGCATAGGCCAGTATGCTACTATGTTATGAACAATGGATGTGTAGAAGAGAAAAATACCTTCTTCGAGCGTCCCACTGAGGCAATGAGGAATCACCTCAGATCCTTGTTCATAAGGGAAAAAATAGGGGAGGCGACCATCAACAAAGTCTTGGTTGATTGTGGAGCCACAGTTAACATAATCCCTCAATGTATACTGAGAAAGCTGGGTAAGGGAGATGAAGACATCAAGCCCCATAACGTGGTTTTATCAAACTATGAAGGTGGAATTGGGACCACCATGGGAGTAATCCAATTGGACCACAAAGTGGGGACCATAGTTCGACCGACAATGTTTATGGTCATCTCAGCAAAACCCAACTACAATTTGCTCCTAGGCAGGGAGTGGATCCATGGCATCAGCGTGTAACAATATGGCCCCTTGACGGCATACTAGAAAACATTGAAGCTGACCAGAGTTAATATATGGTCAAAGTCAACAATGTTGATAGAACAAGCTTCGACAGAAATTTGGCCCACATAGGGCCATGTAATCCTCCAGACTTCGACTTGGCGCCAACATCCAACACTTTCTGCTTCCTATACCTACACTCAGATCATGGATTCCAATGGGATAGGGAGGATTTGTCAAACATTGATTTCGGAGTGATTGATGATATACGGAGAATAAGATGGGGAAGTGATTTCAGTGACCATGACTGAGTCACAAGCATTATAGAGGATTTCGGCATGTGTGGACGAAAACAGAATGATAGCGGCCTTAGAGGCTGAAGTGAAGTATATAGTTATCAAAGCCAATGAGCAAGTGCCACTTCCAGAAGGCCCAGGGAAATATTTCAACCCAGAACCACCTGACTCAAGAGAGGAGGAAGTGCAAGGCCAAAGGCTAGATGCCATCTACGATGATGAACCTTTGGGTTTCAAGAAGAATCCACTGGCAAGCAATATTAAAATGGTAGCGCAATATACTCTTGAAGAGATAGACTTGGGCGAACGAATGGTGAAGAGACTAACATATATCAGTGCAAAGATAGATCCAGAGCTTAGATTCAAAGTAATCCAATTGCTGAAGGAGTTTAAAGACTGCTTTGCATGGGATTATGACGAAATTCCTGGTCTCGACAGAGGATTGGTGGAGCTTCAACTACCAATAAATCCTGGGAAAAATCCTATCAAGCAAACTCCAAGGCGTTTTGCACCAGAGATCTTGTCGAAGATCAAGACAGAATTCGAAAGACTGCTGAAATGCAAGTTCATCTGAACAACCAGGTATGTCTAATTGATTACAAATATAGTACATGTCATAAAGAAAAATGGCACATTAAGGGTGTGCATTGATTTTAGAGATCTAAATGCTGCAACACCCAAGGATGAATATCCAATCCATGTGGCAGAAATGCTTGTTTATTCTGCCGCTGGATTCGAGTACATGAGTATGCTTGGTGGATACTTTGGGTACAATCATATTTTCATTGCTGAAGAAGATGTGTCGAAAACAACATTTCCATACCCTGGGGCTTTAGGCACTTACGAATGGGTAGTAATGCCTTTTGGCCTAAAAATGCAGGGGTAACATATCAAAGAGCAATGAATTCTATCTTCCATGATTTTATTGAAACTTTCATGCAGATTTATATTGATGATATTGTTGTCAAATCTGTTTCAGAGAAGAATCATTTAGACCATCTTCGACAATCCTTTGAAAGGATGAGAAGCTATGGTCTGAAGATGAATCCCCTAAAGTGCACTTTCTGAGTAAAGGAAAGGGACTTCTTAGGCTTTGTGGTCCACAAAAAAGAAATCGAAATAAACCAGAACAAGACCAAGGCCATTTTGGAGGCGAAAGCGCCAACAAACAAGAAGGAATTGCAATCTCTACTTGGCAATATGAATTTCTTGAGGATATTTATATCCAACCTAAGTGGAAAAACGCAAGCCTTCTCACCCTTACTTTGAATCAACAAAGGAGGAATTAAATGGGGGCAAGAACAACAAGAGGCCATCGACAAAATCAAAGGATACCTCACCAAGCCACCTATTCTGGTGCCTCCTTGTAGAAATAGGAGTATGAGATTGTACATAGCTGCTTCTGATAGAACTTTAGGGAGCATGTTGGCTCAAGAAGATGAGAATGGTGTCGAAAGGCCCATGTACTACCTCAGTAGAATTTTAAATGACACAGAAACTAGATATAGAGAAGTTGAAAAACTATGTTTATGTCTTTACTTATCATGTACAAAACTCAAGAAATATATTAAACCAGTTGATGTTTATGTTTCGTCTCATTTTGATGTTTTCAAATATATGTTTTCGAAACCCATCTTGCACAGCCGAATTGGAAAATGGGCACTTACATTAACAGAGTATTCACTAACCTTTATTCTTCTCAAGGCTGTAAAAGTACAAGTGGTAGAAGACTTTATAGTCGACCACTCAATAAATGAAGAATCCTTAAATTACTTGGAGATTGAACCCTGGAAGTTATACTTTGACGTTTCCAGTCATAAAGATGGAACTGGAGTGGAATTCTAATTATTTCTCCAAATAAAATTCCATCAAAATTCAAGTACAAGATCGAAGGTTCTTGTTCGAACAATGAGGCTGAGTATGAAGCTTTAATTGTTGGCCCTGAAATCTTGTTGGAATTGGGGGCAACTGGAGTCGAAATAATAGGAGACTCAGAGTTAGTCATAAGGCAAGTTACAAAATAATACAAATGTATAAGAGAAAAATCTGATCATGTATTTTGTAATAGCCAATCGCTTGTTGAAAAAATTCGAATTGATCAATATTCGACATATACCAAGATTAGAAAATCAAGTGGCTAATGATTTAGCACAAATCACATCTGGGTATAAAATTTCAAAAGAAAAATTGCAATAAGCGATCGAAGTTAGAGGAAGGGTAGTATCAACCAAGCTATCTCCAACAGATTTGGAAACAATAAAGTTGGGGTACGCTGACCAAGAAAACTTTGAGATTTCATTCATAGACAGTGTAACAGAGCAAGATTGGAGAAAGCCTATAGTAGATTATTTGTAAAGTCCAAAAACTTCGACAGAAAGAAATACAAAGTATAGGGTGTTGAGTTATATTCTAATGGGAAATGAGTTATTCAAGAAGACGCCTGAAGGAGTACTACTAAAATGCCTAATTGAAACAAAGGCATATATAGCCCTTTCGACTACACATGCTAGAGCATGTGGAGCACAACAAGTAGGCCATAAAATGAAATGGTTATTGTTTCGACAAGGATTATATTAGCCTATTATGTTGAAAGATTGTGTTGAGTTTGCAAAAGGCTGCCAAGAATGCCAAGTACATACAGGCATCCAGCATGTACCTGCAAGCGGACTTTACTCAATTGTGAAACCTTGGCCTTTTAGGGGATGGGCTTTGGATCTTATTGGAGAGATTCGACCAGCATCATCTAAAATCCAAAAATATATATTGGTGGGCATCGACTACTTCACTAAATGGATTGAAGCAATTACTTTAGTCAATGTAGACCAAGAAGATGTCATTGAATTTATTCAAAAGAACATTATATATAGGTTTGGAATCCCTGAGACAATAACAACTGATAAAGGATCAGTATTTATTGGTCGAAAAATGCAAGAATTTTCTATAGAAATGGGATTCAAGCTATTAACATCTACACCTTATTATGCGCAAGCCAATGGCCAAGTCGAAGCAGAAAATAAGGTAGTGATTGGCTTAATAGAAAAACATGTAGGAAAAAAGCCAAAGAATTGGCATAAGACATTTGGACCAAATCTTATGGGCATGTCGAACTTCTCCTAAAGAAGCTACCAATACAACACCATTTCGATTAACCTATGGTCATGACGCAGTGTTGCCAGTAGAAATCCGTCTGCAGTCAACAAGAATTCAGAGACATCAAGATATTCCTTCTGAATCTTATTGGAATATGATGTTAGATGAACTGGTTGATTTGGAAGAAGAAAGACTGAGAGCTTTCGACCTCTTAAGAAGGTCACTGATATCGAAAAAATCACTGCGAACTTATGTGACCAAGAAATGGACAGGTGTCGAATAGAGACATCAAAGAATGACTATTTCTTCTAGTGTCAAAATTTTCATTCTTGGGGGGCATTTTGTTAGCTCCTAAATTCGACACACACATATATTGGCCTTATTGGCTAAAAATAGATTGAAGAAATCTAAGCTGAAGACACTTCGACAGAAGAGCCTGTGAAAGGATTTGTGTCGAAGTTATCCTTACTAAGAAGGAAAAAACACTAAGATAATTTTCTAAGTTAAAGACAGTTTTGACCGAAAAGCTCTTGTATCAGCAGAAAGTGGATTTGAATCTGAAGAAAGGAGGGAAAGGCAATTCATTTGGCAGTTTGGAAAAGCGACATGGCGTGAAGATAAGGGTAGAAGAGCATGCAAAGGACACTTATCCTCATCCTGGAACGAAGCAACTATTCAGCAGTTACTTATTATTAGTATAAATATATGAATTATGTGTACAATTTTGTGTGTTCAACTCATTGTACAAGTCACTCAATTTTATTCAAGTAACCACTGTGAGAGAAAGAAATTGACAATGTAGATTTGAATCATCATACTTTATTGCAATCAAAGTCTTTACATTTCTTTATAATCCTTGCCATTTAGCATTTTTCTACAAACTTTACCATTACAGCCTTTTAAATTACTGCAAATTTACTTTATCATGTACTTTACTTGAGTTTTTACCAAGTTTTTACCTTCAACCTATGCATTTAAACTTATCCAAGTCTTTACTCTTAGTGTCCAGTCAAACTTGTTCATTAACAACGTTAAGACTTCTTATCAAACCCCAAAAACACTTAGCATATGTCCTAGAATCAAACTCATCGATCCTGTAAGTAACCAAAATAACCTTTTTTGGAAGATCAGCGGTTGTTTACCAATTTTCAGGGTAAACACTTATAGAGTGGCTTTACTGCCTAATCTTTCAAATTTGCATGATGTGTTTCATGTATCACAACTCCAAAAGTATATTTTAGATCCATCTCATGTAATTCATATGGATGATGTTCAAGTACGGGATAATCTTACTGTGGAAACGATGCATGTGCAAATCACAGATTGTCAAATGAAGACTTTAAAAGGCAAAGAGATTACTTTGGTGAAAGTAGTCTGGTTATAATCTTCTGGGGAAAGCATGACGTGGGAGTTGGAAAGCAAGATGCAGGACTCCTATCCTGAGTTGTTTGGATAAGGTAAATTTTCGAGAACGAAAATATTCTAAGTGGGGGAGGGTTGTAATTTAACACCCCAATTCTACCCGAGAATATATAAAAAATCAGAGTTATAAAAATTCGACAACCGAATCAGGATGCTACAAATTCAACTTAAAACAACGACATTCATTACAGATACATAACACGTTAAACTGGGATGAACCAACAGCAACATAAATTAATCTTTTAAAACCAACAACTTCCATAACTATGCAGCGGAATCAAATATTCAACTTAAAGAATATAACATCTTTATCCAACTAAAACAACTTCAAATAACAAGTATTTAACGAACACCAACTTAAAGTTCAATCAACTAAAATAATAACAACAAATAAAAAATCAAGCACTTATCCCCCCGAGTGTTACGTATCAGAGCAATGACACCGACTCGAACTACTGGAGGTAAATCGCCTTCACTCTGGATTACCTGCACGTCACCAACGTATGGGTAACATTCAAACAAAAGGGGTGAGATATTGAACAATATAATCAGATGTATGACAAACATTATATTAGAATCAGTTCATGCAAAAATCACCGCTTCACAATTAATAACAACATAAGCAAAATTAACTCAACCACACAACGACATGGGATGCAACACAAAATGCAACTTATCTCTATGCAAATGCATGTCGTACCAATGGAAAAGAACTCCCAACTTAAAAATATGCCAATAAATAGAGGCATCAACAAGGAATAAGCCTTCAACTTAGTATTTTTCCAATCCATGCCAACTTAACGAGCATCAGCTTCAACTTGATATGCGATGTATGCGACACAACATGAATTTAGCAACAACAACAACAAACAACAACTCAACATAAATCAACGTTGGCCATAAGCCTACAACATCAACAACAATCTAACATCAACTCAACATAAATAAATGTTGGCCATAAGCCTACAACATCATATCTGCCAAATTAGAGGCATCTCAACATAATTCATCAACCTGCACATTCTCAATTAAGCACAAACTACACAGCACACCGTAATGACCAAACCAACACACACAATAATAGGACTAGGGAAACTACACTCCCCTCGACATGCATAGTAACCCAGTCAATAATAACTGACTCATACTCCTTGGCACGCACAGAAAAAAAGAAGAATGACAACTAACTTATGTTCCTCGGCATAACCTGCAACTTCGTGCCGCTCGACAAAAGTAACGTGCTCCTCGGCATGCCTCGCAGCCTAATTCCGCTCGACATCCAACACATATATTCTCCGACACACTCCGCAGCCTAAATGTTGCTTGATGCCTAGCACTTCAGTATCCTCCTCAACCACTAATTCGACAAACAACACAGAACAACACGACGTCATAAGGACCACATCACCGAGTGATAAACTACACTAACCTAATCATCGATTCTACTGGGCAATCGTACAGACAACTCAAAACACCCACAACACTACTAATGGGAAACTTCAACAACAGGTTCACTAATCATGCAAGACAGTCATACGGTAACTCCTTAAACGACCACGGCATAAGGAATCGGGCAACTTCAAAAACTGATCCAGAAACATCAACGCACAATAGTCATACAAACGACCAATTCCCACATAATACACATCATAAATCCCATTATAAGGTCACCCCACCCTTACTTGGATTGAAAATTGCTCTACCAAAATTTACAATCGACATCCTTGTTTTGCTCTGCTCGACACCGAGAAACTTGCTCCTCTCTCCGCGCGGCTTCACACGGTCAGCGCACAAGACTTCTTATTCTCCAAGAACCAAATCCTTGTGTCATCTTAACCTTATATCATTAATCCAATTGGGCCTAAATTACACACCCCCACTTTGCTACTTCCAACCAATAACATGAGCCCAACACAATTGTTCTATTAATTCCAACATTATTATTATTATTATTAATCAATTAATTAATTAACTAATAATAATCTAACAACTTATACCAATAATTCTCAACATCTCACAACTTTAACAAATAATCCGAAAATAATTTAATTAAATAATTAATTAAATTAATGGGTGTTACAACTCTCCCCCACTTAGAATATTTTTGTCCTCGAAAATTTACCTTATTCAAACAACTCAGGATAGGATTCCTGCATCTTGCTTTCCAACTCCCAAGTCATGCTTTCTCCGACAGCTCCTAGCCAAACTACTTTCACCAAATAAATCTCTTTTCCTCTTAGAGTCTTCATTTCACGATTTGTGATTCGTACAGGCATCATCTCCACAGTAAGATTATCCCCTACTTACACATCATCCATATGAATCACATGAGATAGATCTGAAATATACTTCCGGAGTTGTGACACATGAAACACATCATGCAAATTCGAAAGATTAGGCAGTAAAGCCACTCTATAAGCAACATTTCCAACTCTGTCCAAAATCTGATACGGACAAATAAAATGGGAAGTGAGCTTCTTAGACTTCAGTGCTCGCCCAACACCAGTCACAAGTGTAACTCTTAGAAACACGTGGTCAACTGCTTGAAATTCTAAATCTTTCCTTCACTTGTCATGATAACTTTTCTGTCTACTTTGGGAAGCTTTCATCTTTTCTCGAATCAACTTCACCTTCTCAGTAGTCTCACGAAAAATTTCAGGTCCAAGAACTACACTTTCTCCAGACTCATGCTAACATAAAGGAGTTCTACATCTCCGACCATACAACTCTTCAAAAGGTTCCATTCTAATACTAGAATGGTAACTGTTATTATAAGTGAACTCTATTAACGAAAGATAAGTATCCCACGAACCTCCCTGCTCAAGAACACATGCTCTCAATAAATCTTCCAACGATTGAATAGTCTGTTCAGTCTGACCATCAATCTGAGGATGATACGCAGAAGGAACACAAAGGAACACCATGTAGCTTTACGATTACACTAGTATAAATATCTTCCAAAAATCTGAAGTAAACCTCGGATCTCTATTCAAAACAATACACAAAGGAACACCATGTAGCTTTACAATTACACTAGTATAAATATCCGCCCAATTTAATACTGCAAAACTGACGTTAATAGGAATAAAATGAGCCAGCTTCATAAGCCTATCAATAATCACCCAAATTGAATCATGTCCTCTTGAAGTATTAGGTAATCTTGTCAAAAAGTCCATCGAAATGCTATCACATTTCCATTCTGGAACTTCTAACAGTTGCATCAACCCTGCATGCTTATGATGTTCAACTTTCGACTTCTAACAAGTCAAACATGTATACACAAACTGAGGCACATCACTCTTCATTCCAGGACACCAAAACAAATTCTTTAAGTCTTGATACATCTTTGTAGCTCCCATATGAATGCTCAATTTGCTTTTATGACTTTCCTCGAGAATCACTTTCTTCATCTCTGCATCATCAGGAATAAAAATTCAATCACGGAATCTCAAAACACCTTGTGCGTCTAACTTGAAATCACTATTCTCATATTGATTGATTCCAACCATCAAATCTACCAGTTTCACATCTAACTTCTGAGCTTCTTCGATATTATCCATAAAATCATTATTTATCTTCAACATCCCCAACATAACACTCTACGGTGTCACCTTGCACACTAATCTCATATCTCTTAACTGTTCAATTAATTCCAACTCTTTAACCATTATTGCTGACATATGTAAAGTCTTTCGACTTAACGCATCAGCCACCACATTGGCTTTTCCTGGATGATAATTCAAACTGAAATCATAATCCTTTAACAACTCTAACCCTCTTGTTGTGTCATGTTCAATTCCTTCTGATCAAATAAATACTTTAAACTCTTATGGTCGCTAAATACTTCAAATCTAGAACCATAAAGATAATGCCTCCAAATCTTCAGCATAAAAACAAATGCAACAAGCTCTAAATCATGTGTAGGATAGTTCTTTTCATGAGTCCTCAACTTCCTTGACGCATAAGCAACTACCTTATCATTCTATATAAGCACACCTCCTAAACCCATCTTGTAAGCATCACAATATACCACAAAAGGTTCTCCTGGATTAGGTATTGTCAAAGTCCGAGCCGACTTCAATCTTTTCTTCAATTCTATAACACTTTCTTCACATTGAACATCCCACACAAAAGCTCTACCTTTACAAGTCAACTTAGTCAACGGAAGTGCCAACTCAGAAAACCCTTTGATAAACCTTCTATAATAACACACTAATCCCAAAAAGCTTCTAATCTCGGTAGCCGAATTTGGAGTTTTCCATTGCAACACAACATCTACTTTAGATGGATCAACAACAATTCCGCTTCCCGATATCACATGACCAAGAAAACTAACCTTCTTTAACCAAAATTCACACTTAGACAGCTTTGCATACAACTTCTTCTCTTTCAAGACTTGAAATACTATTCTCAAGTGTTCTGCATGATCTTCTTCCGATTTAGAATAAATGAAAATGTCGTCAATGAACATTACTATAAACCGATCCAAATTAGTACGAAAGATATGATTCATGTACTCTATGAATACTCCAGGCGCATTAGTAACACTGAAAGGCATCACCGAATACTCATAGTGTCTATAACGTATTCTGAAAGCCGTATTCTGGATATCTTCATCCTTCACTTTAATCTGATGATAACCTGATCTCAAGTAAATCTTACTAAACACTCGAGCACCCACCAATTGATCCATCAAATAATCAATTCTCGGAAGCAGATACTTGTTCTTAATTGTCACTTTGTTCAATTGTCTATAATCAACACAAAGTCTCATACTTCCATCTATCTTCCTTAATAGAAACACTAGAGCTCCCCACAATGATACACTTAGTCTCATAAATGTATTTTCAAGTAACTCTTCCAATTGCTTCTTTAATTTTGGAAATTCAGATGCAGGCATCCTGTATGGTGCCATAGAAACAGGCCTTGTACCAGGTACAAGATCAATAGAAAATTTGACTTCTCTCTCTGGAGGTACATCAGAAATTTGATCAGGGAAAACTTTATGAAATTCACGCACCACTTAAAATTCCTCGATTATGGCTTGATTCTTGACAAATAGCATCCCCATCAACGAGAACATCTGAGCCTCTTCTTACATCAACTTCCTCAACTATCTAGAAGACAACAGACCAACTTCCTCTTCTTCAGGAGTAGAAAACCTCACAGACTTGTCATACCAATTAATATGAACATAGTTATGCTCTAACCAGTTCATACCTAAGATCACATCCAACCCACTTAAAGGCAAACAAACCAAATCAACAGTAAAGTCTCTGTCGAATATCGATAAAGGAAACTTTAAACACACAAAAGAAGTAGTCACCAACCCCTTGGCTGGAGTATCAACGACCATCTCTCCATTCATAAAAGACAACATAAGGCCCAATCTTTCAATACAGTCAACATCCATAAATCAATGAGTATCACCAGTATCAATAATAGTAATTAAAGGAGTACTATTAATGAAACATGTACCTCTGATGAGTCTGTCCTCATTAGCCGTCTAATTTTCAGCCAAAGCGAACATTTTTCCACTGGTTTGCATCTTCTTCAGTTTTTGACACTGACTACCAATGTGTCCTTCTTCACCACAATTGAAGAAAATCATCTCCTTATGCTTGCACTCAGATATAACATGTCTAGTCTTACCATAACGGAAAAACCTCTTCACCTCAGCAGTACACACGTTGCTCTTATGACCAAGCTTTCCACATCTGAAACAAACCACACCAGCAGGAGCATCTCCCTCACTAGTCCTCTGGCCCTGAGAAACTTTGTGTTTACCTTTACCAACTGGGGCATTGTATGGCTTACCATGATTCTGTTGGTTCTTACCCCTTTTCTCATTGATAATCTTATAATGAGCATTATTATCCTCTTCATAAATTCTGCAACTATCAATCCAATCAGCAAAGACACGAAGCTTCTGGTATCCAACTGCCTTCTTGATCTATGGGCGTAACCCATTCTCAAACTTGAAGCACTATGAAAACTCATAATTTACCTCGCTATAGTGCAGATAAAACTTAGCCAACTCAGCAAAATTTGCAGCATATTCAACAACCGACACACTTCCTTGCTTCAGTTCAAGGAACTCAATGTCCTTCTTACCACTAACGTGTTTAGGGAAATACTTCCTCATAAATTCCCTACGAAACACAACCCAAGTGATATTTTCACCTGCAACCTCCAACCTCAGACACGTCTCAAGCCACCAGTCATCAGCTTCGACTGCTAGCATATGGGTACCATATCGAACCTTCTGCACTGGAGTGAAGTCCATCACACAGAAGATTCTATCAATCTCTTTCAACCAATCCAACACTCTGTAAGGATCATACTTTCCCTTGAATGTAGGTGGATTCTCTCTCTAGAAAGTCACCAAACTACGAGATCCAACATTCTCATCAGCATTTGGCTGATTCTCCATCGCATGCACCATTGCTTCTAAAGCAGTAGCAAGTGCATCATCATTCCTTCCAGCCATCATAACTTATCACTACAACATAAACAACGGTTAGAACTCAAGTTAACAATACTCGATTGTTAAATGTAATACGGTGGGAGAACTAACTTGGATGTTTTGCGTTTTATCACAATTGTTGCGGATAACAAGAGTCGCCACCGACTTTTCTTTTATCCAATAAAGGAAAGGGTGAAAAGAACAGGAAAGACCTTTTGAGATTTTTATTTAGTTCGGGGGGTAAGTTATGAAAAGGGAAGGTGTTAGCACCCTTTTCATCTGTAGTTATCTACAGGCTCTTAGTTGCTAGCTCACTTTGAAATGCTTTGTAAATGTGCTTGTGATTTGTTTTTTAAAGTATTTTTGAAAAGTGCCTTTGTTTAGGCAAACTTTGTAATGATTCTTGTCTCTATAAGAATGTATACAAAGTGTTGACTTTTGAAAATATTTCATGAAAGTGTTGGTGTGTTTGAAAGATGTTTGTATTGAAATGTTTGAGAGCATGCAACTACGAGCGTTCTACCTACTCAAAAGGAAGTCTTTTTTCTTTTCCTCCTCCTTTAGATAGTGTTATGTTACCATTAGTTAGTAAGAAACCTTATCATTGGATATGAAGGAACAGGCGTGGGTCGTCGTACAGTCACAGAAGGCAACATTGTAGGATACTTTAGTAATTAGTTGTAAGGGACTAAGATCGTTTACTGAAGGCAACATCAAAGGGTAATCGAGAGACTACGATCTTGTAACCGAGGGTCTTTGCTAAAGTATCCCACATTCGAGGGACATGACTGTTTTATTCTAAGGCAACAAGTGTGGATTAACCCTAGAGGTGAAAGTGTGCAAAGTGTATTGTTTTCATGCATTTGTCTTAAATTTAGGGTTGCCTACTGTGATACGGTGGGAGAACTGACTTGAGGTTTTGCGTTTGTGTTCTCAATTGTGCGGTTTAGCAAGAGTCGCCATCGACTTTTTATTTTATCCAAAGGAAAGGTCAAAAAGCACAGGAAAGACCTTTGAGATGTTTTCTTGGGTTCGGGGGGTAGATTATGAAAAGGGAAGGTGCAAGTACCCTTTTCATCCATGGTTATCCATGGGCTCTTAGTTACTTGTTTAGATCACTTTCTTTGTTTTTCCAATTGTTTGAAATGGTGCTTTGTGTGTGGTTTTGAAAATGATTTGAAAAGAGGCCATCGTTGTGGCAACCTTTGTAATGATTCTTGTCTGAATATATACAAAGGTGTATTGTCTTTTGAAAAGATTTCAATGTTTGAAAGTTTGTTTTGGGAAATTGTTTTGAAATTTGTGTTGTGAGGTGTGTTTGAAAATAGCAAGGATGCTTTTGCAAGTTTTGATCAAGTAACTAAGAGTTGTCTACCCTATTTTACTCAAATATCTTTCCTACACATTTTTAACCCTTTTGACAGTGTTGTTTTACCATTGTATTTGGTAAACAACCTTGTATTTGGATGTTTAAACGGAACAGGCGCGGGTCATCGTATTGACCATGATAGCTATTGTGCTAAGTATCTTAGAAAATTTTTGAGGGACTAAATCATTTTGTATAGGCAACCTTTTGATAGCGTCATCAAGGGACTATGATCTTTTGTTTTGTTTTGTTTTTCCAAGATACCTAGCATGCATACCATGGCCATTTGTTTAGGAAACCAAGTGGAGATACCTTAAGGGGTGTTTGAGTGCAAGTGTGTTTTATTGCATGCATGATTTTATCTTGAATTAGGATTTTCTATTTCATTGATTTTATCTTTCCATACATATCCTAATTACTAGCATTTACATTTGAAAGCAATAAAAATGCGGAAATGTAAAATCCTACGCTATTACAATATTTAGGGGGTGGGGGATACACACTTGTACACGGGGATGGTTCAACGAGAAAAATAGATTAAAAAAAATAAAATAACAAGGGGAAGAAAAAAGAGAAAGAGAGAGAGGGCTAGCGCGATGCTGAGAGGAAGTCAGAACTCCTGACCCAGGCCTGCTGCAAAATATCAACCTGTTAGTGAAACTGTGTGAGTCAGAACTTCTGACTCTGGTACCCTGCAAAACAAAAACCTGTTAGTGGGAAGGTCAGAAGTTCTGACTCCCATGCGCTGCAAGATAGAAGTTTGTTAGTGGGGAAGTCAGAAGTTCTGACCCTGCTGGAAACACAATAATATTCAGAAGTTCTGATATTATTGATAACAAAACAAGCCTCAGAAGTGCTGGCGTCAAAGTCAGAGTTGGTTTCCCCCTGTGCTAGCTAGAACATCTGCAATTTTATTATTTTTTCCACAAAACAAAAGGAATGCCTAGGACAGTCTCAGCAGGTGTCATAGCGTTTCAGAAGAAAGAACCAAAAAGGTCGCAGGCAGGTTCTACACTGATTCACTTCCTACTTAAGAATTCAGAGGCATGAAAATCCTCAGAACACGTACATCAGCAACATGATATCTACATTGTGTTTGTTGAGCATGAAAAGCTGATGATGCTTAGCAGCGTGATGAGAGTCAGCAGGTGCTTACCTTGCTGTTGAAAAAAAATCTGTGAATTGGAGCTAGCTTTAGCTCTGATGGTGTTCTGGACAGGTTCTTTTTAGAATGGGTGGATGGAGAAGATATATGTATGTATGGTCAGAAACTGTATGGGCGTTCTCTAGTCAGGAAGAAAATTGGGTATCAATGAAGTTTGGAGGCAGGAAGTTCAAAGTTATGAAACACTAGGAATTTTGGCATATTTTCACAATGTTTTCTTGCTAGAGTTTTTTGTTCCTCTTCTAGCAATTTTTTTCTGGAATTTATTTTGACCGGGGTTTTTTAATGGACAACGGTGTCCTATTTATAGGCAAGGCTTTGTGAATTTTTAAACATTAAATGGCGCCAATACTATGCAGTAGGGGTTAACTTGTTCTTGAAGGAAGTTCATGAAAAGTTGTGATGATGGACAACTTTTCAGCCTAGGTCGGAACAGTAAGCGAGGATTAAGGAAAAGTGACACCCATAGGCGAAAAGTGGCGCATAGATCTATGCCTAAGCCTGCACGAGGGTGTTACCATGCCACACGTGGAGAGACCCCTTGGATGAATGCTCAAAAGTGGTTGTGAGCATTAATGAGCATTAAATGGTGATGAGATTTGTCAAAATCAGAAATCTTGTAATAGGAGATTTTGCATCATTACCTAAAACCTGAGCCAGCAGTTCATCTTCATCAAAAAACAATGTAAACCAAGCTCTGACCTTGGCCTCTTGCCGCCTTAGCAAATTCTGAGAGTTTTCCAGACTTTCCAGCATGCTCCTTTGATTTGCCTCTGAAAACTCTGGACTTAGAGATTCCGCTTCAGTATTATACCCAATCTGCTGATCCCATTACCTTCTGATCCTAGTACGTTCTGAAGGAGTTTCAGGCTTTGTTGCCTTCTTTGCATTTCTCTAGCAAACTTTGGCTGAACTTGCATAACTAATAAAAGAGCCATGTTCTGTTCAAAGATTACGTGCTGAACCACGTTTACAACCCCTATTTGAGTTGGTGTAGCTGCTGAAGAGCCACCTTGTGACTGAATATTATGTGCTGAGCCAAGTTTGCAACTTCTGACCGTTTCTTCCTGGAGGTTGGTTCAGAAGTTCTAAAGTGCCATTTTTTCTTAAACACTTTTTTTAGAAAAAATTCTAAGTATTTAGAATTTAACTTTTTCAAGGTAAAAATGTTGACTTTTGAGATTGCAAATGACCATTTTGCTCTTGTAAATGGTTTACTTGGAAAGGAATGATAATTCAGGGCTTGGATTTGTTTAAGAGAAACTCTGAGAATTCAGGATGAATTCTTGAAGGATGAGAGGGCAAATTTTGGGGTACAACAGCTGCCCCTGTTCAATCTTCTTGAACCTGAAGAGTTAGATTGGCCAGTTTGCCTTTCGTGACTCGAAGGTAAAAGAGGTTTGAACACCAGAGTGCCCGTAAATTTGCACTCGTCAAAATGTAGTTGAGGGAATGGGCTTAAAGATGCCATTTGGAGATGTGATTGAATCTCGCCGGAGATGGGCTTAAAGATGCCATCCAAGAATGTTGATCGCATAAGAGATTCCTTTGCGAGAGCACGTATGCCTGTTATTGAGGAGAACTACGCCGGGGGAATGCTGGTCTTTGTCGTGGTAGAAATAGAACTTCAGTCGTCTGTTATTCTACCGGGGAGTCATCTCTTGGTTGAGGAGGTGACAGTGAATTGCTATCTGGTCAACACCCAGGCTTCACAGTCTTTACTTCCTATCTGGTTAACATCCAAGCTTCAGAAGGAAATCAAGTGGTTATCCGGTCGCCTCCAGTTTTCCTTTTGATTTTAGGGCCTACTAATATTCGGTTGGATTCGGGCTTCAAAGTAATTGGCCGAGTAAACTGTTATTTGGTCAGCATCCAAGCTTCACAGTGTACCTTACTGTTATCTGGTCAACATCCAGGCTTCACAGTCTTGTATTGCTATCTGGTCAACATCCAGGCTTCATGATACCTTACTTTCTATCTGGTCAACATCCAGTGTTCAGAAGGAAATCAAATGGTTATCCGATCGCCTCCGGTTTTCCCTTTGATTTTGGGGCCTACTAATATCCGGTTGGATTCGGGCTTCAAAGTAATTGGCCGAGTAAACTGTTATTTGGTCAATATCCAAGCTTCACAGTGTACCTTACTGTTATCTGGTTAACATCCAGGCTTCACAGTCTTGTATTGCTATCTGGTCAACATCCAGGCTTCATGATACCTTACTTCCTATCTGGTTAATATCCAGTCTTTAGAAGGAAATCAAATGGTTATCCGGTTGCATCCGGTTTTCCCTTTGATTTTGGGGCCTACTAATATCCGGTTGGATTTGGACTTCAAAGTAATTGGCCGAGTAAACTATTATTTGGTTAACATCCAAGCTTCACAGTGTACCTTACTATTATCTGGTCAACATCCAGGCTTCACAGTCTTGTATTGCTATCTAGTCAACATCCAGGCTTCACGATACCTTACTTCCTATCTGGTCAACATCCAGGTTTTAGAAGAACTTGCAGGGGATTCTACTATTTTCCGGTCGATCTCCGGGCTTCAGTATAGTCAAGATAAAATCTGGTCGAATCCAGGCTTCATATCTGGAATAGGAATCTGTCCCTTGATTTGAATAAGCAAACAGGAGAGCATCCATGTCTGAAGCCTCTCTAAGTCGTTTTCTGAGCTTTGATCATCTGTTTTAGGTAGCTGTTAATTTTATCCTGAAAAGGGTAAAAGGTCAACTGAAACACAAATGCTATGTTGCATGAAATGTATGATGCAATATATGTGTTTTATCAATGTTCATAATTTATGAATGTAATGTATGTGCATGTAAGCTGATTAGCTATTTTGCTAAGGAAAATAAATCCTGGATAGCTGGAGATAATAAAATCGTTGACTGCTATCGGGGAAAATAAATCCATGACCACTGCTGGAGATTCAAGATCTTTGACAACCTCTGTGGGGAGAAGCCAAACTGCTGGGGGAGATAAGGAGTTTGGGTTATAGGCCAATCTAATGGGGACTTCAAGAATGAGAATCTTCGTTCCGTTAGGGGGTATTAGGGGAAAACTGAATAATTTCTGCTGGGGATTGGTAGATCAGAGTTTCCTTTCTGTTGGGGATCTTAATGACGTGTCGATTTGATCGTGGTGACTTCACTGGGGAAGAATAACTCTCTGGGGAATTATCTGGTTTTAAAGCGACTCTTCAGGGACAATGGAGGAAACTGGATGGTCTCCATTGGTGTTCAAAGGCTGAAGGTTTGGCTTCGTTTGGGAAGAAAGTTTCATCTTCTCGGGGGGTTTAAAGTTTAAAGTTTTGCTCCGCTGGGGATTGGGAGTTTGAAAACTCAACTCTGATGGGGATTTAGAAACTTAACTCCGCTGGGGATATGTATTTCAAGGCTTTAGTTCCACCGGGGATCTGGATGATGTACTGCAGGGGATTTTTCCTGGAATAGCCTAAAAACGTTTTCCTATACTTTCAACCTATCAGTAATTATTCTTTCTCATTTAGTTTTATTTGTAAGCAGTGATTATATTCAAATGCATATGCTCATTTAATAAATCATTGGACGTTTTCAAATAAAACACAAGTGTAAAAAAGAAAGAAAAGTCAAACAATTTTCTACACTTTAAAGTATCTTTGTATTAACTTTGTGTAAGAATTTTTGTACAAAGGAGACAGACATCCTAGTAAGAGAATGTTGTCATAAAATTGAGAAAAAATTTATACAAAGAAAGATGGCTATGTGTTATAATTCCATGGGGTTCCCATTCTGCTATAGCCTTCGTAACTCTAAGTATCTTGTCCATTCGTTGCTTCGTCCGCAGATGATTTGGTTGATCGGAAACCTGGAGCTTGTCCGTGAAGAGATTGTCCTTAAAGTGATCCGACGAGACATAGTCATACGCTTTAATTCCCTAACTTTTTCTTGGATCGCCCTTTCGGATTTTCTATCCACCGGGAAAACCCTTTTTTGCCCAAGTCGCCCTTTCGGGTTTTCAACTTGCCGGGTGTACAGATTTTTTTATTTATCCCTAATTTTTGCCTGAACCGCCCTTTCGGGTTTTCGATTCACCGGGATGCCCATTTTTGCCCATGTCGCCCTTTCGGGTTTTCAACTTGTCGGGTCGTTTATGCGTAGTATCTTTTGACTATGTCTACGTTCGCAGGGTGAGGCAGATCGTCGCCGTCCATGGTGGTTAGAATCGTAGCCCCACCAGAAAAGATGTTTTTGACCACAAATGGTCCTTCGTAAGTAGGAGTCCATTTTCCCCTGGGATCACTTTATGGTAAGATGATTCGCTTGATTACAAGTTCCCCGACTTGATACACTTGTCGTCTGAATTTCTTGTTGAAAGCTTTGGTCATTCGTTTCTGATACGCCCGACCATGGCAAACAGCAGTAAATCGTTTCTCGTCAATCAAGTTAAGTTGATCAAGCCGGGTCTGAATCCAATCGTCTTCACTTAGACCAACATCTTTCATGATTCTCAATGAGGGAATCTGAACCTCGATGGGTAAGACAACTTCCATGCCGTACACCAAAGAATAGGGTGTTGCCCCAGTTGATGTACGCACCGTGGTATGGTACCCGTGTAGAGAAAACGGTAACATCTCATGCTAGTCCTTATAGGTGACCGTCATCTTTTGAATGATCTTGATATTTTTGTTCGCAGCTTCGACAACACCGTTCATCTTAGGCCGATAGGGAGATGAATTGTGATGTTGAATCTTGAACTGCTCACACAAAGCGGTGATCATAGTATTGTTTAAATTTGTACTGTTGTCAGTGATGATCCGGTCGGGGATACCATATCGGCATATGAGGTTTTGCTTGATGAAGCGGGCAACAACATTCTTTGTAACAGATGCAAAGGACGTTACTTTGACCCACTTGGTAAAGTAATCAATGGCCACCAGGATGAAACGGTGTCCATTGGACGTTGTAGGCTTGATCTCTCCAATCATGTCGATTCCCCACATCACGAATGGCCAAGGAGCCATTAAGACATTGAGAGGAACTGGAGGAATATGTACCTTGTCCGCATAGATTTGGCATTTGTGACAAGTACGGGAATGTTGATGACAATCCGCTTCCATGGTAGACCAGTAATAGGCTGCCCGCAGAATCTTCTTAGCCATCGTATGACCACTCGAGTGGGTGCCAAAGGTGCCATTATGTAGTTCAGCCATGATCTGCTCAGCTTCAACCTTGTCCACACAACGGAGTAAGACACAATCAAGATTGTGCTTGTATAGGATACCATTGCTCAGAAAGAACTTGGCCGCGAACCTCCTTAAGAACTTTTTGTCATTGACTGAAGCTCCTTCAGGGTATTCTTGTGCTTCGAGATACCTTTTGACGTCATGAAACAACGGTCGATCCACCACTTCTTCGGTATTAATCTCGTGACAATGTGCAGGTTCGTCCATTCGTTCAATGGTGATTTGAGGTGCCTCATTATCCCAGTTAAGTTTAAACATGGATGACACTGTAGCTAGCGCATCTGCCAACTGATTCTCTTCTCGCGGGAAGTGCTCGAAGGTAATCTGCTCGAAGTATGGTAACAATGTCAGGACATGTTCTTTGTAAGGGATGAGGTTTGGATGTTTAGTATCCCACTCTCCTTTGATTTGACAGATAACCAAAGCTGAGTCCCCAAATACAATCAAAGATTTGATTCCTAAGTCAATAGCGGCCTTGAGACCAAATATACAAGCTTCATATTCGGCCATGTTGTTGGTGCAGCTGAAGCAGAGTCTAGTAGTGAAAGGTGTATGGAAACCTTCTGGAGAAATAAGTATTGTGCAAATACCGTTTCCAAGTGCATTGGAGGCACCATCAAAGTACAGAGTCCATCGGGATCCTTGTTCAGGTCCGTCATACGGTCTGTTTTCTTCCACGTTGCTCAAAGTCATAATATCCTCGTCAGGGAAGTCGAACCTCATAGATTAGTAATCTTCGACAGCTTGATGGGCCAGATGATCGGCTAGCACACTCCTCTTTATGGCTTTTTGGGTTGTGTACTGTATATCATATTCGGTGAGGATCATCTGCCATCTAGCGATTCTTCCGGATAGAGCAGGCTTCTCGAAGATGTATTTGATCGGATCCGTCTTAGAGATCAGTAAAGTGGTATGTGTCAACATATACTGCCTTAGCCGGCGAGCAGCCCATACCAAAGTGCAGCAAGTTTTCTCGAGCAGTGAGTATCGGGTCTTAAAGTCGGTAAACTTTTTGCTATAGTAATAAATGGCATGCTCTTTTCAGCCAGACTCGTCATGTTGGCCCAACACGCACCCCATTGAATTTTCTAGGACAGTCAAATACATGATTAACGACCTTCCTTCGATGGGTGGCATCAAGATAGGAGGTTCCAGCAAATACTCCTTGATTTTATCGAAAGAAAATTGATAGTCATCATTCCATTTAACCACCTGATCTTTCTTCAGCAGCTTGAAGATTGGTTCACAGGTAGATGTTAGGTGAGAGATGAACCTTGCAATGTAGTTTAAGCTTCCCAAGAAACCTCTAACCTCCTTCTCAGTGCGAGGGGCATGCATTTCTTGTATAGCTTTGACTTTGGCAGCATCGACCTCAATGCCTTTGTTCCTGACGATGAATCCCAAGAGTTTACCGGACCTGACTCTGAAAGTGCACTTGCTAGGGTTCAGTCTGAGCTTATATTCCTTTAATCTGACAAACAACTTTTGCAGATGGTCGAGGTGTTCTTCTTCTGTTTGCGAATGGGATATCATATCATCTACATAGACTTCAATCTCATTATGTATCATGTCATGAAACAAAGCTACCATGGTGCGCTGATAGGTTGCCCCGGCATTCTTCAGTCCGAACGGCATTACTTTATAACAGAATGTACCCTACTGTGTAACAAAGGTAGTTTTCTCCATATCTTCAGGGGCCATTTTGATCTAGTTGTACCCTGAAAATCCATCCATGAAAGAGAATAACTTATGCTGAGCTGTATTGTCGACCAAGATGTCAATGTGCGGTAGTGGAAAGTCATCTTTAGGGCTAGCCTTGTTTAAGTCTCTGTAATCCACGCTCATTCTGACTTTTCTGTCCTTCTTAGGCACGGGCACAATGTTAACAACCCATTGTGGATAGGAAGTAACAGCAAGAAAGCCAGCATTGAACTGCTTCATCACTTCAACTTTGATCTTTTTGGACATGTCGGGCCTCATTCGGCGGACTTTCTGTTTGATTAGTGGATAGTCTTCTCTTGTAGGGAGACGGTGAACCATAATGTTTGTATCCAGTCTCGGTATGTCTTCATAGGACCAGTCAAAGATCTCAACATATTCATTCAACAGCTGAACTAAATGCTCCTTGACACTTGGCTCTAGGTTGGCACCCACTTTAACTTCTTTTTTGTCTTCCTCTGTTCCCAAGTTGATAGTCTCTAACAACTTCTCGTGAGTTAGAATAGCCCTTTCTTCCTGTTGTAGAAGTCTAGCCAACTCTCCAGGAACTTCACAGTCTTCATCACCTTCGTACTCGGCATGATTGACCAGATCTTCAGAGTCAATGAAGGTCATAGCAGAATTGTTACTCATGGAATCCGGAGTGGACGGATACCTGCATTTTGTGAGTGTAGGTGTGTGTAAGGGATAGCCACCTTTAAACAAAGAAAGGACAATGAACACAAAAGTTTATATATGAAAACATCCATTATTCATTAAAATGGCATATGAAGATGAAAAATCAAGCCCTTACAAATGGACCTATATGCCTCGGGTAAGGCATAAGGCAAGAAGTGTACGAATTGTTTAAAAATTATTACAGACCAACAGAAAATGTTCGAAAGATAAATTACTGATTGATGAAAGTAATGGGAACAAAATCCTTTGCCTCCCAATTTCATAGTCCTCCTTCAACGGTTGGAAAGATCCAGTCTTCGAAGTTGCTCTCATCTTCACCATCCTCCAAAGCATGAACTCCATGATGGGTGATTTTCAATGGTGGCCCACCAGCCTGGGAGTGACGCACAACCTTCTGACTAGCAGCAGTGAAACCCAAGCCGAACTTATCTGTCTTGTAAGGAAAATCTGGCAGTTGGCCCCATATTGTGCTTCCTCCTTCCTCAATCATAGCCTTCACATCTTTAAGGGATGACATCCGGGACACAAGTTTGGTAATGATGGGCACATAAGTCATTGTCTTGGCTACCGCAACTTCAGTAGAAACCTCTTCAAAGTGCTGAAAGAGGGTCTCGATGAATTCACCATCTAATTCAACATAGTGGAATGAATTCAGATGGCTTATCATATACTCCTCCTCGCCACGAACTGTCACAATTTCCCCCTGGACTGGGTACTTAAGCTTCTGATGCAGAGTGGACGTAACGGCCCCAACATGATGAATCCATGGTCTTCCTAACAAGCAAGAGTAAGAGGGACGGATATCCATGACATAAAATGTGGAGTGGAAAGTTTCAGTACCCACTTTAATTGGGATGTTCACCTCCCCGTGGACCATCCGCTTAGAACTGTCAAAGGCTCTTACAATAATATTGTTGGGCTTTAAGGTCAAACCTTCACAGTCCAATCTGTCTAATGCTTTCTTTAGTAGGACATTTAAAGATGGCCCGATATCAACCAGAATGTGAGCAAGTGTGGTCCCTATGCATTCCACCGAGACATGCAGCGCATCATTATGCTTTCTTCCCTTTGATGTTAGATCGGCATCAGAGAAGCCAAGACCATTGTCGGCTGTAAGGCTAGCTACACATTCTTGAAACTGATTCGCAGAAGTTTCTTGAGGCACGTGCACCGTCTTTAGGAATTTGATCAAGGATTTTGCATGAGCCTCGGAACAGAGTAATAGGGCCAGCATGGAGATTTTTGAAGGGGTTTTCCCCAGTTGTTCTACGACATCATAGTCGCTCTTCTTAATTATTTTTAAAATCTCCTCCATTTCCTTTTGAGTGGTCTTGGGGATGACCAAAGGCTGAGCCCTCGTCCTGACAGACGCTTCTTGGATCCCCTTACCTTTATCAGAGGGTACAACTTCAGGAGTAACAATTTCTTCAATCATTGGACTTCACACAGATATCTTGACTGGCACAGGAGCACTTGAGGGTCCGAAGATTGCCCTTGGAGGAGCAATCTCCGAAGAGAATATTCTTCTACTACGAGTGATCTTACTTGTCCCCGCAATATTTCCTACGTCAGGAGCGTCTTCATTGGAATTCTCTTTAACTTATTCGATCTTCTTAACACCGTGGTAGAAGATCTCTCCTCCATAATTCCACGGTATTGTCTTGTTGGACTTGTATGGGATAGGCACCGACATTGTTATCTTCAGAGGTACAAACTTTGGATCGGGTGTAATCTTAACAGGTCTTTTGGAGATCTTGGAAAGATTGCCAGAAATGGTGATTATAGCAACATCATTGATTAGAGTAACAAGAGTTTTCTTGAAGAGGATTTCTTGACTATCCATCAGGCGTTAGATGCCTGACTTCAATAGCGGAAAGTCGGATTGCAAGGTCGAGCAAAGGTAACAATCTTTTTCACAGCTTGGGAAAATCCCGACTTTCAACAGATTCATCTTGATCATTGGCAATGGAGTCATTAAGTCTTCAACAGTAGCAACATAAATATCTTCTACAATAGCATGGACATTGTGACCATGTTTTGGCATTGGAGCGGATATCACGTTAGGTTTTTCAGGTGCGTCAAACTCCACCTGCTTGGAATCTATTAAATCTTGGATCTTGTTTTTGAGGGCCCAACAAGTGTTGGTGTCGTGCCCTATGTTGTCTGAATGGTAAGCGCACTTAGCGTTGGCATGGTAAAAAGGAGAAGTTGTATTCGAATTTTGTGGTGGCTCTCTCAAGGTTGTAAGGTTTAACTTCAAGAGATGGGGGAGAACCTAGGAAGGTTTCATGTTTATTTTGGTGAATTGTCTACAAGGCCTTCCCCCTCTTGGTTGGTTGGTTCTGGATTGACTGCTTCGAGATTAATCGGCTGCGGAATTCTGAATCATCACAGCCCCTACCGCTGGTTGACGCTCGACTCTTCCTTGATTTCTCTGGGGTTAAACAGCTGAGACCTCTTTCTTGGCTGGAAAAGTTTTCTTGATAGCAGCTGAAGCAGATGTATCCTTCTGTATTTTACCGCTCTTAATGCCAGCTTCGACTCTTTCACCAGTAAGAATTAGTTCGGTGAACCCTGCAGATGAGCTCCCAATTAGGTGATTGAAAAATGGACCTGACAGAGTCTCCAAAAACATATCAACAAGTTCTCTTTCAGACAATGGTGGTTGCACCCTTCCAGCCAAGTCCCGCCACTTTTGGGCATACTCCTTAAAGCCTTCATTAGAGACCATACCCATACTCTGTAGTTGAGTATGAGTAGGTGCTAAATCTGCATTATATTGATATTGTCTGTAGAAGGCAGCAGCCAAATCCTCCCAGTTGTGTACATCGGATCTTTCAAGCTGGTAGAACCAATCCAATTGCGTACCCGACAAACTATCTTGAAAAAAGTGGACCCACAGATCCTTATCAGAAGTGTGAAGTTGGATCTTTCTGACGTAAGACCGCAGATGCATCTTTGGGCAAGACAAACCATCGTATTTAGCAAATGTAGGCACCTTGAATTTAGGGGGAATCACAATTCCGACAAACAACCCTTGCTCTTCGAAATCCAGCCCAGGTACCCTTTGTACCTTCATGGCTGCCAGCCGATCTTCCAGATTCTTATATTTATCATCCGCAGGAGCGTACTGCTGCTCAGAGTAATCTTCATCCTCCTTTTCTTCTTCTTCCTCAGACTCGGGTTGTACTGCAGCTCCCTTTCCTGCCCCTTCCTCAGATGATGAGGGGAAATCCAGGACTCTTCTAGCTTGGTTCTCAAATCTTTTTCCCATAGTGGCCATACCAACTCTTTTCTTTTTATTTTTCTCCTTTTCTTTTTCCTTTTCTAACAGTGCTTTAAGGTCCTCCTGGTCCTTTTCCAAGGTCATGAGGAGTTGTTGGAACTGTGAATTCTGCGCTTGTAGATCTTTGACCGTATGCTCTATATTCATCTTGCTGAAATAAACAACAGAGAGATAAGGAAACCTGGTGTGAAGACCTGTTTATGCATATGATGAATGATATGTATTCATGTAATGCATTCAAGGATCAGAAATTCAAATTTGTTGAAACAAAAAAGAACACACGTCATATTAATAAGAAGAATTTGTTAGTACATAAGTTCCCCATGGGCAAAATAAATACAAAACTCTAATGTAAAAAGACGTTGCGCATCCTTTTTGGTGCTATGTAGGTGTTGAGATTCTGCTCATCATGAAGTTGGCGAGTAAGTTCCAAAACCTTCTTCTCACTGGCGTAGAATCTAGCTTCAAAAGTATCGCGTTCTCCTTTGAGCTGTATCTAACTCCTTTGCAAATATTCCAATGATGTTGGTATGTCAGGATGCAAGAGGGTGTATGGAACCTCTCCTTCAATAACAGGCTCTTTGATCATAGGTAGAGTGTAGGGGTAAGGCATCATAAGACTCTGGGCGCGAGTTCGTACCCACTTGAGGTAAGGCTCAAGGGGGATGGAATTCTTGTGCCCCAGTGTCTTACTGTCCACTTTGTTGGGCACCTTCACGGCTCAGATAAACCTTTGTCGAAGTACTTGAGCATCGTTGTCAAAGTCAAAAACCAAGTCTGGAATCAGCATTTCATGAGGGCCATCCCTTCAGGCATACCTAAATTGTCTCAAAGCCAAGAAGGGGTTGTAGGTAATGCCTCCCCTAACGCCAAGTAGCGGGACATTAGGGAATTCCCCGCAACGATCAATGATGATGACATTTTCTTTGGACCGAGAACACCAATGAACATCAGAGTGTGTAAGAGTCAACAACTGTTGTGACCACCTCAAGCCTTGCTCATTCTTCAAGATTGACTGGGGAAGGTGAGAAATAAACTACCTTGCTAGAAGAGGAGTACAACACATGAGAACACCTCTTTTCCTCATTGTTCGTGTGTGAAATGAGTGGAGGATGTCCCCAAGCAATGTAGGCACAGGATTCCGGGATATGAAAACTTTGACATCATTCACATCTATAAGCTAATCAGGGTTTGGGAACAAGACCAACCCATAGATGAGAAGTGCTACAATCTCTTCAAAAGCTTGCAGATCTAGAGAATTCCAACAGTCTTGTGCCTTCTCAAACAGAAACTTTGCCAAAAAACCCTTGACACCACTTCTGGTTTCCCAATGACCTTTGATATCAGATGGTTGCAAGTGTAGGGCTCGAGCAACATCTTCAGGATTTGGTTCTCTTTCTGTACCGTTGTAGGGTATTTGATGGAGAATAGGAATCCTCAAGAGTTGAGAAAATTCCTCCAAAGTAAGCACTAGTTGGTAATCAGAAAATGTGAAACAGTGGTGTAGGGGGTGAAAGAACTGGAAGAGAACTTTCACCATGTCTTCTTCAATGTTGGAGTTTACCAAGTTGAGAAGTCTGCCATGTCTTTTACTGAAGGGAGAATTCTCTGGAATCTTGGAAGTAAGCTCCTTGAGTTGAGGAGGGATCCTCACAAGGTTGACTTGAATTGTTTTCCTGCGAAGAGATTCCATAACCTACAAAACAAGAACAAAGATGAAGATCCAAACCCTTGAAATGGTTAGTGGATGCATATGATGCTTCATGATGTTTATGATGTATGCACAAGTATATGTACAAGCAAGTCACACAAGTTCCTAGTTTCAGGCTTGAATGAGGTTTCATAGGTAAGTACCCTCTTGAAATTAGTTGGCTCAACCTGTCCTATAAATAGTAACTGGGTTATAAGGAGCTCAATATCACTGGGTTATTTTATATGTTCATTGTTTCAGTTTATCCACTTAACTGGCGACCGAAATATTCCAAGAAAATAACCCTCAATGAGTGTAGTATCGAGTATCTACCAACTTTGGACTGCACCAAAGTCGGTCATCTCACTACCCCTAATAAGGCCAAGATGGTCAAGTAAAGGTTCTAAAAGTCCATTAGTGCTTCATGACATCACTCAGCGGCCCCGTATTCTCTTTGATTAACTCAAAGGCTACCGGTACCCACAAATATGCCGCACTAATATAGTTATTTCTTCAACCATGTCAGTATACCCCGCACAGTTTCCACAACGTATTGCTATTTACCTATGAATGTTTCCCAAAAATCTGGGTGGAGGATTCAAACCCAAACAAGAGAACCAAATGTAAAGCAATCAAAGCAAACAAGATAAGCATGTAAAGGTGATCTAAACCCTAAGGTTACTCCACTTTTAAGATATCCCCAGCAGAGTCACCAGTTTTGTGATACAGTGAGAGAACTGACTTGAGGTTTTGCGTTTGTGTTCGCAATTTTGTGGTTTAGCAAGAGTCGCCACTGACTTTTTATTTTATCCAAAGGAAAGGTCAAAAAGCACAGGAAAGACCTTTGAGATGTTTTCTTGGGTTCGGGGGGTAGATTATTAAAAGGAAAGGTGCAAGCACCCTTTTCATCCATGGTTATCCATGGGCTCTTAGTTACTTGTTTAGATAACTTGCTTTGTTTTTCCAATTGTTTGAAATGGTGCTTTGTGTGTGGTTTTGAAAATGTTTTGAAAAGAGTCCATCGTTGTGGCAACCTTTGTAATGATTCTTGTTTGAATATATACAAAGGTGTATTGTCTTTTGAAAAGATTTCAATGTTTGAAAGTTTGTTTTGGGAAATTATTTTGAAATTTGTGTTGTGAGGTGTGTTTGAAAATAGCAAGGATGTTTTTGCAAGTTTTGATAAAGTAACTAAGAGTTGTCTACCCTATTTTACTCAAAGATCTTTCCTACACATTTTTAACCCTTTTGACAATGTTGTTTTACCATTGTATTTGGTAAACAACCTTGTATTTGGATGTTTAAACGGGACAGGCGCGGGCCATCGTATTGACCATGATAGCAATTGTGCTAAGTATCTTAGCAAATTTTTGAGGGACTAGATCATTTTGTATAGGCAACCTTTTGATAGCGTCATCGAGGGACTATGATCTTTTGTTTTGTTTTGCCAAGATACCTAGCATGCATACCATGGCCATTTGTTTAGGCAACCAAGTGGAGATACCTTAAGGGGTGTTTGAGTGAAAGTGTGTTTTATTGCATGCATGATTTTATCTTGACTTAGGATTTTCTATTTCATTGATTTTATCTTGCCATACATATCCTAATTACTAGCATTTACATTTGAAAGAAATAAAAATGCGGAAATATAAAATCCTACGCTATTACAATATTTAGGGGGCGGGGGATACAAACTTGTACATGGGGATGGTTCAACGAGAAAAATAGATTAAAAAAAATAACAAGGGGACGAAAAAAGAGAAAGAGAGAGAGGGCTAGTGCGCTGCTGAGAGAAAGTCAGAAGTTCTGACCCAGGCCTGCTGCAAAAATATCAACCTGTTAGTGAAACTGTGTGAGTCAGAACTTCTGACTCTGGTACCCAGCAAAACAGAAACTTGTTAGTGGGAAAGTCAGAAGTTCTGACTCTCATGCGCTGCAAGACAAAAGTTTGTTAGTGGGGAAGTCAGAAGTTCTGACCCTGCTGGAAACACAATAATTTTCAAAAGTTCTGATATTATTGATAGCAAAACAGGCCTCAGAAGTGCTGGCGTCAAAGTTACAGCTTGGTTTCCCCCTGTGCTAGCCAGAACATCTGCAATTTTATTATTTTTCCATAAAACAGAAGGCATGCCTAGGACAGTCTCAGCAAGTGTCATAGCATTTCAGAAGACAAAACCAAAAAGGTCGCAGGCAGGTTCTACACTGATTCACTTCCTACTTAAGCATTCATAGGCATGAAAATCCTCAGAACACGTACAGTAGCAACATGATCTGTACATTGTGTTTATTTAGCATGCAAAGCTGATGATGCTTAGCAGCGTGATAAGAGTCAGCAGGTGCTTACCTTGCTGTTGAAAAAAATCTGTTAATTGGAGCTAGCTTTAGCTCTGATGGTGTTCTGGACAGGTTCTTTTTAGAATGGGTTGATGGAGAAGATATATGTATGTATGGTCAGAAACTGTATGGGTGTTCTCTAGTCAGAAAGCAAATTGGGTATCAATGAAATTTGGAGGCAGGAAGTTCAAAGTTATGAAACACTAGGATATTTGGCAGAGTTTCACAATGTTTTCTTGCTAGAGTTTTTTGTTCCTCTTCTAGCAATTTTTTTCTGGATTTTTTTTTGATCGGGGTTTTTTAATGGACAATGGTGTCCTATTTATAGGCAAGGCTTTGTGAATTTTTAAACGTTAAATGGCGCCAATACTATGAAGTAGGGGTTAAATTGTTCTTGAAGGAAGTTCATGAAAAGTTGTGATGATGGACAACTTTTCAGCCTAGGTTGGAACAGTAAGCGAGGATTAAGGAAAAGTGACACCTATAGGCGAAAAGTGGCGCATAGATCCATGCCTAAGCCTGCACGAGTGTGTTACCATGCCACACGTGGAGAGAACCCTTGAATGAATGCTAAAAAGTGGTTGTGAGCATTAATGAGCATTAAATGGTGATGAGATTTGTCAAAATCAGAAATCTTGTAATAGGAGATTTTGCATCATTACCTAAAACCTAAGCCAGCTGTTCTGCTTCACCAAAAAACAACGTAAACCAAGCTCTGACCTTGGCCTCTTGCTGCCTCAGCAAATTCTGAGAATTTTCCAGACTTTCCAGCATGCTCCTTTGATCTGCCTCTGAAAACTTTGGACTTAGAGATTCTGCTTCAGCATTATACCCAATCTGCTGATCCCATTACCTTCTGATCCCAGTACGTTCTGAAGGAGTTTCAGGCTTTGTTTCCTTCTTTGCATTTCTCTAGCAAACTCTGGCTGAACTTGCGTAACTGCTGAAAGAGCCATGTTCTGTTCAAAGATTACATGTTGAACCACGTTTACAACCCCTAACTGAGTTGGTGTAGCTGCTGAAAAGCCACCTTCTGACTGAATATTATGTGTTGTGCAAAGTTTGCAACTTCTGACCGTTTCTGCCTGGAGGTTGGTTCAGAAGTTCTGAAGTGCCATTTTTTCTTAAACACTTTTTTTTAGAAAAAAATCTAAGTATTTAGAATTTAACTTTTTCAAGGTAAAAATTTTGACTTTTGAGCTTGCAAATGACCATTTTGCTCTTGTAAATGGTTTACTTGGAAAGGAATGATAATTCAGGGCTTGGATTTGTTTAAGAGAAACTCTGAGAATTCAGGATGAATTCCTGAAGGATGAGAGGGCAAATTTTGGGGTACAACACCTACCTGTTTATTTTAAGTCTTGCCATACAAACCCTAGTTACTAGCAATAATATGGAAAGCGATAAATTGCGGAAATTTAAAGTCCTACGCTATTACAATACTTTAGGGGATGTGGGTACAAATTACAAATGGGGATGACAAGTAAATTAAACCCCTAAGTATTAGAAGGCTTTCACAATTACATCATAATGTGCAAGAATAAAATGTGCAAGAAATGTAAAGAGAAAAGAAATTGAAAAGAGAATTTTTTTATGGTTTTTATGAAAGGTTTTGGTTAACCTAATTAATTGGAAAAGAAGTTAATTAATTAAAATCCTAAATTTTAAGTTAATTTAAATTAAAATATCAAATTAAAACAAAACTTAAATCTAAATTTATTTTAATTAATTTAAGAAAGAACATATTTTTTAGGTTTTTTTGTTTAAAAGAAATGAAATAAAAATAAAAATATAAAATTCAGTCTAAATATTTAATAAAATATTTTTTAGTTTTTTTGATTAAAAATAAAAATAATAAAATAAAATAAAATAAAATAAAGAAAAGAAATAAAAATAAAAATTAGAAGTCAGGGGGGGTTTAAAAAGATCAGGGGGTTAGAAAGAAAAATAGTTTTTTGTTTATAGCCCAAACAGTTTTTGTACTCTGTAAATAAAAATAATAAAAAAGTATAATGGGCTGTGTTGCATGGATAAACAGGGGGGTGATGGTGAATAATAATGAATGGCCCAATGTGAAGAGGCCCAGGCGCGCTGCAAACAAAAAACCAGAAAACAAGGAAAATGTGGGAAAATGCAAAAGGTCTCGATGGGGCTCGAACCCAGAACCTTCTTTACAAATGCCTTACGCGTGCACTTCCTGCCATTGGGGTGGCTGTTTCATTTGGTTATAAAATATATTGCAATAAACTTAAAATAAACTAAATTCATGATGTCAACTTCATCTTCTTCCTCGCGCCATCCATAACTCTGTAACTTTCTCAACTCTCAACCATTTCAGAAATTATAAACATCAAACTTGTTAGAAATTTCACCACGATTTCAAATATGTAAATAACTTAAGCAATGGATCAAAGATGAGCATGAATTTTAAATGGTACCAAATTATCCTAATTTTTTCAGAAAGTTCAGGCTCAAAATTCTCACTACTAAAGCAACATAAACAAATTCTAAGGACATGGTTAGTTTCAGGGCTATGATGTCTACATTTTATCTTTTAAAATGGAAGCCAAATGATACTTGTATGAAGAGTTAGAATTTCAGAAAACTCACCTTGCAGATGGAGATCGTGTTTTGAGTTTGAGAAACCTTCGAGGTGTTGTAATGATCTGGTTAGCTTCCTTGAACCTCTAGAAAGCTAATGAAATTCTTAGCTTGAGCTGAGAGTGCCTGGAATATTTTGGAGAAGTTAAGTTGCAAAGAGCTGTTTTTGAAAATAGAGGATGGTGAAGATGGAGTTATAGAAGTGATTCAGGTGTTTGAATCACTTCCCTATAGTGTATAGATGATGTTTGAAGGGTTAGAATGAAAAAACACACGAGGGAATTTGAAGCTTGGATTTCAAAACCAGAAATGACAAGTTTTGAGGTATTTTTTGGTGATTATATGTTTGAGGAAGTTTGAGGATGTTTGAGGGAGTTTTCAGGCTAGCAATATCGTGTCCTTGGCTTATAAATTAAGGCTTAATTTAGGAAAAGGTTTGGAAGCTTGGAGGGATCATAAACAAGAGTTCACATGTTATGGCCATTTGACTTGTTTTTGAAGCAAGCTTGACAAGCATTGTTCCAAGGCAAGGTACATGGCTTGTAGGGGGCCAACAAACTTTAAACATGTTTATCTGACTTTTTAGGTGATGCTTGTGCAGAAAGAACTTATGCAAAGCTGAAGACAAGTTAACTTTGTGATTAAAGCAACTTTACTAGAATGACAATGTTACTTTGTGCCATTAATGGAAATGCAACTTGGATAAGGGCTTAAATGCTTGGACAATGGCTCTATCAGTTATGTAATCAATTATTTATGGAGTGAAGCACAAGTTAGAATCCTAAAAAGTAAATTTATGTAGCATAGGCTAGGGTTTTGATCAAGTGTTCATCACAAAAATGCCTTGTAATTCAAGAATGGATGCCCAACTTCCTCTCTTCGATTCTCTTAGCTAAAAATGATCTCTTCAAGTTCTTATACATTTTGGAAATATTGAAACATCCTCTACAACTTTCATGTTTTTCATTTTTACTAAATCAAATCGGAGCAATGTGAAAAATGAAGTTAGGACAAAAATCTGCCTAAACAGGTCAAAATTTAACCAAGTGTTTAAGAAATAGTGCATGACTTTATGGGCCTATAACTCAAAATATAAGAAATTTTTGGACATGAGCTCTTAAAAATAAAGTTGTAGATTTCATCAAGATCTACAACTTTCACGTTGAAAGTTTTTCTTGAATCATCTTGTATCTTGGTGAAAAATTGGCATGAAGTAATGAAATTATCATGTATAAAAACACTTTAGAAATTTCTAAGTCTTGAAAAGTTTGACTTTTCAAATTGACTTTTGACTTTATTTATTCCTTGTTGATCAAGCTTCATTTTTTTGAATATCTTGATGAATTTTGATCTTTGAAAGTCAAATTTGACCAAAAAGTCAAAATTTGACTTTTGGTGTATTATTTGACTTTTTCAGCACTTGACCAAATCCTTAAGTAACTCTGTGGGGATATCCCAAATCCTTAAATAAATGCTTATTATTGTTCTTGTTTGTACATTTGTTAAAAGTTAATCATCTTCATATGCATATGTTCATTCAATTTTAGTCATTGGATGTTTTTTTCACTCAAAACAGAAAAAACAAAAAATTTGCACTTTAAAGTATATTTGTATTGATAATTTGCCTAAAAACAGGCGTTTTTTGTACAGGGAGACAGAAATCCTAGTAAGAGGAAGTCGTCGAAAAAAATGAAAAGAATACAAAGTGAAAACAAAAATTGTATAGCCATGTGGAACTGATCTCATTGGGTTCCGAATCCGCTATTGCCCCTATGTCTTTGAAACTCATCCTTTTTCGTTGGAAGAAGTTGATTAAAGTAATCTTGTACCCTTTTGAACTTTTGAATTTGGTAATAAAGTTGGCTGAAGTGATTCAATAGGACATAGTCATACGCTTTAGTCCTTAACTTTTTCCTGGACCTCCCTTTCGGGTATTCAGTCCACCAGGATACCCTTTTTTTCCCAAGCCGCCCTTTCAGGTTTTCGACTTTCCGGGTGTACAATATTTTGTATATATACCTAATTTTTGCCCGGACCTTTTTGGTTCTCCGGGATGCCCTTATTTTTTCCTAGGTATGTCAACCTAGTGGGTCGTTCTTTATGCATAGTATTTTTTGACTATGTCCGTGTTCACAGCATGTGGGAAATCTTCACTATCCATAGTGGTTAGCATCATGGCACCACCAGAGAATACTTTCTTAACAACAAATGACCCTTTGTAAGTGGGGGTTTATTTTCCCCTAGGGTCACTCTGTGGTAAAATGATGCACTCTATTACCAAGTCGCCAGCCTGGTATACTCGAGGTTTGATCTTCTTGTTGAATGTCTTGATCATACGCTTTTGATACATCTGACCATGGCAAACAGCAGCCAATCTCTTCTCATCAATCAAACTCGATTGATCCAATCTAGTATGAACCCATTCGTCTTCGACTAAGTTTGCTTCTTTCATAATCCTTAAGGAAGGAATCTGAACTTCAACAGGCAGGACAACTTCCATGCCAAAGACTAAAGAGAATGGGGTTTCCCTTGTTGATGTTTGTGTCGAGGTACGATAGCCATGAAGAGAAAACAGTAGCATCTCATGCCAGTCTTTATAGGTCACAACCATCTTTTGCATAATTTTCTTTATGTCCTTGTTGGCAGCTTCCATTGCACCATTCATCTTAGGTCTGTATGGAGAAGAGTTGTGATGCTTAATTTTGAACTGCATGCAGAGTTCAGTGGTCATGGCATTATTGAGGTTGGTTCCATTGTTAGTGATGATCCTTTCAGGGATTCCTTACCGATAGATGAGGTTATGCTTGATAAACTGGGCTACAACATTCTTAGTGACTTAGGCAAATGAAGTAGCTTCCACCATTTGGTGAAGTAGTCAATGGCGACGAGGATAAAACAATATCCGTTGGAGGAATTGGTCTTGATTTCTCCAATCATGTCAATGCACCATATTGCAAATGGCCACGAAGAAATCATGGCGTTCAAGGGTATTAGAGGCACATGAACCTTGTCAGCATAGATCTGACACCTATGGAAAGTCCTCGAGTGGTGGTGACAATCAGCTTCCATAGTCGACCAATAATATCCAACTCTAAGAATCTTCTTGTCCATAGTGTGTACACCAGAGTAAGTCCCAAAGATACCTTCATGAATGTCTTCCATGATCTTTTCTACTTCCTTCTTGTCTATACAACAAAGCATAGTAGAATCATGGGTGCACTTGTACAGGATCCCATTGCTTAGGAAGAATTTGGCTGAGAACCTCCGCAAGAATTTCTTGTCAATGATTGAAGTTCCCTCAGGATATTCTTGTGCTTCAAGGTACCTCCTCACTTAATGATACCAATGGTTCTCCTCATCAGTTTCGATCTCATAACAGTGTGCAGGTTCATCAAATATTTCGATGGTAATTCTGGGAGCTTCGTTGTCCCAATTGACCTTGAACATAGACTACATAGTTACTAAAGCATCTTTCAACTGATTTTCTTTGCTCGAGATATGTTCAAAGGTGACTTCCTCGAAGTATGGGATCAAAGTTAGCACAAGCTCTTTGTAAGGGATCAAGTTTGGATGCTTGGTATCCGACTCTTCTTTAACTTCACTTACCACGAGGGCTAAGTCTTCGTATACACTCAAGAATTTGATTCTTAGGTCAATGGAAGCCTTTAGACCCAAGATGCAGGCTTCATACTCGACCATGTTGTTCGTACAATCAAAGCAAAGTCTGACAGTGAAAGGTGTATGGTAACCTTCGGGAGAAATGATCACAACACCAATTTTGTTACCCAATGAATTGGAAGCTCCATCAAAAGCCATAGTCCATCGGGATCCTTGTTCAAGTCCTTCATAAGGCCCAGGCTTTTCACAGTTGGTTATCAGCATGATATTCTCGACCGGGAATTCAAAGTTCATGGATTGGTGGTCCGCAATAGCTTGATGGGCCAAATGATCCGCGGGTACACTTCCCTTTATTTCTTTTTATGTAGTGTATTGGATATCGTATTCAGTCCATATCATTTTCCATCTAGCTATTCGTCCGGAGAGAGCTGGCTTCTCGAAGATATACTTGATAGGATACATCTTAGAAATCAATAGAGGGGTGTGAGTCAACATATACTGTCTTAGCCGGCGAGCAGCCTATGCCAAAGCGCAACAAGTTTTCTCGAGCAGTGAATATCTGGTTTCACAGTCGGTAAACTTTTTGCTAAGATAGTATATTGCACGCTCTTTTCGGCCAGACTCGTCATGTTGGCCCAACACACACCCCATTGAATTCTCTAATACAGTCAAGTACATGATTAGAGGTCTTCCTTCAACTGGAGGCATCAGGATTGGAGGTTCTTGTAAGTACTCCTTAATCTTGTCAAAAGCTTCTTGGCAATCATTGTTCCATCTGACTACTTGATCTTTCTTCAATAGTTTGAAGATTGACTCACAAGTAGCAGTTAAGTGAGATATGAACCAGGCAATATAGTTGAGTCGACCCAAGAAACCCCTGACCTCCTTCTCAGTACATGGAGCTGGAATTTCTTGTATGGCTTTGACTTTTGCGAGATTGACTTCAATACCTTTTCCACTGACAACAAACCCTAGGAGTTTTCCAAACCTCACCTCGAAGGTGCATTTGTTGGGATTCAGTCTCAACTTTTATTTCTTCAACCTTTTAAATAGCTTAAGCACGTGATGGAGGTGTTCTTCCTTAGTCTGCAACCTTGCAATCATATCACCCACATAGACTTCTATATCATGATGAAATATATCATGAAATAGAGCTACCATAGCCTGTTGATAAGTTGTGCCTACATTCTTCAAACCGAAAGGCATAACCTTATAGTAGAAGGTGCCCCACTATGTGACAAAGGTGGTTTTCTCCATGTCCTCGGGCGCCATTTTGATTTGGTTGTAACCGGAGAAGCCATCCATGAAGGAGAACACTTTGTGTTGAGCAGTGTTGTCAACCAAGACATTGAAATGTAGTAGTGGGAAATACTATTTGGGGCTTGCCCTATTCAAATCACTGTAGTCTATGCACATACGGACTTTTCCATCTTTCTTTGGCACCGGGACCACATTTGCAACCCACTGCAGATATGACGTCACTACCAGGAAACCTGCATTAAACTATTTCATACCTCAACTTTTATTTTCTCAGACATATTTGGTCGCATGCATCGAACCTTTTGCTTAACCGGGGGACAACCTTCCTTCATTGGCAGACGATGAACTATGATATCAAGTATTAAGTCCCGACATATATTTATATGACCAAGAAAACACCTCGACATAGTCATGCAACATCTGGACCAATCTTGTCTTGACACTGTCTTCCAAGTGGGTGCTGATCTTGACTTTCCTCTTATTTGTCTCAGTACCTAGGTTGATCACTTCAACTAGTTCCTAGTGTGGTTGAATGATCTTTTCCTCTTGTATTAGAAGTCTGGCGAGTTCCTCAGGTATTTCGCAATCCTCTTCACCTTCGTCTTCGGCTTGGTAGGTTGGATGTTCAAAGTCATAGATGGCAATAGCGGAAGTGTTGTCAATGAGATCAGAAGTGGATGTGGATCTACAAATGTGTGTGTGTGCATGTAAGGTCACATGGCTATTTGAAAATGCTATAAAGTAAGAAAAAGACGGAGAGCGCAAAATTTAAATGAAAAATAATCCAATGTTTTTTCATAAAAATTAGCATATGCCATATGAAAATGACAAACCTTTAACAAATGGGTCATTGTGCCCAGGGCAAGGCACATGGCTTAAAGTTATTGTTTTAATGGAAATTATAGACAAATTTCTCAAAGTAATAAAAATAGGAAATGGTAGTTACTCCTGGATGAAGGAGATTGGGATGAAGTCCTTGGTATGCCAGTTGTGGAGTCCACCACTAGCAGTTGGGTAGATCCGGTTGTCCCAGTCACCGTCATTGTTAGAGTCTTCAAGAGCATTAACTTCATGGTTACTAATCCGGAGAGGTGGTTTCCCTACACAAGCACGTCGAACCTCCTTTTGAGCCTTGGCAGTGAAGCCTAACCCAAATTTGTATGACTTGAAAGGGATATCGGGGAGTTGTCCCTAAATGGTGCAGCCTCCGTCTTCAACAATAACACGAGCATCTTTGAGAGAGGCCATCCTCGGTGTATCTTTAGCAGCTTTGGGAATTTCAGGAGTGGCTTTGGCAACAACAACCATGGGAGAAACCACTTCAAAGGCTTGAAAAGGATTCTCTATGAACTCTCCATCCATTTCAACATATTTGAATGAATTTAGATGACTAATCATAAACTCTTCTTCTCCGCATACAGTGACAATTTTCCCCTTGACCGGGTACTTAAGCTTTTGATGTAGTGTGGAAGTTACCGCACCTGCCCCATGGATCCATGGACGTCCAAGAAGGAAAGAAAAAGAATGATGGATATCCATCACATAGAATGTTGAGTTGAAGACTTGAGACCCAACTTTGATTGGGAGATCAATTTCTCCATGGACCATTCTCTTTGATCCATCAAAAGCTCTCACCATGATGTCACTGGGTTTCAGCACCAAACCTTCACAGTCCAACCTATCTAGAGCACCTTTAGTTAAGACATCCAGGGAGGACCCAATATCCACCAACACATGGGATAAATTGGTTCCTTTACACTCGATGGAAACATGCAGAGCTTTGTTATGATTCTTCCCCACCCGAATCAAATCTGCATCCGAAAATCCCAAACCATTGTCAGCAGTCAAATTGGCTACACAATTTTCAAGTTGGTTAGTCGTAGTTTCTTGAGGGACATGTGCATTTTTCAATAATTTTATCAGTGCTTGAGCATGTGCCTCATAACATAGCAACAAAGAAATCATGGAAATCTTCGAGGATGTTTGCCCCAACTGTTCCACTATCTTGTAATCACTTTTGTTGATAATCTTTAAAATCTCCTCCATCTCTTGGGTAGATGGGTCCTTGATGGTAGTATCTTTTACGGGCGCCTCCGTCAGGGAAGGCTCGGTCATTTTTTTCCTTTCCTTGAGTATCAGCAACATGTTTAACAACAGAAATATGAATGGGTGTAGTAGTGGTTGTCGGAGGTAAAATCTATAGAGAGAAGATCCTCCTCGTCCTAGTAACTTTGCTTGATCCAGCAATGTTTGTAACATTAGTAGTTTCATCCTCAGTAATCCAGGAATCTTGTTTGATACCATGGTAATACACTTCCGCTACATAATTCTATAGCACAACCTTATCGGAAGAGTAGGGGACTGGCCCCGGTGTGGTGATAATTAGTGGAGCTATTCTTGGTTCAACAAGAATCCTAATAGGACCTTTGGAGGTGATCCTAATAGGTTTATTTGAGATAGTAATGATGGAAACGTCTTCTTGAGATACATTTTGGGCCAAACTTTTCACAGATGGAGTTCTTTCAAATTGAATCTCATGGCTATCCATCAGGTGTTGGACATATTTGTTTAGCCATTCACAACCATTAAGGTAGCCAGGGAATACCCCAACTTTCAACAAAATTCTCTTTAACAATTTTTAAAGGAGTGGTCAAGTCATTGACGGAGGAAACAAAAGAGGCATCTTCAGTAGAATTGACACCCTTACCATGATTTGGCCTGGGTGCAGTGATCACGTTAGGATTTGGCGGAGGATCGAATTCAGTTGTCTTGTTATCAATTAGGTCTTGAATTTTTTTCTTTTTGCCCAACAGTTGTTGGTATCATGTCCGAGGTTGTTTGAGTGGTAGGCACATCTTGCATTGTGATTGTATTTCAGTGAGGATGTATTGGGATTTTGTGGAGGATCTCTTAGTGAAATGAGCTTATCTTTCAGTAAATGTTGTAGGGCTTGTGGTAATGACATCCCAATCTTGGTGTACTCTCTTGGTGGAGCATTCGACCTTTGTTGATTAGCTCATTGTTGTGGTTGTTGAGTAGAAGTTGGATTAGAAATTAACACTGCACTTACTAACTGATGTCAGTTCTTCTTAGCATGGCTCCTTGACCCATACAAAACATTAGTATCTTTTTTACAAATAAATGGATTTTTCATAGTATTTGAGGTGGAGGCCATGGGTGTCTTCCCGCTTTTAATCCCGCTTTCAACCCTTTCACCGGTCAAGATCAATTTAGTAAACCTGGATGATGAACTTCCAATCAGCAAGTTAAAAAATGGTCCAGTCAATGTCCCCATAAACATGTTTACCAACTCTCTATCAGTTAAAGGTGGTTCCACCCTGCCAGTCAAGTCTCTCTAATTTTAGCATATTCTTTGAAGCCTTCATTTGAACCCATGGTCATTCCTTGTAATTGCATCCTAGTTAGTGCAAGATCAGCGTTATACTGATATTGGCGGTAAAAGGAAGTGGCCAAATCCTTCCAAGTATGGATGTCAGTCCCTTATAATTGGTAAAACCACTCCAACTGCGTCTAAGATAGACTTTCTTGAAAAAGTGCACCCGCAATTTCTTATCAGCGGTATGCGACTGAATTTTGTGGACGTAAGATCTCAGGTGAAGCTTCAGACATGAGACACCATCGTACTTGGAAAAAGCACGGATCTTGAACTTATGGGGAATGAATACCCTAGGAACCAAACCCAAGTCACCAAAGTCCAAGCTAGGCACAACTTGGATTTCTACAGCCTTTAGTCTTTCTTCTAGTTGCTTATATTTGTCGTTGGTCGGTGGATATTTCTCGTCAAAATAATCCACGTCCTCAGAGATTTGATTGTTTCCATCTCCAGCACTGGTGCTCCTAGAATCTTCATCTTGATTACCATCCTCTTTGGAGGAGTCCTCTTCAATTTGAACTTGTCAGATGGGGCCCTTGAACCTCTTCCCCATGTTGATTACAACTTTCTTCTTGGTCTTTTTCTTTGTAATAAGAACTGTCATCATTTCTTGCTGACCCTTTGCTAAGATGAGCAGAGTCTCTTGAAACTGAGAGTTTTGTATCTGCAAGTCCTTGAATTTTGCTCGAGATCTATCTTATACTAAAATAAACAGTAGAAAGATGAGGAAACCTGTGTCGAAAAACCTGCTTATGATATGATGCATGTTATGCGTATGTGATGTTTTCAAGGACCTTTAGGATTTAAATTTAATTAAACAAAGAGGAAACAAAACATTAATTGTATTTATAAGTTCAAAGGTTGGAAATTGCCTCTTGGGATTGCATTGAAAGAAAGATAACAACATGAACTTATAAAATAAAACTCAGGTCTCCCATGGATGCTTCCTCTTTGGACTAATGTAGGCGTTCAAGTTTCGCTCTTCGTGAAGTCGCCTTGTGAGCTCCAACACTTTCTTCTCGCTTGTGTAGAATTGGGCTTCAAAGGTGTCTCGTTCTCCTTTGAGTTGAATCCATGATCTTTGTAATTCCTCGAGATTAGTAGGCGTGTTAGGATGAGGAACAGTGTAAGGAACATCCCCCTCGGTGATAGGCTCCACAATTATTGGAATGATGGCCACATACGACATCATGAGGTTTTGAGCGCAAGCTCGCACCCACTTGAGATAAGTTTCCAAAGGAATGGAGTTCTTATGCCCCAAAGTTTTGCTATCAACCTTGTTTACCATGCCCTGGGCTTGTATAAATCTTTGACGATAACCTTGGACATTGTTCTCATAGTCAAATACAATACCTTGGATAAGTGCATCATGAGGACCATCCCTCCGAGCATACCCAAACTGTCGTAGATTCAAGCAAGGATTATAAGTGATACCTCTCCTAATTCCAAGGAGGGGGTCATTGGGGAATTCTCCACATCGATCAATAATGGTAACATCCTCCAAAGATCGAGAACACCAATGAATATCTGAATGCAAGAGTGACATCAACCTTTAAGACCACCTCATGCCTTGTTCATTCTTCAAAACTAATCGAGGAAGGTGCAAAATAAACCACCTAGACAGCAATGGAGTGAAACACATAAAAATCCCTCTCCTCTTCATGATACGGGTGTGAAGAGAATGCAAAATGTCTCCGAGTAAGGTAGGCACCGTGTTATGAGATAGGAATATTTTGACTGCATTCACATCTATAAGTTGGTCTGGGTTAGGGAACAGTACCATCCCATAAATTAGAAGAGTCAAAACTTCTTCAAAAGCTTGCAAATCCAGAGCATCCCAAAACAGTTGAACCTTCTCAAATAGAAACTTGGCTAGAAAACCCTCAACACCACTTCTTGTTTCCCAATTAGCCACGATGTCAAACCGTTGCAAATGTAAGGCTAGAGCAATCTCCTCAGGTCTTGGGTCTTTCTCAATACCGGTGAAGGGTATTTGATCAAGAGTAGTGTGATGCGGTGGGAGAACGAACTTGAGTCTTTTGCATTTTGCCGCAAATGTTGTGGTGAGCAAGAGTCGCCACCGATTTTTCTTTTATCCAAAAGGAAAGGTAAAAAAGCACAGGAAAGACCTTTGAGATGTTTTCTTGAGTTCGGGGGGTAGATTATGAAAAGGGAAGGTGCTAGCACCCTTTTCATCCATGGTTTTCCATGGGCTCTTAGTAACTTGTTTAGATCACTTGCTTTGTTTTGTTTGAAATGGTGTTTGGTGTGATTTTGAAAGTATTTTGTAAAAGAGGCCATTCGTTTAGGCAATCTTTGTAATGATTCTCGTTCGTAAGAATGTATACAAAGATGTTTGTCTTTTGAAAATGTTTTCAATGTTTTGTAAGATGTTTTGAAATGTGTGTGTTTGTTTTTGAAAATAGCAAGGATTGTTTTGAAATGGAGCAAGTAACTTAGAAGCTATCTACCTACTCAAATGTCTTTCTTGTGCATTTTTATTCCATTGACATTGTTGACTTACCATTGATTTGGTAAGCAACCCTATCTTTAGATGTAAACAGGACGGGCGTGGGTCATCGTATGACCATGATAGCAATGTTGCCAAGTATCTTAGCATTTTTCGAGGGACCAAGATCATTTTGTTTAGGCAACTTTTGAATAGCGTCATCGAGGGGCTATGATCTTATATTTGTTTTGTTTTGCCAGGATATTTCGCGTGCGTAACATGGCCATTTTATTTTTAGGCAACCAAGTGGGAGAAACCCTAAGGGTGCTTGGGTGCAAATTGTATCATTTTCATGCTTTTGTCTTGTATTTTGGATTTTCTATTTTGCTTTGTTTTTGTTCTTGTCATGCAAACCCTAATTTACTAATCATGGTATATAAAGCGATAAATTGCGTAATGTAAATATACTAGACTATTACAACAATTTTTATGGGAGGGGGGAATACAAGTTTGAATGGGGATTTGCACAAATATAAAGGTAAATATATTATTACAACCAAATCGAATATGCGCGAATTTAAATAAATTGTACAAATATTTAAAATGCAATGCAATGTTCATGTTAAAAAAAATGTTTTTATGTCTTGTTTTTGCAAGAGAAAAATAATTAATTTACACCCTAAAAAATATAATATTATTTTTGGAGGGGCTTAAACCCTAGTTTTTATTGTAAAAGAAAATAAGGTTCTATATTGTTATCTTGTATATTTTTTTGTATAAAAGAAAAATAAATAATATTGTGTTTAAATATTAAAAATTAAATATGTATTTACAATAAGTATTTATGAGTATAAATAGTATAATAAAAATATTAAGTATTTTTTTATTATATTTACAAGTTATTTAATAAAATAAGTTCTATTCATCAAAATAAACTATTTTTCATGTGAGAAAATAAAAAAATAAAATAAAAACTGTGAAAATAAATAAATCATTTTTTGGTATTTTTTATCATTAAGAAAAATAAATGAGAGTATTAAATATAAAATATGAAGAAAAATATAAAAATATAAAAAGTTCAGCCAAGGGGTGCAGTCGCAAATCAGGGGGGTGTGAATAGCAAAAACAAAAAGGCCAAGGCCACAAAAAAGCCCAAGACACTTCATTCCGTCCTTCGTCCATCTCCTTCACGCGCTTCAGTTTAAACCTGCAACTTGCTTATGCTTGCATAAAAACAAAAACTCATAACATGAAAAATGTGGCATTTGAGCTCACGATTCTAACCATATAAATTATGTAACCTAAATCTTAAAGATCAAAGAGAATTTTTGAATCCCTAATTCGTGACCTAACTTTTTTAGAGTTTTCAATCTTCAAATTCTCTCAGCACAAGTAACATAAATGAAAAGTAATGATATGTACAACTTCGTTATGATGAGAGCTACATTTTTTCTTCATAAATCGTGGCTTGAAGTTGGCTAAATACAGAGATAGAGTTTAAGAAAATACCTCATTCAGCTGGAATCGAGTTGGGCAATATAGGGACTTTGATGGAGGTCTGGTGATTGTGTAAGCTTCCTTGAACTTCCTTGAACCTATTCCATTTCTTATCTGGCTCTGAGGATGGCTGGAATTCTCTGACCAAGTCCAACTGCAAGCTTCCAAATTGAAAATGGAAAACGATGAAACAGGAGTTACAGAACCAGGGTGATGGCTTGGATTGGCTAGGTAGCAAGTGTTTAAGATGTTTGGAGTGATTAAACACAAAACATACGAGCTAAATAAGAGTTGGCTATGCTTTTGCAGAATCTGTGAGTTTGGGCAGTTTTGTGGTGTTTTGCAGTTTGAGAGTGTTTCAGGTTCAATACAAGCGTGCTATGCATTGTTACAAGTTTGTATATTTATATAGAAGTGATCCAAAGTCAGTCCTTACTAGCTGTGCAAGCTTTGGACCTTTTTGCAACTTTTCTTGCATTTGAAGTAAAGTGAAGTGACTATATTTTCCATGCTTGTACTTGCTTGCTTGAGGGCTGAAATAAGCTTGTTCCAATTGCTTGAGAGCTGTGTAGATTGCTTGTATCAAGGGGATAGGTTCAATGCTCAAGATTGAAAAAGTTGCAAAAGTTCCACTTTATGAAATTGGCAATGTGAACTTTTTGCCCAAAATGGAAATGCATCTTGTGTAAAGATTCAAAAGCAAAGATAAAGGCTTTAGATTCTGAGTATGCCTTTAATTATAAAGTGTATAGCAAGCTTAGGACCTGTAAAGCAAGATATAACCAGCATAGATTTGATTTGCAACTTGATGCTATGTGAAAATGGCTTGATCAAAAGTGAGAAAATGCCAACTTCCCTTCTTCGATTCTCCCTACTCAAAAATGATCTTGGAGATTTCTTGGACATTTTGGAAAGCTTGAAATGTGATATATAATCCATTTTGAAATTTAATTTTAGATACCTCTTGGAACTAGGTGAAAAATGTCCATGAAGTTGGGTCCAAAACCTGCCTAAATTAGGGCAAAATTTCACTAAGTTATTTAGTTCATGGCCCTATTGTCACAAATTCATATCTTGAGATCCAAGCATCTTTAGGGAAATGTTTGTGAAGCAAAGTTGTAGATTTCATGGAGGACTATGACTTTCATGTTGGGAACTTTTCTTGAATCAAAATGCATCATGGTGAAAAAGTTGGGAAAAGTTGGGAAAAAATAAGAAAGTTTGTATACTTAGAAAAATTCTAAGTTATGAAAATTTTCAAATTAAAACCCTAATTTTCAAATTTAGTTTTCTTGGTCAACAAGTTTCACATTTTGACATATCTTGATGAATTATGACCCTTGGCACTTGATTTTGACCAAAAAGTCAAAGTTTGACTTTTCAGTGTACAGTTGACTTTTGATCAGTTGACTACAAAATTCATATGTCAATCCAATGAACTTGAGATCTTTTGAACCATGTAATTAGGTCAAGATGATGCCATTGGACCCTTGAAATAATGCTTGAACTAAATTGGTCATTGGCTAGGTTAAAAATCATAAATTGCCCTTTCTCAATCAAAACCCTAATTTTGACCATTTTGCCCTTTTGATGATTTGATCAAATTTCTTGAGGAGTTGTGATCCAAACTTGATCAAATGGTACATATGAGTCTAAAATGTTGATGTCGATCAAAAATTATGAAGTTTGACTGTAAATTGGCCATGCTTGACTTTTTCCCCAATACAATTGATTTTTAGGTCAATTATCCAATTGACTGGCCAAAAATGTGGTTCAAGGCTTGAAACTTAACATGAGCAATCTTAGGGGTCCAAGATGAAGTATGAAAGTCACATGAAGCATTGATGGTCCAAAAATCATTGTGCAAACTCAAACCCTAATTTTGGGTTATCAGTGCAAGATGAGATGTCTTGAGCTGACCAAACCCTAATTCTGTCTTGAGTCCAAGAAGTCTTGTGAGAAAATCTTGATAAATGAGAGGGAAAACTTTGGGGTACAACAGCTGCCCCTGTTCAATCTTCTTGAACCTGAAGAGTTAGATTAGCGAGTTTTGTTGTTCGTGACTCGAAGGTAAAAGATGATTGGACACTAGAGTGCCCATAAATTTGCACTCGATAAAATTTAGTTGAGGGAATAGGCTTAAAGATGCCATTTAGAGAGGTGATAGAATCTTGTTGGAGATGGGCTTGTAGATTCCATCCAAGAATGATTGTTGAATTGTACGTTGTAAGTCAGAAGAATAAGTATCAAAATGGTGTTCGTGTCTGGAACGTATCCGAGCTGTATCTTGAACTTGCAATCTGAATGAGAAATAGAATAGCATTTGTGTCTGAGCGTATCTGAACTTGAAATCTGAATAAGGGCCAGAATGGCATCCGTGTCTAGAGCGTATCTGAACTTGAAATCTGAATGAGTATCAGAATGGCATCCATATCTGGAGCGTATCTGAACTGTATCTGAAAGCTGAATCTGAATAAGTAACAAAATGGCATCCTTGTCTGGAGCGTATCTGAATTGTATCTGTACTTGAATCTGAATAAGTAACATAATAGCTTCCGTGTCTGGAGCATATCTGAACTGTATCTGTACTTGAATCTGAATAAGTAATAGAATGGCTTCCGTGTATGGAACGTATCCGAATTGTATATGTACTTGAATCTGAATAAGTAACAGAATGGCTTCCGTGTCTGGAGAGTATCTGAACTGTATCTTGATTGCTGAATCTAAATGAGTAACAAAATGACTTTCGTGTCTGGAGTGTATCTGAACTGTATCTGAATGTTGAGGTCTAAATGAGTATCAGGATGGCATCTGTATTTGAAGCGTATCTGAACCATATCTGAAAGTTTGATCTGAATGAGAAATAGAATGGCTTCCGTGTCTGGAGCGTATCTAAACTGTATCTAAAATCTGAATTTAAATGAGTATCAAGATGGCATCTGTATCTGGAGCGTATCTGTACTGTATCATGATCGCATATTGTTAAACGGTAGCTATTAATCTTATCCTGAAAAGGGTAAAATGTTAGCTGAAACACAAAGTTATGTTGCATGAAATGTATGATGCAATATATGTGTTTTATCAATGTTTATGATATGTGGATGTAATATATGCGCATGTAAGCTGATTCGCTATATTGCTGAGGAAAATAAATCCTTGATTGCTGAGGATATGTGGATTCTTCATGTCTTTAAGTCAGAGTATTAACAAAATTTTTGTTGTGAGCAATGCCATATACTGCTTGAGTAATCTTCTTGGGGAATCCAGAGAATTTTGATGACTTCTACTGGGGAATTATCCTAGAAATCCTCGTTCTGTTGGGGAACAAAGAAAACTCTGTCGGAAAAAGCTTATTCTTGTTTGGAAAAAGTTCAGGAGTTTCGGTCGTCTGCCACTCTACTGGGGAGTTATCCTAGGTTGGGGAGAAATAAAAGTTAATTGTTATCTGGTTGGTTTTCAGGCTTCAAGATAACTTGTTGAGGAATTTGGAGAGACTGGATGGTTTCCGCTGGGGATTGAAAGTTTCAGCTCCACTGGGGATCTTAATATTGTACTGTAGGGATTGCTCATGGAATAGCCTAAAGACGTTTTCCTATTCTTTCAACCTGTCAGTAATTGTTCTTTTTCATTTTGTTTATTTGTAAACAGTAATTATGTTCAAATGCATATGTTCATTAATGAATCATTGGACGTTTTTGCAAATAAAAACACAAGTGTAAAGAAAAAGGAAAATAGTTTTCTGTACTTTGAAAGAGATATCTTTGTATTTACTTTGAATAAGTATTTTGTACAAAGGAGACAGTCATCCTAGTAAGAGGATGGTGTCATAAAAATAAGAAAAATTTATACAAAGATAGTTATGTGTGATAATCCCATGGGGTTCCCATTCTTCTATAGCCTTCGTATCTCCGAATATCTTGTCCATTCGTTGCTTCGTTCGAAGATGATTGAGTTGATCAGAAGCTCAGAGTTTGTCAGTGAAGAGATTGTCCTTAAAGTGATCCGACGAGACATAGTCATACGCTTTAATTCCCTAACTTTTTCCTGGACTTCCCTTTCGGGTTTTCGATCCACCGGGAAACCGTTTTTTGCCCAAGTCGCCCTTTCAGGTTTTCAACTAGCCGGGTGTACAGATTATTTTTATTTTATCCCTAATTTTTTCCCGAACCTTTTGGTTCGCCGGGATGCCCTTGTTTTTCCTAGGTGTGTCAACCTAGCGGGTCTCTTATGCGTAGTATCTTTTGACTATGCCTGCGTTCATAGGGTGTGGCAGGCCGTCACCGTCCATGGTGGTTAACATCATTGCCCCACTAGAAAATATGTTCTTGATTACAAATGGTCCTTCATAGGTAGGAGTCCATTTTCCCCTGGGATCACTTTGTGGCAAGATGGTGCGTTTGATCACTAGATCTCCAACTTGATATATCTTGCGTCTGACTTTCTTGTTGAAAGCCTTGATCATCCGTTTTTGATACATCTGACCATGGCAAACGGCAGTAAGCCTTTTTCATCAATTAAGTTCAATTGATCAAGTCGGGTCTGGATCCAATCGTCTTCCCTCAAACCTGCATCTTTCATGATTCTCAAAGAGGGAATCTGAACCTCAATAGGCAAGACAGCCTCCATGCCATAAACTAAGGAATAGGGTGTTGCCCCAGTTGACGTACGAGCCGTGGTACGGTACCCGTGGAGAGCAAACGGTAGCATCTCATGCCAGTCCTTGTAGGTGACTGTCATTTTTTGTATGATCTTTTTGATGTTTTTATTAACTCCTTCGACTGCACCATTCATCTTTGGCCGATAGGGGGATGAATTGTGATGTTGAATTTTGAACTGCTCGCACAAGGAGGTGATCATAGTATTGTTAAGGTTTGTACCGTTATCAGTGATGATCCTTTCTGGGATACCGTAACGGCAAATAAGGTTCTGCTTGATGAAGCGGGCAATAACATTCTTAGTAACGGATGCGAAGGAAGCTGCTTCGACCCACTTTGTGAAATAATTAATGGCCACCAGAATGAAGCGGTGTCCATTGGATGCTGTAGGCTTGATCTCCCCAATCATATTGATTCCCCACATAGCAAAGGGCCAAGGAGCTGTTAAGACATTTAGAGGAACCGGAGGCACATGCACCTTGTCTGCATAGATTTGACATTTATGACAGGTCCGGAAATGTTGATAGCAGTCTGCTTCCATGTTAGACCAATAATAGCCTGCCCGTAGAATTTTCTTCGCCATCGTATGCCAGCTAGAGTGACTGCCAAAGGTACCTTCATGCAATTCAGCCATAATCCTTTCAGCCTCATCCTTATCCATACAATGGAGCATAATAGAATCATGATTGCGTTTGTACAGGATGCCATTACTTAGGAAGAACTTAGCAGAGAATCTCCTTAAGAACTTTTTGTCATTGACTGAAGCTCCTTCTGGATATTGTTGAGCCTCGAGATACCTTTTGACTTTATGAAACCAAGGCTGGTCCACTACTTCTTCGGTATTAATCTCGTGACAGTGTACGGGTTCGTCCATTCGTTCAATGGTGATCTGGGGAGCCTCGTTATCCCAATTAAGTTTAAACATAGATGACATTGTAGCTAGAGCATTTGCTAGTTGATTTTCTTCTCGTGGGAAATGCTCGAAGGTAATCTGCTCGAAATGTGGTAACAATGTCAAAACATGTTCTTTGTAAGGGATAAGGTTTGGATGCTTAGTGTCCCACTCTCCTTTGATCTGACTGATGAGCAAAGCTGAATCCCCAAACACATCTAAAGATTTGATTCCCAAGTCTATGGCAGCCTTGAGACCAAAGATGCATGCTTCGTACTCTGCCATGTTGTTCGTACAGTTGAAGCAAAGTCTGGCGGTAAAAGGTGTATGGCATCCTTCCGGAGATATGAGTACAACACCGATACTCTTACCAAGTTCATTGGATGCCCCATCAAAGTACAGGGTCCATCGGGATCCTTGTTCAGGTCCGTCATATGGCTTGATTTCTTCACCGTTGTCCAATGTCATGATGTCTTCGTCAGGGAAGTCAAACTTCATGGACTGATAATCTTCTACAGCTTGATGAGCAAGATGATCAGCTAGTACGCTGCCCTTTATAGATTTTTGGATCGTGTACTGTATGTCATATTATGTTAAGATCATCTTACATCTAGCTATCCTTCCAGAAAAAGCAGGCTTCTCGAAGATGTACTTTATCGGATCCATCTTAGATATCAGCAAAGTGGTATGAGTCAACATATATTGTCTTAGTCGGCGAGCAGCCCATACCAGAGCGCAGCAGGTTTTCTCGAGCAGTGAATATCTGGTTTCACAGTCGGTAAACTTTTTGCTCAGGTAATAAATAGCGTGCTCTTTTCAGCCAGACTCGTCATGCTGCCCCAATACGCACCCCATTGAGTTCTCTAAAATGGTCAGATACATGATTAGTTGTCTTCCCTCGACTAGCGGCATCAAGACAGGAGGCTCTTGTAAATACTCTTTGATTTTGTCGAAAGCAATCTGATAGTCATCATTCCATCTAACTATCTGATCTTTCTTCAGCAGTTTGAAGATTAGTTCACAAGTAGATGTTAGGTGAGAAATGAACCTAGCAATATAGTTCAGGCGTCCCAAGAATCCTCTGACTTCCTTCTCAGTACGAGGAGCAAGCATTTCTTGTATCGCTTTGACCTTGGCAGGATCAACCTCGATGCCTTTGTTGCTGACAATGAAACCTAAGAGCTTACCAAACCGGACTACGAATGTGCACTTGTTCGGGTTCAACCTTAGTTTGTACTCCTTCAATCTGACAAACAGCTTTTGCAAGTGATCAAGGTGTTCTTCTTCAGTTTGTGATCGGGCTATCATGTCATCTACGTAGACCTCTATCTCATGATGTATCATATCATGAAACAAAGCTACCATGGCGCGTTGATAGGTTGCCCCGACATTCTTCACTCCGAATGGCATTACTTTGTAGCAGAACGTACCCCACTGTGTGACAAATGTAGTTTTCTCCATGTACTCAGGTGCCATTTTGATCTGGTTGTAGCCTGAGAATCCGTCCATGAAAGAAAATACTTTGTGCTGGGCTGTATTGTCTACCAGAATGCCGATGTGTGGAAGTGGAAAATCATCTCTAGGGCTGGCCCTATTTAAATCTCTGTAATCCATGCACATTCTCACTTTGCCTTCGTTTTTAGGTACGGGAACAATGTTGGTCACCCATTGAGGATAAGAAGTAACAACCATAAATCCAGCATTGAACTGTTTCATAACTTCTGCTTTGATCTTCTTTGACATGTCAGGTCTCATACGACGGACTTTTTGTTTCACTGGTGGACAATCTTCTCTTGTGGGTAGACGATGTACCACAATGTCTGTATCGAGTCCCATCATGTCTTTGTATGACAAGGCAAAGATCTCAACATAATCATGCAATAGCTGAATTAGGCACTCCTTGACACTCGGCTCTAGATTAACACCCACTTTGATTTCCTTTTTATCTTCCTCGGTACCCAAGTTGATTGTATCCAACAGCTCCTTATGAGGCTGAATAACTCTTTCCTCTTGTTGTAGTAGTCTGTCCAATTCCCCTGGCACTTCACAATCTTCCTCACCTTCATATTTGGCTTGGTAGATCAGATCTTCAGAGTCACTGAAGGCTATAGCAGTATCGTTACCCATGGGATCCGGAATGGAAGGGTACCTGCATTTGTGAGTGTGGGTGTGTGTAAGGGTATAACCATCTTAAAACAATAAAATGTAAAAGAAAGACAATGAGCATAAAAAGTTTATATGTGAAAAAGCATCCATGATTCATTGAATGTCATATGAAGATGAAATAAAAACCCTTACAAATGGACCATTGTGCCTCGGATAAGACACAAGGTTTTTAAAGTGCGAATTGTTCGTAAATATTACAAGTCCAACAGAAATGTAAAAGATAAATTACTGAGAGATGAAAGTTATTGGGATGAAGTCTCTGGCTTCCCAGTTGCGAAGTCCTCCGCTGACAGTAGGAAATATCCAATCTTCCAAGCTGCCATCCTCTTCATTGTCTTCTACTACATTGACGCTTTGGTTGCTAATCTTCACAGGTGGCCCCCAGCACGGGCATGGCGCACGGCCTTCTGAGCAGTTGAAGTAAACCCCAAGCCAAACTTGTTTGATTTGTACAGAATGTCTAGAAGCTGCCCCCAGATGGTGCATCCCCCCTCTTCCACTACTGCCTTTTCATCCTTTAGAGATGACATCCGAGGTGGAGGTCTTGTGATCTTAGGAATCGAGGATACCGCCTTGGTCGCCGCTACTTCTGGAGAGACTTCTTCAAAATGTTGGAAAGGGGTTTCAACGAACTCGCCATCCAACTCTACATATCGGAAAGAATTCAGATGACTAATCATGTACTCCTCCTCCCCATGGACAATTATGATCTTTCCTTGGACCGGGTATTTTAGCATCTGATGCAAAGTGGAGGTGACAACACCGGCATTGTGGATCCAAGGTCGTCCTAACAGACAAGAGTAAGAGGGACGGATGTCCATCACGTAGAAGGTTGAATTGAAAACCTGAGTTCCCACCTTTATTGGGATGTCCACCTCCCCATGGACCATCCTCTTCGAACCATCAAATGCTCTCACAATTATATTACTGGGTTTTAAAGTCAGCCTCTCGCAATCCAATCTATCAAGGGCTTTCTTCGGTAAGACATTTAAAGATGATCCAGTATCAACCAAGACATGGTCTAGGGTTGTTCCTCTACACTCCACTGAGACATGTAATGCCTCGTTGTGTTTTCTCCCTCTGAGTGTGAAATCAGCATCAGAGAAACCCAAGCCATTATCAGCTATCAAACTGGCCACACAATCCTGGAATTGGTCAGCAGAAGTCTCTTGTGGCACATGAGTTGTCTTCAGAAATTTTACCAGAGCCTTGGCATGTGCTTCAGAGCACAGCAGCAGGGCTATCATAGATATCTTAGAAGGGTTTTCCCCAACTGTTCAACCACATCATAATCACTCTTCTTTATTATCCTCAGGATTTCTTCCATCTCCTTCTCGGATGTTTCAGGAATAGCTAGTGATTAAGCCTTCTTCTGGACAGGCTCCTCTTGAACGTTCTTTCCTTTATTCTCAGCAGTGGAAGCAGGGATAGGAATTGTATTGTCTTTGTTGGTAGGTACACTTGCAGGTACAATCACTGGTGCAGAGGTAATCTTCGGAACGACCACGGGTCCAAAGACTGTTGTTGGAGGAGAAATCTCTGGAGAGAAGATTCTACCACTGCGGGTAATCTTGCTAGTTCCGACAATATTGCTAATGTCAGAATTGTCCTCTTCGGAGCTTTCTTCTTCGGCAGTCAGTTCATCCTGTTTAATACCATGGTAGTAGATTTCTCCACCGTAATTCCATGGTACTGTTTTATCTGATTTGTATGGGGCCGGCCCGGGAATTGTAATCTTAAGTGGAGTAGTCTTTGGAGAAGGTGTAATCCTAACGGGTCTTTTAGGGGCCCTGGAAGGATTGGCATAGATGGTTATAATTGAAACTTCTTTAACTGGAACGGGTGAAATAGGAGCATTTTCAAATAGAATTTCTTGGTTATCCATCAGTCGTTGGATACTTTTTTTCAACAGAGCACGGTCAAATGATGAGGATAGGCAAACATGGCAGTCTTTGTCACAACCTGGGAAAATACCAGCTTTCAACAAATTCAACTTAATGATCGGGAGCGGAGTTAACAGTTCATCCACGGTAGCAACAAATAAATCTTCTTCAATAGCGTTGGCATTGTGACCATGCCTAGGCATTGGAGCGGAAATAACATTTGGTTTTTAAGGCGCTTAAAACTCAACTTCCTTCGCGTCTATCAGGTCTTGAATTTTGTTCTTCAGAGCCCAACAGTTGTTGGTGTCGTGGCCTGGACTTTCAGAATGGTATGCGCACCTGGAATTCGGATGGTAATGTGGAGACGCAATATTGGGATTCTTTGGGGCCTCTTTTAAGGTTGCCAGATTCAATTTCAGAAGATGTGGTAGAACTTGAGCTGGAGTCATGTTAATCTTGGTGAATTGTCGAACTGGCCTTTCCACCCTTGGATGGTTATTTCTTGGCTGGTCTGATGGAGGCTTTGGAATCATAACGGCCCCTATCGTTGGTCGGCGTTCAGTTCTTCCCTTATTCCTATGTGAATAGACAACATATACTTCCTTCCTTCCAGTGAAATTCTTTTTCACAACTGTAGAGGCAGACGTGTCCTTCTGAATTTTCCCACTTCTTATACCAGCCTCCACCCTTTCTCCGTTTAAAACCAATTCAGTAAACCCTGCAGAGGAACTCCCAATCAGATGATTGAAGAAAGGACCTGATAGAGTTCCCAAGAACATGTCCACCAACTCCCTTTCGGACAGAGGGGGTTGCACCCTTCCGGCTAAATCTCTCCACTTTTGCGCGTAATCTTTGAAGCCCTCATTGGAAACCATGGCCATACTCTGAATTTGAGTACGGGTAGGCGCCAAGTCAGCATTGTACTGATATTGTTTGTAGAAAGCTGCTTCCAGGTCTTCCCAATTATGGACATCGGCCCTTTCCAACTGGTAGAACCAATCAATTTGCGTTCCTGATAAACTGTCTTGGAAAAAGTGGACCCACAAGTCTTTGTCGGCAGAGTGTGGTTGAATCTTCCTGACATATGATCTGAGGTGCATTTTAGGGCAAGACACCCCATCATACTTGGCAAATAGTGGCACTTTAAACTTTGGTGGGATTACAATTCCTGACACCAGCCCTAACTCCTCAAAATCTAGCCCCGGTACCCTCTGTATTTCCATAGCGGTTAGACGTTCTTCCAGGTGTTTGTACTTGTCATCAGCCGGAGGGTATTGTTGTTCAGAGTAGTCCTCCTCTTCCTCTTCTTCTTCTTCAGAATCTGATGGTACTGCCGTTTCTTTTCCTTTTCTTTCCCCTTCATCAAATGTTGTTGGAAATTCTAAGGTCCTTCTGGCTTGTCCCTGGAACCTTCTGCCGATGATTACCACACCGGTTGGCTTCTTCTACTTTTTCTATTTCTCTTTTTCTAGCAAAGTCTTCAGCTCCTCTTTCCCCTTGGCTAAGGTCATGAGTAACTGTTGAAATTGTCTATTCTGAGCTTGCAGATCTTTGACCGTTTGTTCGAGATCCATCGTACTGAAATAAATAGTAGAGAGATGAGGAAACTTGTCGCAAAGAACTGTTTATGTTTATGATGAATGATATGTATTCATGCAATGCTTTTAAGGATTTAAAACATCAAATATGTTTTAAACAAAAAAGAAACACACGTCATATTAATAAAATAGAATTTGAGTACATCAATGCCCCTTGGGCAAAATAATACAAAATTCTAAGGTAAAAAGACATTGCGCATCCTCGTTAGTGAAATGTAGGTATTGAGAGTCTTCTCTTCATGAAGTAGCCGAGTGAGTTCCAAAACCTTCTTCTCGCTTGCGTAGATTTGGGCTTCGAAAGTATCGCGCTCTCCTTTGAGCTATATCCAATCCCTTTGTAGGTCTTCGAGTGATGTCGGCATGTCAGGATGTAGGATATTGTATGGAACTTCTCCTTCCTTAACAGGCTCAATAATCACTGGGAGAATGGAGGGATAAGACATCATAAGACTTTAAGCGCGGGTTCGTACCCACTTGAGGTAAGGCTCAAGAGGGATGGAATTCTTGTGTCCCAAAGTCTTGCTATCCACCTTGTTTAGAATCCTCCAAGCTCGGATGAATCTCTGGCGAAGACCTTGATCGTCGTTGTCGTAGTCGAAAACCAATCCTTGAACCAGCATATCATGTGGGCCATCCCTTCGGGCATAACCAAAATGTCCTATAGCTAAGCACGGGTTGTAGGTGATGCCTCCCCTAATGCCAAGTAGAGGGACATTAGGGAATTCCCCACAACGGTCAACAATGGTAACATTCTCTTTGGATCGAGAACACCAATGAATATCTGAATGTTTAAGTGTCATCAACCTTTGCGACCACCTCAAACCTTGCTCATTCTTTAAGACTGATTAGGGCAGATGATAAATAAACCATCTTGCCAGGAGAGGAGTACAACACATTAGAACACCTCTTTTCCTCATTGTACGAGTGTGAAAAGAGTGTAGGATATCCCCAAGAAATGTAGGCATCGGGTTGCGAGACATGAAGATTTTGACAGCGCTTACATCTATGAGTTAGTCAGGATTAGGGAACAAGACCATCCCATAGATGAGAAGAGCTACAATCTCCTCAAAATCTTGTAAGTCCAAGGAGTTCCAACAACTTTGGGCCTTCTCAAACAGAAACTTTGCCAAGAAGCCTTTGACACCACTTCTAGTTTCCCAATGAGTTGTGACATCAGATGAGTGCAAGTGCAGGGCTTGAGCAATCTCTTCTGGATTTGGATATCTTTCCGTCCTGTTGAAGGGTAGTTGATTGAGAATAGGAATCCTCAGAAGTTGAGAGAATTCTTCCAAAGTGGGCACAAGTTGATAGTCAAGAAATGTGAAGCAGCGATGCAAAGGGTCAAAGAACTGGAAGAGAACCTTCATCATGTCTTCCTCTGTGTTGGAGGTGACCAAGTTGAGTAGACGACCATGCCTCTCGGTGAATGGAAAGTTCTCAGGAATCCTTGAAGCTAGCTCCTTGAGTTATGGAGGAATTCTTACAAGGTTGATTTGGATAGTTTTCCTGCGAAGCGAATCCATATCCTACAAAACAAGAACAAAGATGAATTTACAAAATCCTTGAAATGGTTAGTGGATGCATATGATGTTCATGATGTCCATGATGTTATGCACAAGTATATATGTACAAGACAATCAAACAAGTTCTTAGTTTAGGCTTGCATGGGGTTTCATAGGTAAGTACCCTTTTGAAGTTTAGTTGGCTACCCCTGTCCTAATAATAGTAACCGGGTTCTAAGGAGCTCAATATCACTGGATTGTTTCCTTGTTCATTGTTTCAGTTCAAGCCTCTTTACTGGCGACCGAAATATTACAAGAAACCAACCCTCAATGAGTGTAGTATCGAGTATCTACCAACTTCGGACTGCACCAAAGCCGGTCATCTCACTACATCCTAAAAGGCCAAGTTGGTCAAGTAAAGGTTCTAGAAGTTCATTAGTGCTTCATGACATCACTCAGCGGCCCCGTATTCTCTTTGATTGACTCAAAGGCTACCGGTACCCACAAATATGTCACACTAATATAGCTATTGCTTATACCATGTCGGTATACCCCGCACAGTTTCCATAACGTATTGCTATTTACCTATAATGTTTCCCAAATCCGGGTGGAGGATTTAAACCCAAACAAAGAACCATAATTGTAAATCAAAGAAGTCAAACAATTGCAAGCAAATAAATGTGATCTAAACCCTAAGGTAACCCCACTTTTAAATTTTCCCCAGCAGAGTCGCCAGTTCTGTGATACGGTGGGAGAACTGACTGGAGTGTTTTGCGTTTTGTCACAAATGTTGCGGTTAGCAAGAGTCACCACCGACTTTTCTTTTATCCAAAAGGAAAGGTAAAAAAGTACAGGAAAGACCTTTGAGATGTTTTCTTGAGTTCGGGGGGTAGATTATGAAAAGGGAAGGTGCTAGCACCCTTTTCATCCATGGTTTTCCATGGGCTCTTAGTAACTTGTTTAGATCACTTTCTTTGTTTCGTTTGAAATGGTGTTTGGTGTGATTTTGAAAGTATTTTGTAAAAGAGGCCATTCGTTTAGGCAATCTTTGTAATGATTCTCGTTCGTAAGAATGTATACAAAGATGTTTGTCTTTTGAAAATGTTTTCAATGTTTTGTAAGATGTTTTGAAATGTGTGTGTGTTTGTTTTTGAAAATAGCAAGGATTGTTTTGAAATGGAGCAAGTAACTTAGAAGCTATCTACCTACTCAAATGTCTTTCTTGTTCATTTTTATTCCTTTGACATTGTTGACTTACCATTGATTTGGTAAGCAACCCTATCTTTAGATGTAAACGGGACGGGCGTGGGTCATCGTATGACAATTATAGCAATGTTGCCAAGTATCTTAGCATTTTTCGAGGGACCAAGATCATTTTGTTTAGGCAACTTTTGAATAGCGTCATCGAGGGGCTATGATCTTATATTTGTTTTGTTTTGCCAGGATATTTCGCGTGCGTAACATGGCCATTTTATTTTTAGGCAACCAAGTGGGAGAAACCCTAAGGGTGCTTGTGTGCAAATTGTATCATTTTCATGCTTTTGTCTTGTATTTTGGATTTTCTATTTTGCTTTGTTTTTGTTCTTGTCATGCAAACCCTAATTTACTAATCATGGTATATAAAGCGATAAATTGCGTAATGTAAATATACTAGACTATTACAACAATTTTTATGGGAAGGGGGAATACAAGTTTGAATGGGGATTTGCACAAATATAAAGCTAAATATTTTATTACAACCAAATCGAATATGCGCGAATTTAAATAAATAGTACAAATATTTAAAATGCAATGCAATGTTCATGTTAAAAAAAATGTTTTTATGTCTTGTTTTTGTATGAGAAAAATAATTAATTTACACCCTAAAAAAAATATTATTATTTTTGGAGGGGGTTAAACCCTAGTTTTTATTGTAAAAGAAAATAAGGTTCTATATTGTTATCTTGTATATTTTTTTGTATAAAAGAAAAATAAATAATATTGTGTTTAAATATTAAAAATTAAATATGTATAGAAAATAAGTATTTATGAGTATAAATAGTATAATAAAAATATTAAGTATTTTTTATTATATTTACAAGTTATTTAAGAAAATAAGTTCTATTCATCAAAATAAACTATTTTTCATGTGAGAAAATAAAAAATAAAATAAAAAGTGTGAAAATAAATAAATCATTTTTTGATATTTTTTATCATTAAGAAAAATAAATGAGAGTATTAAATATAAAATATGAAGAAAAATATAAAAATATAAAAAGTTCAGTCAGGGGGGTGCAGTAGCAAATCAAGGGAGTGTGAATACCAAAAACAAAAAGGCCAAGGCAACAAAAAATCCCAAGATACTTCATCCCTGTCCTTCGTCCATCTCCTTCACGCGCTTCAGTTCAAACCTGTAACTTGCTTATACTTGCATAAAAATAAAAACTCATAACATGAAAAATGTGGAATTTGAGCTCACGGTTCTAACCATATAAATTATGTAACCTAACTCTTAAAGATCAAAGAGAGTTTTTGAATCCTAATTCGTGACCTAACTTTCCCAGTGTTTTCAATCTTAAAATTCTCTCAGCACAAGTAACATAAATGAAAAGTAATGATATGTACAACTTCGTTATGATGAGAGCTATATTTTTTCTTCACAAATCGTGGCTTGAAGTTACCTAAATACAGAGATAGAGTTTAAGAAAATACCTCCTTCAGATGGAATCGAGTAGGGCAATGTAGGGACTTTGATGGAGGCCTGGTGATTGTTTAAGCTTCCTTGAACTTCCTTGAACCTATTCCAATGCTTATCTGGCTCTGAGGATGGCTGGAACTCTCTGACAAAGTCCAACTGCAAGCTTCCAAATTTAAAATGGAAAATGCTGAAGCAGGAGTTACAGAACCAGGGTGATGGCTTGGATTGGCTAGGTAGCAAGTGTTTAAGATGTTTGAAGTGATTAAACACAAAACGCACGAGTCAAATGAGAGTTGGTTGTGCTTTTGCAGAATCTGTGAGTTTGGGCAGTTTTGTGGTGTTTTGCAGTTCGAGAGTGTTTCAGGTTCAATCCAAGCGTGCTATGCCTTGTAACACGTTTGTATATTTATATAGAAGTGATCCAAAGTCAGCCCTTACTAGATGTGCAAGCTTTGGACCTTTTTGCAACTTTTCTTGCATTTGAAGTAAAGTGAAGTGACTATACTTGCCATGCTTGTACTTACTTGCTTGAGGGATGAAATGAGCTTGTACCAACTGCTTGAGAGCTGTGTAGATTTCTTGTATCAAGGGGACAAGTCCAATGCTCGAGATTGACAAAGTTGCAAAAGTTCCTCTTTATGAAAATGGCAATGTGAACTTTTTGCCCAAAATGGAAATGCATCTTGTGTAAAGCTTCAAAAGCAAAGATAAAGGCTTTAGCTTCTGAGTATGACTTTAATTATGGAGTGTATAGCAAGCTTAGGGTCTGTAAAGCAAGATATAACCAACATAGATTTGATTTGCAACTTGATACTATGTGAAAATGGCTTGATCAAAAGTGAGAAAATGCCAACTTCCCTTCTTCGATTCTCCCTACTCAAAAATGATCTTGGAGAGTTATTGGACATTTTGGAAATCTTGAAATGTGCTCTATAATCCATATTTGAAATTAAATTTGATATACCTCTTAGAACTAGGTGAAAAATATCCATGAAGTTGGGTCCAAAACCTGCCTAAATTAGGGCAAAATTTCACTAAGTTATTTAGTTCATGGCCCTATATTCACAAATTCATAACTTAAGATCCAAGCATCTTTAGGGAAATGTTTGTGAAGAAAAGTTGTAGATTTCATGGAGGACTACAAATTTCATGTTGGGAACTTTTCTTGAATCAAAATGCATCATGGTGAAAAAGTGGTGAAAGTTTGGGAAAAAATAAGAAAATTTTTATACTTAGAAAAATTCTAAGTTATGAAAATTTTCAAATTAAAACCCTAATTTTCAAATTTAGTTTTCTTGGTCAACAAGTTTCACATTTTGACATATCTTGATGAATTATGACCCTTGGCACTTGATTTTGACCAAAAAGTCAAAGTTTGACTTTTCAGTATACAATTGACTTTTGATCAGTTGACTGCAAAACTCATCTGTCAATCTAATGAACTTGAGATCTTTTGAACCATGTAATTAGGTTAAGATGATGCCATTGGACCTTTGAAATAATTCTTGAACTCAATTGGTCATTGGCTAGGTTAAAAATCAGAAATTGTCATTTCTCAATCAAAACCCTAATTTTGACCAATTGATGATTTGATCAAATTTCTTGAGGAGTTGTGATCCAAACTTGATCAAATGGTACATATGAGTCTAAAATGTTGATGTGGATCAAAAATTATGAAGTTTGACTGTAAATTGGCCATGGTTGACCTTTTCCCCAATACAGCTGATTTTTAGGTCAACTGTCCAATTGACTGGCCAAAAATGTGGTTCAAGGCTTGAAACATAACATGAGCAATCTTAGGGGTCCAAGATGAAGTATGAAAGTCACATGAAGCATTGATGGTCCAAAAATCCTTGGTCAAACTCAAACCCTAATTTTGGGTTATCAGTGCAAGATGAGATGTCTTGAGCTGACCAAACCATAATCCTGTCTTGAGTCCAAGAAGTCTTGTGAGAAAATCTTGATAAATGAGAGGGAAAATTTTGGGGTACAACAAGTAGGTACTCCAAATAGTTTAGAGAACTCTTCCATGTTAGGCAGCAATTGGTAATCAGAAAATTTGAAACAGTGATGTTTAGGATCAAAGAATTGAAAAAGCACAAGTACCATGTGTTTTTCAAAGTTTGAGGTAACCAAGTTGATGAGTCGACCATACTTCTTGGTGAACAGAGAATTTTCAGGGACCCTTGATGTTAACTCTTTTAGTTGAGGAGGCACTTTCACAAGGTTAATTCGGATGGTATTTCTGCGAGTGGAAGCCATATCCTACAAAATAGAACAAAGATAAATCTCTAGGTCCTTGAAATGGTTAGTGCAAAGGGTATGGTATGATGTCATAATGTTATGTACAAATAATCATATACAAGCAAAACAAACAAGTCCTTAGGTTTAGGCTTGCATGGAGTCCATAGGTAAGTACCCTCTTAAAGTTTAGTTGGTTCAACCTGTCCTAGAAAGTAATCGGGTTCTAGGGATTCTCAATATCATTGATCTTTCTTCATAGGGCATTGTTTCATTGCAAGCCTCTGTTTTGGCGATCGAAATATCCCGAAAGTCTGATCTCAATGAGCGTAGTATCGAGTATCAACCAATTTCGGACTGCACCAAAGCCGGATATCTCACTACTTCCTAATGGCAAAGTTGTTCAAGTAAAGGTTCTATGGTCAGTTAGTTCTTCATGACACCACACAGTGACCTTATATTCTCCTTGATTCGCCACAAGGGATATTGGTACCCACAAACGTGTCACACTAACATAGCTATTGTTTTAACCATATCGGTCTATGCCGTACAATCTCCATAATGTTTTCTACTTACCTAATAATGTTCCCAGATCCGGGTAGAGGATCTATACAAAGCCCAGACACCCTTTTAAGAGTAAACAAGCAAGTTAAACAATGAAAGCATTTAAATGTGAAATAATCTCTAAGGTAACCCCACGTTTACTCTTCTTCCCCAGCAGAATCGCCAGTTCTGTAATACGGTTGGAGAACTGACTTGGGTGTTTTGCGTTTTATTACAACTGTTGCGGATAACAAGAGTCGCCACAGACTTTTCTTTTATCTAATAAAGGAAAGGGTGAAAAGAATACGAAAGACCTTTTGAGAATTTTATTGAGTTCAGGGGGTAAGTTATGAAAAGGGAAGGTGTTAACACCCTTTTCATCCGTAGTTATCTACAGGCTCTTAGTTGCTAGCTCACTTTGAAAGGCTTTGTAAATGTGCTTGTGATTTGTTTTTGAAAGTATTTTTGAAAAGTGCCTTTGTTTAGGCGAACTTTGTAATGATTCTTGTCTCTATAAGAATGTATACAAAGTGTTGACTTTTGAAAATATTTCATGAAAGTGTTGGTGTGTTTGAAAGATGTTTGTATTGAAATGTTTGCGAGCATGCAACTACGAGCGTTCTACCTACTCAAAAGGAAGTCTTTTTTTCTTTTCCTCCTCCTTTAGATAGTGTTATCTTACCATTAATTAGTAAGAAACCTTATCATTAGATGTGAAGGGACAGGCGTGGGTCGTCGTACAATCATAGAAGGCAATATTGTAGGATACTTTAGCAATTAGTTGTAAGGGACTAAGATCGTTTACCAAAGGCAACATTGAAGGATAATCGAGAGACTACGATCTTGTAATCGAGGGTATTTGCTAAAGTATCCCACATTCGAGGGACATGACTATTTTATTCTAAGGCAACAAGTGTGGGTTAACCTTAGAGGTGCAAGTGTGCAAAGTGTATGTTTTTCATGCATTTGTCTTGAATGTAGGGTTGTCTAGTTGTTGATTTTAAGTCTTTCCATACAAACCCTAGTTACTAGCAATAATATGGAAAGCGGTAAATTTCAGAAATTTAAAGTCCTACGCTGTTACAATACTTTAGGGGATGGGGGTACAACCTACAAATGGGGATGACAAGTAAAATAAGCCCCTAAATATTACAAGGCTTTGACAATTACATCATAATTTTCAAGAACAAAATGTACAAGAAATGTAAAGAGAAAAAAATTGAAAAGATAATTGTCTTTATGGTTTTTATGAAAGGTTTTGATTAAACTAATTAATTGGAAAAGAAATTAATTAATTAAATTCCTAAATTCTAAGTTAATTTAAATTAAAAGAGGAAATTAAAACAAAACTTAAATATAAATTTATTTTAACTAATTTAAGAAAGAACATATTTTTTAGGTTTTTTTTTTGTTTAAAAGAAATGAAATAAAATTAGAAATATAAAATTTAGTCTAAATATTTAATAAAATATTTTTTGGTATTTTTGATTAAATAAAGTAAAATAAAATAAAATAAAGAAAAGAAATAAAAATATAAATTAGAAGTCAGGGGGTTTTAAAAAGATCAGGGGGTTAGAAAGAAAAATAGTTTTTTTTTTGTTTTATGGCCCAAACAATTTTTGTACTCAGAAAATAAAAATAATAAAAAAGTATAATGGGCTGCGTGGCATGGAGAAACAGAGGGGGTGATGGTGTATAAAAATGAATGGCCCAATGTGAAAGAGGCCCAGGGGAACTACAAACAAAACAAATAGAAAACAAGAAATATATGGAAAAATGCGAAAGGTCTCGCGGGGAATCGAACTCAGAACCTTCTATACAAATTCCTTACACGCACGCTTCCTGCCACTGGGGTGGCTGTTTCATCCGGTTATAAAACATATTTCAATAAACTTAAAATAAACTAAGTTCATGATGTCAACTTTATCTTCTTCCTCGTGCCAGCCATAACTCTGTAACTTTCTCAACTCTCAACCATATCAGAAATTAAAAATATCAAACTTGTTAGAAATTTCACCATGACTTCAAATATGTAAAAAACTTAAGCAATAGATCAAAGATGAGCACGAATTTTAAATGATACCAAATTTACCCTAATTTTTTCAGAAAGTTCGGGCTCAAAATTCTCACTACTCAGGAAACATAAATGAATTCTAAGGACATGGTTAGTTTCAGGGCTACGATATCTACATTTTATCTTTTAAAATGGAAGCCAAATGCTGCTTGTATGAAGAGTTAGAATTTTGAAAACTCACCTTGCAGATGGAGATCATGTTTTGAGTTTTAGCAACCTTTAGGTGTTGTACCCCAATTTTTCCCCTAAGATCCCTTCATCATACCATATTGTTTCAATCACCACAAAATCACATTAGGGCTTTTGGTTCTTCTCCCTATCTTTGGCCTTGCTCTTTGAGGAGTTACCAAGCACCTTGACTTGTTTTCTATGGTGATCATGGATATTTTGCTTTGATTTTCTCTCTAAATTAACAAATTCAATATTGGTTTGTCTTACTTGTTAATAATGTAGGTAAAGTCAATGAGGTTTAGCAAGTTGCATCATGGGTTCATGAGTTTATTTCCATTCCCTAGTCAACGTCTTGAGAGATTTAAACCTCACCTTTGAAGTTGTTTTGATAGCCATGAGTCCTCATCATCATCCCCGACAAATTCTATTCACAAAGGAAGAATATTGGCACAAAAAGTTTGTTCAAACTTGGCAAAGTTCCACCAAGCATTCTCTTGATCTAGAGGCTAGGGTTTTGGACTTCAGAAGGGAATATCTTGCTCATATTTTGGTATTTTTGAGTGATTCCAAAAACATTCTTCTCTTCAAAGAGTTATTGTGATATGGTGGGAGAACTGACTTGAGGTTTTGCATTTTATCGCAAATGTCGCGGTTAGCAAGATTCGCCACAAACTTTTATTTCATCCAAAAGGAAAGGTAAAAAAGCACAGGAAAGACCTTTGAGATGTTTTCTTGAGTTCGAGGGGTAGATTATGAAAAGGGAAGGTTCTAGCACCCTTTTCATCCATGGTTTTCCATGGGTTCCTAGTTACTTGTTTAGATCACTTGCTTTGCTTTGTTTGAAATGGTGTTTGGTGTGATTTTGAAAGTATTTTGAAAGAGGCCATCATTTAGGCAATCTTTGTAATGATTTTCGTTCGTGAGAATGTATACAAAGATGTTTGTCTTTTGAAAATGTTTTAAATGTTTTGTAAGATGTTTTGAAATGAGTGTGTGTTTGTTTTTGAAAATAGCAAGGATTGTTTTGAAATGTAACAAGTAACTAGAAGCTAATCCACCTACTCAAATGTCTTTCTTATGCATTTTTATTCCTTCGACATTGTTGACTTACAATTGATTTAGTAAGCAACCCTATCTTTGGATGTAAACGGGACAGGCGTGGGTCATCGTATGACCATGATAGCAATGTTGCCAAGTATCTTAGCATTTTTGAGGGACTAAGATCATTTTGTTTAGGCAACCTTTGAATATCGTCATCGAGGGACTATGATCTTATACTTGTTTTGTTTTGCCAAGATACTTCACATGCGTAACATGGCCATTTTAATTTAGGCAACCAAGTAGGAGAAACCCTAAGGGTGCTTGTGTGCAAAGTGTGTCATTTTCATGCTTTTGTCTTGCATTTAGGGTTTTCTATTTTGCTTTGTTTTTGTTCTTGTCATGCAAACCCTAGTTACTAAGCATAGTATATAAAGCAATAAATTGCGTAAAATAAACTAAGTTATTACAACAATTATTATGGGAGGGGGGATATAAATTTTGAATGGGGATTTTGCACAAATATAAACCTAAATATATTATTACAACCAAATCGAATATTGCGCGAATTAAATAAATATACAAATATTTAAAATGCAATGCAATGTATTTATGTAAAAAATGTTTTGTGCTTGATTTTTTGTAGGAAAAATATTTGATTTAAACCCTAGAAAATTATAAGGAAAAGAAATATATTAATTCTTTTTGAAAAGGGGTAAATCCTAGTTTCTAATTAAAAGAAAATAAATGTTCTATATTTATTTTGCACATTTTTTATATAAGAAAATAATAAATAATATTATGTTTAAATATTAAAAATTAAGTATGTATAAAAATGATTATTTATGATTATAAATAGTATAAAAAAATGTTAAGTATTTTTAATTGTATTTACAAATTATTTAAGAAAATAAAATCTATTTATCATAATAAACTATTTGTTATGCAAAAAATAATAAAAAAAATAAAATAAAATTGCAAAAAATAAAGAAATTATTTTTAGGATTTTTATTATTCAGAAAAAATAAATAAAAGTTATAAATATGAAAATATGAAAAAAAATATGAAAAATATAACAAATAAGCCAGGGGTGCAAATAACAAGTCAGGGGGTGTGAATATCATAAACAAAAAGGCCCAAGGCGCCAAAAGCCCAGAACACGCTTCATCCCTTTCCTTGGTCATCCCTGCGCGCGCGTCCATAGTTCAAACCTGTAACTCTCATATGCTTGCACAAAAACAAACTCATAACATGAAACATGTGGCATTTGAGCTCACGATTCCAACCATATAAATTATGTGACCTAACTCTAAAAGATCAGAGAGAATTTTGGCAGCCCTAATTTGTGACCTAACTTTTTCAGCATTTTCAATCTTCAAATTCTCTCAGCATAGTTAATATAAATGAAAAGTATGCACATGTACAACTTTGTTATGATAAAGACTACATTTTTTCTTCACAAATCGTGGCTTGAGGATGCCTATTCAGAGAGATAGAGTTTAAGAAATATACCTCCTTCAGCTGGATTCGAGTAGAGCAATACAGGGACTTTAATGGAGGCCTGAGGATTGTTTGAGCTTCCTTGAACTTCCCTGAAGCTATTCCAATGCTTACTTTGCTTTGAGTATAACTGGAAATCTTTGCACAAGTCAAGCTGCAAGCTTCAAGGTTGAAAACGGAAAAGGATGAAACAGGGGTTACAGATGCAGGGTGATGGCTTGGATTGCTTTGGTAGGATGTTTATGAGATGCTTGAAGTGTTTAAACACAAAATGCACGAGCCAAATGAGTGTTGGCTATGGTTTTGCAGAAACTGAGTTTTTGGACAGAATTTTAGTGTTTTTGAGTTTTGGAGTACTTCAGCTTCAGTCCAACCGTGTTATGAATTGTAACCAGTTTGCAAATATGTAGAGAAGGGATACAAAGTCAGCCCTCACTAGTTGTGCAAGCTCTAGCATCTTTTGCAACCTTTCTTGCATTTTAAGTAAAGTGAAGTGACTAATGCTACATACTTGTCCTTGTTTGCTTGAAGGCTGATAAGAGTTGGTACACATTTCTTAAGACCTGTAGAAGTTTCTTGCACCAAAGGGACATGTCCAAGGCTCAAGATTGACAAAGTTGCAAAAGTTGCCCTTTATGAAAATGGCAATGTGAACTTTATGCCTAAAATGGAATTATCTCTTGTACAAAGCTTCAAAAGCAAAGATAATGCCTTTGTTAACTGAGTTTGCATTTAATTATGGAGTGTAAAGTGAGCTTATGACCTTTAAAGCAATATATAAACAACATGGATTGGATTTGCAACTTGATGCTATGTGAAAATGGCTTGAACAAAAGTGAGAAAATGCCAACTTCCTCTCTTCGATTCTCCCTAACCAAAAATGATCTTGGAGAGTTCTTGGACATTTTGGAAAGCTTGTAATGTGCTCTATAATCCATCTTTGAAATTAAATTTGAGATATCTCTTGGAACTAGGTGAAAAATGTCCAAGAAGTTGGGTCCAAAACCTGCCTAAATTAGGGCAAAATTTCACTAAGTTAAGAAGTTCATGGACCTATATTCACAAATTCATAACTTGAGATCCAAGCATCTTTTGGGAAACGTTTGTGAAGAAAAGTTGTAGATTTCATGGAGGACTAAAACTTTCATGTTGGAAGTTTTTCTTGAATCAAAATGCATAATGGTGAAAAAGTGGTGAAAAGTTGGGAAAAAATAAGAAATTTTTTATACTTAGAAAAATTCGAAGTTATGAAAATTTTCAAATTAAAATCCTAATTTTCAAATTTGAGTTTCTTGGTGAACAAGTTTCATATTTTTACATATCTTGATGAATTATTACCCTTGGTACTTGATTTTGACCAAAAAGTCAAAGTTTGACTTTTCAGTATACAGTTGACTTTTGATCAGTTGACTGCAAAATTCATCTGTCAATCCAATGAACTTGAGATCTTTTGAACCATGTAATTAGGTCAAGATGATGCCATTGAACCCTTGAAATAATGTTTGAACTCAATTGTTCATTGGCTAGGTTAAAAATCAGAAATTGCCCTTTCTCAATCAAAACCCTAATTTTGACCATTTTGCCCTTTTGATGATTTGATCAAATTTCTTGAGGAGTTGTGATCCAAACATGATCAAATGGTACATATAAGTCTAAAATGTTGTTGTGGATCAACAATTTATGAAGTTTGACTGTAAATTAGCCATAGTTGACTTTTTCCCCAATACAACTGATTTTTAGGTCAAGTGTCCAATTGACTGATCAAAAATGTGGTTCAAGGCTTGAAACTTAACATGAGCAATCTTAGGGGTCCAAGATGATGTATGAAAGTCACATGAAGCATTGGTGATCCAAAAATCCTTGTACAAACTCAAACCCTTATTTTGGGTCATCAGTGCAAGATGAGATGTCTTGAGCTGACCAAACCCTAATCTTGTCTTGAGTCTAAGAAATCTTGTGAGAAAAATCTTGATAAATGAGATGGCAAATTTTGGGGTACAACAGCTGCCCCTATTCAATCTTCTTGAACTTGAAGATTTAGATTGGCGAGTTTTGTCGTTCGTGACTCGAAGGTAAAAGATGATTGGACACTAGAGTGCCTATAAATTTGCACTCGACAAAGTGTAGTTGAGGGAATGGGCTTAAAGATGCCATTTGGAGAGGTGATAGAGTCTTGTTGGAGATGGGCTTTTAGATGCCATCCAAGAATGTTTGTTGAATTGTACGTTGTAAGCCAGAATAATAAGTATAAGAATGGTGTCTGTATTTGGAACATATATGAACTTGAAATCTGAATAAGGGCCAAAATGGCATCCGTGTCTGGAGCGTATCTGAACTTGAAATATGAATAAGGGCCAGAATCGCATCCTTGTCTGGAGCATATCTGAACTTGAAATCTGAATGAGTATCAGGGTGGCATCTGTGTCTGGAGCGTATCTGAACTATATCTGAAAGCTGAATCTGAATAAGTAACAGAATGGCATCCTTGTCTGGAGCGTATCTGTACAGTATCTGAAAGCTGAATCTAAATAAGTAATAGAATGACTTCCGTGTCTGGAGTGTATCTGAACTGTATCATGATTGCATATTGTTAAACGGTAGCTGTTAATCTTATCCTGAAAAGGGTAAAATGTTAGCTGAAACACAAAGTTATGTTGCATGAAATGTATGATGCAATATATGTGTTTTATCAATGTTTATGACATGTGGATGTAATGTATGCGCATGTAAGCTGATTTGCTGTATTGCTGAGGAAAATAAATACTTGATTGCTGAGGATATGTGGATTCTTCATGTCCTGATATTGGAGAATTGACAAAAATTCTGTTGCGAGCAATGCCATATACTGCATGAGTAATCTGCTTGGGGAATCCATAGAATTTGGATGACTTCTACAGGGGAATAAACAATGGGAATCCTTGTTCTGCTAGGGAATAAAGAAAACTCTGTGGGGAAGGAAACTTATTTCTGTTTGGAAAAAGTTCAGGAGATTCAGTCGTCTGCCACTCTACTGGGGAATTATCCTAGGTTAGGGAGAAACAAAATGTAACTGTTATCTGGTTGCTTTTCAGGCTTCAAGACGAACTTGCTGGGGGGAACCTGGAGAAACTAGATGGTTTCCGTTGGGGATTAAAAGTTTCAGCTCCACTGGGGATTAATAGTTTAAAGTTTTGGCTCCGCTGGGGATCTCAATGACGTACTGTAGGGATTGCTCATAGAATAGCCTAAAGACGTTTTCATATCCTTTCAACCTGTCAGTAATTGTTCTTTTCCATTTCGTTTATTTGTAAACGGTAATTATGTTCAAATGCATATGTTCATTAATGAATCATTGGATGTTTTTGCAAATAAAACACAAGTGTAAAGAAAAAGGTAAATAGTTTTCTGTACTTTGAAAGAGATATATTTGTATTTACTTTGAATAAGTATTTTGTACAAAGGAGACATACATCCTAGTAAGAGGATGGTGTCATAAAAATAAGAAACATTTATACAAAGATAGATATGTGTGATAATCCCATGGGGTTCCTATTCTGCTATAGCCTTCGTATCTCCGAATATCTTGTCCATTCGTTGCTTCGTTTGAAGATGATTGAGTTGATCAGAAGCTCAGAGTTTGTCAGTGAAGATATTGTCCTTAAAGTGATCCGACGTGACATAGTCATACGCTTTAATTCCCTAACTTTTTCCTGAACTACCCTTTCGGGTTTTCGATTCACCGGGAAACCCTTTTTTGCCCAAGTCGCCCTTTTGGGTTTTCAACTTGCCGGGTGTACAGATTTTTTCATTTATTCCTAATTTTTGCCCAAACCTTTTCGTTCGCCGGGATGCCCTTGTTTTGCCTAGGTGTGTCAACCTAGCAGGTCTTTTATGCATAGTATCTTTTGACTATGTCTGCGTTTGCAGGGTGTGGCAGGTCGTCACCGTCCATGGTGGTTAAGATCATTACCCCACCAGAAAAGATGTTCTTGATTACAAATGGTCCTTCGTAGGTAGGAGTCCATTTGCCCCTGGGATCACTTTGTGGGCAGATAATACGCTTGATCACTAGATCTCCAACTTGATATATCTGGCGTCTGACTTTCTTGTTGAAAGCCTTGATCATCCGTTTTTGATATGTCTGACCGTGGCAAACAGCAGTAAGTCTCTTTTCATCAATCAAGTTCAAATGATCAAGTCGGGTCTGGATCTAATCGTCTTCACTTAAACCTGCATCTTTCATGATTCTCAAAGAGGGGATCTGAACCTCAACAGGTAAAACGGCCTCCATGCCATAAAACAAAGAATAGGGTGTTGCCCCAGTTGACGTGTGAGCCGTGGTACGGTACCCGTGGAGAGCAAATGGTAGCATCTCATGCAGTCCTTGTAGGTAACTGCCATTTTTTGTATGATCTTTTTAATGTTTTTATTAGCAGCTTCGACTGCACCATTCATCTTTGGCCAATAGGGGGATGAATTATGGTGTTGAATCTTGAACTTCTCGCACAAGGTGGTGATCATAGTATTGTTAAGGTTTGTACCATTATTAGTGATGATCCTTTATGGGATACCGTACCGACAAATAAGATTCTTCCTTATAAAGCGGGCAACGACATTCTTAGTAGCGGATGCGAAAGAAGCTGCTTCGACCCACTTGGTGAAATAGTCAATGCCCACCAAAATGAAACGGTGTGCATTGGAGGCTATAGGCTTGAACTCCCCAATCATATCGATTCCTCACATAGCGAAGGGCCAAGGAGTTGTTAAGACATTTAGAGGAACCGGAGGCACGTGCACCTTGTATGCATATATTTGACACTTGTGGCAGGTCCGGGAGTGTTGATAGAAGTCAACTTCCATGGTAGACCAATAATAGCCTGCCCGAAGAATTTTCTTTGCCATCGTATGCCTGCTAGAGTGAGTGCCAAAGGTACCTTCTTGCAATTCAGCCATAATCTTTTTAGCCTCAGCCTTATCCACACAACGGAGCAGAATATAATCATGATTGCGTTTGTACAGGATGCCATTACTTAGGAAGAACTTAGTTGAGAATCTCCTTAAGAACTTTTTGTCATTGACTGAAGCTCCTTCTGGATATTCTTGAGCCTCGAGATACCTTTTGACTTCATGAAACCAAGGCTGGTCCACTACTTCTTCGGTATTAATCTCGTGACAGTGTGCTAGTTCGTCCATTCGTTCAATGGTGATTTGGGGAGCCTCGTTATCCCAATTAAGTTTAAACATGGATGACATTGTAGCTAGAGCATCTGCTAGTTGATTTTCTTCTCACGGGAAGTGCTTGAAGGTAATCTGCTCGAAATGTGGTAGCAATTTCAGAACATGTTCTTTGTAAGGGATAAGGTTTGGATGCTTAGTATCCCATTCTCCTTTGATATGACTGATGACCTGAGCTAAATCCCCAAACACAGCTAAAGATTTGATTCCCAAGTCTATGGAAGCCTTGAGTCCAAAGATGCATGCTTCGTACTCTTCCATGTTGTTCGTACAGTTGAAGCAAAGTCTGGCGGTGAAAGGGGTATGGCATCCTTCCGGAGATATGAGTACAGCACCGATACCGTTACCAAGTGCATTGGATGCACCATCAAAGTATAGGGTCCATCGGGATCCTTGTTCAGGTCCGTCATATGGCCTGATTTCTTCATTGTTGTCCAATGTCATGATGTATTCGTCAGGGAAGTCAAACTTCATGGACTGATAATCTTCTACAGCTTGATGGGCCAGATAATCAGCTAGCACACTTCCCTTTATAGGTTTTTGGGTCGTGTATTGTATGTCATATTCTGTTAAGATCATCTGCCATCTAGCTATTCTTCCAGACAGAGCAGGCTTTTCGAAGATGTACTTTATCGGATCCATCTTAGATATCAGCAAAGTGGTATGAGTCAACATGTATTGTCTTAGCTGGCGAGCAGCCCATACCAGAGTGCAGCAAGTTTTCTCGAGCAGTGAATATCTAGTTTCACAGTCGGTAAGCTTTTTTCTCAGGTAATAAATGGCGTGCTCTTTTCGGCCAGACTCGTCATGCTGCCCCAATACGCACCCCATTGAGTTCTCTAAGACGGTCAGATACATGATTATCGATCTTCCCTCGACTAGTGGCATCAAGACAGGAGGCTCTAATAAATACTCCTTGATTTTGTCGAAAGCAACTTGACATTCGTCGTTCCATCTGACTACTTGATCTTTCTTCAACAGTTTGAAGATCAGTTCACAAGTAGATGTTAGGTGAGAAATGAACTTAGCAATAGTTTAGGCGTCCCAAAAAACCTCTGACTTCCTCCTCAGTGCGAGGAGCAGGCATTTCTTGTATCGCTTTAACCTTGGCAGAGTCAACCTCGATGCCTTTGTTGCTGACAATGAAACCTAAGAGTTTACCGGACCGGACTCCAAATGTGCACTTGTTTGGGTTCAATCTTAGCTTGTACTCCTTCAACCTGACAAACAGCTTTTGCAAGTGATCAAGGTGTTCTTCTTCAGTTTGTGATTGGGCTATCATGTCATCTACGTAGACCTCTATCTCATGATGTATCATATCATGAAACAAAGCTACCATGGTGCGTTGATAGGTTGCCCCGGAATTCTTCAGTCCGAATGGCATCACTTTGTAGCAGAACGTACCCCACTGTGTGACAAATGTAATTTTCTCCATGTCCTCAGGTGCCATTTTGATCTGGTTATAGCCTGAGAATCCGTCCATGAAAGAAAATACTTTGTGTTGGGCTGTATTGTCGACCAGGATATCGACGTGTGGGAGTGGAAAATCATCTTTAGGGCTGGCCCTGTTTAAATCTCTATAATCCACGCACATTCTCACTTTTCCGTCTTTTTTAGGCAAGGGAACAATGTTAGCAACCCATTGTGGATAGGAAGTAAGAGCCAGAAATCCAGCATTGAACTGCTTCATAACTTCTGCTTTGATCTTCTCTGACATGTCAGGTCTCATGCGGCGGAATTTTTGTTTCACTGGTGGACAGTCTTCTCTTGTGGGTAGACGATGTACCACAATGTCTGTATAAAGTCCCGGCATGTCTTCGTATGACCAGGTAAAGATCTCAACATAATCATGCAATAGCTGAATTAGGCGCTCCTTGACACTCGACTCTAGATAGGCACCCACTCTGATTTCCTTTTTATCCTCCTCGGTACCAGAATTGATTGTATCCAACAGCTCCTCATGAGGATGAATAGCTCTTTCCTCTTGTTGTAGTAGTCTGGCAAATTCCTCTGGCACCTCACAATCTTCCTCACCTTCGTATCCGGCTTGGTAGATCAGATCTTCAGAGTCACTGAAGGCTATAACAGTATCGTTACCCATGGGATCCGGAATAGAAGGGCGCCTGCATTTGTGAGTGCGGGTGTGTGCAAGGGTATACCCATCTTAAAACAATAAAATATAAAAGAAAGACAATGAGCATAAAAGGTTTATATATGAAAAAGCGTCCATGATTCATTGAATGTCATATGTAGATGAAATAAAAACCCTTACAAATGGACCATTGTGCCACGGGTAAGACACAAGGTTTTTAAAGTACGAATTGTTCGTGAATATTACAAATCCAACAGAAATGTAAAAGATAAATTAATGAGATATGAAAGTTATCAGGACAAAGTCTTTGGCTTCCCAGTTGTGAAGTCCTCCGCTGATAGTAGGAAATATCCAATCTTCTAAGCTGCCATCCTCTTCACAGTCTTCCACTGCATTAACCCCTTGGTTACTAATCTTCACAGGTGGTCCTCCGGCAGGGGCGTGACGCACAGCCTTCTGAGCAGTTGAAGTAAACCCCAAGCCAAACTTGTCTGATTTGTAGGGAATGTCTGGAAGCTGCCCCCAGATGGTGCATCCCCCTTCTTCCACTACTGCCTTGCATCCTTTAGAGATGACATCCTAAGTGGAGGTCTTGTGATCAAAGGAATTGAGGATACTGCCTTGGTTGCCACTATTTCTTGGGAGACTTCTTCAAAATGTTGGAAAGGGGTTTCAATGAACTCGCCATCTAACTCCACATATCAGAAAGAATTCAGATGACTAATCATATACTTCTCCTCCCCATGGACAGTTATGATCTTTCCTTGGAAAGGGTATTTCAGCATTTGATGCAAAGTGGAGGTGACAACACCGACATTGTGGATCCAGGGGCGTCCCAACAGACAGAAATAAGAAGGACGGATGTCCATCACATAGAATGTCGAGTTGAAAACCTGAGTTCCCACCTTGATTGGGATGTCCACCTCCCTGTGGACCATCCTCTTTGAACCATCAAAAGCTCTCATCACTATGTTGCTGGGTTTTAAAGTTATCCCCTCACAATCCAATCTATCAAGGGCTTTCTTTGGTAAGACGTTCAGAGATGAACCAGTATCTACCAAGACATGGGCTAGGGTCGTTCCTCTACACTCCACTGAGACATGTAACACCTCATTGTGTTTCCTCCCCTTGGGTGTTAAGTCAGCATCAGAGAAACCCAGGCCATTGTCAGCTGTCAAACTGGCAACACACTCTTGGAATTGGTCCACAGATGTCTCTTGCGGCACATGAGTTGTCTTCAGAAATTTTACCAGAGCTTTGGCATGCGCTTCAGAGCATAGCAGCAGGGCTAGCATAGAGATCTTGGAAGGGGTTTACCCCAATTGTTCAACCACATCATAATCACTTTTTTTATTATCCTCGGGATTTCTTCCATCTCCTTCTTGGATGTTTCAGGAATAGCAAGTGATTGAGCCTTCGTCCGGACAGGCTCCTCTTGAACGTTCTTTCCTTTATTCTCAGCAGTGGAAGTAGGGATAGGAATTGTATTGTCTTTGTTGGTAGGTACGCTTTTAGGTACAATCACTGGGGCAGAGGTAATCTTCGGAACGGCCACGGGTCCAAAGACTGTTGTTGGAGGAGCAATCTCTGGAGAGAAGATTCTTCCACTGCGGGTAATCTTGCTTGTTTCAGCAACGTTACTGATGTCGGAATTGTCCTCTTCGGAGCTTTCTTCTTCGGCAGTCAGTTCATCCTGTTTAATACCATGGTAGTAGATTTCTCCACCGTAATTCCATGGTACCATTTTATCTGATTTGTATGGGGTCGGCCCGGGCATTGTAATCTTAAATGGAGTAGTCATTGGAGCAGATGTAATCCTAATGGGTCTTTTAGGGACCCTGGAAGGATTGGCGTAGATGGTTATTATTGAAACTTCTTTAACTAGAACGGGTGAAACAGGAGCTTTCTCAAACAAAATTTCTTGGTTATCAATCAGTTGTTGGATACCTTTTTTCAACAGAGGGCAGTCAAATGACGAGGATAGGAAAATATGGCAGTCTTTGTCACAACCTGGTAATATTCCATCTTTCAACAAATTCAACTTGATGATCAGGAGCGGAGTTAACATTTCATCCACGGTAGAAACAAACAGATCTTCCTCAACAGCATTGGCATTGTGACCATGCCTCGGCATCGGAGCAGAAATAGCATTAGGTTTCTCAGGCGCTTCAAACTCAACTTCCTTCGCGTCTATCTGGTCTTGAATTTTGTTCTTCAGAGCCTAACAGTTGCTGGTGTCGTGCCCTGGACTTTCAGAATGGTACGCGCATCTGGCGTTGGGATGGTAATATGGAGAAGCTGTATTGGGATTCTTAGGGGCCTCTTTTAGAGTGGCCAGGTTCAAATTTAGAAGATGTGGTAGGACTTGGGTTGTAGTCATGTTAATCTTGGTGAATTGCCGAACTGGCCTTTCCACCCTTGGCTGGTTATTTCTCGGCTGGTCTGATGCAGGATTTGGAATCATCACGTCCCCAACTGTTGGTCGGCGCTCAGTTCTTCCCTGATTCCTCTGTGAATAAACGGCAGACACTTCCTTCTTCCCAATGAAGGGCTTTTTCACCGCTATAGAGGCAGATGCGTCCTTCTGAATTTTCCCACTTCTTATACCAGCCTCCACCCTTTCGCCGGTTAAAATCAATTCAATAAACCCTGCAGAGGAGCTCCCAATCAGGTGATTAAAGAAAGGACCTGATAGAGTTCCCAAGAACATGTCCACTAACTCCCTTTCAGATAAAGGTGGTTGCACCCTTCCGGCTAGATCCCTCCACTTTTGTGCGTAGTCTTTGAAGCCCTCATTTGATACCATAGCCATACTCTGGAATTGAGTACGGGTTGGTGCCAAATCAGCGTTGTATTGATACTGTATATAGAAGGCTGCTGCCAAGTCTTCCCAATTATGGACCTCGGCCCTTTCCAATTGGTAGAACCAATCAAGCTGCGTTCCTGATAAACTATCCTGGAAAAAATGGACCCACAAGTCTTTGTCAGCAGAGTGCGGCTGAATCTTCCTGACATAAGATCGAAGGTGCATTTTAGGACAAGACACCCCATCATACTTGGCGAATAATGGCACTTTAAACTTCGGCGGGATTACTATTCCTGACACCAGCCCCAATTCCTTGAAATCTAGCCCTGGTACTCTCTGTATCTCCATAGCAGCTAGACGTTCTTCCAGGTGTTTGTATTTGTCATCAGCCGTAGGGTATTGTTGTTCGGAGTAGTCCTCTTCTTCCTCTTCTTCTTCATAATCTGATGGTACTGCCGTTTCTTTTCCTTTTCTTTCCCCTTCGTTAGACGTTGTTGGAAAATCTAAGGTCCTTCTGGCTTGTCCCTGAAACCTTCTGCCCATGATTACCACACCAGTTGGCTTCTTCTTCTTTTTCTCTTTCTCTTTTTCTAGCAAATTCTTCAGCTCCTCCTGCCCCTTGGCTAAGGTCATGAGTAACTGTTGAAATTGTGAATTCTGAGCTTGCAGATCTTTGACCGTTTGTTCGAGATCCATCGTACTGAAATAAACAGTAGAGAGATGAGGAAACTTGTTACAAAGACCTATTTATGCTTATGATGAATGATATGTATTCATGCAATGCTTTCAAGGATTTAGAAATTCAAATTTGTTTTAAACAAAAAAAGAAACATACTTCATATTAATAAAATAGAATTTGTGTACATCAATGCCCCTTGGGAAAAATAATACAAAACTCTAAGGTAAAAATACGTTGCGCGTCCTCTTTGGTGCAATGTAGGTATTGAGAGTCTTCTCTTCATGAAGTATCCGAGTGATTTCCAAAACCTTTTTCTCGCTTGCGTAGAATTGGGCTTCGAAAGTATCGCATTATTCTTTGAGTTGTATCCAACCCCTTTGTAGATCTTCGAGTGATGTCGGCATGTCAGGATGTAGGATGGTGTATGGAACCTATCCTTCCTTAACAGGCTCAATAATCACTGGGAGAATGGAGGGATAAGGCATCATAAGACTTTGAGCGCGGGTTCGTACCCACTTGAGTTAAGGCTCAAGAGGGATGGAATTCTTGTGTCCCAGAGTCTTGCTATCCACCTTGTTTAGCATCCTCCAAGCCCGGATGAATCTCTGGCGAAGTCCTTGATCATCGTTATCGTAGTAGAAAACCAAGCCTTGAATCAGCATGTCATGTGGGTCATCCCTTCGGGCATAACCAAACTGTCTTAGAGCTAAACATGGGTTGTAGGTGATGCCTCCCCTAATGCCAAGTAGAGGGACATTAGGGAATTCCCCACAACGGTCGACCATGATAACATTCTCTTTGGATCGAGAACACCAATGAATATCTGAATGTTTAAGTGTCATTAAACTTTGTGACCACCTCAAACCTTGCTCATTCTTCAGGACTGATTGGGGAAGATGAGAAATAAACCATCTTTCCAGAAGAGGAGTGCAACACATAAGAACACCTCTTTTCCTCATTGTACGAGTGTGAAAAGAGTGTAGGATATCTCCAAGCAATGTAGGCACCAGATTGCGTGACATGAATATTTTGACAGAGCTTACATCTATGAGTTGGTCATGCTTAGGGAACAAAACCGTCCCATAGATGACAAGAGCTACAATCTCCTAAAAAGCTTGCAAGTCTATGGAATTCCAACATCTTTGGGCCTTCTCAAACAGAAACTTTGCCAAGAAGCCTTTGACACCACTTCTAGTTTCCCAATGTGTTGTGACATCAGATGAGTGCAAGTGCAGGGCTTGAGCAATCTCTTCTGGCTTTGGATCTCTTTCTGTACCGTTGAAGGGTAGTTGATTGAGAATAGGAATCCTCAAGAGTTGAGAAAATTCTTCCAAAGTGGGCACAAGTTGATAGTCAGGAAATGTGAAGCAATGGTGCAAAGGGTCAAAGATTTGGAAGAGAACCTTCATCATGTCTTCCTCTGTGTTTGAAGTGACTAAGTTGAGTAGACGACCATGCCTCTCGGTGAATGGAGAGTTCTCAGGAATCCTTGAAGCTAGCTCCTTGAATTGTGGAGGAATTCTTACAAGGTTGATTTGGATAGTTTTCCTGCGAAATGAATCCATAACCTACAAAACAAGAACAAAGATGAATCTCCAAAATCCTTGAAATGGTTAGTGAATGCATATGATGCTCATGATGTCCGTGATGTTATGAACAAGTATATATGTACAAGAAAATCACACAAGTTCCTAGTTTAGGCTTGCATGGGGTTTCATAGGTAAGTACCCTCTTGAAGTTTAGTTGGCTCAACCTGGCCTAGTAATAGTAACCAGGTTCTGAGGAGCTCAATATCACTAAATTGTTTCCTTGTTCATTGTTTCAGTTCAAGCCTCTTTACTGGCGACCGAAATATTCCAAGAAACCAACCCTCAATGAGTGTAGTATTGAGTATCTACCAACTTCGGACTGCACCAAAGCCGGTCATCTCACTACATCCTAAAAGGCCAAGTTGGTCAAGTAAAGGTTCTAGAAGTTTGTTAGTGCTTCATGACATCACTCAGCAGCCCCGTATTCTCTTTGACTGACTCAAAGGCTACCGGTACCCATAAATATGTCACACAAACATAGTTATTGCTTAGACTGTGTCGGTATACGCTGTACAGTTTCCATAATGTATTGCTATTTACCTATAATGTTTCCCAAATCCGGGTAGAGGATTCAAACCCAAACAATAGAACCAAAATGTAAAGCAAACAAGTCAAACAAGGTAAGCAAATAAAGATGATCTAAACCCTAAGGTAACTCCACTTTTATAATTTTCCCCAGCAGAGTCGCCAGTTCTGTGATACGGTGGGAGAACTGATTTGAGGTTTTGCGTTTTTATCACAAATGTCGCGGTTAGCAAGAGTCGCCACCGACTTTTCTTTCATCCAAAAGGAAAGGTAAAAAAGCACAGGAAAGACCTTTGAGATGTTTTCTTAAGTTCAGGGGGTAGATTATGAAAAGGGAAGGTGCTAGCACCCTTTTCATCCATGGTTTTCCATGGGCTCCTAGTTACTTGTTTATATCACTTGCTTTGGTTTGTTTGAAATGGTGTTTGGTGTGATTTTGAAAGCATTTTGAAAAGAGGCCATCGTTTAGGCAATCTTTGTAATGATTCTCGTTCGTGAGAATGTATACAAAGATGTTTGTCTTTTGAAAATGTTTTCAATGTTTTGTAAGATGTTTTGAAATGAGTGTGTGTTTATTTTGTAAAATAGCAAGGATTATTTTGAAATGTAACAAGTAACTAGACGCTAATCCACCTACTCAAATGTCTTTCTTATGCATTTTTATTCCTTTGACATTGTTGACTTACCATTGATTTGGTAAGCAACCCTATCTTTGGATGTAAACGGGACTGGCGTATGTCATCATATGACCATGATATCAATGTTGCCAAGTATCTTAGCATTTTTGAGGGACTAAGATCATTTTGTTTAGGGAAACCTTTGAATAGCGTCATCGAGGGACTATGATCTTATACTTGTTTTGTTTTGCCAAGATACTTCGCATGCGTAACATGGCCATTTTAATTTAGGAAACCAAGTGGGAGAAACCTTAAGGGTGCTTGTGTGCAAAGTGTGTCATTTTCATGCTTTTGTCTTGCATTTAGGGTTTTCTATTTTGCTTTGTTTTTGTTCTTGTCATGCAAACCCTAGTTACTAAGCATAGTATATAAAGCAATAAATTGTGTAAAATAAACTAAGCTATTACAACAATTATTATGGGAGGGGGGATACAACCTTTGAAATGGAGATTTTGCCCAAATATAAACTTAAATATATTTTTACAACCAAATCGAATATTGCGCGAATTAAATAAATATATAAATATTTAAAATGGAATGCAATGTATTTATGTAAAAAATGTTTTGTGCTTGATTTTTTGTATGAAAAATATTTGATTTAAACCCTAGAAAATTATAAGGAAAAGAAATATATTAATTCTTTTTGAAAAGGGGTAAACCCTAGTTTTTAATTAAAAGAAAATAAATGTTCTATATTTATTTTGCACATTTTTTATATAAGAAAATAATAAATAATATTATGTTTAAATATTAAAAATTAAGTATGTATAAAAATGATTATTTATGATTATAAATAGTATAGAAAAATGTTAAGTATTTTTAATTGTATTTACAAATTATTTAAGAAAATAAAATCTATTTATCATAATAAACTATTTGTTATGCAAAAAATAATAAATAAAATAAAATAAAATTGCAAAAAATAAAGAAATTATTTTTAGGATTTTTATTATTCAGAAAAAGGAAATAAAAGTTATAAATATGAAAATATGAAAAAAATATGAAAAATATAACAAATAAGCCAGGGGGTGCAAATAACAAGTCAGGGGGTGTGAATATCAGAAACAAAAATGCCCAAGGCGCCAAAAGCACAGAACACGCTTCATCCCTGTCCTTGGTCATCCCTGTGTGCGCGTCCATAGTTCAAACCTGTAACTCTCATATACTTGCACAAAAACAAATACTCATAACATGAAACATGTAGCATTTGAGCTCACGTTTCCAACCATATAAATTATGTGACCTAACACTAAAAGATTAGAGTGAATTTTGGCATCCCTAATTCGTGACCTAACTTTTTCAGCATTTTCAATCTTCAAATTCTCTCAGCATAGTTAATATAAATGAAAAGTATGCATATGTACAACTTTGTTATGATAAGGACTACATTTTTTCTTCACAAATCGTGGCTTGAGGATGCCTATTCAGATAGATAGAGTTTAAGAAATATACCTCCTTCAATTGGATTCGAGTAGAGCAATGCAGGGACTTTAATGGAGGCCTGAGGATTGTTTGAGCTTCCTTGAACTTCCCTGAAGTTATTCCAATGCTTACTTTGCTTTACGGATAGCTGGAAATCTCTACACAAGTCAAGTTGCAAGCTTCAAGGTTGAAAATGGCAAAGGCTGAAACAGGGGTTACAGAACCGGGGTGATGGCTTAGATTGCTTTGGTAGGATATTTATGAGATGCTTGAAGTGTTTAAACACAAAACGCACGAGCCAAATGAGTGTTGGCTATGGTTTTGCAGAAACTGAGTTTTTGGACAGAATTTTAGTGTTTTTGAGTTTTGGAGTGTTTCATTTTCAATCCAATCGTGTTATGCATTGTATCCAGTTTGCAAATATGTAGAGAAGGGATACAAAGTCAACCCTCACTAGCTGTGCAAGCTCTAGCATCTTTTGCAACTTTTCTTGCATTTTAAGTAAAGTGAAGTGACTAATGCTACATGCTTGTCCTTGCTTACTTGAAGGCTGATAAGAGTTGGTACACATTGCTTGAGACCTGTAGAATTTGCTCGCACCAAAGGGACAGGTCCAAGGCTCAAGATTGACAAAGTTGCAAAAGTTGCCCTTTATGAAAATGGCAATGTGAACTTTATGCCTAAAATGGAATTATCTCTTGTACAAAGCTTCAAAAGCAAAGATAATGCCTTTGTCAACTGAGTTTGAATTTAATTTTGGAGTGTAAAGTGAGCTTAGGACCTGTAAAGAAAGATACAAAAAACATGGATTGGATTTGTAACTTGATGCTATGTGAAAATGGCTCGAACAAAAGTGAGAAAATGCCAACTTCCTCTCTTCGATTCTCCCTAACCAAAAATGATCTTGGAGAGTTCTTGGACATTTTGGAAAGCTTACAATGTGATCTATAATCCTTATTTTAAATTCAATTTGAGATACCTCTTGGAACTAGTTGAAAAATGTCCATGAAGTTGGGTCCAAAACCTGCCTAAATTAGGGCAAAATTTCACTAAGTTAAGAAGTTCATGGACCTATATTCACAAATTCATAACTTGAGATCCAAGCATCTTTTGGGAAACGTTTGTGAACCAAAGTTGTATATTTTATGGAGGATTACATCTTTGATGTTGGAAGTTTTTCTTTAATCAAAATGCATCATGGTGAAAAAGTGGTGAAACGTTGGGAAAAAATAAGAAACTTTTTATACTTAGAAAAATTCGAAGTTATGAAAATTTTCAAATTAAAACCCTAATTTTCAAATTTGAGTTTCTTGGTGAACAAGTTTCATATTTTGACATATCTTGATGAATTATGACCCTTGGTACTTGATTTTGACCAAAAAGTCAAAGTTTGACTTTTCAGTGTATAGTTGACTTTTGATCAGTTGACTACAAAATTCATCTGTCAATCCAATGAACTTGAGATCTTTTGAACCATGTAATTAGGTCAAGATGATTCCATTGAACCCTTGAAATCATGTTTGAACTCAATTGGTCATTGGCTAGGTTAAAAATCAGAAATTGCCCTTTCTCAGTCAAAACCCTAATTTTGATCATTTTGCCCTTTTGATGATTAGATCAAATTTCTTGAGGAGTTGTGATCCAAACTGGATCAAATTGTACATATAAGTCTAAAATGTTGATGTGGATCAAAAATTATGAAGTTTTACTGTAAATTGGCCATAGTTGACTTTTTCCCTAATACAGCTGATTTTTAGGTCAACTATCCAATTGACTGATAAAAAATGTGGTTCAAGGCTTGAAACTTAACATGAGAAATATTAGGGTTCCAAGATGGTGTATGAAAGTCACATGAAGAATTGGTGATACAAAAATCCTTGTACAAACTCAAACCCTAATTTTGGGTCATCAGTGCAAGATGAGATGTCTTGAGCTGACCAAACCCTAATCTTGTCTTGAATCCAAGAAATCTTGTGAGAAAAATATTGATAAATGAGAGGGAAAATTTTGGGGAACAACAGTTACCAACAAATCACTTCAAAAGTTCCAAGGAGTTTTCATGTGGAAGGAACTTGGTGGAGAAGAAAGATTACAAGTCATCCAGATGAATCCCTCTTTTTCCATATGTGACTTCAAATGGTGATAACTTGGTCAGTTTTTATCACCTTGAGCCCATTATTTTTTCATGATGACCCTAAGGATGTGTACTTAATGCCTTCTTTTATGTTAAAAGTAATAAAATGGATGGAAGTTGCCTTAAGAATGCAAGAGATTATAGGTCATTCAATGATTTTTGGCCAACTTCAACAAGTCATAACTTGCTCAATTTTTGGAGATTTTGAGTGGTTCAAATTACAAAATGTCATTCAAGAGATCTACTTCATTCCATTTTTTTGGTCAAGAGAAAATTCTAAGTGGAAGTCCATGTTTGGATGCAAGAGATTATAGGTCATTTTTAAGAAGAATTTAAAATATTTCTAAATATGGAAAGTCAACTCTTTTTCTTCAACTTTGACTTCATGTAGTTTTCAGCTCAAGCATCCATTTGATTCCATTATTTTTCCATTGCAAAGCTTGTTACCTCATCTTTCCAAATCATCAAAAAAAATTGCCCTAAGACCCCCTGAGGTGGAAATGCCATTGGATTGAACTCGGTAACTTGGAACTGAAGTTTCACCATAAGTCAGAATTTGAAATCCATGTTTTGGCCTTTTAAACATCAAATTAGCACACGTTTGTGATCTAAACATGTTTAACCAAGTTGCCAAAGTGGATTAGAGCCTTGAAATGCAAGGATTTGATGAGTTTTGATGCAAATCAGATCACACTTTGCTCGTGCATCAGGTTCACACGATTTCCCTCCAATTTGAATCATTCCACGCGCTTGAGCATTCCATTTGATTCCCTATAAATAAAGGGTCATCCCTCATTCAATTTCCCAAGCTTAGATAACCAGAATCACCCTGCCAAACTTGCTTCACAACTCAGAATTCAGCTACTTCGGATCCTATTCTCAAGCCCTTTTCAATCCATTTTTTTCATCAATTCACCTTCCTTAATCTTCCGTGAAGCTAACCATATAATCACATTCAAGAATCGTGCCCTGTATTGCTCCATAGAAGTTCAGTTTCAGAGCTCTGCAACTCAACTTCAATAGGTAGATTCCTTCATCAATTCTTCAAAACTTTGGTATCATTGTGTTGCTCTCATTGCCCTGGTTCTAGTCACAACACTTACTTTTATCTGGAAGAACGTTTTGACCATGAATTTTCAAATCCCTTTTCAAAACTTTCTTTTCAAATTGCTTGAGTTACAGTTTATATAAATTTGGCGCGAGGGTGTGGTTGTCTTCGTCTTGAAGAGACGAAGCGAATGGCATAGGTCTGAGCTTCTGATTTTACAGTTTGAGAGACCTGCAATTCGTGAAGGCCGGAGGTTGAAGATGATCAACGTGTCATCTTCTAACCAATGAAAGCGTGACATTTATTATTTTCAAATTCTGATTTTGTTAATGATTTTGTATGTTATTCATTAAAGACCATGATATGCATAGTGCGCCAGATCCCTTGGATTTGATTACTAACGCGTTTTGACTCTCATCCAATGGTCCACATCTTTTTATTTTGTTTTCTTTTTCTGATTTTTTATATTTTAATTGTTTTAAATTCCAAAAAAATCATAGAAAATTCATTTTTGGTCCAAACAATCTGAAAAAATTATGAAAAATATTTTTGATTATTCTCTTTCTGATTTTTATTTTTTCACAATTTAATTTTGTGTTTTGATATTTTTTATGAATTTTACACTTATTTGATTTGTTTAAAATGTTTAAAAATACTTTTCCACATTTTTAAATTCTGAAAAAATTATGGAATAATCCAATGATATTGTGACAAATATTGGTGACCTTATTTTATTTTTGTTTCAGACTTTGCTATTTTTTACTATTTTTGTTTATTTTACCCATTTATTTTAATTTTTAAAAATAGTTTCTGACTTTTAAAAATCCCCAAAATTTTTGTAAAATTACTTGGCCTCTTTTCTGATTTTTCTATGGTCTTATTTTTCATTTCTTGATTAATTTTAATATAATTGACATTTTCTTCATTATTTTCCATTTTTTAAACATTTTTAAACCCTTTAATGAACATATTAATTATATTATTATTTTGTGAATATTTTCTGGCTGTCTTGGGTTGATTTTTTGGTCATGGCTTTATTAACATCATTGGATCCATTGTGTTGAGTTTAACTCCACAAAAAATGGCTGAATGATTTTAATAAGAGTTTGATTAAATATTAATTCAAATGTGGTTTTTCTTTTTACCCTAATTCCTCTTCATCTTATCCCCTTCTTATTGCACTAAATGTTGTTAGAGCATGATCTCTATATCATGTCTCAAAACAAATGGTGCATAGATTGCTATTGACCGGCCTCAAAATAGGTGCGACTTCTATATAAGTCCACTTACGATTGCTTAACATAGCGCTAAATTTATTCCCGATTCGAATAAATGATCATTCGTGGCCCAAACTTATGATTGCAAGCCCAAGTATGTTAATTTGATCTCTTTGATCCAATAACCATGAGATTCATTGTGTGGAGGCTTTGGTTCTACCAATCCTTTAATGGATCTACAAAACCTTTGGTCAACGCGGATCACTTAAACATCATTGATCATTAAATGGTACTTATAAGAATTCCAAATGAATGATATACTTGACAAAAAGAAAATGCAACTTGTTGTGTGGAGGCTTTGGTTCTACCAATCCTCTAATGAGTTCCAAATGCAAGTTTCAAGATGGTCATCCAACTAACCACTAATTATTGACTTTTTTTATTTTATGCTTTTATTCTTTTATGATTTATGCACAATTTATTTTTTAGCATTTTACATTTCATGCCATTTTCATCTTTGCTCATTTGAGCATTTATTTTCTTGTCATTTTTACTTTGCTCACTTGAGCTTTTTTTTCTTTTTCCTTTTTCTAAGATACTTAATAACCAACTTAAACCCTAAAAAAACTCTTAATGGTACTTGGACTATTTGGTTACTATCCTTGGCATGATGGAGCAGTGGACTTTTTCTTGGACTTAGGATTAGAAACATTGGCCTATCTTGGATACCTTGTGATCTTATCTGATTATTTTGTCTGGAGCTCTTGAGGTTTACCTCAAGACATTGGGTTGCTTGTTAATTTTTGTGTGCAGGTTCTTTGTGATTACACTCTTTGTTTATAATCTGGAATTCACCCGCATACAGCCGTTACTCTGCCCAATTTTTGTGAAGACTTAATACATTTTAAGAAGTCTAGTATCTTTGCTTGCTTGGTTTCACTCCAAAGAATGGGAATTCTATCTTGGCTCATAATGTCAAGTTTTGGCTTCTTGTTGGTTAGATGGTCCTTATCCTTAGCTTTTACCTTATGCTTTAGGATAGCCTCTTCTTCTCCTCCCATCTTCTTTAATTTCAAAAATCTTCTCCCTCCTTTTGAAAACTCTTCTTGTTTCTAAACTTAAACCACTTTCATAATAAACTTAGACCTAGGTCCATGCATTTTCAAAATATTTTCATAAATCAACTTCAATCAATTTAATATTACGTTGACATTTTTTTTGTGAGAAAACTAAAAGTCAATCAATCTCATTTCAAATCATTTTGCCACTTAGGCTTTTACGTTTAAACGTTTCTTAAAAGATTAGGCTCTTGTCAATCCTTGTAGTGATGCAAACAACTATACTTCTACAATATATAGTGAAGTGAGATATTTTCCACTTGGTTGTTGAGTGAGGCATTGTTGATTTTAAAATCCAAGCCATATCCTCCACTTTGAGATGATGCAAATTCTCCTTTCTCATAATTGTGGGTAGTAAGTATGTTTTCCACACGGACAATGACGATGACGTCTTATCTCATAAAATTAACCAACACACTCGTGTTTCAAATTTTTAAAAGAGGAACTACGTGTACCCTGATCCCTTATTGCACGAAAGGTGGTACGTAGGAACTAAAGGTTCGCAACTGCGGCGGGTGCAAAAATCATAAAAAATACTTCTTTTCTCACCTCCACTATCCATTTTATATACAACAAATTTTTATAGCCAAAATATACAGATTTTACAAAGAGGTTCCTGTGGAGTACCGTAGATGTTTAGGGTGCTAATACCTTCCCTTTGAATAACCAACCCCCTTACCTTGAATCTTTCCCCCTCTTTTTGGGTTATTCGCTCTTTTCCCATTCCTTTGGAAATAATAAGCGCGGGTGGCGATTTTTATTTTGATTTGTATAAAGTCTAGTCAATCCAATGGCTTAGTCTTGAACATATCTACCGCTACAGAAAAATGGCGACTTTACTGGGGAAAGATTGACCTCTTGCTGGTCCATCCCTAAGTGGGTTGAGCATATCTTTGTTTATATGTATATGTGCTATTGTTGTTTATGTGTTATATTTTGTATATATGTTTGTCTGGATTTTCCTGGTTTTCAAGGTGCTTGGTGATTACTCATAAGTCCTATACCCGGACTTGGGAAAACTCTAAGATAGGACAGGAGGTATAGTCATGTTAACTTTGAGGGAGTAATCCCAAAAAAGGAGGCATGAGATCCCCCACTCAGTGGAGGCCCCTTTGATTGTAGTGTCGTTTACCGAGTAATCGGGAAGACGTACTACTTTCGACCTGGGAGCCTGCTGAAACTGAGGACCGTAGAATACCAAATGAAGATGTGAAAAACACAAGAATGGGGGGCTAATTGTAAAACTTAAAACAAATAGCTTGACAACACAGTATTTTTATCCTGGTTCGTTTGATCTCAAACTACTCCAGTCCACCCGTCAAGGTGATTTCGCCTCTCTCCAACGAGGTCTTAATTCACTATTTTCAAAGAATTACAACCGCTACTTTAACAACTGTTAAAGTCTTCTTGAGTACAACCACAATCCGGTTAATCTCAAGGAACTTCTTTTACAAATGAATTGAACAAGTGTATTTTTGTTTTCTTACAAACTGTATATCACAAATGTGATAATTACACTAAAATAAGCTTGGAATGAGATGACTTTGCTTAAGCTTTGAATATGCGTGGTTTTGATAGCTTAGCAAAATTGAGTGCGTACGTCCGTGCTTCTTTTCACAAGTAGTCCTGTTTATATAGGCAAGTAAAGATATGTTGTCTATAAAGCAGCTTTAATGATAATAATGCACTTTCCGTTTGTAGAAGATATTTGTCTGAAGAAAGTCGTTAGCATTTAATTCTGTCTTAAATGACTAGTAACGCTTCAAAGTCTTCTTTGTTGTATCTGCTGATAACGCTTCAGAGTGTTGATGAATTGGTAAAGATGTCTTCGATCAGAGTCAGAGTGTATTTGTTTAGGCACAGATTCTGGTCATCAACCTTTTAGTGGTCTGGTGGTTTCAGCGTGTAACATAGGTTGATGATCTTCTGATGTTTATTCCATTCTGATGCTGATTCCATCAGAACTTCTGCATATATAAGGCATAATTTTAAGGAGCATAAATGTTCTTTATATATATTTTAGAAATAAAATTATTCAATGTATTTTGTTATCATTAAAACTTTAACCAAGGGTTTGTAGAATCAAACTATGTTCTAACAATCTCCCCCTTTTTGATGATGACAAAAACCAGATTTTTTCAATAAAGAATAAATAACAAAAGGTATAAAGTTAAGTAGAAAGACTCCCCCTGAGTTGATTGCTTCCTTTTAATTCCATGAGTCTTTGAGCATCAGAATCTTACTGTATCTTTCAGCAGAGTTTTGTACCTGTTCAAGCTTTTTAGAATAGAGAGTTTAAGTAGATTAGAATGTTTGAGACTTATGTCTCAGTAATCCGTTATTGAAAATATATTTTTCTTTCTCCCCCTTTTTGTTAGTTATCAAAAAGGAACACATAATCAGAGCCAAAATGAGTTGATATTAAAAACAGAGTCAATGATAAGTTCAAAGCTATGTAGAGAATATTACAGAAAAACAAATTTTTAAACATAGGAAAATCTAAGAGGGAGGAGGAAGATGCGTGAACAAAGCTTCCAACAAGCCCTTGATCTGGATGTTGGTTTCCTCCTGCTTGGTTAACATGCTCTTGATTTCCGAAATTTTGTCATCCTGTTTATCCATTCTTTCCTGCATCAAAATATCAGATCTCTTCAGGTCTTCTAAAGTCTGCCTTTCATAGGAGGAAGCTTGAGGATCTTCAGCAACTGGATGCTTCTCAGAGAATTCTGCAATATCCTCTTTTTGACCCAGTTCTTCAGTAAGAATCATCTGCTCTAGAGTATTAGTCAGATTGAGATCTTCTGACTCTGGTTGAACTTTATTTGCTGGACGATGTTCAGACCAGGGAGCATTGTCCAGAGGGATAACTTCTTCCTTGAGTAGCTGGCTCAGAACTTGATCTTCAAAAACTTTTAGCAGGTTACTAAAGTTCTGTTGGACTTGTCCGTAGCTTTGTTCTTGCATTTTATGAGTTTCAGAACATACCCATTTTCTGAAACTTGTCCAAAGATAATCTGATGCAGCAGGATCAATCAGCTAAAGACTAGCTTGCTTTAGTGAAGTTATCCACTTCTGCATTTCTGTTTCAAATATCAATAAGTTGGTACCAACATCTGGTGTAGGTTCAGATGGTTTTGGTTTGGGAATGGCTGTTTTGTTGGTTATGGCAGCCAGGCGTTCAAAAACAGTTAAGTCAATGACAGTTTTGGCATTGTCATTTGGATTAATCTTTGGTGAGGAAGTGGGAGAGTCTGGAATGATTATTGGACTTGTTGGGGTGTTTGGTGGAGTTTATTCTAGTGAAGAGGGAATTTGGGGAATACTAATGGTCAGGGGTATACTGATGTTCATAGGTTCAGTGATTCCAGGAATGGGAATGGGATCAGAATCAACAGTTTGGTTGGATTGATGGTGATGAAGTTCTGGTTGGACCTCAGAAGTTTGTACTTCTGGTTGTAATGGTTCAGGTTGTGGAGAAGGTGGATGAGTTTTTGGTAGTGGAGAGAGTGGAATTTCTGGTTGAGGTGGTTCTGAAATGGTTTCAGAGTTTGGATTTACTGGTATGGGAGAAAGTATATGCTGGTCAAAGGTTTCAATATCTGATAGAACTTTTGCAAGTTCTTGTTGAGTTACTTCAATATTTGGAATTATAGGTAGGGAGTGAGATCCTCTAAGAGTTAAAGTTTCTGAGGGGTCAAATTCAAAGTCAAAGTTATCTAGTGTTTGTGGAGTAGGGTTTTCTGATTGAGTGGGGATTGGTACAGATGTTGATACAGATACTGAATCTAAAACAATTATAGAAGAGGGATTACCTCTCTTTTTAGCTGATTTGGGAGTGCACTGGGATGATCCTTCTGTTGCAACCTTCCTTTTCTTGTTTTTCTTCAGCACAACTTCTGGAGCCTTCTACTGCAGATCCTGAATGTTTAAATCTGGTGTTGTACCATCTGCCTTGCATGCATCCAGATATCTGACTATTATCTCAGGTTTAGAATCAATTTCTGAGAACATGGGAAAGTTATCCAAAGGGATTCTTCTGCTGGAGATTGTTGCAAAATAAGTGACATTGGGTTCCTTCTTGATGTTCTCAATGATCTTCATCTTCTTTAGATTCTTTGCATTCAACTGTTTGCCAACAGTAGCTTCTAAATTGTTGATTTCCTGAGCTTCTGTTAGATGATCAATCAGCTTATTCTCTGTTATAATATCTGATATGAGCCTTCCTAGGGGTATCCAGTCCCTTTTTGTGTGCTCCACTTCTCTGGTCTCCTTAACACTAGTCCTTAGATGGTTGAACAGCTGATGATCCAGATTCACCTTAATCTTCTGGGAGATGAAGTAGATAAGAAACTGCTGATCAATATTGATATAGTCAGGAGAGCTGGTTGGCTTCCTATGGTTTATGCATCCCAGAATAACTTAGCCCATATTCTGTCATGATCTTTTAGATCCCTTATCTTGCTGGAGGGAAGACCCAGAGTGAAGATTTCTCTAGCAATTAGGGCGACATCAGCACATCTTTCATCCATGTCTATGCATCTTACACCACCACCACCGTATCCTATCAATATTGCAATAAGGTCTTCAGTTATGACTATCTTCTTCCCCATTATATATGAAGTGACTTGATGGTTGGAAGATGAAGCATGAATCCAAAATTCCTTCACAAGGATTGGGAATGTTGGACCTACCAGACGGTCAAAATACCTGTTCCATCCTTGAGCCTTTACCTCTTCAGAGAGATTGAACCCGTTCTTTTGAAGACTGTTAAAGTCCACAATCAATTCTGAGAGTACTTCTAGATTTTTGATGGGCGTGAGAAGAGTTCTGAAGGGTTCTTCATATTGTTCTGAGGAATCTGTTCTATGAGTACTGGAAGTTGGGTTGCTTGAGGAAGCCATGTCCACACAGAAAGTTTTGAGAAGAAAGTGAAAGGGTTTTGAAAAAGATGCAAACTGAAATCAATTAGATTGTAGAGAAAGTGAAAGAGTGTAAAGAATGAGAAATGTGTTTAAATAGATTTTGAAAAATATTTTGAAAATGTAAGCGGCAAGAGAGAGAAATAAATTATAATTATTATGAGCATTAATGATAGCTGATTTTGGGGGATTCAGAAAGATATTGGAACGGTTACCCATGACATGTGTCCCAATGCATCCAATCAGCGCTTTTGACATTTCAGAAACGTGAACGCGTGTTCAGCCTCAGAAAGTAGCTGATGAATGGATGACAATTGTTTGCTTGAGTGAACACCACATTTCTATCCTTGAATTGAAGCGCTCAGATCTTCATGGATAAATTATGATATAGTCTGTACTTCTAAAGATATGAAGGCAGATTGATCAGTAGTTCACAGAAAATAACCAAAATTCTGAAAGTTGAGATATGGAAATAAAACTGTTTTATTCTGGGCAAAGCTTCATGCTGAGATGTTTCAGAATGAAGTTAAACCTATCTTCAGAAAGATGTTTTGTAAAGACATCATCCCATTGATGGTCTGTGTTAATAAATTTTAAATTGAGAATCCCTTTCTGAATATAGTCCCTAATAAAATGGTGTTTTATTTCTATATGCTTAGCCCTAGAATGCAAGATAGGATTTTTACTGAGACAAATAGCAGAAGTGTTTTCACAGAGGATAGGGATGTTACTCTCAAATATATTGAAGTCCTCAAGTTGACTTTTCATCCAGAGAATTTGCGTGCTACATCCAGCTGCTACTATGTATTCAGCTTCTGCTGTTGATAGAGCTATTGTGGATTGTCTTTTACTGGACCATGAGATCATATTTTCTCCCAGAAAATGGCAGCTTCCAGAAGTGCTTTTATGTTCTATTCTGTCTCCAGGAAAATCAGCATCACAGTATCCTACTAAGCTGTAATCACTTGATTTTCTATAAAACAAGCCCAGATTAGTAGTACCTTTCAGATACTTGAAAATTCTCTTAACTGCTGTTAAGTGAGATTCTCTAGGATCTAATTGGAATCTAGCACAAATGCAAACACTGAATAGAATGTCCGGCCTTGAAGCCGTCAGATAGAGAAGAGAACCAATCATACCTCTGTAGACCTTCTGTTCTACCTTGTTACTTACCTCTTCTTTTTCCAGAATACACGTGGGGTGCATTGGAATCCTTGAGGGCTTACATTATGAGAGATCAAATTTCTTCATAAGTTCTCTGACATATTTGCTCTAATGAATGTAGGTTCCTTCTGGAGTTTGGTTAATCTGAATGCCTAAAAAGAAATTTAGTTACCCCATTAGGCTCATCTCAAATTTTGCCTGCATACATTTAGCAAACTCTCTTCCCAGAGAGGGTTTAGTGGATCCAAATATAATGTCATCAACATAAATTTGGCATAATAAGATGTCATTCTTAACTGTCTTACTGAATAGGGTTGTGTCCACTTTCCCTCTGATGAATTCCTTTTCTAACAGGAAGTTACTTAGTCTTTCATACCACGCTCTGGGAGCTTGTTTCAGACCATAGAGTGACTTCTTTAGTTTGAAAACATATTCTGGATTTTTGGAACTTTCAAAACCAGGGGGTTGGTGCACATAAACCTCTTCTTCTATATAGCCATTTGTGATCGGTGGAAATAGAACTGACTGTTTTTTAATGCTGGTTCGCGAAATGTCGCAGTAAGCAAGAGTCGCCACCGTCTTTTATTTTCTCCAACAAGGAAAGGACAAAAGCACAGCAAAATTCCTTTTCGAGATGTTTCTCGGGTTCAAGAGGTAGATTATAGAAAGGGAAGGTGTTAGCACCCTTTCTATCCGTGGTTATCCACGGGATCTTAGGTACTTGCTCACTCTATGTTTTCAAAAATTTGTTTGCTTTTCAAGTGTTTGTGGGTTTTGAAAAAGTTTAGTTTGAAAAACTTCTAGGTAACTCTTGTATCAATCCTCAAGAGTGTATGAAGTATTTGTTAGAAAACTTTTTGAAAGTGTGAGGTGCGAAAAGATGTTTTTGTTTGTTTTGAAAAGAGCAAGTACCCAGGAGAAATCTACCTACTCTAAGGAATTAGGCTGTGTAAGAGTCCTTTAGACAGTATTATCCCACTATTGAGAAGTAGGTAGCACCGTCGTTGGAGTTTGTCGGGTCAATTCGATTATTAGGGACAATGTGTGGTCACCAAAGCAATAGTAGGACGCCTTAGCGGTAACCCTAATGTCCTAGATCCTTTTTATCCGAGGCAACCGTTTCGAGGCAACTGGATCTTTAGACAGGAGGGCGACCTCTAAAACACCCTATACTTGACGACCACGTCGAGGCAACCAGTGAGGCGTACCCTAGGAGTGGCATGTGCATGTGTGTTGTTTCAGTTTATATTTATCTTTGAACATGTCATTTGTGAGATACGCTTTGATTTTATTTGTCAGACAAGTCTTGCATGCATAATTAACAGTTAAGAGTGCGGAAAATAAATTACGGAAATATGAATCTACGCTATTACAAGGGGCGGGTCTATACATCGCCAAAAACATAACCCGTTTAGAAATAAATGGCGAGAAAATAAATAAAGCGATAAAGCCTAATTAACTATTACATCCTCGGAAACAGTTACATCAATATAATCGAAATAAGATAACGCGCGTAAAAGAATCGAATCAGGACGTCCTTAGGTTTTTGACCCTTTTTGAGAAAAAGAAAGAAAATTGTCCTTTTTTGCAATTAAATTAAATATTAAACCTAATAACTAATTAATTATCTAATTAAAGAAAAAAAATGTTATTTATGTTTTTTAAGTCTTAATGAAAATAAAAAAATAAAAAGAAATTAAGAGTCAAGAAAACCCTAATTCTAGATTGATTTTATTTATTATGAAAAAAGATTAAAATTAAACCTAATTAACAAAAGACTAAATTAATTAATGTTAGTGTTTATTTACAAAATAATTAATAGTGAAAATAGTAAATAATAAAAATATTTAATATTTTAAGTTTCTGAATATAATATGAAAAATAATTAATTTATGAATTAATAATAATAATTAATAAGAGTTAATAAAAATTAGTAAAAAGAAAATAAAAGGAAAATTGTGAAAGAACCAGGGGGGTTGATGGACCCAATTAGGAGGTTTTGCTGGAAATTTTAGGCCCAATAGCACTCAAGCCTGTTGACTTCTGGAATTGTCCACGTGCATGTTGACTGAGGAACACCATGATCCTCCATCTCTGGCCTTTGGATTGGTATTATGTGACACATGGCATGATGATGCCTGGAGCGCATGATGGAACACGTTTAGGAAGCTGCATGCAATCATGTTAGAAAAAATAATATGGAGCTTTTGGGGGACCTGGGAATTGAACCCAGGTCCCATTGATTGCCAGACACCTCACTATCCACCAAGCCAACTGAACGCATTTGTTATAATGATAGCTAATGAATATAATATAAAAAAGTTAATGCTTATGTGGCAAAGCAAACACAGCGCGCCTTTTTATTTGAACGGACCACTCATGATTGAACACGTCTTCATCATCTTCATGAAACCTGCAGAAAATAAAACAGATAGCGGGGGTTTTTAACCCCCACAAAATAGCACGAGGAAAAATAACGAATAGCCCTACAGGCTATATAAATTGGGCGCGATGGTATCAATATGTTTGTCTTAATCTCCTGAGTTCAACCATACGCGTGAGAAGGTCTAATTTTTCCTGTGCTGGAAATCCCCAAATTGAAAGCTTCAAAAACCTAGAATTCGTCAATGGTGATTTTTGTTTCAGGACACCATAGTGCAATTCACCTATACCGTTAGCTTCAGAAAGGTGTTAGCAATGCAAAACAATGATTATAACATGTTAATGATGCACAAAATGTGAGTTACGATTATGGAAAAGTCAAGCAAACCGTATCACTGTTCTTGCATGTTCTTTGAGTGTTAAGGCTTGTTTTTGATTGCTACACGCTTCTGGGAATGCTAGCAATGTATTAGAATCCTTAAATTGCTTTGAAAGGGCCTGGAAGGTGGAATTCAGTTTTGAGTTTTCTTGGCTTTTTTTCAATATTGCATATGGTTTTCTACAGCAGCTTTCACGTGTCTTACATTAGGGTTAGCTTGCTTGCATATATGGCAATAGAATTAGGTCAGTAGTTGGGCCTTAATCCATCTATAGGAGAGAATTAGGTTTACACTTTCCTCCATTGTCAACCTTTCCATATTTGAATCAAATCTTAAGATTTTATGTACACATTAGCCCTAGCACGAATTGTTTGGTCAGCACATGATATATGAAAGCTGTATAAATCAAAAAGATATTATTTCATTGATTTTTAGATTTTATTTGAATTATTAAAGATTTAAAATGAATTAAATCAATAAAAATTAAATAAAATATAAAAATAAATGTTTGATCTTGAAATTAATCATGGGACACGTGTGTGGCATGACAAGGCTGAATCAAGTGGAAGAAAGTGGGCCCTTTTGTCAAAAATTGATGTTTTAAGGATAGTTGACTTTTGCAAATTCATGAAAATTTCTCAACTTCTCCAATGCATATCTTGCTCAATTTTGATCATATGAATATGTTATTGGACATTTTGGAAAGGTCTTGAAGTCCTCTAACCAATGCCTTTGGTCCCATGTCATTTGGATTTACCAATCTCAAGTATGATCTTTGAGTTAAAGTGCATTTTTGTTGACTTTTGAAATTAACCTATAATGTAGAAATTGATAACTTTTTGTGAGAGCATTTCTTGGACTTGGAATGTGAAGATGAGTTGTAGGAAATGTCATCCCCTTCAAAATGAGCATTGGATGGGATTTTTATGATGAACCATGAAAAAGTTATGCCCTGGTCAAGTTACAGTTGACTTTTCAACTGTCCAAAAATAGAAACTTTTGCATCTTTGATGATTTTTGAGCCATACTTGTGGAATCATGATCAACACTTGATCAAATTATGATTGTGACCTTAAAATAAGATGTTGACCAAAATTTTTGACTTTTGACTGTCAAATGACCATTTTGCCCCTGTAGTTGATTGTGAACCAAATAGGGCTTTTAACTGTGAACTTTGGCACTGTGAGCCTTGAGACTTGTCATATAGATGCTTGAAAATGTTTATAGGCATATGTGACTTGCTTGAGCCATTGAAAACCTCAACTTCCTTGAGAGAACCAAAACCCTAATTTTGACTGGCTTAGGAGGCATTTGGACTGTGCAACCCTTGAGTAGACTTGAGCAAATTGAGATGATGCTTGTCAAAACTTTGAAGAATATGGGATGGAAAATTTTGGGGTACAACGGTTGCCCCTGTTCAATCTTCTTAGACCTGAGGATGTAGATTGGCTTGCGTGCCTTTCGTGATCCAAAGGTGGAAGATGATTGAACACTAGAGTGCCCAAAAATTTGCACTTGCATAGTAGAATATCAGCACTGTGATGTCGTGAATGGGCTTATAGATGCCATTTGGAGAGATGGTGGATAGGAGGATGGGCTTATAGATTCCATCTGGATGTGACAAGACCTTGTCGGGAATGGGCTTATAGATGCCATTTGGAAGTGTAATGGATAGTTGTGGAGATGGGCTTAAAGATGCCATCCGGGGGTGTCGATCGCGTAAGAGATTCCTTAGCGAGAACTTGCGTACTTTGAGAAAGGAAGATGGTTTCCTGGACTGCCACAGGTGTTGATCTTCAAACTCCTCGTGTAGATATGCCCTGGCTAGATACAGGTATCGAATCTACAATCAATCGCTCACAAATATGCCCTGGCTAGATGCAGGTATCGAATCCGGAACTGGTCGTCTACAGATATGCCTTGGCTGGATACAGGTATCGAATCTCTAAACTCTTCATGCAGATATGCCCTGGCTAGATACAGGTATCGAATCTACAATCAAAAGCTTACAGATATGCCCTGGCTGGATACAGGAATCGAATCTGGAATTGGTCGTCTACAGATATGCCCTGGCTGGATACAGGTATCGAATCTCTAAACTCTTCATGCAGATATGCCCTGGCTAGATACAAGTATCGAATCTACAATCAATCACTCACAGATATGCCCTGGCTAGATACAGGAATCGAATCTGGAATTAGTCGTCTACAGATATGCCCTGGCTGGATACAGGTATCGAATCTCTAAACTCTTCATGCAGATATGCCCTGGCTAGATACAGGTATCGAATCTAGAATCAAATACTCACAGATATGACCTGGCTGGATACAGGAATTGAATCTGGAACTTGGTCGTCTACAGATATGCCCTGGCTGGATACAGGTGTCAAATCTCTAAACTCTTCATGTAGATATGCCCTGGCTAGATACAGGTATCGAATATACAATCAAATACTCACAGATATGCCCTGGATGGATACAGGAATCGAATCTGGAACTTGGTCGTCTACAGATATGCCCTGGCTGGATACAAGTATCAAATCTCTAAACTCTTCATGCAGACATGCCCAGGCTAGATACAAGTGTAGAATCTACAATCAGTTACTCACGGATATGCCCTGGCTAGATACAGGAATCGAATCTGGAATTGGTCGTCTACAGATATGCCCTGGCTGGATACAGGAATCGAATCTCTAAACTCTTCATGCAGACATGCCCTGGCTAGATACAGGTGTCGAATCTACAATCAGTTACTCACAGATATGCCCTGGCTAGATACAGGAATCGAATCTGGAATTGTTCGTCTACAGATATGCCCTGGCTGGATACAGGAATCGAATCTCTTAACTCTTCATGCAGACATGCCCTGGCTAGATACAGGTGTCGAATCTACAATCAGTTACTCACAGATATGCCCTGGCTAGATACAGGAATCGAATCTGGAATTGGTCGTCTACAGATACGCCCTAGCTGGATACAGGTACCGAATCTCTAAACTCTTCATGTAGATATGCCCTGGCTAGATACAGGTGTCGAATCCACAATCAATCACTCAAAGATATGCCCTGGCTAGATACAGGAATCGAATCTGGAATTGGTCGTCTACAGATATGCCCTGGCTGGATACAGGAATCGAATCTCTAAATTCTTCATGCAGACATGCCCTGGCTAGATACAGGTGTCGAATCTACAATCAGTTACTCACAGATATGCCCTGGCTAGATACAGGAATCGAATCTGGAATTGGTCGTCTACAGATATTCCCTGGCTGGATACAGGTATCGAATCTCTAAACTCTTCATGTAGATATGCCCTGGCTAGATACAGGTGTCGAATCCATAATCAATCAGTCACAGATATGCCCTGGCTAGATACAGGTATCAAATCTGGAATTAGTCGTCTACAGATATGCCCTGGCTGGATACAGGTGTCGAATCTCTAAACTCTTCATGTAGATATGCCCTAGCTAGATACAGGTGTCGAATCCACAATCAATCACTCACAGATATGCCCTGGCTAGATACAGGTATCGAATCTGGAATTAGTCATCTACAGATATGCCCTGGCTAGATACAGGTGTCGAATCTCTAAACTCTTCATGTAGATATGCCCTGGCTAGATACAGGTGTCGAGTCTACAATCAATCACTCACAGATATTCCCTGGCTAGATACAGGTATCGAATCTGGAACTACGACAGTTGATAGTAATCATCTTTGGATTGACCTTTTTCCTGAAAAGGCAAAACATCAGTTGTATGCAATGTCATGATGTATGAAATGCATGATGTCATGATGTTCAAAATAAGATAGTGTCATATGTACTTTATCATGTATGTAAGCAGGATGTATGAAATGTGAAATGTCTATGAATGTATTTTCGTCTAGGAAAATAAATCCTTGACGAATGCCGGGAGCTTGTTGAATCCTGGGCTGATGTTTGAAGAGTAGAGTTCTTCGTTTCCGCTGGGGATGATGATTGCAAGAGTACCGATAGGAGAAGATGACTCCGTTGAGGGATAAACTTGATGAAGAGATTATTCTGCGGGGAATTACTCTGTGGGAAGAGATACTGCGCTGAGAATTTGATGATAACCCCGATGGGGATTCCTGTTGATAAGTTTTTGTTGAGGAATTTTGATGAACTCCGCTGGGGGATAGGAAGAACTTCGCCGAGGACGATCTTTCTGTGGTAATTAGCTAAGGATAATCCAGTTATAAGCTCTGGTGGGGAGTAACCTCTGAATATGGTCGGGGAGAGACGTATGTACTCTGCAGGTGATAAGCTTCCAGAATCTACTGGGGATAAGCTTCCAGAATCTACTGGGGAGATTGATTCAACTTTCCTGGGGAAATTTTTGAGACTGTACTGGGGAAGTGGCTCCACTGGGGTGTCTGGTATTCCGCCGGGGAACAATCTTATATTAAGACTGCTGGGGATTCTTGCTTAGGAACATTTGTATACTCCGTTGGGGAATGTTGAGATCTTCTGGGGATATCCAACTTCCTTAAGGCTGACAGTAGACTAACTCTGCTTGGGGAGAGTGTTGCTGACTTGCTAGGGATACTGTGCCTTTTTAGGGCTGATTGGAGACCAACTCTGCTTGAGGAGAGTATTGCTGAATCTCGTCTTATTCTGCGAGGAGTGAAGATGTCTTGGTCAGATTCTTCAGCCGAACCTACCTTGGTACATTGGTGGACAGAGCAACTAAACCACTCAGACAATTATTATTGCCCCAGTTCCTACGGGAGAAGATACCTGTGGAGGTGCTTGATGATTGCCGATTGACAAATCTTCTTCTGGTAGGCAAGTGACGGGGTGCTGGGACATAGTCGTACGCTGTGATCCCTAACTTTTGCCTGGACCGCCCTTTCGGGTTTTCAGTCCACCGGGATACCCATTTTTGCCCAAGCCGCCTTTTCAGGTTTTCGACTTGCCGGGTGTACAGATTTTTTCATTTTCATCCCTTATTTTTTCCCGAACCCTTTTGGTTCGCCGGGAAGCCCTTATTTTTGCCTAGGTGTGTCAACCTAGCGGGTCTTTGATTTTGCGTAGTATTTTTTCGACTATGTCTACGCTCTCAGGATGTAGGGAGGTGCCCCTGTCAGTAGTGTTGTGTTGCCCTACTACCAGAAGATGCTTGATCTTACAAGATTCGTCGCTGGAATTGATGTCCAATGCCCCAAGTGACTCAGGCGGAGATTTGCCCCTAGCTGTTTGGCATTTGAGAGATTCTCCGAATCTGGACTTAACTGCCCCAGATGATGGACAATGATCATGCCATGCCCCTTGATTGGAAGTGCTTTTGTTCATTAGACATTCGTCGTGTGAACTTCTATGTTGTTCAAACAAATAGTCATATGCAAGCAATGTTATATTAAAAATGCAAAGCTTATGTATGTCTGGAAGTTTTTGAAAATGCATTTTTTCATAAAAACAAGTGAATTTCTTGTAAACTGTGATGTGAACTCGTTATTTTACCGCAAGCCTTAAGGAGTTAGGATACCTTTCGTAACAGTATGCTTTCGAACTAACCCATGCTTCAGCTAGGACTTTTGAGGGTTATAACGTGGCCTGGTTCACGGTTTAATAAACAAAGGATAAAGGCTCAAATTACATTTGTACCCACCCGCTCTTCGTGATGTTCTTCAAACCTAAACTCAGCTGATCGTGCATTAGACCTTGTTTGAGTCTTTGCTCTGATATTCCGGTGATGGTTCGGATACTGATAATTTATTTTGGACAGGAAGTCATTTTATAAGAGTTTGCAGGACCTCTTTCTTTTTGATTTCATTATCCCTGTTTTTTGCCTGAACTGTTTCTTTTGTGATCACAGTCAGCGGGATGCCCCAGTTTTGTAAGTCTCCTTCGTAGGATTTGACTTATTGGGCTTTAGTTTTTTTTTTGTAATGACTGCCTGTCTTTATGATTATTCAGAACCAACACTGTCTTTGTTTTGGAAGGACTCCTTTGATACCATTTATTGTGCACCTGGATCAACTGAGAAAACTACCCTGCCCCAGGTTATGATTAAGGGTTTTAATTTTTGAAAAGAAAAACTCCAACTTCTTTGGCTCAAAGGGGTTGACTAGGGATTATCTTCCTTATAACTCCACTGTTTAGGAATTGAAACAATGCCTGTACCTCATCAGCGGGGTCTGTTCAAAAGCATACTGTAGATTGTGGTATCGTTTTCGTCATCCTCCCTCAAGAGGCTTAGAATTATCAATTGAGAGTTGAACATCACAAAAATGAAAGCAGTTTGAATATAGAGAATGCGAATATATTGATTCAAAACAGACATATGCGATGCATTGATAAAGTAATAAAGTTTGCTATGACAATAATTGTTTGTATAAGCAAAGAAAATACAACTTGAACATTCGAATGAACAAAAGTCTTCTAGTCTTAGGACTTATCACTTCAAATGGTGAATCTCGCAGGGATAGTAGAAGAACTCGACCTGACCATCTTGGGTGAATTCCACTGCCCCTTCATCGATCAGGTTTTAGATTTTGTACCTCAACTTCCAACAATTGTCAGTATCATGCCCCGGGCTGTTAGAATGGTATGCGCACCTGGCCCCAGGATTATAGTTGGGTGAAGAAGTCTTAGGATTAGGGTGAGGTCCTATCAACGTCACCAGATTCAACTTCAATAGGTGTTGCAAAGCTTGGGACAGCGGCATGTTGATCTTGGTGAATGGCCTCGGAGGCTTGTTTGGCTCGCTCTGATCGACCCGTTGTTCTTGGCGAGGTCGTTGTTGGACCTGTGAAGTAGCAGCAGCTTGGAGAGGTCTATTCATTGAACCAAGCCTTTGACTTCTTGGAGGCTGATTACCGGTTTGGTTCCCAGCCCTGACTACTTGCTTCAGACTGTCTTGCTGAAGCTGGTGAGGTTGATGCTGAATTTGTGATCCTGAAGCCAGTTGAGGAGCTTTTCCCTTGTCTTCTTGTCTCAAAGGGAATTTAATGATGACTGGCTCTTCAACCTTAGATGTTTGCCCCATTTGGTTATCCCGAAGCAGTTGGTTGACGAGAACCCTGAGCTCTTCTTGTCTTTGAGCTAAGTCTTGAATGAGAGCCATCTGCCCCAACATCTGGGTTATCATTGTATCCACCTCAGCTTGCAGATGCTTCAGCCGTTCATCCTTACTATCTTCTGGACTGTTCCTGACCAAAGTCCCCATGAGGAGTGTTCTCAGCTCTTCCTGCCCCTTGGATAGATTTAGGAGGATCTCCCCGAACCGAGTCTCTTGAGCATGAAGATCCTGGTTGTCGTGTTGGGAAGCCATTGCTGAAACAAACAGCGAAGATGGTAAGTGACCCGTAACAAGGGTACCTGTAATGCAATGATATGTATGTATGCATGCAATGTTTTCAAGGATCTCGCGGGGTAGACAAGAAAATTGTTAGAATTTTCATTTTGTAACTTGATGGAAGGCACTGCATATTGTTGAGAGTCCTTCTTCAAGAGTCAAGGCTCACCATATCGAGTGGGTCATAGCCCCTGACTCAAGTTACCATGTTTTGATCCCCAAACAACCTTGGCTAGAGGAAAATAAATCCCCTTTGCCCCTTGCTAGATATTTTGATTCATCATGACCTGCATCACAAACCCTAAGATCCTTGAAATGGGTTAGTCCTTATGCAAGATGTATGCAATGGTATGATGGTATGATGTTATGCTATGCGTGGAGTGATGTAAGTAAGCCCTGTTATGAGTCCAGATTAAGGACTATAAACAAAACCTGCAAGAAACTCAAGTGTCAGATAACAAGCATGCAAGTAGTCAAGTTTGAAGGCACACAAGTCACACAAGACAGCCCTTAGAGTTTAGGCCAGCATGAAGTTTGGGTACTACCCTCTTGAAGTTGGTGAGCTCAAACCTGTCCTATCAAAAGTAACAGGGTTCTAAGGAGCACAATATCATTGGGTTGTTTTCTATGTTCATTGTTCCGATTTAGCCACTAAACTGGCGATCAAAATATTCCAAGAAAACAACCCTCAATGAGTGCAGTATCGAGTATCTACCAACTTCGGACTGCACCAAAGTCGGTCATCTCACTACCCCTAAAGAGGCCAGGATGGTCAAGTAAGGTTCCTAAGGTCAGTTGATGCTTCACGACACCACACGGCGGCCCCGTACTCTCCTTGACTGGACTCAAGGGTTACCGGTACTCACCAAAGTGCCACATCAACGTAGCAACTGCTTCAACCGTGTCGGTATACCCCGCACAGTTCCCTCACAGTTTGTTGCTACCTAAAAGGTATCCCCCAGATCCGGGTTAGGATCTATGAAACTCCCAAAACAGGCCCACAATATTAAAGCAAACAAAGCAAGCAATTGAAAGCAAGAGTGGTCTAATCCTAAGGTACACCTCACTTTTAAATCTCCCCAGCAGAGTCGCCAGTTCTGTGATCGGTGGAAATAGAACTGACTGTTTTTTAATGCTGGTTTGCGAAATGTCGCAGTAAGCAAGAGTCGCCACCGTCTTTTATTTTCTCCAACAAGGAAAGGACAAAAGCACAGCAAAATTCCTTTTCGAGATGTTTCTCGGGTTCGGGAGGTAGATTATAGAAAGGGAAGGTGTTAGCACCCTTTCTATCCGTGGTTATCCACTGGCTCTTAGGTACTTGCTCACTCTATGTTTTCAAAAATTTGTTTGCTTTTCAAGTGTTTGTGGGTTTTGAAAAAGTTTAGTTTGAAAAACTTCTAGGTAACTCTTGTATCAGTCCTCAAGAGTGTATGAAGTATTTGTTAGAAAACTTTTTGAAAGTGTGAGGTGCGAAAAGATGTTTTTGTTTGTTTTGAAAAGAGCAAGTACCCAGGAGAAATCTACCTACTCTAAGGAATTAGGTTGTGTAAGAGTCCTTTAGACAGTACTATCCCACTATTGAGAAGTAGGTAGCACCGTCGTTGGAGTTTGTCGGGTCAATTCGATTATTAGGGACAATGTGTGGTCACCAAAGCAATAGTAGGACGCCTTAGCGGTAACCCTAATGTCCTAGATCCTTTTTATCCGAGGCAACCGTTTCGAGGCAACTGGATCTTTAGACAGGAGGGCGACCTCTAAAACACCCTATACTTGACGACCACGTCGAGGCAACCAGTGAGGCGTACCCTAGGAGTGGCATGTGCATGTGTGTTGTTTCAGTTTATATTTATCTTTGAACATGTCATTTGTGAGATACGCTTTGATTTTATTTGTCAGACAAGTCTTGCATGCATAATTAATAGTTAAGAGTGCGGAAAATAAATTGCGGAAATATGAATATATGCTATTACAAGGCGCGGGTCTATACATCGCCAAAAACATAACCCGTTTGGAAATAAATGGCGAGAAAATAAATAAAGCGATAAAGCCTAATTAACTATTACATCCTCGGAAACAGTTACATCAATATAATCGAAATAAGATAATGCGCGTAAAAGAATCGAATCAGGACGTCCTTAGGGTTTTGACCCTTTTTGAGAAAAAGAAAGAAAATTGTCCTTTTTTGCAATTAAATTAAATATTAAACCTAATAACTAATTAATTAATTAATTAAAGAAAAAAAATGTTATTTATGTTTTTTAAGTCTTAATGAAAATAAAAAAATAAAAAGAAATTAAGAGTCAAGAAAACCCTAATTCTAGATTGATTTTATTTATTATGAAAAAAGATTAAAATTAAACCTAATTAACAAAAGACTAAATTAATTAATGTTAGTGTTTATTTACAAAATAATTAATAGTGAAAATAGTAAATAATAAAAATATTTAATATTTTAAGTTTATGAATTTAATATGAAAAATAATTAATTTATGAATTAATAATAATAATTAATAAGAGTTAATAAAAATTAGTAAAAAGAAAATAAAAGGAAAATTGTGAAAGAACCAGGGGGGTTGATGGACCCAATTAGGAGGTTTTGCTAGAAATTTTAGGCCCAATAGCACTCAAGCCTGTTGACTTCTGGAATTGTCCACGTGCATGTTGACTGAGGAACACCATGATCCTCCATCTCTGGCCTTTGGATTGGTATTATGTGACACATGGCATGATGATGCCTGGAGCGCATGATGGAACACGTTTAGGAAGCTGCATGCAATCATGTTAGAAAAAATAATATGGAGCTTTTGGGGGACCTGGGAATCGAACCCAGGTCCCATTGATTGCCAGACACCTCACTATCCACCAAGCCAACTGAACGCATTTGTTATAATGATAGCTAATGAATATAATATAAAAAAGTTAATGCATATGTGGTAAAGCAAACACAGCGCGCCTTTTTATTTGAACGGACCACTCATGATTGAACACGTCTTCATCGTCTTCATGAAACCTGCAGAAAACAAAACAGATAGCGGGGGTTTTTAACCCCCACAAAATAGCACGAGGAAAAATAACGAATAGCCCTACAGGCTATATAAATTGGGCGCGATGGTACCAATATGTTTGTCTTAATCTCCTGAGTTCAACCATACGCGTGAGAAGGTCTAATTTTTCATGTGCTGGAAATCCCCAAATTGAAAGCTTCAAAAACCTAGAATTCGTCAATGGTGATTTTTGTTTCAGGACACCATAGTGCAATTCACCTATACCGTTAGCTTCAGAAAGGTGTTAGCAATGCAAAGCAATGATTATAACATGTTAATGATGCACAAAATGTGAGTTACGATTATGGAAAAGTCAAGCAAACCGTATCACTGTTCTTGCGTGTTCTTTGAGTGTTAAGGCTTGTTTTTGATTGCTACACGCTTCTGGGAATGCTAGCAATGTATTAGAATCCTTAAATTGCTTTGAAAGGGCCTGGAAGGTGGAATTCAGTTTTGAGTTTTCTTGGCTTTTTTTCAATATTGCATATGGTTTTCTACAGCAGCTTTCACGTGTCTCACATTAGGGTTAGCTTGCTTGCATATATGGCAATAGAATTAGGTCAGTAGTTGGGCCTTAATCCATCTATAGGAGAGAATTAGGTTTACACTTTCCTCCATTGTCAACCTTTCCATATTTGAATCAAATCTTAAGATTTTGTGTACACATTAGCCCTAGCACGAATTGTTTGGTCAGCACATGATATATGAAAGCTGTATAAATCAAAAAGATACTATTTCATTGATTTTTAGATTTTATTTGAATTATTAAAGATTTAAAATGAATTAAATCAATAAAAATTAAATAAAATATAAAAATAAATGTTTGATCTTGAAATTAATCATGGGACACGTGTGTGGCATGACAAGGCTGAATCAAGTGGAAGAAAGTGGGCCCTTTTGTCAAAAATTGAAGTTTTAAGGATAGTTGACTTTTGCAAATTCATGAAAATTTCCCAACTTCTCCAATGCATATCTTGTTCAATTTTGATCATATGAACATGTTCTTGGACATTTTGGAAAGGTCTTGAAGTCCTCTAACCAATGCCTCTGGTCCCATGTCATTTGGATTTACCAATCTCAAGTTATGGTCTTTGACTTAAAGTGCATTTTTGTTGACTTTTGAAATTGACCTATAATGTAGAAATTGATAACTTTTTGTGAGAGCATTTCTTGGATTGGAATGTGAAGATGAGTTGTAGGAAATGTCATCCCCTTCAAAATGAGCATTGGATGGGATTTTTATGATGAACCATGAAAACGTTATGCCCTGGTCAAGTTACAGTTGACTTTTCAGCTGTCCAAAAATAGAAACTTTTGCATCTTTGATGATTTTTGAGCCATACTTGTGGAATCATGATCAAGACTTTATCAAATGATGATTGTGACCTCAAAATAAGATTTTGACCAAAAAGTTTGACTTTTGACTGTCAAATGACCATTTTGCCCCTGCAGTTGATTGTGAACCAAATAGGGCTTTTGACTGTGAACTTTGGCACTGTGAGCCTTGAGACTTGTCATATAGATGCTTGACAATGTGTAAAGGCATATGTGACTTGCTTGAGCCATTGAAAACCTCAACTTCCTTGAGAGAACCAAAACCCTAATTTTGACTGGCTTAGGAGGCATTTGGACTGTGCAACCCTTGAGTAGACTTGAGCAAATTGAGATGATGCTTGTAAAAACTTTGAAGAATATGGGACGGCAAATTTTGGGGTACAACACCATTTAAGAATGCACTCTTAACATCCATCTGATACAGAGTGATTCCTTTATTAACAACAAATGAAATTAAAAGTCTGATAGATTCTAACCTGGCGACTTGAGCAAAGGTTTTTGTATAGTCTATCCCCTCTTGCTGACTATAACCTTGTGCTACCAGTCGTGCTTTGTTTCTGATGACTTCACCTTGTTCGTTCAGTTTTTTTCTGAACACCCATTTTGTGCCTATGACGTTGAATCCTTTTGGTTTGGGAACCAGATCCCATACGTCATTTCTTGTGAACTGATTTAGCTCCTCATGCATTGCCAGAATCCAGTCATTGTCCAGAAGTGCTTCATCAATTGTTGTTGGTTCAATTAGAGAAACCAGTCCCATGAGGGATTCTTCAGAGTTTCTAAAGGTAGATCTTGTTCTGATTGGATTTTCCTTCCTTCCTAAGATTGTTTCTTCTGGGTGATCAATTCTGCTTCTGGATGGTCTTTTCTGGAGTTGATCAACAGAAGGTGTTGGGTTGCTTGTAGTGACTCTTTCTGATGTTGAGGGAGTGTCTCTGTTGAGAGCCTCTGAGTTATCTGCAGTACCTGTGAGTTCAACTTCCATACCTGCAAGGAATTCATTCTTCTTTGACTTTTGAGAGTCAAGCTTATCATCAAACCGAACACTGATTGACTCTTCAACAATCTATGTTTCTTTATTGTATACTCTGTACCCTCTTGAGCGTTCAGAGTATCCTAACATAATACACTTTTGTGCTTTAGAGTCAAACTTGTTCAAATAATTTTTTGTATTCAAAATAAAACATATACATCCAAATGGGTGAAAATAGGAAATGTTGGGTTTTCTGTTCTTCCACAATTCATATGGAGTCATTTCCAGAATAGGTCTTATGGAGATTCTATTCTGAATGTAACACGCTGTGTTTATTGCTTCTGCCCAAAAGATCTTAGCAATGTTAGTCTCGTTGATCATGGTTCTGACCATTTCTTGCAATGTTCTGTTCTTTCGTTCTACAACTCCATTTTGCTGGGGAGTTCTAGGACAAGAGAAGTCATGCAGAATGCCTTTTTCATTAAAGAATAATTCAAAGTCTTTGTTTTCAAATTCTCCACCATGATCACTTCTGACTTTGACGATTCTAAGATCCTTTTCATTCTGAACTTGGTTGCATAAGGTAACAAACACAGAGTGTGACTCGTCCTTGTGCCTTAAGAACTTTACCCATGTCCATCTGCTATAGTCATCTACGATTACTAACCCATACTTCTTGCCACTGACTGAGGCAGTTTTTACTGGTCCAAATAAGTCAATGTGCAGAAGTTCTAATGGCTTAGAGGTGGAAACAACGTTTTTGGATTTGAAAGCAGGTTTTACAAACTTGCCTTTCTGACATGCTTCACACAGAGCATCTGAATTGAACTTCAAGTTAGGAAGTCCTCTGACCAGATTGAGTTTGTTAATCTGAGATGTTCTTCTCATACTAACATGTCCCAATCTTCTGTGCCAGATCCATTGCTCGTTGTTAACAAACATAAGACATTTTACATTCTAATTTTTTAGTTCAGAAAGTTTGATTTTATAAATGTTGTTTTTCCTCTTTCCATTAAATAGGATAGTCCCATCTTTCTGACTAACAGCTTTGCATGAATTTTGATTTAAGATTATATCATAACCGTTATCACTTAATTGGCTTATGGATAACAGGTTATGCATTAATCCATCAACTAATAAAATATTACTAATAGAGGGAAGATTTCCATTACCTACTGTTCCAGAGCCAATAATCTTTCCTCTCTGATTTCCTCCAAAACCTACGTGGCCTCCGGGCTTAAGTTCCAGGATTTGGAACATATGCCTTCTTCCCGTCATGTGTCGTGAGCAGCCAGGGTCCAGGTACCATGACTGGTGTCTTTGCTTTGCTGCTAAAGATATCTGCCACATGTATTATTTTATCCTTAGGTACCCACATTTTCTTGGGTCCTGATTTGTTAGTTCTACTAAAACTCTGGTTGAATTTTGGTTTGACAGAGTAATCACTAATTGTATATTTTATGTCATGTGTGTGCCCATACATAAAGTGTGAATCAAGTGGAGTACGTTTTATAACTAAATCCATGGCATTTTTTGGTGTAGGAACCTTACCTTGATATCCTATCCCTTTTCTGCCATTTCTGCTAACTCCATAGATCATTGAAGCCATTTTGCTTCTGTCTATGTTTTTAGCTAGAAACTTCTAAAAGTTGTGATCATACTCTTTGATGATCTCATCAGCATTGCTGGGAGTTTCAGGGATTATTTCCTTCTGAGAGTTTTGCAATTGACTTTCTAATTTTGAAATTTTATCTTTTAAATCAGAATTCTACAATTTGAGACTCTCAGTCTTATCAGAGTTACAAGCAAGATTCCTTTTCAGGTTTCTGAATTTTACTCTGATCTGCTGATACCTTTCCAGAATTTCATTAAGGCTTTCAGCTAATTCAGCCCTAGTAAAATTAATAGTAAAGTCAGGGAATACCTCTTCTGTATCTGATTCTGAATCTGAACTAGAAGCTTCATTGTCTTCAGAGACGTTTGCCATGAGAGCTATGTTTGCTCTTTCATCATCTGATTCTAAGTCAGCTTCAGATGTATCAGAATCATCCCATGTAGCCATGAGACTTTTCTTCTTTTCTTTACCAAACTTCTTTTTGGGCTTCTCCTTCTGAAGCTTTGGGAAATCACTTTTGTAGTGCCCTTGCTCGTTACACTCATAGCAGATGATGTGTTTGTAGTTTGGATTTTTGTATCCTGAAGAGCCTTCAGATCTTTTGTTTCCAGAGAAGGATTCTGACCTTTTGTATCTGGAGGAAGATTCATTCTGATTTTCTGATCTTCTGGGATTCCTGAACTTCCTATTCCTCTGCTTCCATAGTTGGTTCACCCTTCTGGAGAGAAGAGACAATTCATCTTCTTCTGATGAGGATCCATCAAAGGTTTCTTCCACAGCCTGCAAAACTTTGGAGTCAATTTTTCTGTTAGATTTTAATGCTAATGGCTTACCTTGCTTTTGAGGTTCATCTGCTTCTAGCTCTATCTCGTGACTTCTGAGGGAGCTGATAAGTTCCTCCAGAGAGATTTTGTTGAGATCCTTGGCTAGCTTAAGCGCTGTGACCATTGGCCTCCACTGTTTTTGCAAGCTTCTGATGATCTTCTTGACATGATCAACAGTGGAATATCCTTTGTCAAGAACTTTTAGACCATCAACAAGAATTTGAAATCTTGAAAACATAGCTTCTATTGATTCATTGTCTTCCATCTTGAATGCCTCATACTTCTGAATGAGCATAAGGGCTTTTGTTTCTTTGACTTGAATGTTGCCTTCATGCGTCATTCTCAGAGAGTCAAACATATTCTTAGAAGTTTCTCTGTTTGATATTTTCTCATATTCTGAATATGAGATGGCGCTGAGAATAATTGTTCTGGCCTTGTGATGATTTCTGAACTCACGCTTTTGCTGATCAGACATCATTTTCCTGTCAATCTTCTGACCACGTCCATCCACTGGGTTCGTGTATCCATCAGTTACCATATCCCACAGGTCAACATCATGGGCCAGAGAGAAACTCTCAATTCTGTCTTTCCAGTAGTCAAAGTTTTCTCCATCAAAGACTGGAGGTTTGCCACTGAATTTGTCCCTTTCTTCATTGTTGTCATTTCTGATGTTTTGACTTGGTCCTGCCATTGTGTTTTTCTGACGCTGGATCTTGTACTGACACGGTTAAGTGTTAAAGCTCAGAACCAGGCGCTCTGATGCCAATTGAAGATGTGAAAAACACAAGAAGGGGGTTGAATTGTAAAACTTAAAACAAATAGCTTGACAACACAGTTTTTTTATCCTGGTTCGTTTGATCTCAAACTACTCCAGTCCACCCGTCAAGGTGATTTCGCCTCTCTCCAACGAGGTCTTAATTCACTATTCTCAAAGAATTACAACAGCTACTTTAACAACTGTTAAAGTCTTCTTGAGTACAACCACAATCCCGTTAATCTCAAGGAACTTATTTTACAAATGAATTGAACAAGTGTATTTTTGTTTTCTTACAAACTGTATATCACAACTGTGATAATTACACTAAAATAAGCTTGGAATGAGATGACTTTGCTTAAGCTTTGAATATGCATGGTTTTGATAGCTTAGCAAAATTGAGTGCGTACGTCCGTGCTTCTTTTCACAAGCAGTCCTGTTTATATAGGCAAGTAAGGATACATTATCCATAAAGCAGGTTTAATGATAATAATGCACTTTCCTTTTGTAGAAGATCTTTGTCTGAAGAAAGCCGTTAGCATTTAATTCTGTCTTGAATGACTAGTAACGCTTCAGAGTCTTCTTTGTTGTATCTGTTGATAACGCTTCAGAGTGTTGATGACTTGGTAAAGATGTCTTTGATCAGAGTCAGAGTGTATTTGTTTAGGCGCATATTCTGGTCATCAACCTTTCAGTGGTCTGGTGGTTTCAGCGTGTAACATAGGTTGATGATCTTCTGATGTTTATTCCATTCTGATGTTGATTCCATCAGAACTTATGCATATATAAGGCATAATTTTAAGGAGCATAAATGTTCTTTATATATATTTTAGAAATAAAATTATTCTTTGTATTTTGTTATCATGAAAACTTTAACCAAGGGTTTGTAGAATCAAACTATGTTCTAACACCAAACTCATCTTGGCCTTTTAGGGGTAGTGCGAAAGCTATGACGGAGTAATCCGGAAATAGTTGTCATGCGATACTATGCTCGGACGAGTCTTTCTTGAGAATATTACTAATTACCGAGTTAATCGGGAAGTTGGTAATATCCGAAGGAAGGATGTAGACTCTGGGAACCTCTAGAACCTTGTTCAGCAGGTGATAACTTTTTAGACCAACACCTTATGGGTAGTACCTTCGACCTCATGCTCGTGACGTTGAACCTATGAACCCTATATGTCTGATTTTGTGTGTGATTGCTGCATCATGCATCCATGCACTCATAAGCATCTTTTGAAGAAAAACAATATTTCAAGGGATTTAAAGGTTGACTATTCGTGAATATCTCAGGTACTGTTAACCATGGATTTTGGAAAGAGAAAGACTGGGAAATACAATTTCAAGGATCCCAAGATAGATGAGTTGGTTAGTCTAATTCCAGAGATTGAGTGTCCTACAGACTTTCGGAAGAAGTATGGATCTATTATTCCTCTCATGAAGCTGAAGATGAAGGAGGGTATTCTCTCGACCTTGGTCCAGTTCTATGATCTGATGTGTCACTGCTTTACTTTTCCCGATTATCAGTTGATGCCTACACTGGAGGAGTATTCTTATCTATTGGATTTACCTATTACCGATCGTGTTCCTTTTACTGGTTTGAAGGGCGAGCCAAAACCACATGAGATTGCTGCTTTGATTCATCTGGGGAAGTCTGAGGTGGAAGCCCATATGACTACTAAAGGGGGGATTAGAGGATTACCATCTCACTTCTTATTGGAGAAAGCTCGTTACTTTTCCAGAATGAAGAGTACGGTTGCTTTTGAGGCCATCTTTGCTTTACTTGCTTATGGATTATTCTTATTTCCTAATGTGGACAAGTTTGTCGATATTAAGGCTATCAGGATTTTCATGATTGAAAACCCAGTTCCTACACTTTCGGGTGATGCTTATTACTCTGTTCATCTTCGGAGTTCTTATCATGGGGAAATGATTATCTGTTGCACGCCTTTGTTGTATCGGTGTTTCATCTCTCATATGCCTCAGTCTGGTGCTTTTTGGGATGTCAAGAAGGAACCTCGTTGGGCTCCTAAGATCATGGAACTTACTCACTCAGATATTGATTGGTATCATCGAGCTTATCAGGATGTAGAGATTATTGACAGTTGTGGTAGTTTCCCCAATGTACCTCTTCTTTGTACTAAGGGAGGAATTAACTATAACCCTATTCTTGCACGGTGACAACTTGGTTATCCAATGAGGGATAAACCAAACAATATTCATTTAAGTAGTTTCTTTCTGAAGGAAGGAGAAGACCACAGGGAAGCTAGGGAGCAGATTGCGAAGGCCTGGCGTCACATTCATAAGAAAAGTAGGAAAGATTTGGGACCTAGGGGTGCTGTTTCTTTGGAGCCATATCTTCAGTGGGTCCGATCGAGAGCCATCCAGTTGAAAATGCCGTATACTTGGGAGACACCCATGTCTGATCTGTTTGTGAAGACCACTCCTCCCTTATTAGATGATCTAGAAGAGTTGCAACTTGCTTTAGTTAGGATGCAACAGGAAAGAGATGCTTGGAAGAACAAGTTCCAGACTTTAGAGAGTTCCTACAAAGCAGACTTGAAGGAGAAGGATGATTTGATCGAGATCCTTGAGAGTCGAACAGTAGAGTCTATGGAGAGGCAAGGGGATTTATTTTCTCCTAAGCCTCAAACAGGTGATGATTTCTCATTTCCTGATCCAGATGATTGGAAGGAGGTTTCCATCAGACATGTGGAAGAAAACCAAAGGTTGAGGGCTCATATTTCCAGGCTCACAGGGAAGCGCCAGCGTACAGATTGATTTCTATCAATTCTTTTTCTCAGGATTTTTAGATTGTATTTTCATCTTGTACTTGGGATCATTGAAACTTGTAATCCATTTTGAAATTATAAAAGTTTTCAGTATTTCAAATGCGTTATTATTTTGATGTTTGCAATATGTCTATAAACGTTAAATCCCTTGAAATATTAAATGATAAAGATATGCATTGCATATCATGCATCATATTGCACATATTTCTTGCATTTATTATGCATATCCAGGTGCCTTACCCAGCTTTTTGCTTCGTTCAGCAAGCTGACTCATCACTACAACACTCGGGCTAACTTCAAAAAGAAGATGGACAACTTGGAACAGGATAATCGCGAGCTACACGAAGAAGTTTCTGCTTTGAAGGCCGGCATGGCCAATTTGACTACTCTGATAGAAGCTCTGGTGGTTGCTCAGAATCAGCCACCAAGTGTTCAACCTCAACCAACAAGGGCAAATGCTGAAGTCCCTTCTGTTCCTGTATCCGCTACTCCGATTGTTGTTCAAAACCGTATGCCTCAGGGTTATCCGTGGGGAATGACGGAGAATTTTGCACCTGAAGGTTTCAATTTGGTCCCCCAAGATGCTCCAGTAGTTCCAAATGTTGTTACTCCAGCACCTCCTGTGGTTCATGTTGTTCCTGCTGCACCTCATTCGGTGAATTTGGTTCCGTTTGTTAATGAAGATGTATGTCGTCCTTTCCCTCCTCCGAGTGAAGACTTGGGTCTTTATGACAGAATGGATGATTTCCAAGAGCGGTTTGATAGAATGCAAAGAGAGATGAAGGCTTTTAGGGGAAAAGAGTTATTTGGGCAGAATGTGAATGAGCTGTGTTTGGTCCCGAATGTCAAAGTGCCTGCTAAGTTCAAGGTCCCGGAGTTTGAGAAGTACAAATGCAACACTTTCCCTCGTTCTCACTTGGTGATGTATGTAAGGAGAATGTCTACCCACACCGATGAACAGCGTCTGCTGATTCACTTTTTCCAGGATAGTCTGACCGGCGCAGCGTTGAAATGGTACATGAGTTTAGACAGCACTAACATCCATACCTTTAATGATTTGGGAGAAGCATTCATAAAACAATACAAGTACAATATGGACATGGCACCCGATCGTGACCAGCTTAGAGCCATGGCTCAGAAAGACAGAGAATCGTTCAAAGAGTACGCGCAAAGATGGCGCGAAGTGGCTGCACAAGTGATTCCTCCCATGGAGGAGAAGGAAATGACTAAAATTTTTCTAAAGACGCTAGGCGCTTTCTACTACGAAAGAATGGTAGCAAGTGCCCCAAGTGATTTCACAGAGATTGTAGGAATGAGGGTCCGCCTAGAAGAGGCAGTAAGAGAAGTCCGTTTGGAAAAGGGTGAAGGATCTAGAGGTGTGAAAAATCCAGCTTATGGGTTCACAAAGAAGAAAGAGGGGGATACAAATGATGTCATACAAGAGAGGAGAATAAATGCTCCTAGAAGGAATTATCAGCGTCACCAGCAAGTTGCTTCAGTGACTCCTATTATGAATGTCACTCCAACTATCGTTGCTTATCTTTCAAAGACATGGGACCTAATGTAAAAGAAAATCCTCTAGCCAAGCACGGGGGAGTGAATGCTGTGAATATGGTGGCTGGTTGTCCAGATGACTTCCGTATTTTTGACATTAATTTGGTTAGAGGGGATTTGGTAAAGATGGACGCAGACCTCTATGAATTCAGTTACTATACACATGACCATGCCGATTGTGCTGTTTGTAGTACAGACATATAGGGTTGCGAGAAGATAAAGGCTGATTTACAGGAGATGATGGATGAAGGTCTAATTCATATAACCAGGCCTAGGGCAGAATATGAAGAGGAAGTTAATATGGTTTCTGGATGTCCGTGTGAATTTAGAATTTTTGAAGTAGAACATTTGAATGAAGATCTCATACAGTTTCATGCTACCTTCTGCCGTACTGCTGGTCAGGTGGAACACCAATATGGATCATGCGTGGTTTGTTGTCAAGACCCTCGGGGATGTTCTATCGTGAGAGAGGGTGTTCAATTGTTGTTAGACAATGGGACTATCAAGATCACATGTTAGAGATATGATTATCACGAGATTGATATGGTTGGAGTTTGTTTTATGGAAGGAGAGTCATAGGAAGAGTACGCCTCCGCGGATGAGTATTTTTCTTCAGACAAAGATTTATTTGTCAGAAATGGTCTTTTTAGGGTTGATTGTGTCGAGGAAGGTGTAAACGTCATTGTACCTTGCTTTGGTGCACCCACTCATCTTGAGGTGGAGTACCATAGCAAACCAGCTGTTACCCCATTGATAATTAGTCTACTAGGACATGTTCCCTATAAATCAGATAAGGTTGTGCCTTACAAATACAACGCTAAAATATTAGAAGATGGGGTGGAAGTTCCCATCCAGCCAATGCCAGATGTTGGAAATATAGCTGATAATAGCAGGGTGACCCATAGTGGTCGTGTGTTTGTGTCAGTTATTCAAAGAGACATTGTTGCTGGAAAGAAAATTGCTAAGAACGATGAGCCTAAGAAGGCTGCAGGAGAGACTAGTGGAGCTACATTGCAGAAAGAAGTGGATGATATCTTGAAGATAATTAAAGTGAGCGACTATAAAATTGTGGACCAACTATTGCAGACTCCTTCAAAGATATCCATCCTAGCTTTATTGATGAATTCCTCCGCTCATAGAGAATCACCGATGAGAGTACTAGACCAAGCTTTTATAGAGAATGACATACCGTTAGATCAATTCAGTAGCGTAATTAGAAACATTACGTCATCTAACAACTTAAGTTTCTGCGATGATGAGTTACCAGATGAAGGGAGGAATCACAACTTGGCCCTCAACATATCTATGAACTGTAAGAATGATTCTCTATCCAATGTGCTAATTGATAACGGATCCGCGTTGAATGTTATACCAAGAAGTACTCTCATGAAGTTAAAGTATAAGGGAACACCTATGCGCCCGAGTGGCATCATTGTGAAGGCTTTTGATGGGTCGAGGAAATATGTCATCGGTGAGGTGGACTTACCCATCCATATAGGACCACACTTATTCTTGATAACTTTCCAGGTAATGGACATTATTCCCACGTATAGTTGTTTTCTAGGACGACCATGGATACACGAAGCAGGGGTTGTCACTTCAACTCTGCATCAGAAGCTAAATTTTGTGCATGAAGGGAAGGTAGTGATCATAAATGGGGAGCAGGCGTTGTTGATATCCCATCTATCCTCTTTCAGTATTGTAGAAGCGGATGAGGCTGCTGTTGGAACCCAGTTCCAAGCCCTATCCATTGATAACATAAGGAAGAATGAGAATTTTGTGGTTTCCCTAAAGGATGCGCAGCAGGTGATGCGCAATGGTCATAATGCAGTTTGGGGATGACTTGTGGATCCACCTATGAACAAGAACAGAACTGGCTTGGGTTTCTCTTTGAGGAATGGCGAAGGTGAAAGTTTGAATTCAAAGTCTTCTGTGAACAGTTATGATAATGTTTTCCGCAGCGGAGGCTACCTCCATCTGATTGGTTCTGGAATTAATGTTGTTGAAGAGGATAAAGCAGAGCAGGAAGCATCGAATTATGTGATGCATGGAGTCCGAGTTCAGAACTGGGTCACCATTGATGTTCCTTCTTGCATACATGTATCAAAGTAATTTGTTTTGTTAATCTGCTTCTTTCTTTTGAAAAGCTTTCACTCTGGCCAAGGTGGAAGTATTAATGTTGTAGGGTTTATCTGTTTGCTATAATTGTTAAGATCATTAATAAAAGTTGTCTTTGCTTCCAAAAATTTTGTCTTTTATTTTCTGCCTTTTTCTTGGGAAATCGTAATAATCAAAAAAATAAAAAAAAACCTTTCAAAATAAATAGTAACTGAAAATTAATCTGCATGATCACTTGTTATGTGTGTCCGTTTCTAAAAACAATCATAAATCATATGTGCAGATTAATTAAAAAACTTGTTGAATACAATGACCCTGCACCCTCTCCCAACTTTGATTGTGTTGTGTTTGGGGATGAAGAAGAAGATTATGATGAGATTCCAGAAGAGGTCTAACGGTTGCTTGAACACGAGGAAAATACCATTCAGCCATATAAGGAGCCTTTGGAAGTGGTTAATTTGGGTTCAGAAGAAGATCCGAAGGAAGTCAAGATTGGAGCATCGTTGCATCCTGATGTAAGGAGCGGGTTGATTGAGCTGTTGAAAGAGTATGTGGATATTTTTGCTTGGTCTTATCAAGATATGCCTGGTCTAGATACAGACATTGTCGAGTATCGTTTGCCGTTGAAGCCAGAGTGTCCGCCATTTAAACAAAAGTTGAGAAGAACCCACCCGGATATGGCAGTAAAGATCAAAGAGGAGGTCCTAAAATAGATTAATGCTGGTTTTCTTGTGACATCAGTGTATCCTCAATGGATCGCCAATATTGTCCCAGTACCAAAAAAAGACGGAAAAGTCTGCATGTGCGTAGATTACAGAGATCTAAATAAAGCTAGTCCAAAAGATGATTTTCCATTGCCTCACATTGACATGTTAGTGGATAGAACCGCAAAATTCAAGGTACTCTCGTTCATGGACAGATTTTTCGGGTATAATCAAATAAGAATGGCTCCAGAGGACATGGAAAAAACAACGTTTATCACACCCTGGGGAACATTCTGTTACAGAGTGATTCCCTTCGGGTAGAAGAACGCTGCTGCAACATACTAGAGGGCTATGACAACCCTATTCCATGATCTGATGCACAAAGAAATTGAAGTATATGTTGATCATATGATTGCCAAATCCCAAACTGAAGAAGGGCATATAGAAGATCTGTTGAAGTTATTTCGGCGTTTGAGGAAGTATCGTCTCCGCCTGAATCCAAATAAATGCACCTTCGGTGTTAGATCGGGGAAATTGTTGGGTTTTATTGTTAGCCAGAAAGGAATTGAAGTTGACCCTGATAAATTCAAAGCAATTCAAGAAATTCCAGCACCAATAACTGAAAAGCAAGTCAGGGGTTTCCTCGGGCGTTTGAATTATATCTCCAGATTTATTTCCCACATGACTGCAACATGTGAACCGATCTTTAAGTTGTTAAAGAAAGATCAAGGTTGAGTATGGACAGATGACTTCCAAAGGGCATTTGAAAGTATTAAAGAGTATATGCTTGAACCTCCTATCTTGCTCCCTCCCGTAGAAGGAAGATCGTTGATTATGTATCTAACAATGTTAGATAAATCCATGGGTTATATTCTGGGACAACAGGATGAAACGAGAAAGAAAGAGTTCGCTATTTATTATCTCAGCAAAAATTTCACTGATTGTGAGTCACGGTATTCTATGCTAGAAAAAACATGTTGTGCTTTGGCCTGGGCGGTAAAGCGTTTGCAGCAGTATATGTTGAATCATACTACTTGGTTGATCTCCAAAATGGATCCAATCAAGTATATTTTTGAAAATCCTGCTCTTACTGGGAGAATTGCCCGCTGGAAGATATTATTATCTGAATATGATATCGAGTACCGCACTCAAAAGGCTATCAAAAGTAGTGTGTTGGAAGATTATCTTGCTCACCAGCCGGTGGAAGATCATCAGTCTGCAGAATATGAATTCCCCGATTAAGATGTGATGTTCTTGAAAGTGAAAGATTGTGATGAACCATTGCCTGAGGAGGGCCCCGACCCTGAATCTCGTTGGAGTATGGTATTTGATGGAGCTGTGAATGCTTATGGTAAAGGAATTAGTGTTGTGATTGTTACTCCTCATGGATCGCACATTCCTTTTACTGCAAGATTAACATTTGATTGCACTAATAATATGGCGGAATATGAGGCTTGCATCATGGGTCTTGAGGAAGCTATTGATCTCAGAATCAAGATTCTAGATGTTTATGGTGATTCAGCCTTGGTAATAAATCAGATTAAAGGAGAATGGAACACTCGTCACCCTGGCTTGATCCCTTACAAAGATTATGCTAGAATATTACTACCCTTCTTCAATAAATTTGAATTCTATCACAAGCCTATAGATGAAAATCAAATGGCGGATGCTCTGGCAACTCTGGCTTCCATGTACCAAGTGAATACTTGGAATGATATACCCCGATTTACAGTTCGACGGCTAGATAGGCTCGCTCATGTGTTTGCGATAGAGGAGGTAGCAGATGAAAAACCTTGGTATCATGATATCAAGCATTATCTTCAGACTCAAGAATACCCGTCTGGTGCGTCAAAGAAAGATAGAAAGACACTGAGAAGATTGGCAGGCAGTTTCTTCCTCAGTGAAAATGTGTTATACAAGAGGAATTTTGACATGGTCTTGCTCAGATGCGTGGATAGACACGAAGCAGACATGTTGATGCATGAGATCCATGAAGGTTCATTTGGCACTCATGCTAATGGACATTCAATGGCTAAAAGGATGCTAAGGGCAGGTTATTATTGGTTGGCAATGGAATCTGATTGTTACAAATTTGCAAAGAAGTGCCATAAATGCCAGATTTACGCAGATAAGATCCATGTACCTCCGACACTTCTCAATGTGATTTCCTCCCTGTGGCCTTTCTCTATGTGGGGTATTGACATGATCAGGATGATAGAACCCAAAGCTTCGAATGGACACTGTTTCATCTGGGTAGCAATTGACTACTTTACCAAATGGGTAGAGGCTGCTTCGTATGCCAATGTTACCAAGCAGGTGGTTGTGCATTTCATCAAAAACAATCTTATATGTCGGTATGGTGTACCGAGCAGAATCATCACTGACAATGGCTCGAATTTGAACAACAAGGTGATGACTGAACTGTGCGAAGAATTCAAGATTGTCCATCATAATTCATCTCCATACAGGCCAAAGATGAATTGGGCTGTTGAAGCTGCTAATAAGAATATCAAGAGAATTATCCAGAAAATGGTTGTTACTTATAAGGATTGGCATGAAATGCTCCCTTTTGCTCTACATGGATATCGAACATCTGTCCGCACTTTAACAGGAGCAACCCCGTTTTCTCTAAGGTATGGAATAGAAGTTGTACTCCCTATCGAGGTAGAGATTCCCTCGTTGCATGTGATAATGGAAGCCAAATTGACAGAGGCTGAATGGGTTTAGAACAGGTTTGACCAATTGAATTTGATTGAAGAGAAGAGAATGACAGCTTTGTGTCATGGGCAGTTATATCAGAAAAGAATGAAGAAAGCATTTGACAAAAAGGTCAAACCTCATGAATTCAGAGAAGGCGACCTCGTGCTCAGGAAGATCATGTCTTTCAACACTGATTCTAGGGGCAAGTGGACTCCAAAATTTGAAGGCCCGTATGTTGTCAAGAAAGCCTTCTCTGGTGGTGCATTAATTCTTGAAACTATGGATGGCGAGGAGTTCCCACGTCCCATGAATGTTGATGCAGTCTAGAAATACTTCGCCTAAAGATATAAAAGAACAGCTCGCTAAGTTAAAAACCTGAAAGGGAGGCTTAGGCAAAAAAGAGCGTCTCATTAGGCCGAAAATCCGAAAGGGCGGTCTAGGAAAAAATTAGAGACATAAACAGAATAAATTTCCCGCTAAGTCGAAAACCCGCAAGGGCAGCTTAGGCAAAAGTTAGGGACTTTCCTGGCAAGTAACTACGTCAGACGAGACTTGATCGTTGAAGCAACAATCTTCTCGGATCCTCACCATACTTCAACGGAAGCTGCTGCCTAGGATTTCAAAAGTTGTTAGGGGGGATAGTGGTCATTGTATCTCAATGTATCTTTTCCACTATGTATTACCATTTCCCAAACTTTGTAATCATCCATGGAGTCTCGCCATTCGCAGACTACCATTATATTAATGAAATTCGAGCTTTTGGCCAACTCTTTATGTTCTTATTTTTATTTAGCTAGCAAAGACTTCATTTATTACTGATAATAACTGTTAAAGCAAAAAGATTAAAAAAGAAAAATTGACTTTTCAAAAAAAAGAGAGATCTTTACAAATTCAATTTACTTTGGTATTTGTGATGAAACAATGACAACAAGAATGGTGATACCAAGAATGAACAAAATCCGTTTGTTTTAAGAGGATTTACTCCCTTCATGAAAGTTTTCTCAGGTCATTTTGCTGGTAGATGTGCAATCTTTGTGTGTTTCTCATATAGTTAAAGACGATATCAGTGGGTGCAAGGTACAATATCGGGCTTATGATCCGATTATCACTAGTCAAGTATTGGTTCGCTTTTGATTTTGGGTTTGATTGGTCAGAAGCCTCTGTCCCAGATTCCCCAGCAAAGTCTTCCCTCATATAATGAAAGGTTTTATTCCTTTGGTGTGTTGGGTGTCTCTCTTTTTGCAGTTTTGGCATGAATATTGACTTCTTGACTTCCTGGGAAGATTATCCCAGGGAATCTCTTGTTGGAATGAGTATTCGTGATGAAAGTTTTCTCTAGGGAGGTAAGCTTGAATCCCCCAATGAGGTTTGGTTGTGTCGGTGTCAATCTGCTTTATTTGAGGCTGGTCTCGCAATCTCCAGTAGGCATGTTGCTTTTGGAAAATTGTTTTCTCCGATGAAACTGGAAGAAGGATGTTCTATCTCGATATCTGTTTGATTTGGCTACGCCCGGATTATGTTTCTCCTCAGTGAAGTTAAAGAAGGCAATAGGTTTGGTTTTCGTAGTTGCTTTTACCTTTCTTGGATTGATCTTTCTGTTTGAAGTTTAGCCCAATATTATTAGTACCTGAGGCGGTTTTGTTTGTTTGTACTGATCATGTATCCTTTTACCAGCATATGCATGATATCACTCATACATTCATACATGCATCATTCATTGCTAAAAATCATCGTTCATTGATATAGTGTTCTGACTTTTCCTGCAGCGCTCTTTGCTTAGTTGAATTTAGTTTTCCCTCTTGAGTTTATTTCTTAATGGATGAATTTGCATTGGCTGTCTTGCTCCAGTGTATTTCTGAATTGGATTTGTTCTTTTTTGAAAACATTGGGTTTTGGTTTGTGCATTTATTTTGCACAGGAAGACTTTATCTCCTCAGCAGGAATATCGTGGCACTTCCCTGGGAAATCATATTTCCATCCCTAGAAAGTCATTTCTCTTTACAAATCCCCTTGACAATAAGTGGAAGTCTCTTTATTTGAGACAGATTACGTATTACCCTTTCCAGGAAGATTTCCTTGGTTAAAGAAGATGTTGAGACCCGTTCTTGGCAAAACACCAGAATCTTAGGGAAACTTGATATATTTTCTCTTTCTACCTTCAGTGAATGTTGGTAGTACATCGGCAGTGAACATCGGTGTTTGTTATCTTTTTGCTATCTTCAGTAAATGTTGATAGTTCATCATCAGTGAACGGTGGTGATATGATATATTTTCTCTTTCTACCTTCAGTGAACGTTGGTAGTACATTGGCAGTGAACGTCGGTGTTTGTTATCTTTTTGCTATCTTCAGTGAACGTTGATAGTTCATCGTCAGTGAACGGAGGTGATATGATATATTTTCTCTTTCTACCTTCAGTGAATGTTGGTAGTACATTGGCAGTGAACGTCGGTGTTTGTTATCTTTTTGCTATCTTCAGTGAACATTGATAGTTCATCGTCAGTGAACGGCGGTGATATGATATATTTTCTCTTTCTACCTTCAGTGAATGTTGGTAGTACATCGGCAGTGAACGTCGGTGTTTGTTATCTTTTTGCTATCTTCAGTGAACGTTGATAGTTCATCGTCAGTGAACGGCGGTGATATGATATATTTTCTCTTTCTACCTTCCGTGAATGTTGGTAGTACATCGGCAGTGAACGTTTGTGTTTGTTATCTTTTTTCTATCTTCAGTGAACGTTGATAGTTCATTGTCAGTGAACGGCGGTGGTATGATATATTTTCTCTTTCTACCTTCAGTGAACGTTGGTAGTACATCGGTAGTGAACATCGATGCTTGTTATCCTCTTCTCTGATTCTTTACTTGTGGTTTACCAGTGATTTATTTTCCTGGTGGGATTGCTCTTTTGTTTCTACATTTTTTGTTGCATCCCCAATGCTACTTTGTGTCTCTTTTGTTCCATTCATATGCATTCATATGCATAAACATTTGCATGGCATCTTAGGGCAAAAAATAGGGTTTGTTTTATATTTAAGTGTCTTCAATCACGTCGACACGAAGATTTTCAACCTTCATATCTCCGGATAGAAGAAACTTAAATAAGGGCAGCTGTTGTACCCCAATTTTCCCCCCTAATATCCCTTCATCATACCATATTGTTTCAATCACCACAAAATCACATTAGGGCTTTTGGTTCTTCTCCCTATCTTTGGCCTTGCTCTTTGAGGAGTTACCAAGCACCTTGACTTGTTTTCTTTGGTGATCATGGATATTTTGCTTTGATTTTCTCTATAAATTAACAAATACAATATTGGTTTGTCTTACTTGTTAATAATGTAGGTAAAGGAAATGAGGTTTAGCAAGTTGCATCATGGGTTCATGAGTTTATTTCCATGCCCTAGTCAAAGTCTTAAGAGATTCAAACCTCACCTTTGAAGTTGTTTTGAAGTTGGTATGGAAGTAGTTTTGGTGGCCATGAGTCCTCATCATCATCCCTAACAAATTCTATTCACAAAGTAAGAATATTAGCACAAAAAGTTTGTTCAAACTTGGCAAAGTTCCACCAAGCATTCTCTTGATCTAGAGGCTAGGGTTTTGGACTTCAGAGGGGCATATCTTGCTCATATTTTGGTATTTTTGAGTGATTCCAAAAACATTCTTCTCTTTAAAGAGTTACCAATAAATCACTTCAAAAGTTCCAAGTAGTTTTCATGTGGAAGGAACTTGGTGGAGAAGAAAGATTACAAGTCATCCAGATGAATCCCTCTTTTTCCATATGTGACTTCAAATGGTCATAACTTGGTCAATTTTTATCACCTTGAGCCCATTCATTTTTCATGATGACCCTAAGGATGTGTACTTCATGCCTTATTTTATGTGCAAAGTAAGAAAATGGATGGAAGTTTCCTTAAGAATGCAAGAGATTATAGGTCATTTCATGATTTTTGGCCAACTTTAACAAGTCATAAGTTGCTCAATTTTTGGAGATTTTGAGTGGTTAAAATTGAAAATTTTCATTCAATAGATCTACTTCATTCCATCTTTTTTTGGTCAAGAGCAAATTCTAAGTGGAAGGCCATGTTTGGATGCAAGAGATTATAAGTCATTTTTAAGAAGAATTTAAAATATTTATAAGTATGGAAAGTCAACTCTTTTTCTTCAACTTTGACTCCATGTAGTTTTCAGCTCAAGCATCCATTTGATTCCATTATTTTTCCATTGCAAAGCTTGTTACCTCATCTTTCCAAAGCATCAAAAAAATTTCCATAAGACCCCCTGAGGTGGAAATGCCATTGGATTGAACTTGGTAACTTGGAACTGAAGTTTCACCATAAGTCAGAATTTGAAATCCATGTTTTGGCCTTTTAAACATCAAATTAGCATGCGTTTGTGATCTAAACATGTTTAACCAAGTCGGCAAAGTGGATTAGAGCCTTGAAATGTAAGGATTTGATGAGTTTTGATGCAAATCAGATCATACTTTGCTCGTGCATCAGGTTCACATGATTTCCCTCCAATTTGCATCATTCCACACGCTTGAGCATTTCATTTGATTCCCTATAAATAGAGGGTCATCCCTCATTCAATTTCCCAAGCTTAGATAGCCATAATCACCCTGCCAAACTTGCTTCACAACTCAAAATTCAGCTACTTTGAATCCTATTCTCATGCCCTTTTCAATCATTTTTTTCATCAATTCACCTTCCTTGATCTTCCTTGAAGCTAACCATATAATCACATTCAAGAATCGTGCCCTATATTGCTCCATAGAAGTCCAGTTTCAGAGCTCTGCAACTCAACTTCAATAGGTAGATTCCTTCATCAATTCTTCAAAACTTTGGTATCATTGTGTTGCTCTCATTTCCCTGGTTCTAGTCACAACACTTACTTTTATCTGGAAGCACGTTTTGACCATGAATTTTCAAATCCCTTTTCAAAACATTCTTTCCAAATTGCTTGAGTTACCGTTTATATAAATTTTGCGCGAGGATGTGGTTGTCTTCGTCTTGAAGAGACGAAGCGAATGGCATAGGTCTGAGCTCCTGATTTTACAGTTTGAGAGACCTGCAATTCATGAAGGTTGGAGGTTGAAGATGACAAACGTGCCATCTTCTAACTAATAAAAGCGTGATATTTGTTATTTTCAAATTCTGATTTTATTAATGATTCTGTATGTTATTCATTAAAGACCATGATATGCACAGCGCGCTAGATCCCTTGGATTTGATTACTAACGCGTTTTGACTCTCATCTAATGGTCCACATCTTTTTCTTTTATTTTCTTTTTCTGATTTTTTTATATTTTAATTGTTTTAAATTTCAAAATATCATAGAAAATTCATTTTTTGTCCAAAAAATCTGAAAAAAATTATGAAAAATATTTTTGATTATTCTCTTTCTGATTTTTATTTTTTCACAATTTAATTTTGTGTTCTGATATTTTTTATGAATTTTACACTTATTTGATTTGTTTCAAATGTTTAAAAATACTTTTACACATTTTTAAATTCTGAAAAAATCATGGAATGATCCAATGATATTGTGAAAAATATTGGTGACCTTATTTTAATTTTGTTTCTGACTTTGCTATTTTTTACTATTTTTGTTTATTTTACCCATTTATTTTAATTTTTAAAAATAGTTTCTGACTTTTAAAAATCCCAAAAAAATTTGTAAAATTACTTGGCCTCTTTTATGATTTTTCTATGGTCTTATTTTTCATTTCCTGATTAATTTGAATATAATTTTTATTTTCTTCATTATTTTCTATTTTTAAAACATTTTTAAACCCTTTAATGAAAATATTAATTATATTATTATTTTGTGAATATTTTCTGGCTGTCTTGGGTTTATTTTTTGGTCATGGCTTTATTAACATCATTGGATCCATGGTGTTGAGTTTAACTCCATAAAAAATGGATGAATGATTTTAATAAGAGTTTGATTAAATATTAATTCAAATGTGGTTTTTCTTTTTACCCTAATTCCTCTTCATCTCACCCCTTCTTATTGCACTAAATGTTGTTAGAGCATGATCTCTATATCATGTCTCAAAACAAATGGTGCATAGATTGCTATTGACCGGCCTCAAAATAGGTGCGATTTCTATATAAGTCTACTTACGATTGCTTAACATAGCGCTAAATTTTGTCCTGATTCGAATAAATGATCATTCGTGGCCCAAACTTATGATTGCAAGCCCAAGTATGTTAATTTGATCTCTTTGATCCAATAACCTTGAGATTCATTGTGTGGAGGCTTTGGTTCTACCAATCCTTTAATGGATCTACAACACCTTTGGTCAACGCGGATCACTTAAACATCGTTGATCATTAAATGGTACTTATGAGAATTCCAAAGGGATGATATACTTAACAAAAAGAAAACGCAACTTGTTGTGTGGAGGCTTTGGTTCTACCAATCCTCTAATGAGTTCCAAATGAAAGTTTCAAGATGGTCATCTAACTAACCACTAATTATAGACTTGTTTTATTTTATGCTTTTATTCTTTTATGCTTTATGCACTATTTATTTTTTAGCATTTTACATTTCATGTCATTTTCATCTTTGCTCATTTGAGCATTTATTTTCTTGTCTTTTTTACTTTGCTCACTTGAGCTTTTTTTTATTTTTCCTTTTTCTAAGATACTTAATAACCAACTTAAACCCTAAAAAAACTCTTAATGGTACTTGGACTATTTGGTTACTATCCTTGGCATGATGGAGCAGTGGACTTTTTCTTGGACTTAGGATTAGAAACATTGGCCTATCTTGGATACCTTGTGATCTTATCTGATTATTTTGTCTGGAGCTCTTGAGGTTTACCTCAAGACATTGGGTTGCTTGTTAATTTTTGTGTGCAGGTTCTTTGTGATTACACTCTTTGTTTATAATCTGGAATTCACCCGCATACAGCCGTTACTCTGCCCAATTTTTGTGAAGACTTAATACATTTTAAGAAGTCTAGTATCTTTGCTTGCTTGGTTTCACTCCAAAGAATGGGAATTCTATCTTGGCTCATAATGTCAAGTTTTGGCTTCTTGTTGGTTAGACGGTCCTTATCCTTAGCTTTTACCTTATGATTTAGGATAGCCTCTTCTTCTCCTCCCATCTTCTTTAATTTTAAAAATCTTCTCCCTCTTTTTGAAAAATCTTCTTGTTTCTAAACTTGAACCACTTTCATAATAAACTTGGACCTAGGTCCATGCATTTTCAAAATATTTTCATAAATCAACTTCAATCAATTTAATAATACCTTGACATTTTTTTTGTGAGAAGACTAAAAGTCAATCAATCTCATTTCAAATCATCTTGCCACTTAGGCTTCTACCTTTAAACTTTTCTTAAAAGATTAGGCTCTTGTCAATCCTTGTAGTGATGCAAACAACTATACTTCTAAAATATGTAGTGAAGTGAGATATTTTCCACTTGGGTGTTGAGTGAGGCATTGCTGATTTTAAAATCCAAGCCATATCCTCCACTTTGAGATGATGCAAATTCTCCTTTCTCATAATTGTGGGTAGTAAGTATGTTTTCCACACGGACAATGACGATGATGTCTTATCTCATAAAATTAACCAACACACTCGTGTTTCAAATTTTTAAAAGAGTAACTACGTGTATCCTGATCCCCTATTGCACGAAAGGTGGTACGTAGGCACTAAAGGTTCGCAACCGCGGCGGGTGCAAAAATCATAAAAAATACTTTTTTTCTCACCTCCACTATCCATTTTATATACAACACACTTTTATAGCCAAAATATACAGATTTTACAAAGAGGTTCCTGCGGAGTACCGTAGATGTTTAGGGTGTTAATACCTTCCCTTTGCATAACCAACCCCCTTACCTTGAATCTTTCCCCCTCTTTTTGGGTTATTCGCTCTTTTCCCATTCCTTTGGAAACAATAAAGCGTAGTGGCGATTTTTATTTTGATTTGTATAAAGTCTAGTCAATCCAATGGCTTAGTCTTAAACATATCTACCGCTACATTAGGGTGTTGTAATGATCTAGTTAGCTTCCTTGAACCTCTAGGAAGCTAATGCAATGCTTAGCTTGAGTTGAGAGTGCCTAGAATGTTTTGGAGAAGTCAAGTTACAAATAGTTGTTTTTGAAAATGGAGGATCGTGAAAATGGAGTTACAGAAGTGATTCAGGTGTTTCAATCACTTCTTTATAGTGTATAGATGATGTTTGAAGGGTTAGAATGAAAAACACATGAGGGATTTGAAGCTTGGATTTCAAAACTAGAAATGACAATTTTTGAGGTATTTTTGTTGATTATGTGTTTGAGGAAGTTTGAGGGAGTTTTCAGGCTAGAAAAATCGTGTCCTTGGCTTTTAAATGAAGGCTCAATTTAGGCAAAGGTTTGAAATCTTGGGGGGATTAGAAACAAGAGTTCACATGTTATGACCATTTGACTTGTTTTTGAAGCAAGCTTGACAAGCATTGTTCCAAAGCAAGGTACATGGCTTGTAGGGGGCATAAAAATTTAAACATGTTTATCAGACTTTATAGATGATGCTTGTGCAGAAAGAACAAGTGTAATGCTCAAGACAAGTTGACTTTGTGATTAAATCAACTTTACTAGAATGGCAATGTTACTTTGTGCCATTAATGGAAATGCAACTTAGATAAGGGCTCAAATGCTTGGACAATGGCTCTATCAATTGTGTAATCAATTAATTATGGAGTGAAGCACAAGTTAGAATGCCTTTTAATTCAAGAATGGATGCCCAACTTCCTCTCTTCGATTCTCTTAGCTAAAAAATGATCTCTTCAACTTCTTGGACATTTTGGAAAGCTTGAAACATCATTTATAACATTCATGTTGTCTATTTTTCATAAATCAAATTGTATCTATGTGAAAAATGGCCAAGAAGTTCGAACAAAAATCTACCTAAACTAGGTCAAAATATCACCAAGTGTTTAAGAAAAAGTGCATGACTTCATGAGCCTATAAATAAAAATCTAAGAAATTTTTGGACATGAGCCCTAAAATACAAAGTTATAGATTTCATCAAGATCTACAACTTTCATGTTGAAAATTTTCCTTGAATCATCTTGCATCTTGGTGAAAAATTGGAATGAAGTAGTGAAATTATCATGTACAAAACACTTAGAAAAATTTCTAAAAGTCTTGAAAAGTTTGACTTTTCAATTTTACTTTTGACTTTCTTGATTCCTTGATGATCAAGCTTCATATTTTTGAATGTCTTGATGAATTTTGATCTTTGAAACTCAAATTTTACCAAAAAGTCAAAATTTGACTTTTGGTGTATCAGTTGACTTTTTCGGCAGTTGACCAAATTTCAACTATCAATCATTTGATCTTGAGAGATGAATTTAGTCATGCAATTAGGTAAAAATGATGTTCTTAAATTCTTGAGATCATGTTTCAAACCAATAAGTCATGTATTAGGTCAAAAGTAAAAAATCAGTCATTCTAATCAAAAACCCTAATTTTGACCATTTTACCCTTAAGAATTGAACACTTTTCTTGAAGAATTGTGATATAAACTTGATCAATTAATGAATATGACTTTAAAATGTTGATATTGGTCAAAAATCTTGAAGTTTGACTGTAGGTTGACCACAATTAATTTTTTACCAATACAGTTGATTTTCAGTCATCTAATCAATTGAGTGAGCAAAATTATGATCCAAGACTTGAAACTTGGTATGAGTATTTTTGGAGGTCTATAATGATCCATGAAAGTCATTAGAGGAATTAGAAGTCCAATTTTTCTTGTGAAAATCAAAACCCTAATTTGAGTCTCAGTTCTTGGTAGATGATTTGACCTAGCCAACACTTGAGCAAACTTGAGCTATTGAGAAATGTCTTGATAAAAGAGAGAGAAAATTTTGAGGTACAACATTAAACAAACTATGACTCAACAACTTGGTCGGACGGACCGACTTGCTCTGATACTAACTTTGTAACACCTCAATTATACCTGACAATATATATATAATTAGAGTTATAAAAATTCAACAACTGAATCAGGATGCTACAAATTCAATTTAAAACAACGAAATTCATTATAGATACATAACACGTTAATCTGGGATGAACCAACAACAACATAAATTAATCTTTTAAAACAAAAAACTTCCATAACTACGCAGTGGAATCAAATATTCAACTTAAAGAATATAAAATTTGTATCCAAATAAAACAACTTCAAATAATAAGTATTTAACGAACAACAACTTAAAGTTCAATCAACTGAAATAATAACAACAATAAAACAGCAAGCATTCATCCCCTTGAGTGTTACGTATCAGAGGAATGACACTGACTCAAACTGCTGGAGGTAAATCGCCTTCACTCTGGATTACCTGCATGTTACCAACGTATGGGTAACATTCAAACAGAAGAGGTGAGATATCAAACAATATAATCAGATGTATGACAAACATTATATTAGAATCAGTTCATGCAAAAATCACGGCTTCAAAATTAATAACAACATAAGAAAAATCAACTCAACCACACAACGACACAGGATGTAACACAGAATGCAACTTGTCTTTATGCAAATGCATGTGGTACCAATGGAGTAGAACTCCCAACTTAAAAAGCTGCCAATAAATAGAGGCATTAACAAGGCATAAGCCTTTAACTTAGTATTTTTCCAATCCAAGCCAACTTGACGAGCATTAGCTCCAACTTCATATGCGATGTATGCGACACAACATGGATGTAGCAACAACAACAACAACAAATAACAACTCAACATAAATCAACATTGGCCCTAAGCCTACAACATCAACAAAAATTCAACATCAAATAAACATAAATCAACATTGGCCATAAGCCTACAACATCTTATTTGTCAAATTAGAGGCATCTTAACATAATTCATCAACCTGCACATTCTCAATTAAGCACAAACTACACAGCACACCGTAACGACCAAACCAACACGCACGACAATTGGACTAGGGAAACTACGTGCCCCTCGACATGCACAACAACCAAGTCAATAATAACTAACTCATACTCCTCGACACGCATAAAAACAAATAAGAATGACAACTAACTTATGTTCCTCGGCACAACCTGCAACTTCGTGCTGCTCGACAACAATAACGTGCTCCTCGGCACACCTTACAGCCTAATGTCGCTCGACATCTAACACATATATTCTCTGACACACTTTGCAGCCTAAATGCCACTCGTCACCTAGCACTTCAGTATCCTCCTCGACCACTAATTCGGCCAACAACACAGAATAACACGACGTCATAACGACCACATCACCCAGTGATAAACTACACTGACCTAATCATAGATTCTATCGGGAAATCATACAGAAAACTCAAAATGCCGACAACACTACTAACATGCAACTTCAATAACAGGTTCACTAATCATGCAAGACAGTCATACAGTAACTCCCTAAACAACCACAACATGAGGAACCGGGCAACTTCAAAAACCAATCCAGAAACATCAACGCACAATAATCATACAAACAACCAATTCCCATATAATAAACATCATAAATACTATTATAAGGTCATAACCTCACCCTTACCTTGACTGAAGGTTGCTCTACCAAAATTTCCAGCCAACAGCCTTGCTTTTCTCTGCTTGACACCAGGCAGCTTGCTCCTCTCTTCGCGCGACTTCACACGGTCAGCACACAAGACTTCTTATTCTCCAAAAAACAAATCCTTGTGTCAGCTTAATCTTATATCATCAATCCAATTGGGCCTAACTTACACACCCCCACTTTACTACTTCCAACCAATAACATGAGCCCAACACAATTGTTCTATTAATTCCAACATTATTATCATTATTAATCAACTAATTAATTAATTAATAATAATCTAACAACTTATACCAATAATTCTCAACATCTCACAACTTCAACAAATAACCCAAAGATAATTTAATTAATTTACTAATTAAATTAACGGGCGTTACATGTAACGCCCGTTTATTTAATTAATTATTTAATTAAATTATTTTTGAATTATTTGTTAAAAAGTTGTGAAATGCTGAGAATTATTGGTATAAGTTGTTAGATTATTATTAATTAATTAATTATTTGATCAATAATAATAATAATGTTAGAATTAATGGAATAATTATGTTGGATTTATGTTATTGGTTGGAAGTAGTAATATGTGAGGTGTGTAAGTTGAGCCCATTAGGAGTAATAATATTATTAGATTAAGTTAAATAGAAATTAGGTTTATTAGAAAGATCAAGAAGTCCTAGAGTAGTACGTGGGAAGTTACAGAGAAGAGGAAAAAGAAAAGAGGCAAAGCTAGGTTCGATCAGAAAATTATAGAGCGACCTTCAATCCAAGGTAAGGGTGGGGTTCTGGCTCTATAATTGGGTATATGATTGATATTATGTGGGGATTGAGTCGTATGAGATTTCTACTGTGTATAAATTTTGTCGAGAAACATGCGGAATCATCGTTTATTTTCATGTTGTTAATTGTGTAAAATTTTCGTCTCTGTAAAATTTTTGTTTCGGTGAAAATTGATGTTGTTGCATATATATATATATATATATATATATATATATATATATATATATATATATATATATATATATATATATATTGTTCTGGTATGAGACTGGTAATCGGACAAAAATTATTCGAGGCTCTGTTGAAACTACGTGAAAAGCAAAGTATGCCGAAGGACACAGGGTGTGCCGAAGGGCACACTACGGAAAAGCGTGTCAGCGGGAGGGAAAGGGTTTTGACCGACACCATATGAAGTGGTGGGTGTGCTGAGGGGCATATAGCGTGACGAGGGACACGTAGCGTGCCGAGGGGTAGACACCCTTAAGCCTCCAATTTCTTTTATTTGTTTTGTTTGTTCCTGTGTGTGCTATTTTATTATTTAGTCACTATTTGTTATCACAGAAGCAATGAATTATAGGTAGTAGAGATTAAGTAATCAAAATTTACTATGGTTTTAGCAAGTTAATCCACAGAAGTGAATAATCAAATAACTATATAATATTTATGTGTATATATAGCGGTTAATTAATTTAGTTACAGAATTGTTATGTAGAGAGTTAGCAAAAATAAATAATAGTAGAGACTATTTGTTAGTTACCAAAGTAAACAAACTATAGATTAGCATATATAGCAGGTAGGATTAATAGATTGCCGAGTTGATATGCTTTAGCGGGGACAATTATTAAGTTGTTATAATGATATTGTTTTTAATTGTGAAGTTGCTAGTGATGAATTTGGTTGTGTTGCCTCTAATTATTGGTAATATCAAGTTGTAGGCTTATGGCGAGTGTTGAATTTTGTTGAATCGTTGTTGAATTAATTGTCATTACATCTTTACTTTTGTCGCATATATAACATATCAAGTTGGCCTAAATTTGCAAATATCAAGTTGAAGGTGTATGCCTTGTTGCTGCCTCTATTAATTGGAAAGATTATTAAGTTGGGAGTTTTAATCCGTTGGTACCACATGCATGTGCATAAAAACTAGTCGCGTTCCATGTTGTATCTTGAGTTGTTGCGATAATGAACTAGTTGTGATATTATGTTGATGACTTGGTTGTAATGGATGTCGTTAAAAACTATGAAGCGGTGATTTTGTATGAACTACTTATAATATATTATTTATCATACATCTGATTATATTGTTTGATATCTCACCCCTTCTGTTTGAATGTTACCCCTATGTTGGTAACATGCAGGTAATCCATATTGAAAGCGGTTTACCTTCAGTAGTTCGAGTCGGTGTCATCGCTCTGATACGTAACACTCGGGGGGATGAACGCTTATTTCTTTATTGTTGATTTTACTTTTGTTACTAAATTCTAAGTTTATTTTTGGTTAAGTACTTGTTGTTTTGAATTTATTTCCAGTTGGACAAGATGTTATGTCCTTTTAAGTTGGATATTATGATTCCGCTACGTATTTCTGAAAGTTGCTGGTTTTAAAAGACTAAGTTATGTTGCTTTTAGTTCATCTGAGTTTTAAGTGCTATGTATCTATTTTAGATGCGATTAAACATCATTGTTATAATCTAAATGTGTAGCATCTCATTGGTTCATTGGAAATTTTGAAACTCTGATTCTATTTAAATTCATTGGGTAGAAATGGGGTGTTATAATGTTGGTCTGAGCTTGTTGTGTATATATAGGACAATCAATTTAGGTTAACAAAAGTAGGAGGAATCATGTCATTAAGAGGTGAAGATTTGATTTAAAATTTATATGGAAACTTGCTATTTTTGGATCAATCTTGAACCAATTAACCTTGCAAGAATTTAATAGCTTGCACATGTAATCTTGGGCCTCTAACATGACTGAAATCAAAAGCCTTGTGCCTTAGTCCATTAATTTTATATTTTATTTGATTTATTTTGAGTTTAATTGAATAAAAGTCAAAATAAATAAAATAAAAAATAAAAGATAATGCATGAATGGAGTTATGGGTCCTTAAACATGTCATGAACACGTTTGGATCTGAAAACTTAGGCCCAATAGCCCAAAATTACAAATTTTCTTAATTTGGAATTCATGCATTCTCTCAAAATTTCCAAACTTGCACTAGCCATAACTATCTCAATTTTCATATTTTGAAGGTGATCCTTGACTTTTTGGAAAGCTCAAGATGTTCTATACAATCTCTCTTTTGATCATGTTTTCCTTTGATGACTTTATCTTGATGTAAGTTGCCTTGACAAAAAGTGTCTTTTTGTTGACTTTTGAAATTACCTATAATATTTTGACCCATATCTCTCAAATGAAGCATTTTTTGGACTTGAGCTTAGAGAGACAAAGTTGTAGAGAATTAAATTCCATTCAAAAGGAGCTTTGGTTGAGGAAAATTTGATAAAGCATGTAAAAGTTATGTGGTACATCATAAGTTTATAGTAAATGTTCAACAATTTAAATCATGCAACAACATAGTAAAAGCCCCAAATCCCGTATTACATATCAGAGTGACTCCTAAGACTCAATCTAGTAACATCTCTTCAAGCACTACTCGACTACCTGATTATTTGTACTCTGAGGAGTATAGGCACAACAACACAAAAGGGGTGAGAATTTCATTCAATAATCACACGGTGAATAAAACATGCTAAGGGGTAGTAAATCACATCATACAGACAATACATCAAAAACAACCATCATTCGCGTCATACGACATCAATTCAATCATCAATGCAATGCAATGAGACCTACATCAACATGCATGTGGTACCATCGAGAAATGAGCCCCCAACATATTTCCAATTGGGTAACAACAGAGCATAAGCCCTCATCACAACGCCATTCCAGGCCAACATCAGAGCAATAAGCCCTCACCAATGAATGCATGCAACAATATCATGCAACAACATAAATTATACAACAACAAGGAATAATCCTTGATTATAGTGCCAATTTAGGCCATCCACATCATTATCATCATAATCATCAACATTACCTCATAATATCATCGCAGGCAAAACAACATCGCAATAAACAACTTATCGTTTCGGTGAAACGAGGGGGGAAATATTCCTATCCTAACTTAGTTTAATACGGTGGCAGAATCGACTGTTATAGTGGTTGGTAGTTTTTGTTCGCAAATGTTGCGGTAAGCAAGAGTCTCCACCGACTTTTCTTTTATCCAAATTAAGGAAAGGGTGCAAAGAACAGGAAAAGACCTTTCAAGATTATTTCTGAGTAAGGGGGTAGATTATGGAAAGGGAAGGGGTAGATTCTGAGTAAGAAAAAGACCTTAGTGCGGAGATTTGCTTTATGATAACTCTTGTATTAGTCCTCAAGAGTGTAGAATGTTTTATTGAGCATAACATCTAGGAACTTATCTACTTATACTTGAAAAGGTTCATTCTTTTCCTCTTATCCTTTAGATAGTGATATCCTACTATTAGTGAGTAGGTAGCCCTATCGTTTAATGTATAAGGGACATTCGAAGGGACGTACAGTCATAAAGGCAACATATGGAGACACTTTACCAATTTTTTTTAGGGACTAGATCATTTACCGAAAGGCAACTGTAGGGTTATCGAGGGACTATGATCTTTTGATTTACGGGTCTTTTCTAAATCGTCCCTGTTTCGAGGGACATGATTGTTTTTCCGAAAGGCAACAAAAGTGGGCGTACCCTAGAGGTGTATATGTGCATTGTGTGTTTGTTTCAGTTATTTGTCTTTGAATTTAAGTTTGCTAGCATTTGGTTTTTATTCTTATCATACAATCCTATTAGCATACATCTAAGCAGTTAATATATGTACAGGAATTAAAAGTGCTGAAATGTAAATCCTACACTATTACATGGATTTAAGGATTAATTACATGTCCAAAACTTGGAAAAAATAAAGGAAAGCGGTAAATAGTCCTAGTTAATTTCTATTACATCCCATGAGCAGTTACAGTAATATGAAAAGTGCGAAAATAAATAAATACGCGCGTCTAAAAAATCCTAGGGAACGGAAATCTTTTGTTTTTTTTTTATTTTAAGAAAATTAAGTCTATGTCTATTTAGTTTTAATTTTAAGAAATATGTTAAAATAATTAAATTAGTTAGTTAAGAAAAATAATTTTAATTGAAAAAGACTAAACCTATTTTTGTGATTTTGTTTTATTGTTAATAAAACATGAAAGCAAAGAAATAAACAAAACCAAAAATAAGAAAATTAAAAGAGGTTTTTTCGATCCAGGGAAGGAAATGATTCTTCGATCCTGAGAAATAAATGGTACTTTTGACATAGGGAAGGAAAATGTCTTCTTCGATCCAGGGAAGGAAGTTATTCCTTTCGATCTGGAGGAGGAAGGGATTTTCAATCTAGGCCTGCAAGACAAATATTAGCAAAAAGTATGATATGGGTGTCGAACCCAGGTCCTTTCCCCTTACACGCGCCTGCCTTGCCATTTGAGTTGTTGTTTCAATCGAAATAAATGAGACCAACGCTGAATCCTGCAAAAAAAATTAGTTTAAAAAAAAAACGAAGGCCTATATCAATCGAAACCCCCTGAATCCCAATCTAGGGTTGTTTCGATCTATGACGGTTTGTGCCTTGGGTTTCGAAGGTAATATATTTCGAAAACCTCTATCCATGGTAACCTGCAATTTTAGAACTTAAGTTCTCATGTAAAACGTCAGACCTTTTCTAAGCATTATCACAAACATATATGCATGCATTAAATGGATCAACAATACATATTTCAACAAGTTTGAATCAAGGAAATATACCAAACTGATTATTACCATGGGGGGTTTCTTGGGATATGTTGGGCTTGTGTGATGATTGGGTATAGCTTCTGGGGATTTCAGGAGGAATATAAGATATTAGTTTGGGATTGAAGGCGCCTGCAAAAGGTGTTTTGGTTTTGACAACTTTGCTGAATTTTTGAGAATTTTCGTGGCTCTTTGAGGTAGCTTTCGATAGGAAATTTTCTGCCTCCCCAACTTCCAAATATGTTGGGTATTTATAGGAGATGGGGAGGGAGTCTTAGCATGGAAATAAACATCCTTAATCATGTCCTTAAAGGCTAACCATTAAACATAGTTTTGAAGACAAAATAAGACCAATTTAAAGATTGTCATTTAGAGAATTTTCATGCCATTTTGAAATGTTGAGTGAACCTGGACATGTTTCACCTTCGAATGCCTTCAGTCCCTGCCCTTCGATTAGATATGAGTTGTTTCCTTTGACTGGATCAAGTCTTTCCCTTTGATTTACTCTGAGTTACTTCCTTTGAATGGCTCAAGTCTTGCCCTTTGATTGATTTTGAGTTACTTCTTTCGAATAGCTCAAATTCTCATCATTGGGGCCTCTTCGATTGAGCCCCTACTCAGCTAGCCCAAACGTAAACTCTTTCATGTCCAATCGAAGCTTCCTTTGGCATGAATTTGCTTCTGCAGGAACCTTGAGTATGGCAACATGTGGGATTTGGGCCAGCCAGCATCTTTGCATATTTCTCTTTCATATTGGCCAACTAGATCTAATCTTTGAACAAACCCTTTTTTTTCAGACAACACTACGTGTCCTTCAAATGCACCTTTGAATTCTTCTTCGAATGGATCATTTACATGTACTTCGAATGGCCTTCTATTGGACCCATCTATTTGCCTTAGCTGCTTAATTCAAATAGCCCAAGTGAGAACTTCATTCTGGCCAATTGAAGCTTCCTTTGTCACTTCCTTCGAATTCCATTGCACAGGAGGCCTGGGCCTGGCCACATGTATGACCAAGACTCATCATAAGACAAACTTGCATTCAGTAATTATGTGTCTCCTTCGAATGGCCACAAATATGTGTCCTTCGAGTGGACCATTGGAGTGCTCTTTTGAAGGGGTCATATTGTGTGTTATAGTGCAGAAACTGTGTTGAGGGGTCTTGGCCTTGTGCATTAAAAGAAAGCACAAAGGAAGTCCTTGCCTTATGCATTGAAGGTAATCATAGAAGAATTATTTGCCCTTGTGAATCCCAGATAAGTCTGAGGAATCTTCTGCCTTGTGGATCGAAGGTTGCATGTAGAAGCCTTTCTTCTTGTGAGTCAAAGGTTGCATGTAAAGGCATTTTGCCTTGTGAGTCTAATGGAACTTCTAGGGGGTTCTTGCTTAAATGAAACTTGGACCAAAGCTTGCTCGAAGGGGAACCAACGCACAATTGAAGTTGATGGGCCAATACTTGATCGAAGGATTTTAGATTCCCAATCGAAGCTTGTTGACATGCCAATCAAAGGAGCCTTTGCTCTGATATGCCAATCAAAGGACATTTGATTGATGTTCTAATCAAAAGACACTTTTCTATGATTCAAAAAAATTCATTTTCTTTAGGCAAGTGTTTGTAAGCATCCATGTAAGATAAAACCTTGGAAAACATGAGAGGGCAAATTTTGGGGTACAACAGCTGCCCCTATTCAATCTTCTTAAACCAAGAGGATTTAGATTGACTTGTCTGCCTTTCGTGATCTGAAGGTGGAAGAGGATTGAACACTAGAGTGCCCATAAATTTGCACTCGCGTGAAGTAACACTGATGGTTGATGATGGCGGGAATGGGCTTACAGATGCCATTTGGAGAAGATGATTGAGAGTTATCGGATATGGGCTTAAAGATGCCATCCAGAGTGGGTGTTGACTTTATAAGAGGTCCCTTTGTGGGGAATTCCTATTCCTACTGTCTGAGGAGGAGTCCATTGGGGAATGTTGGTTTTTGTTGTTCTCCTGCTTGAGGAAAACTCTATGGCGAATAGAATCTAGGAGCTTCAGTTGTCCAAGACTCTACTGAGGAGTTGTCTCTGTACTGGAGAGATGAGAGTTTGCTGCTTTCTCGTTGAAATCCAGGTTTCACAGTAACTTGTTAGGGATAATGGAATTAACCATTACCTGAAAAATGTATTAGAAAGAGCCTATGTAGGGTTGTTTTAGGATGAGTCTGTGTTAGTCTGCATCTGGAGATATATGAGAAGGAGCCTGTGTGGGGCATGCTTCAGGATGAGTCCGTGTTAGAATGCATCTGGAAATCATGAGAAGAAACCCGTGTGAGATTGCTTCGGGATGAGTCCATGTTAGATTGCATTTGGATGATGAGAAGGAACCAGTGTAAGATTTCTTCAGGATGAGTTCGTGTTAGACTGCATCAGGATGATGAGAAGGAACCCGTGTAATATTGCTTCGTCTGGTCGTGTAGATGGTTTTCCTGTCTGGTTTGCGGTGTTAATCTACAAATCAGCAGTTCACAGATAGTCGTCCTATCTGGTTTCAAGTATTAATCTAGAACTTGTTTTTGTCGGTCGTTGAGATAGTTGTCCTGTCTGGTTTCAGGTATTAATCTATGACCTGGGAAAGAAAGATAGTTTTCCTGGCTTGTTACAGGTATTAATCTTCAATCTCCTTAGATAGTTTTCCTGGCTAGTTACAAGTATTAATCTACAATCGATCGTCCACAGATAGTTTTCCTGGCTTGTTACAGGTATTAATCTGGAACTTGAAAATTGTCGGTCGTTGAGATAGTTGTCATGTCTTGTTACAGGTATTAACCTCTGACCTGAGAAAGAAAGATAGTTTTCCAGGCTTGTTACAGGTATTAATCTTCAATCTCCTCATGTAGATAGTTTTCCTAGCTTGTTACAGGTATTAATCTATAATCGATCGTCCACAGATAGTTTTCCTGGCTCGTTACAGGTATTAATCTGGAACTTGAAAATTATCGGTCGTTGAGATAGTTGTTATGTCTTGTTACATATATTAACCTCTGACCTGAGAAAGAAAGATAGTTTTCCAGGCTTGTTACAGGTATTAATCTTCAATCTCCTCATGTAGATAGTTTTCCTGGCTTGTTACAGGTATTAATCTACAGTGGGTCGTCCACAAATAGTTTTCCTGGCTTGTTACAGGTATTAATCTGGAACCTGCTATATAAGTTGATGGTGTTTCTCTGTTTGCCAATTTAGCCTGAAAAGGTAAAACCAGTTTCATGCAATGTCATGATGTATGAATTGCATGATGCTCTCAAAATAAATGAGATTGTGATATATGCATTTGTGTTTCATATGCCATGATGTTTGTAAAATGATGCATGAATGTAATGTATGAATGTGTCAGTCATTCTATTAGTGTTGTTGAACTAGGGTAAATAAATCCCTGATTGCGGCTACGGGTGAAGAATGTAGGTCTTCAGATATGTTGAATTTAAATGTTGGGAGATGAGCTTCCGTCGTTAGAGAAATAAACCCTGTTGGGAGAAGGGAAACTCCGTAATCCGCTTGGGAATTTTTTGAAATCCTGTTGGGGAATCCTGAGAAGCATGGCGACTTCATTGTAGGTTCTTTTGTTGGAGCAGTAACTTGGAGATTTTTCTCTGCCGGGGATGTGAAAACAACGAACATCATTAGGCTGTATGATGTGGATATGGAAGTGACTTTATAGTAGGATGCCCCTGCATCCGAACCTATCGGAGAATGTATCTGCGGGAGAAAATATTTGCGGGGATTTTATGGATGGCCCTTAGATATTGTCCCGTTTCTTAAAGTCATTAGTAACTATCTTTCTGTTTTTTATGTGTATATTTGCAAGCAGTAATCACATTCAAATGCATATGTTCCAAAATAATCATTGGACATTTTGCAAACAAAACAGATGTTTTGCACTTTCAAAGAGATAACTTTGTATTAACTTGAAGAAGTATTTCTGTACAAGGAGACGGACATCCTAGTAAGATAATGTCGTCGTAAGAATGGAAGCTATACAAAAATAATATATAAATAAAAACAGCTATGTGAAATAATCTCATTGGGTTCCCATTCTGCTATTGCCTTTATGTCTTTGAGCGTCTCATCTCTTTCGCTTCTTGTCCGAAGTTGACTGGATTGATTAGTATCGTTTGATCTTGATAGTTGATACTGAAGATTGGTTATAAGGTGATCCAACGGGGCATAGTTATACGCTTTGAATCCCTAACTTTTGCCTGGATTGCCCTTTCGGGTTTTTAGTCCACCGGGATACCCTTTTTTGCCCAAGCCGCCTTTTCAGGTTTTCGACTTGCTGGGTGTACGGATTTTTTTTTGTATTTCCTTAATTTTTTCCCGAACTCTTTTGGTTCGCTGGGATGCCCTTATTTTTGCCTAGGCCAGTCGACCTAGCGGGTCTTTGTTTATGTGTTGTGTCTTTTAACTATGTTCGTGTTTACCGGGTGTGGAAGGTCGTCACCGTCCATAGTAGTTAAGATCATGGCCCCACCAGAAAATATGTTCTTGATTACAAATGGTCCTTCGTATGTGGGAGTACATTTGCCCCTGGGATCACCTTGTGGCAGTATGATGCGCTTGATTACTAAGTCACCAGCCTGATATACCTGACGTTTGACCTCCTTGTTAAAAGCTTTGATCATACGTTTTTGGTACATCTGATCGTGACAGACAGCCACGAGCCTCTTTTCATCAATCAGGTTTAATTGGTCTAGTCGAGTCTGAACCCATTCGTCTTTATTCAAACCTGCATCCTTCATGATTCTCAAGGAAGGAATCTGGACTTCTATGGGTAGGACAACTTCCATACCGTATACCAAAGAGAAAGGAGTTACCCCTGTTGATGTGCGCATTGTGGTGTGGTAACCATGAAGAGCAAATGGTAACATCTCATGCCAGTGTTTGTATGTCACTGTCATCTTCTGTATGATTTTCTTGATGTTTTTATTAGCAGCTTCCACAATGTCATTCATCTTCGGCCGATAGGGAGAAGAATTATGATGCTGGATTTTGAATTGCGTGCATAGCTCGGTGATCATAGTTTAATTGAGATTGGTACCATTATCTGTAATGATTCTTTCTGGAATACCGTATCGACAGATAATGTTATGTTTGATGAATCGGGCCACAATGTTCTTGGTAACAGAAGCAAATGAAGTTGCCTCGACCCATTTTGTAAAGTAATCAATGGCAACTAGGATGAAGCAGTGTCCATTAGAAGTTATAGGTCTGATCTCTCCAATCATCTCGATGCCCACATTGTGATTGTCCAAGGAGCAGTCAGGATGTTTAGAGGAACCGGAGGCACATGCACCTTGTCAGCATAGATCTGACATTTATGACAAGTTCGTGAATGTTGATAATAGTCTGCTTCCATAGTGGACTAATAGTATCCTTCCCATAGGATCTTTTTAGCCATTGTGTGCCCACTAGAGTGAGTGCCAAAGGTACCTTCATGCAAATCAGCCATAATCTTTTCTGCCTCATTCTTGTCTATACACCGAAGTAAAGTAGAATCGTGATTGCTCTTATAGATGATCCTGTTACTGAGGAAGAACTTGACAGAGAACCTTCTTAGGAACTTCTTATCGTTAACTGAAGCTCCCTCAGGATACTCTTGGGCTTCGAGATATCTTTTGAATTCACGGAACCAAGGCTTGTCCATTACTTCTTCAGTACCAATCTCGTGATAGTATGCTGGTTCATCCATCCTCTCAATAGTGATCTGAGGAGCTTCATTATCCCACCTGACCTTGAACATGGATGACATAGTAGCTAGCGCGTCCACTAGTTGATTTTCCTCTCGTGGAAAATGCTCAAAGGTAACTTCTTCAAAATGTGGAATCAGTGTCAACACATGCTCTTTGTAAGGGATGATATTAGGATGATTTGTGTCCCATTCTCCTTTGATCTAACTGATTACTAAAGCAGAGTCTCCAAATACACTCAAGAATTTGATCCTCAAGTCGATAGCAGCTTTGAGGCCCATGATGAATGCTTCATATTCAGCCATATTGTTGGTACAATTAAAACACAATCTGGAAGTGAAAGTAGTATGACAACCTTTGGGAGAGATAATCACGACACTGATGTCATTGCCAAGAGAGTTGAAAGCTCCATCAAAAACCATAGTCCATCTGGATCCTTTTTTAAGTCCTTCATCCAGTCCAGGTTCTTCATAATCAGTTACTAACATGATATTCTCGTCCAGGAACTCAAAATTCATGGATTGATAGTCGTCCACAGCCTGATGAGCCAAATGATCAGCTAGCACACTTCCCTTAATCTCCTTCTGGGTTGTATACTGAATATCGTATTCGGTCAGCATCATTTTCCATCTTGCTATTCTTTCGGAGAGATCGGGCTTCTCAAAGATGTATTTGATGGGATCCATTTTAGATATCAACAAAGTAGTGTGAGTAAACATATATTGACTTAGTCGACGAGAAGCCCATGCCAAAGCGCAGAAAGTTTTCTTGAGCAGTGAGTATCTTGTTTCACAGTCGGTAAAAAATTTTCTAAGGTAGTATATTTTATGCTTTTTTCGACCATACTCGTCATGCTGCCCTAACACACACACCATTGAATTCTCCAACATTATTCAATACATGATCATAGGTCTTCCTTCGACGGGAGGCATTAAAATTGGAGCCTCTTGAAGATATTATTTGATTTTGTCAAAGGAGTTCAGGAAATCGTCATTCCACTTCACTGCTTGATCTTTCATCAGCAATTTGAAGATTGACTCACAAGTAGCGGTCAGATGGGAAATGAACCTGGCAATGTAGTTTAGCCTTCCCAAGAATCCCCTAACCTCCTTCTCAGTGCGAGGAGTTAGTATTTATTGTATAGCTTTAACCTTTGCAGGGTCTACCTCAATGCCTTTGCCACTGACAACGAAGCCTAAGAGCTTACCAGATCTTACTCCAAAGGTGCATTTATTCGGAATCAGCCTCAGTTTGTACTTCTTCAACCTTTCAAAAAGATTTTGTAGGTGATCGAGGTGCTCTTCTTCAATCTGAGACCTGGCTATCATATCATCAATGTAGACCTCTATCTCGTGATGGATCATATCATGAAACAAAGCTACCATGGCACGTTGATAGGTTGCCCCGATGTTCTTCAGCCCAAATGGAATAACTTTGTAACAGAAGGTACCCCACTATGTGACAAAGGTTATTTTTTCCGTGTCTTCAGGCGCCATCTTGATCTGATTGTACCTGGAGAAACCATTCATGAAGGAGAATACCTTATGTTGCACGGTGTTGTCGACCAGAACATCGATATGGGGAAGCGAAAATTCATCCTTGTGGCTTACCCTGTTCAAGTCTTTGTAATCCACACACATACGTACTTTACCGTCCTTCTTAGGTACTGGAACCACGTTAGAAACTTATTGTGGGTAAGAGGTAACAACTAAGAAACCAGCATTGAATTGTTTTATGACTTCATCCTTGATCTTTTCTAACATCTCAGGCCGCATGCGACGAACCTTTTGTTTCACTGGAGGGCAGTCCTATTTTGTAGGTAGGCGATGAACCACAATATCAGTGTCAAGTCCCGACATGTCTTTGTACGACCAAGAAAAAACCTCAACATAGTCATGTAGCATTTGTATTAACCTCCCTTTGACACTATGCTCTAGATCAGCACCTATATTGACTTCTTTCTTGTCCTCTTCAGTACCCTAGTTCACTGTCTCAACTGGCTCTTCATGAGGTTGTATTTCCCTTTCTTCCTGTTGTAACAGTCTAGCAAGTTCTCCTGGTACTTCACAATCTTCCTCACCTTCGTCCTCGCCTTGATAGATAAGATTTTCAAAGTCATAATGAGCAATAGCAGAACCGTTAGCAACGGGATCCAGAGTGGACGTGGATCTGCAATTTGATATGTGGGTGTGTGTAAGAGCATAGATGTATATTTTTTGATAAAGTAAAAAAGCAAAAAAGAAAAACAAGGAGCACAAAATTTGTATGCAAAATATCCAATGTTTTATTAATGACATATGAGAATGAAGCAATGACCCTCACAAATAGACCATTGTGCCTCGGGTAATACACAAGGCTTTAAAGTTTAAATTGTTCAAATATATATATCCTTAAAAAAAAAGAGAAATTACTCTTGAATAAATGAGATGGGGAGAAAATCTTTGACCTCCCAATTGATTAGTCCACCATTGATGGTTGGGAAAATCCACTTGTCCAGGTCGCAGTCATTGTCAGCATCTTCTGTAGCGGAGACAACATCAAAAGCACTGACTCCCGGGCCATGCTTGGGCATAGGTGCAGTTATGACGTTGGGAGTCTCGGGGGGATCAAATTCAACTTCCTTTGCATCAATAAGGTCTTGCACCTTATTCTTCAAAGCCCAACAATTATTTGTATCATGCCCCAGTGTTTCAGAATGGTAGGCACATCGAGCATTTGGGTTGTAGCGGGGAGATGCAGTATTAGGATTCTTCGGGGCCTCCTTTAGGGTCACTAAATTGGACTTTAACAGATGTAGAAAAACCTGAGATAGGGTCATATTAATCCAGGTAAACTGTCTCTTGGGAGCATCTGGTCTGTGCTGATTGTTTCGTTGCTGGTTTGATGCAGGATTGGAAATCATAACAACCCCTACCGTCAGACGACACTCAGTTTTATTGTGATTCATGTGGCCATAAGCAGCACTTACCTCCTTCTTTCCTGTGAATGGTTTCTTTATAGTACTAGAGGATGCATCTCTCTCTATTTTACCACTTTTAATGTCAGCTTCTACCCGTTCACCAGTCAGTATCAATTCAGTGATCCCAGCAGAAGAACTCCCAATCATATGGTTAAAGAATGGACCAGACAACGTACCTAAGAACATGTCCACCAGCTCTCTATCAGACAACGGAGGCTGGACACTTCCCGCAAGGTCTCTCCACTTTTGGGCATAATCTTTAAAACCTTCGCCGGAACCCATAGAGATAATTTGCAACTGTGTATGAGTTGGGGTGAGGTCAGTATTATATTGGTACTGCTTGTAGAAAGCAGCAGCCAGATCTTCCCAATTACGAACGTTGGTTCTTTCCAGTTGATAGAATCATTCCAGCTGAGTCCCTGACAAACTTTCCTGGAAGAAGTGGACCCACAAATTCCTATCAGTAGTGTGGGGTTGAATCTTCCTGAAATACGACCTTAAATGCATCTTGAGACAGGAGACACCGTCGTACTTAGAAAATGTAGGGACTTTGAATTTGTGGGATGACCACCCCTGAAATCAGTCCTAGCTCCTCGAAATCTAGCTCGGGTATCCTCTGGATCTCCATAGCATTGAGTCGATCCTCTATCTGTTTGTATTTATCATCAGCAAGAGGATACTGCTCCTCGGAATAGTCGGGTTCATCTTCCTCATACCCTGGATTGTTGTTTTCTTCCACTGGCTTCTCTTCTTGATTGTCCCCCTCATTTGACGGGGTTGCGAAATCTATAGCTCGCTTAACCAGTCCTCTGATCCTTCTTCCCAAATTCAATACACCAGCTGGTTTCTTTGCTTTCTTGGTCTTCTCTTTGATGATAAGAGCTTTCAAATCTTCTTGCCCCTGGGCCAGAGCCGGGAACATATGCTAAAACTAAGCGTTTTGAGCTTGAAGATCCTTTATTGTTTGTTCGAGAGCCATTTCTTTTGCTGAAATAAAAAGCGAAAAGAATAAGAAACTTGTTTTGAAAACCTATTTATGCGATTATATGCATGATATGCTTATGCAATGTTTTCAAGGGCCTCATAGGATTTAAACTCTTTTAACCAAAACAGAAACAAAGGCTTTTTATTAGTGAATTCAAATGAAATCAAAGTTTACAAAGGAATAAAAAATAAGAAACTTCTAAGATTCCTAAGTCTCCCAAGGACACTTCCTTTTGGTGCTAATATAGGCATTGAGATTTTGCTCTTCGTGAAGCTTCTTTGTCAGTTCCAACACCTTTTCTCACTGGCATAGAATTGGGACTCAAAGGTATCTTGTTCTTCTTTGAGTTGTATCCAAGACTTTTTCAATTCTTCGAAGTTTGTTGGAATATCAGGATGCAGAATAATGCGAGACTCGACCCCTTGAACAATAGGCTCCGAAATCACTGGTAGGATAGCAGCATACGGCATCATAAGATTTTGAGCACAAGCTTGCACCCATTTGAGGTATGGCTCCAAAGGGATGGAGTTCTTCCGCCCTAGAGTCCTGCTATCAGCCTTCTTAACCATTCCCCAAGCGCGGATGAACCTCTGGCGATAACCTTGCAAATTATTTAAATAGTCGAACATAATACCCTGGATGAGCATATCATGAGGACCATCCCTTCGGGCGTAACCAAACTGACGTAGAGTTAAAGAAGGGTTGTAGGTGATGTCTCCTTTAATGCCAATGAGTGGTACATTGGGAAGTTCTCCATAGCGATCAATAAAAGAGATGTCTTCTTGAGAGCGAGGGCACCAATAGATATCAGAGTGATAAAGAGACATTAACCTTTGGTTCCACCTTAAACCTAACTCATTCTTCTTTACTTACCAAAGAAGGTGCAAAATAAACCACCTATAGAGTATAGGTATACAACATATAAGAGTCCATCGCTTCTTCATGGTACGGGTATGGAGGGAATGCAGAATATCCCCGAGCAATGTAGGCACTGGATTGTGAGCAAGGAAGATGTTAATGGAACTGACATCTATAAACTGGTCTCAATTGGGGAACAAAACCAACCCATAAGTCAAGAGAGCTAAGACATCTTCAAAGGCATGGTAACTCATAGCGTCTAGGAATACCTGAGCTTTCTTCATTAGAAAACTTGTAAGGAGGCCCTTAACTCCACTCCTTTTTTCCCAGTTGGACTCAATGTCAAACGACTTCAAGTGCAAATCTATGGCAACATCTTAAGCATTTGGATCTTTTTCTAAACCGGTAAAGGGTATCTGCTTCAATATAGGCAAACCAAGTATTTTGGAGAATTCTTCCAGCGTAGGCACCAACTGATAGTCTGGAAATGTGAAGCAATGGTGCTTAGGGTCGAAGAACTAGAATAAGACACTCATCAAACCCTTGTCAAAATAGATAGTAACCAAACTGAGCAAGTCACCATATCTCTTGTTGAATGACGAGTTCTCAGGAACTTCTAAGACTATTTCTTTGAGCTTGGGCGGAATCTCTACAAAACTGAGTCTGATGGTTTTTCTGTGAGCTGAATCCATAACCTACAAAACAGAGGAGATATAAATCCACACGCCCTTGAAATGGTTAGTGTACATGACATATTATGATATTTATGATGTTATGATTATGCTTTGAAATCACAAGTGTATCAAACATAAATGAGTCACACAGAGACCTTAGGTTTAAAGGCTTGCATGAGTTTTAAAGGTAAGTACCCTCTTGAAGTTTCAGTTGGCTCAACCTGTCCTATTAATAGTAATCGGGTTCTAAGGAGTCGCATATCACTGACCTTTCTTTTAGGCATTGTTCTAGGTCAAGCACCAAAGTATTGCAGCCATAATATCCCAAAAGTCCAATCTCAATGAGTGTAGTATTGAGTATCAACCAATCTTCGGTCGGAACCAAAGTCGGCCATCTCACTACTTTCTAATGGCTTAGGATGAGCCAATTAAAGGTTCTAAATGTCAGTTAGTGCTTAATGACACTATAAGGAAGCCTAATGTTATCCTTGACTGACTCAAGCAACATTAGTACAAGCCAGAGTATCATGCTAACATAGCTATCACTTCGTCCATATCGGTCTACACCGTACAACCTCCATGATTTATTGCTAAAAAGGTGCCCCAGATCCGGGTGTAGGATCTTTACAAGAATACCACAACAAAACCCTCAAAGATAAAGCAAGCAAAGAATACAAGTAATTTTAAAATGATAAACTAAACTCTAAGGTAACCCTACTTTTTCAACAAATTCCCCAGCAGAGTCTCCATTTCTATAATATGGTGGCAGAACCGACTGTTATACTGGTTTTGCATTTGTGTTCGCAAATGTTGTGGTGAGAAAGAGTCGCCACTGAATTTTATTTTATCCAAATTAAGGAAAGGGTGAAAAGAACAGAAAAAGACCTTTCGAGATTATTTATGAGTAAGGGGGTAGATTATGGAAAGGGAAGGTGTTAGCACCCTTTCCATCTGGAGTTTTCTGTTAGAACAAAGTTTGAATCTACTACCCTATGTTTAAGTTTTGATGATAACAAAGTGAAAAGATATATTATTTATATGATTCATGTATGAACTATCTGCTGCCTAAATTATTACGTTCTGATTTGCAGATACTCTGATTTATATAAGCAAGATCACACCTAATCAGCATCAGAAATTTGGTTCCTGACATCAGCATCAGAAGTTGCCATATCAGAATGTCAGAATCAGAAGATTAATTCACGTATATGCTGAAGTCTGATGAACAGAACTGCGCTCAACACTCTGATAAAGAAACACAACAGTTCATCAGCAGCTAAGCAGAATTAGAATGAGCCAAGCCAGAACTTGCATTAAGTAAGCAACGGTACTGTGCATTGAAAGCAAATTAATACCAACGGCCTCATTCCAGACAAGATCTGCTCGATAAGGAAAGTTTGTTAATAGCATTGAATCAAGAATATTGCTCCAACGTTTAACATCTCAGTGCTATATAAACAAGACTTTGAAGATTGAATTGGCTAATGCTCTCCAAATCCTTACACGCATAAAAGCTGATCAAAATCTTCCTTCTCTCAGTTTTGCTAAACACTACACATTATCATATTCAATCATTGTTTAGCAATCCAGTTTCTAAGCTTTAAGTTGTGTATACATCACAGTTGTGATACAGTTTTGTAGAAAACATTCACACACTTAGATTTATCTTCTTTGTAAGAAAGTGTTTCCTTGACAAACCGGGTTGTGGTTTGCATCAAGAAGGCTTTAGCAGTTGTTAAAGCAGTCTGTAATATTCAGTTGAATATAGTGGATTAAGACCTCGTTGGAGAGAGGCGAAATCACCTTGACAGGTGGACTGGAGTAGTTTGAGATCAAACGAACCAGGATAAAAATATCTTGTTCATTGCATTGATTTTCAGTTTTACAATTCAACCCCCCCCTTCTTGTGTTTTTCACTACTTCAATTGGCATCAGAGCGCCTGGTTCTGAGCTAAAACACTTAACCGTGTCAGTACAAGATCCAGCGTCAGAAAAACACAATGGCAGGAAACTATTCTCACACCAGCAATGACAACAATGAGGACAGAGACAGATTCAGCGGCAAACCTCCAGTCTTTGATGGAGAAAACTTTGATTACTGGAAAGACAGAATTGAAAGCTTCTTTCTGGCACATGATGCTGATCTGTGGGATATGGTGACAGACGGATACACGCACCCTGTGAATGCAAGCGGTCAGAAGATTGATAGAAAAACAATGTCTGACCAACAAAAGCGTGACTTCAAGAATCACCACAAGGCCAGAACCATCCTTCTCAGCGCCATCTCATATACTGAATATGAAAAGATCTCCAACAGAGACACAGCAAAGAATATTTTTGACTCACTCAGAATGACGCATGAGGGCAACGTTCAGGTCAAAGAAACTAAAGCTCTGGCGCTCATTCAGAAGTATGAGGCGTTCAAAATGGAAGAATCTGAATCCATTGAAACAATGTTCTCAAGATTCCAGATTCTGGTAGCTGGTCTCAAGGTTCTGGACAAAGGATACTCTACTGCTGACCATGTCAAGAAAATCATCAGAAGTTTACCCAAGCAGTGGAGACCAATGGTTACAGCTCTGAAGCTAGCTAAAGATCTCAACAAAGTCACTCTGGAGGAACTTATCAGCTCCCTCAGAAGTCATGAGATAGAGCTAGAAGCTGACGAGCCTCAGAAGCAAGGTAAGCCTTTAGCATTAAAATCTAACAAAAAATTTGAGTCTAAAGTTTTGCAGGCAGTTGAAGAAACATCTGATGGATCCTCATCAGAAGAAGACGAACTCTCCCTCCTCTCCAGAAGAGTAAATCAACTGTGGAAGCAAAGACAAAGGAAGTTCAGGAATCCCAGAAGATCTGATCAGAACGAGTCTTCTTCCAGATACAGAAGGACAGATTCTTCCTCTGGATATAGAAGATCTGAAGGCTCCTCTAGCAGCAAAAAGCCAAACACCAAGGACATCATCTGCTATGAGTGCAATGAGCAAGGACACTATAAGAGTGACTGCCCAATGCTTCAGAGGGAAAAACCCAAAAAGAAGTTTGGAAGAGAGAAGAAGAAAAGTCTCATGGCTACATGGGATGACTCTGACTCGTCTGAAGCTGACTCAGAATCAGATGATGAGAGGGCAAACATAGCTCTCATGGCTAACATCTCAGAAGATAGTGAAGCTTCTGAATCAGACTCAGAATCAGATACTGAAGAGGTATTTCCTAACTTTGCTGTTAACTTTACAAAGGCTGAACTTGCTGAAAGCCTTAATGAGATTCTGGAATGGTATCAGCAAATTAGAGTTAAATTCAGAGACCTGAAAAGGAATCTTGAATCTGAATCTAATAAGACTGAGAGTCTCAAATTGGAGAATTCTGAGCTGAGAAATAAGATTTCAAAATTAGAAAACACTTTACAAAACTCTCAGAAGGAACCAATTTCTGAAACTCCCAGCAACGCTGATGAGATCATCAAGGAGTATGATCACAGTTTCCAGAAGTTCCTCGCTAAAAGCATAGATAGAAGCAAAATGGCTTCAATGATCTATGGAGTTAGCAGAAACGGCAGGAAAGGAATAGGATACCAAGGTAAGGTTCCTACACAAAAGAATGTCATGGACTTAACCATTAAACACACTCCTCTGAATTCACATTTTGTGTATGGTCACACACATGATATTAAATACACTAGCAGTAAGCACTCTGTGAAACCAAAATTCAACCAGAGTTTTGGCAAAACTAACAAATCAGGACCCAAGAAAATCTGGGTACCTAAGGATAAAATAATACATGTTGCAGATATCTTTAGCAGCAAGTCAGAAACACCAGTCATGGTACCTGGACTCTGGCTGCTCGCGACACGTGACGGGAAGAAGGCATATGTTCCAAAGCCTGGAACTTAAACCTGGAGGCCACGTTGGCTTTGGAGGAAATCAGAGGGGAAAGATAATTGGCTCTGGAACTGTAGGTAATGGAAATCTTCCCTCTATTAATAATGTTCTGCTAGTAGATGGATTGATGCATAATCTGTTATCCATAAGTCAATTAAGTGATAACGGTTATGATATAATCTTTAATCAAAAATCATGTAAAGCTGTTAGTCAGAAAGATGGGACTATCCTGTTTAATGGTAAGAGGAAAAACAACATCTACAAAATCAAACTTTCTGAACTAAAGAGTCAGAATGTAAAATTCCTTCTGTCTGTTAACAACGAGCAGTGGATCTGGCACAGAAGATTGAGGCATGTTAGTATGACAAGAATATCTCAGATTAACAAACTCAATCTGGTCATAGGACTTCCTAATTTGAAGTTCAATTCAGATGCTCTGTGTGAAGCATGTCAGAAAGGCAAGTTTGCAAAACCTTCTTTTAAATCCAAAAATGTTGTTTCTACCTCTAAGCCATTAGAACTTCTGCACATTGACTTATTTGGACAAGTTAAAACTGCTTCAGTCAGTGGCAAGAAGTATGGGTTAGTAATCGTACATGACTATAGCAGATGGACATGGGTAAAGTTCGTAAGACACAAGGACGAGTCACACTCTGTGTTTGTTACCTTCTGTAACCAAGTTCAGAATGAAAAGGATCTTAGAATCGTTAAAGTCAGAAGTGATCATGGTGGAGAATTTGAAAACAAAGATTTTGAGTCATTCTTTAATGACAGAGGCATTCTGCATGATTTCTCTTGTCCTAGAACTCCCCAACAAAATGGAGTTGTAGAACGAAAGAACAGAACATTGCAAGAAATAGCCAGAACCATGATCAATGAGACAAACGTTGCTAAGACCTTATGGGCAGAGGCAATAAACACAGCGTGCTACATTCAGAATAGAATCTCAATAAGACCTATTCTGGAAAAGACTCCATATGAATTGTGGAAGAACAGAAAGCCCAACATTTCATATTTTCATCCATTTGGATGTACTTGCTTTATATTAAATACAAAAAATTATTTGAACAAGTTTGACTCTAAAGCACAGAAGTGTATCATGTTAGGATACTCTGAACGCTCAAGAGGGTACAGAGTATACAATACAGAAACACAGATTGTGGAAGAATCAATCAGTGTTTGCTTTGATGATAAGCTTGACTCTGAAAAGTCAAAGCAAAATGAAGTTTTTGCAGGTATGGAAATTGAATTTACAGGTTCTGAAGACAAGTCATCAGAAGCTCTCAACACAGACACTCCTTCAACGTCTGAAAGGAGCACTGCTAGCAATCCTACAACAGCTGCTGATCAACCTCAGAAGAGATTACCCAGAAGCAGTTTGGATCACCTAGAAGAGACTATCTTAGGAAGAAAGGAAGATCCAATCAGAATAAGAGCAAGCTTCAGAAACTCTGAAGAAACTCTTATGGGACTTGTGTCTCTGATTGAACCTTCTTCTATTGATGAAGCACTTCTGGATAATGACTGGATTCTGGTAATGTAAGAAGAGCTGAATCAATTCACCAGAAACGACGTATGGGATCTCGTTCCCAGACCAAAAGGATTCAATGTCATTGGAACAAGATGGGTGTTCAGAAACAAGCTAAATGAACAAGGTGAAGTCATCAGAAACAAGGCACGACTGGTTGCACAAGGTTATAGTCAGCAAGAGGGGATAGGCTATACAGAAACCTTTGCCCCAGTCGCCAGGTTAGAATCTATCAGACTTTTAATTTCATTTGCTGTTAATAGAGGCATCACTCTGTATCAGATGGATGTCAAAAGTGCATTCTTAAATGGTTATATAGAAGAAGAAGTCTATGTACACCAACCCACTGGTTTTGAAAATACAAAACATCCAGAACATGTTTTCAAACTAAAGAAGTCACTATATGGTCTGAAACAAGCTCCCAGAGCTTGGTATGAAAGGCTAAGTAACTTTCTATTAGAAAATGAATTCACCAGAGGGAAAGTGGACACTACTCTATTCTGTAAATCAGTTAAGAATGACATCTTAGTCTGTCAAATTTATGTTGATGATATTATTTTTGGTTCTACTAATCCTTCTCTTGGAAGAAAATTTGCTAAGTGTATGCAGGCAGAATTTGAGATGAGCCTCATGGGGGAACTGAAATTCTTTCTAGGAATTCAGATCAATCAAACTCCAGAGGGAACTTACATTCATCAGAGCAAATACATCAGAGATCTTCTGAAGAAATTTGACCTCTCAGAATGTAAGCCATCAAAGATTCTAATGCATCCCACGTGCATTCTGGAAAGAGAAGAGGTAAGCAAAAATGTAGAACAGAAAGTCTACAGAGGTATGATTGGGTCTCTCCTCTATCTGACTGCTTCAAGACCTGACATATTATTCAGTGTTTGTATCTGTGCTAGATTCCAATCAGATCCTAGAGAATATCACTTAACAGCTGTTAAGCGAATTTTCAAGTATCTGAAAGGTACTACTAATCTGGGTCTGTTTTATAGAAAATCTAGTGATTACAGCTTAGTAGGCTATTGCGATGCTGATTTTGCTGGAGACAGAGTGGAGCGTAAAAGTACTTCTGGAAGCTGCCAATTTCTGGGAGAAAATCTGATCTCTTGGTCCAGCAAAAGGCAATCTACAATTACGCTATCAACAGCAGAAGCTGAGTACATAGCAGCAGCAGGATGTAGCACACAAATGCTCTGGATGAAAAGTCAGCTTGAAGACTTCCAGATTTTTGAGAGTAACATTCCTATACTCTGTGATAATACTTCTGCTATTTGCTTAAGTAAGAATCCCATTTTACATTCTAGAGCTAAGCATATAGAAATAAAACATCACTTCATTAGGGACTATATTCAGAAAGGAATTTTGAACTTAAAATTTATAGATACAGACCATCAATGGGCTGATATCTTTACTAAACCCATTTCAGAAGATAGGTTTAATTTCATTCTGAAACATCTCAGCATGAAAGTCTGTCCAGAGTGAAAATGTTTTAACTCCATATATTTACCTTCAGAATTAATTGTTTTACTGTGAACTTCTGATCAATCTTCATTCAGAAAGATAGAACATGCAGATTGTATCAGATGCAAGTCTAAAGATCTGAGAGTCTAAGCTCAAAGACAGGCGTGATGATCACTACATCAAACAAGTGTCATCCAATCATCAGCAAATCTCTGAAGCAGAACGCATGCACGCTTCTGAGAAGGCAAAGCGCTGATTGGGTGCATTGAGACACATGTCTGGTAACCGTTTTTAAGTATCTTTCTCAAATCCCCCAAAATCAGCAAGCATTTAATAAAAGTAATCATGCTTTTAAAACGCAATCATGATTTTTCTCTTTCTTAAAAAACGTTTACTTTTTCAAAATATTCTGAAACTTTATTTAAACACATTAACCTCTCATTCCAATTCTTTACAGTTTCTCACTAATACTCAAGCATTCTCTGCATTTTTCTGTGTTCATCTCTTGCAAAACCTCTTTTTCTCAGTTTCTTCTCAAAATCTTTTAGTGTGAACATGGCAACCTCCAGCAGTGCTTCTGCAGGTCCTCAGAAGAAAGCATCATTTGAGCAGTATCAAGTGCCATTCAGAACACTCCTCACTCCTGTGAAGAATCTTGAAGTGTTATCTGAATTGATCATTGATTTTGGAAGCTTGAAGGAGAACGGTTTTGACCTAACAGAAGAAGTTAGGGCACAGAAATGGGAAAGGTATTTTGACAGGTTGGTTGGACCAACATTCCCTATGTTAGTCAAGGAATTCTGGATTAACGCGAAGAACTTGAAGAAAATGAAGCTGATAGAGAATATCAAAAAGGAACCCAGAGCTACTCCTATTGCTGATATCACCAACAAAAGAGTTCCACTGAGTGACTTTCCTTTATTTTCTGAGATAGAATCTAAACCAGAGGTGGTTCTCAGATACTTAGATGCGTGCAAGGCAGATGGTACAGATCCAAATCTGATTATCAAAGCTCTGCATCAACCTCAACAAGAAGTGACTCTGAAGAAGACGAAGAAGAGGAAGGCACCTTCAGAAGGATCATCCCAGCAGACACCCAAGAAAAGAGGTAATTTATCTGCTGCTTCTGTTTTAAATTCTTCTACTATTCCAGCATCTATTCCTCCTCCAACCTCTCATAGAATCTCAATCCCCATCCCAACAATAGATGAAACTGAACCAGAAGATGACCCTACTGAGGCATTAAAACTCAGAAGACCCAGAACCAAACATCCCAAACCAATCTCAACAACATCAGCAATTGACAAAGTGCCGTCTGACATTGATCAACACACTTCTGATCACTCCGCCAATCCAAACTCTGAACCACAAATTGTCCCTCCTCCACAACCAGAACAACAGCAATCTGCTGAAGAACCAGAACAACAACAACCTCTCTCATCAATTCCAGAAGAACCCCTTATCCCTGAACAACCAGAAATTCCAACTCACCCTCCTTAACCAGAAATTCATCCACCATCACCTCAACCCGAGTTTCATCACTCTGAAACTCCTTCTCCTCAACCATCTGAACCTCATTCACCACAACCATCACCTCTGGCAATCCAGCTGCCAGGTGGAACAACAATCACCTTGGCACAGTTGCCATCCTCACCAGAATCTACACCACCAAATACTCCCAAAACACCAACCAGTCCAATCATAATTTCTGATTCTCCCACTCCATCTCCAAAACAAACAGCTGCCAAGCAAACCACCGAAAACCCCAGCAGGACCTTCATAGACCTAACCATTCTTGACCGTCTTGCTGATATGAAACATAAAATAGCCATCCCTAAACCAAAACAACCAGATGTTGTCTCTGGTATTATGAATTTTGAAACAGGTTTGCAGCAATGGATTGCTTCTCTGAAGCAAGTCTGTCCTGGAATGATTGACCCAGCTGCTTCTGATCAGCTCTGGTCACAATTCAGACTTTGGGTACGTGCTGAAGCCCTCAAGTTGCAGGATATCAACTATGAGCAGGCACAACAGAACTTCAGCAAGCTGCTGAAGGAAGTTGACAGTCTGTTGCCTCAGGAAGCTGTGCTCCCTCTGGATAGTGAACCTTGGTCTGAGAAACAGCTAGCTTCAAAGGTGCAACCAGAAGAAGACAAGACCATTCAAGCTGAAGCAAGTCAAGCAGAAGATGTTGCAGAAAGATCTCAGAAGCTTCCTGCTTCTGATGTTTCTCAAGCTGCCTTGGACAGGCAGACTCTGGAAGAGCTGAAGCTGAATGACATGCGTCTGCAGCAGAGGATGGATGAAAACGACCAGAAGATGAAAGAAAGAATGGATGTGTAGGATAGCAAGATTGACACTATTGTCAGCATGGTGCACAAGCAGAATGAGACTGCTGATCAGATCAAAGCCATGCTGAGAACCTGTTCACACGCTTTCCTCCCCAACCTTAGTTTCTTCATTCATGTCTTTTTCATGTTTTCTTTGATTTTCTGATGTACTATTTGAATATGTTTTGTTTGATTCTGAACCCTTTTAATATGACAAGTTTTTCTGATCTTAATTTATTTTAGCACATCACTTACACTTTTTTGATTGCTGACAAAAAGGGGGACAACAAGAATGATATTTTAAACAATAACGGTTTACTAAGACATAAATTCTCAAACATTCTAACTCTATTATACTTGAAAATGTTTTCTGTTTTGCTTAAAGTCTACAGGTACAAGGAAGCTCCTGGACACTCTGAAGACTAAAAGCTATGAAGCTCTGATCCACTCTGATACTCTGATCCAAAGCAAAGCTCTAACAAGAAAAGCTCTGATACGCTGATCTGAAGCTCTGCTCTGATATGCTGATCTAAAGCTTCTGATAGTCAAAGACTCTGATACTCTGATGTTCAAAGAAAGGCAAAAAGATCTGATCCTGAAGAACACTTGTAATCAAAAAGGGAAGTAATAAACTCAGGGGGAGTATCTCTCAACTCTGATACCTCTTTATTCCCTATCTTTGATAACCTCTTACTCTGATACATATCTCTGATACCTTTTCACGTTATTTTCATATAAAAATATCTAGTTTTTTTCATCATCAAAAAGGGGGAGATTGTTAGAACAAAGTTTGAATCTACTACCCTATGTTTAAGTTTTGATGATAACAAAGTGAAAATATATATTATTTATATGATTCATGTATGAAGTATCTGCTGCCTAAATTATTACGTTCTGATTTGCAGATACTCTGATTTATATAAGCAAGAACACACCTAATCAGCATCAGAAATTTGGTTCCTGACATCAGCATCAGAAGTTGCCATATCAGAATGTCAGAATCAGAAGATTAATTCACGTATATGCTGAAGTCTGATGAACAGAACTGCGCTCAACACTCTGATAAAGAAACACAACAGTTCATCAGCAGCTAAGCAGAATTAGAATGAGCCAAGCCAGAACTTGCATTAAGTAAGCAACGGTACTGTGCATTGAAAGCAAATTAATACCAACGGCCTCATTCCAGACAAGATCTGCTCGATAAGGAAAGTTTGTTAATAGCATTGAATCAAGAATATTGCTCCAACGTTCAACATATCAGTGCTATATAAACAAGACTTTGAAGATTGAATTGGCTAATGCTCTCCAAATCTTTACACGCATAAAAGCTGATCAAAATCTTCCTTCTCTCAGTTTTGCTAAACACTACACATTCTCATATTCAATCATTGTTTAGCAATCCAGTTTCTAAGCTTTAAGTTGTGTATACATCACAGTTGTGATACAGTTTTGTAGAAAACATTCACACACTTAGATTTATCTTCTTTGTAAGAAAGTGTTTCCTTGACAAACCGGGTTGTGGTTTGCATCAAGAAGGCTTTAGCAGTTGTTAAAGCAGTCTGTAATATTCAGTTGAATATAGTGGATTAAGACCTCGTTGGAGAGAGACGAAATCACCTTGACCGGTGGACTGGAGTAGTTTGAGATCAAACGAACCAGGATAAAAATATCTTGTTCATTGCATTAATTTTTAGTTTTACAATTCAACCCCCCCTTCTTGTGTTTTTCACTACTTCATTTTCTATGGGCTATTAGATGCTTAGCTCATGTGAAAATACCTTGTGCTTTGTGCTTTGAAAAAGTATTTTTGAAAATGCCTTAGTGCGGCGATTCGCTTTATAATAACTCTTGTAACAGTCCTCAAGAGTGTTGACAAAGCAAATGTTTTTGAAAGTTTTTTTTGAAATGTGTAAGTGTAGAAATTTTTATTGAGCATAGCATATAGGAAATTATCTACTTATACTCGAAAAGGTTTGTTATTTTCCTCCTACCCTTTAGATAGTTCTATCCTACTATTAGTGAGTAGGTAGCCCTATCGTTGGCTGTATGAGGGACGTTCGAAGGGACGTACAGTCATAAAGGCAACATATAGAGATGCTTTAGCAATTTTATTTAGGGACTATATCATTTATCGAAAGGAAACTGTAGAGTCATCGAGGGACTATGATATTTTGATTTACGGGTCTTTGCTAAAGCGTCCCCGTTTCAAGGGACATGATTGTTTTTCCGAAAGGCAACTAAAGTGGGAGTACCCTAGAGGTGTATATGTGCAATGTGTGCTTGTTTCAGTTATTTTTCTTTGAATTTAAGTTTGCTAGCATTTGGATTTTATTCTTATCATACAATCCTATTAGCATACATCTAAGCAGTTAATATATGTACAGGAATTAAAAGTGTGGAAATGTAAATCCTAAACTATTACATGGCTTTGAGGATTAATTACATGTCCAAAACTTGGAAAAAATAAAGGAAAGCGGTAAATAGTCCTAATTAATTTCTATTACATCCCATGAACAGTTACAGTAAATTGAAAAGTGCGAAAATAAATAAATGCACGCGTCTAAAAAATCCTAGGGAAAAGAAATCTTTCGTTTGTTTTTTTATTTTAATAAAATAAAATCAAAGTCTATTTAGTTTTAATTTTAAGAAAGATGTTAAAATAATTAAATTAGTTAGTTAACAGAAATAATTTTAATTGAAAAAGACTAGACTTATTTTTGTGATTTTGTTTTAATGTTAATAAAACATGAAAGTTAAGAAATAAACTTAACCAAAAATAAGAAAATGAAAAGAGGTTTTTTCGATCCAGGGAAGGAATTGATTCTTCGATCCTGGGAAATAAATGGTAATTTCGACCTAGGGAAGGAAAATGTCTTCTTCGATCCAGGGAAGGAAGTTATTCCTTTCGATCTGTGGGAGGAAGGGAGTTTCAATCTAGGCCTGCAAGACAAATATTAGCAAAAAGTATGACCTGGGTGTCGAACCCAGATCATTTCCCCTTACACGTGTCAGCCTTGCCATTTTGAGTTGCTGTTTCAATCAAAATAAATGAGACCAACACTGAATCCTGCAAATTTTGTTAGTTTCAAAAACAAACGAAGGCCTATATCAATCGAAACCCCCTGAATCCCAATCTGGGGTTGTTTCGATCTATGATAGTTTGTGCCTTGGGTTTAGAAGGTAATCTATTTCGAAAACCTCTAGCCATGGTAACCTGCAACTTCAGCACTTAAGTTCTCATGTAAAACGTCAGACCTTTTCTAATCATTATCACGAACATATATGCATGCATTAAATGGATCAACAATACATATTTCAACAAGTTTGAATCAAAATAATATACCAAATCGATTATTACCGTGGGGGTGTTTCTTGGGATGTGTTGGGATTGTGTGATGATTAGGGATAGCTTATGGGGCTTTCAGGAGGAATATAGGATGTTGGTTTTGGATCGAACGCGCCTGCAAAAGGTGTTTTGGTTTTGACAACTTTGCTGAATTTTTGAGAATTTTCGTGGCTCTTTGAGGTAGCTTTCGATAGGCAATTTTGTGCCTCCCAAACTTGCATATATGCTGGGTATTTATAGGAGATGAGGAGGGAGTCTTATCATGGAAATAAAGAGCCTTAATCATGGCCTTAAAGGCTAACCATTAAACATATCTTTGAAGACAAAATTAGACCAATTTAAAGATTGCCATTTAGAGAATTTTCATGCCATTTTGAAATGTTGAGTGAACCTGGACATGTTTCACCTTCGAATAGCTTCAGTCCTTGCCCTTCGATTAGCTATGAGTTGTTTCTTTCGAATGGCTCAAGTCTTTCCCTTTGATTGACTCTGAGTTACTTCCTTCGAATGGCTTAAGTCTTGCTCTTCGATTGATTCTGAGTTACTTCTTTCGAATAGCTCAAATTCTCATCATTGGAGCCTCCTCGATTGAGCCACTACTCAGCTAGCCCAAACAAAAACTCTTTCCTGGCCAATCGAAGCTTCCTTTGGCATGAATTTACTTGTGCAGGAAGCTTGAGTAAGGAAACATGTGGGATTTTGGGCCAGCCAGCATCTTTGCATATTTCTCTTTCGTTTTTGCCAACTAGATCTAATCTTTTACCGAACCTTTTTTTCAGACAACACTATGTGTCCTTCGAATGGGCCTTTGAATGTTTCTTCAAATGGATCATTTACATGTCCTTCGAATGGCCTTCGATTGGACCCATCTATTTGCCTTAGCTGCTTGATTCAAATAGCCCAAGTAAGAACTTCATTCTGGCCAATTGAAGCTTCCTTTATCACTTCCTTCGAATGCCATTGCACAGGAGGCCTGGACCTGGCCACATGTAGGACCAAGACTCATCATAAGACAAACTTGCATTCAGTAAGTATGTGTCTCCTTCGAATGTCCACCAATATGTGTCCTTTGTGTGGACCTTTGGAGTGCTCTTTCGAAGGGGTCATAATATGTGTCATAGTGCAAAAGTTGTGTTGAGGGTTCTTGTCCTTGTGAATTGAAAGCAAGCACAGAGGAAGTCATTGCCTTATGCATTGAAGGAAATCATATAAGAAGCTTTTGCCCTTGTGAATCCCAGATAAGTCTGAGGAATCTTCTGCCTTGTGGATCGAAGGTTACATGTAGAAGCCTTTCGCCTTGTGAGTCGAAGGTTGCATGTAAAGGCCTTTTTCCTTGTGAGTCGAAGGGAACTTGTAGGGGTTTCTTGCTTAAATGAAACTTGGACCAAGGCTTGCTCGAAGGGGAACCAACACGCAATCGAAGCTGATGGGCCAATACTTGATCGAAGGGTTTTAGATTCCCAATCGAAGATTGTTGACATGCCAATTGAAGGAGCCTTTGCTCAGATATGACAATCTAAGGACATTTGATTAACATGCCTATCTAAAGACACTTTGCTATCATTCAAAAAAATACATTTTCTTTAGGAAAGTGTTTGTAACCACCCATGTAAGAGAAAACCTTGGAAACCATGATAGGGAAAATTTTGGGGTACAACACTTAGGTACTAGAAATATAATATTTTTCATTAATTCTTATCCTATAAGTCCTAGTCCATGGTGTTAACTACCTACTGCTTTAAACGGAACCTCAATCGGATTCCTAAAACTAAAGTTATGATCGATTCAAGAAAGTCCAAAACAACGTTCAGCTACTGCCATCCATCACCCAGTGAAGCCCTGTTTCTCCCGGCGAAACTTCCTTCACCTCACCCTTTGCCCAGAGATGCTAGGCACGACGCCCTCCGGTAACTCATCCAAAATTCTCCTCCTTCTCGCCTCTCCTTTCGCCTGGAGAAACACCATCGCCTAGCGACACTCCATGTATCGCCTGATGATACTCTGTGAACAGGGTTTTCCTATTTGTGATTATGCATTATACCAGACTAATTTTCCTGCGATTTTGTCACATTACAGGTCCTAAAAAGTCATCTACACATATAGTTTCACTATATATCAATTCATCACAATGTAATACTTTTTGTACACCAATTATAGGTCTTTTATTCATCATCAAATCCTCTAATCCTAATTTCAGTTACTCATAGGTTTTAGGTTGAGGTTTTGTGGTACCATCATCATAACAACAAAATCACCAACAACAATTCACAATCAAAACATTACAATCTCATGCCCAATCAAATACAACAACATCATTCAATTTAACAAAGATCGATCATGCATCAAATACACCAAAAACAACCTAAGAGGGAAAGGAACCCTCACTATCCTCTCATGTAAAATCACCAATTATAGAATCCATTCACCCTTACCTTGATTCAAAGCTTTGATCTTACCAAGATTGTGGATTCCTCTTTTCCCTAGATTTTTTCTTATCCTTGCCTTTTCTCATTCTACGATTTATATGTCGTGTTCTCACTTTTGTTTTCTTATATCGACCTCTAGACCTCTAATGTCTATATCCCAAAAATGCCCTTCCTCAACTTAATTACTTATTTAATTATGAATATTATAAACACTATTTTATTCATAATAATTAATAACAAATAATATAATAATAATAATATTACTAATATTCTCTATTCACCCCTTTTTCTCTACACTTTTATTCATACACCCCTGTTGTACCCCAAAATTTGCCCTTCCTTTTTACTCAACACATGTCCATTGAGGTCCCCAACTTGCCCAAGGATGACCAAGAATTGACCAGACAAATTCTCCTCCTAAGGAAATGAACCTCTTACTAGGGTTTCAATTTTCATCAAGATGTGTTGATCCCCAATGGTGTCAAATGTTTTCCATGGTCCTAATATGTCTTCAAGATTGTCCATGACAAATTTCATGCTTTGCACAACAAGTTTGCTCAGTCAACTACTCAAATGCCTGAAAATTAACTATATTAGGTCAAAGTCAAATGTGGCATATATACAGTCAAACTTCAAGATTTTTGGTCAACATCAACATTTTAAAGTGATATCCACCATTTGATCAAGGGTTGATCATTATTCCTCAATAAATTCTCCTAATTCATCAAAAGTCAAGAATTGTTAATTATGGTTTCTATAGGAAAAGTCAACCAAACTTTGACCAGGCATAACTTTCTCATACTTTATCAGAAATTTTTCCACCAAATATAATTATGAATAGAATACAATTCCCTACAACTTCTCTTCATCCCTCAAGTTCAAGAAATGCACCAATTGAAAGATACAAGCTCATACATTATGGGTCCTTTTAAAAAGTCAACAAAAATACCTTTTGGGTCCAAGCTTGGTACATGAGCATGGAAGATTCAATTGAGATGAAACCAAAAGGGTTGTTTATATCACATCCTAAGCTCTCTAAAAAGTCCAAGGACCCCCTCATAGGATTAAAATTGAGAGAGATATGCATTTCTAAAGTTGACCAATTTTGGAAAAGTGCATGAAGCAAATTTTGAACAAACATGGAATTTTTCCAAATGGGCCTATCTTTTTATGTTTGAAACTTATTTCCAACATGGTCCACGACCTCTAAGCCCATCCACGCCTTATTTGGTCATTTATTTTATTTATTGTGATTTTTAATCATTAAAAATTCAATTTAATTTAAATAATTGATAAAAAATATATGAAGATTGCATGGACTTGATCTCCAAATCTCTTAAGGCCTAAAATAACTCAAAATAGGTTGGAAAAATGCGTGGAGTTTATTTGTGCAAGACTTGGCCAATTTTGGGAATATTTCATATTATTCCAAAACAAATATTATGTGATGAATGCATGAGATTTTTTCCATATTTATTGACCTAATGTGATTCACTATATATGCATAAAAAGATGCCAAGATAAACATACGCGAAGCTGCCTCAAGCAAGCCCTAGCAAAGTTTCAAAATTGTTGAAAGTGGTGCAACTCGAGATATCTCTCTCCAGCCAATTTTAATCACTTCCAGCCATCCATTCACATTCCTGAGACTCTCAGCAAGCCAACCTATCCATCCTTGAAGGCCAAACGATCCCAGAACTCGCCCTCTAACAACTCACAGTTTTCCAAATTCTCATGCTTCAAACTTTTTATTCATGGCATATATATGATATCTCTGCATATATTTGTGTTTAATATCATGTTTGTGTATGTTTAGAACCATTATATGTAAGCTTTGACGTCAAAATCAAGAAGTTCCATTGTTAGGGCGCGAAGATTCTTTTTCTTCGTATCTGAGTTTGCAGGTCGTTTTAGTCAAAAAGAATATCACTGTCGTGATCGTAGCCCTCGAAATAGGGGGTAGGGTACCCTTTGCATCTTTACCTTGCGTGATTTACAGGTTTTGTTTTTTGGCTAGCTAGAGATGGTGACCGGAGCCACCGTCTGAAGTGGTTTGACCAGCCAGAGACCCTGCGTGGCATAATGGGTTCTTTTGGTTGGTTCGTTCAAATATCAGGACCCCACAGCGCGCGTGTCTTGCTGACTCAACCATTTGATGGGTTTTCATATTATATTGTTTTTCTTTGTTTATATGCATGAATGAGCTAGATGGATGAATGGTAAGGGTGCAAGCGTGTGAGGGAAGGGACCTGGGTTCGATCCCAGGTCCAGTAATTTTCTATTTTTCTTAATGTTTCTTGCAGGATCCAGTGAATTGCATCCTAATACGTCCACCATGCATCTCTAGATCTCATCCACCAGATCACTACAAGATCAGATCCAACGCCCAGCAATCAATCCTCATGGTGGACATTCCAGATGAGATTTCACTGGATCTCAGACAAGGCTTTGGGCTTAGTGGATATGGGCCTAGCAAAATTCAGCACGCACCCCCCTCATTTCTCACATCAGGCCCATTTAATTCTTTTTTTTATTTCATTTACTTTATTTTATTATAATTATTTTATGTTGTTAAATTCATTTTTTATTTTAATCGTAAAATCAATAAAAAAATCACAAAAAAATAGACTTAAGGTTTTTCATGATTAAAATTAATTTTTGTAAATTAATTTAATTTAATTGCTTTAACTTGTTTTCTTTAAATTAAAATTAATTAGAAATTAGGTTAAAGTTTCAAGTATTTTTCTCAATAAAAAACCAAAAAAAAGTTTTATTAAATAATTAGATTTTTAGGAATTTTCAAATTGTTCCCGTGTTGATCTTCGCACGTTTATCTTTTTTCATTTTATTTTTTCCAATTATGTAATTGTTTCTCAGTTTGTAATACCTTTAATTAGGTTTAAGATTCTGCATTTTATTTTCTTGTGCTATTTATGTAATTTCTCTAAGGCCTTGTAATAGTTAGGTTTAATTTCTACCTTTTAATTTTCTGCACTATTATTAACTGCTTAGATTAATAGGATTGCATAAAAAAGACTGAAAAGAAAACGATTAGATAACCCTAAATGTCCAAGATAAATGAAATGAATCAATACACTTACACATGCTCACTCCTAGGGTATCTCCTACTTCGGTTTCCTTTGAAAACGATCACAATTTTCGAAATGTGAGAATTTTTAGTGGCGGCCCTTTAGTTTAAGAGATCACAAGTCCCTCGATGACCCTTTCGATGCCGCCTCGATTAAAAAGTGATCTTAGAAATTTAGGACAATTACTAAAAGTTCTTGCCCATTTGCCTTAGTGACCGTAAATGTCCCTTCAATAGTCCCTCAACATCCAACGATAGGGCTACCTACTCATTAATAGTAGGATAGCACTATCTAAAGGAAATAAAGAAAAGAACACCTTTTTTGAGTAGGTAGATAATTGTTAGGTACTTGCTCAAAAATAACCTTTTTCACACTACACTTTCAAAACCTTTTTCAAAAAACACTTTATCAACACTCTTGAGAAATGATACAAGAGTTATTGTAAAAGAAAACAAACTTTTCAAAACACACAAACACGAAAGCAATTTTAAAAAATGAGCAAGTACCTAAGAGCCTGTGGAAAACCACGGATGGAAAGGGTGCTAGCACCTTCCATTTCCATAATCTACCCCCCTTACTCAGAAACTCCTGAAAAAGGTCTTTTCTGTTCTTTTCACCCTTTCCTTTATTTAATAAAATAAAAGTTGGTGGCGACTCTTGCTTACCGCACATTTATGAATACAAAATGCAAACCAGTATAACAGTCGGTTCTTCCACCGTATCATAAAACTGGCGACTCTGCTAGGGAATTTTAAAGTGGGGTTTACCTTAGGGTCTAGTTCATTTCTAATCTTTTCTTCCTTGTTTGTTTTGATTGCTTTACTTTTAAGGGTATTGTTTGGGTTATTATAGATCCTACACCCGGATCTAGGGACACCTTTTAGGTAAGTAGCAATAGATCATGGAAATTGTGTGGGGTATACTGACACGGTTGAAGCGATAGCTACATTTATGTGACACTTTGGTGGGTACCGGTAGCCCTTGAGTTAATCAAGGGAATACGGGGCCACTATATGGTATCATGAAGCATCAACTGACCTTAGAACCTTAGTTGAACAACTTGACCATTAGGATGTAGTGAGGTAGTCGTCTTTGGTGTATCCCCAAAGTCGGTTGATACTCGATACTACACTCATTGAGATTTGACTCCCGAGTTTTGTTTAGGGGAAAGTCAGATGTCTATCGAAACGAAACTTGAGGGAAATATCAGTGATATTGAGATCCCTTAGAACCCAGTTACTATTTATAGGACAGGTTGAACCAATCAAATTTCAAGAGGGTATTACCTTAAACCCATGCAAGCCTTAAATCTAAGGTCTTTGTGTGATTTGCTTGTGTTTTCTATATCTGTAATTTCCTAGCATAATCATGACATCATAACATGGCATATCATACTAACCATTTCAAGGATTTTCTAGGGCTTATCTTTGTCTTGTTTTGTAGGACATGGCATCCGCTCGCAGGAACACTCTCCAAGTCAACTTTATAATGGTACCTCCTCAACTCAAGGAATTAACATCAAGGATTCCAGAAACCTCTCCCTTCACTGAAAGACATGGTCGACTTCTTAACTTGGTCACCTCAAACCCTGATGAAGAAATGATAAAGGTGCTCTTTCAGTTCTTTGACCCTTTACATCACTGCTTCACTTTTCCTAATTACCAATTAGTACCTACTATGGAGGAGTTTCTCAGTTATTAGGGGTACCTATCCTTAATCAGTTACCATTCAACGGTATGGAAAGAGACCCAAAACCTAAAGAGATTGCTCAAGCTCTGTCTTTACAACGGTCTGATGTAGTGGCAAATTGGAAAACTAGAAGAGGCGTCAAAGGGTTTCTAGCTAAGTTTCTATTTGAGAAAGCTCGCCATTTTTGGGATACCCTGGACTTACAAGCTTTTGAATAAGTGTTGGCCCTTCTCATCTATTGGATGGTACTATTTCCTAATCTGGACCAACTCATAGATGTGAATGCGGTCAAGGTTTTTCTGTCTCATAATCCGGTGCCTACTTTACTTGGAGATATTCTACACTCTCTGCATACTCGCACGCTAAAGAGAAGAGGGACCCTTCTGTGTTGCACTCCTTTGTTGGCTAGGTGGTTTATTTCGCACCTACCTCGGTCTATTTTGAAGAATGAACAGGGTATGAGATGGTCTCATAGGTTTATGTCCCTTACAAATTCAGGTATTCATTGGTGTCCTCGGTCCTTGGAGAATATTATTATCATTGATCGTTGTGGGGAATTCCCTAATGTCCCTCTCTTAGTCATTAGGGGAGGAATCACTTATAATCCTTGTTCGGCATTGCAATAGTTTGGTTATGCTAGAAGGGATGGTCCTCATGATGCGCTCGTCCAAGGAATCGTATTTGACTGTATGAATGATATTCAAGGTTATCGTGAGAGGTTCATTCGAGCTTGGGGCATGGTAAATAGAGTTGATAGCAAGACACTGGAGCACAAGAATTCCATCCCTCTTGAGCCCTACCTCAAATGGGTGCGAGCTCGTGCTCAAAGTCTTATGATGCCTTACCCCTCCATCTTACCTGTAATTATGGAGCCAATTACTGAGGGAGACACTCCTTACATTGTTCTTCATCCTGACATGCCAACTGATTTCTAGGAGCTACAAAAATCCTAGATTCAACTCAAAGAGGAGCAGGATACTTTTGAAACCCAGTTCTACGCCAGCGAAAAGAAGGTTCTAGAACTTACCAGGTTACTTCATGAAGAGAAGAGTATATATGCCTACATTGCACTAAAGAGGATGCACCTGTGGGAAGCTTGAGTCTTTCTTTACTCTGAGAGTTTATTTTTGCTTTGTTACTTCCTTTGTAAGCCCAAGAGGCATCGTTGTAACCATTTAAATTACTTAATGCAATTAACGTGTGTTTCCCTTTGGTTATGAAAATTTAAGTCTTAAGAAATCCTTGAAAACATTGCATACACATATCATATATGGCATTGCATTAAACAGGTTTTAGAGTAGGTTTCTCATCTTCTTCGTTGTTTATTTTAGCAAGTAAAGAAATGGCTCTCGAACAAACAGTGAAGGATCTCCAAACTCAAAATGCTCAGTTTCAACAAATGACCATGGCTCTGGCCAAGGGGCAAGAGGAGTTGAAAGCCCTGATCGTCAAAGAAAAGACTAAGAATCCAAAGAAACCAGCTAGTATAGTGAATTTGGGAAGAAGGATCAGAGGACCAGTGTGGCGATCTTCAGAACTAGTAACTTTATCAAAAGAAGGAGACAATCAAGGAGGGGAGACAAGAGAGGAAGACCTCAGCCCAAAGGAATCTGATAATGAATCTGACTATAATGAGGAGAAGTATCCTCATGCTGATGATTAACAGCTAGAGGATCGTCGGAATGCAATGGAAATCTAGAGGGTACCTGGGCTGGATTTTGAAGAGCTGGGTTTGGTTTCTGGGGTTGTCATCCCGTAGAAGTTTAAGGTCCCGGTTTTTTCTAAGTATGATGGGGTCTCATGTCCTAAGATGCATCTCTGATATTATACGAGGAAGATTCAACCTCACACCACTGACAGGGATTTTTGGGTTCACTTCTTCCAAGATAGTCTATCCGGGACTCAGCTAGAGTGGTGCTATCAGCTGGAGGGAACCAATATTCATAACTGGGAAGACCTAGCTGCTGCTTTGTATAAGCAGTACCAATATAATGCAGACCTCGCTCCGACTCTTACACAACGCCAAAGTATATATATGGGTTCTAGCGAGGGTTTTAAAGACTATGCCCAGAAGTGGAGAGACCTAGCAGGAAGAGTCCAACCCCCTCTGTCTGATAGGGAGTTGGTAGACATGTTTTTGGGTAATCTATCTGGTCCATTTTTCAACCATCTGATTAGAAGCTCCTCGGATGGTTTTACTGAGTTGATCTTAACTGGAGAAAGAGTCGAAGCTGGTATTAGAAGTGGAAAGATTCAAAAAGATACCTCTTCAAGTGTAGAAAAGAAACCTTTCGTGGTAAAGAAAGAGGTCAGCGCTGCTTACAGTCAAAGAAATTAGGGTAGAACCAAATGTCGTCCAACGGTGGGGGCTGTAATGATATCCAAGCCTACAGCTACTCAACATCGGAATAATCAGCCTAGAGAAGAAAGGCCTATGAGACGGTTTACCCGGATTAATATGAATTTGTCTCAAGTTTTACCACACTTACTAAAATCCAATCTAGTAACTTTGAGGGAAGCTCCCAAAAATCACAACACTACATCTCCTCACTATAATCCAAAGTCTCGGTGCGCCTACCATTTTGAAATTCCAGGCCATCACACAAACAATTGTTGGGCTTTAAAGAACAAGGTGCAGGATCTGATCGAGGCAAAAGAGATTAAATTCGATGCTCTGGAAACTACTAATGTTATAATTTCCCCCATGCCCAGGAACGGCCATGGTGTTAATGTTGTTGACGATGATATGTTTGTTACTTCTGTTGAGGAACTTGTTACTCCTCTCATGACTGTTAAAAGGAACTTGTTGCAAGCCGGTTTATTTTTGGGTTGTGGTAAAGGTTGCCACTTATGTTTGTCCCTACCAATTGATTACCATTTGTTGAAAGAAGGTGTTCAGCGCCTGATAGATGATAAAGAAATTTTATTTGAGAAGTCCCATCCCAACTATTTCATGTAAAGATGTTTCTATTATAACCATTTTCGCCAATCCTCCCATCGTCTCCACCAAAAGACCCGTCAGGATTACATCTGCTCCAAAGTTGTCTCCCCTGATCATCACTATGCCAGGGCCAATACCATATTCCTCGGAAAAAGTTGTTCCTTGGAATTATGGGGCTGACGTCTATTACCATGGCGTCAAGAAAGACTTGTTGGCTTCTGAAGACAAAGTTACTGGAAGTACTGATCCTGACGTCGGCAATATCGTTGGGACCAGTAAAATAACAAGAAGCGGAAGAGTGTTCTCTCCTGAGATATCTCCTCCTAAAATTGTTACTACTCATGTGATCATTCCTATTGCTGATCCTGCTAATACTACCACTACTACTCCTGTGATTAGCCCTGTTGCCACCCTTGTCACTGAGTCGGCTGAGACTCGGGGTAAATAGATATTGGTTGAGCATGTCCAGACGAAGGCATATTCAGAATCCATTCCTGAGGTTTTTAAGAAGGAAATGGAAGATATCCTGAAAATAATTAAAAAGAGCGACTACAATGTGGTTGAACAATTGGGGAAGACTCCTTCTAAGATCTCAATGTTGGCCCTACTGTTGTGCTCCGAAGCCCATGCAAAGGCTTTGGTAAAATTCCTCAAGACAGCTCATGTGCCACAGGAAACCTCGGCTGATCAATTCGAAGATTGTGTGGCTAGTTTGACCGTTGATAATGGACTGGGTTTTTCTGATGCTGATTTGACACCCAGAGGAAGAAAACCCAATGATGTGCTGCATGTCTCCTTTGAATGAAGAGGAACCACTTTGGCCCATGTTTTAGTGGATATTGGTCCATCGCTGAATGTTCTGCCCAAGAAGGCTCTTGACAGATTAGATTGCGAAGTTTTGACTCTGAAGCCCCACAACATTGTGGTGAGGGCTTTCGATGGTTCGAAAAGAATGGTGCACGGGGAGGTGGACATCCCTATCAAAGTTGGTTCCCAAACCTTTCAATCCACCTTCTACGTAATGGACATCCGACCATCTTATTCCTGTTTGTTGGGACGCCCTTGGATCCATGGGGCTGGAGTTGTTACTTCCACTCTGCATCAGATGTTGAAGTACCCAGTGAGGGGAAAGATTGTCACGGTACATGGTGAGGATAAGTACATGGTAAGCCACCTGAACTCTTTCAAGTATGTCGAAATGGACGGCGAGTTCATCGAGACCCCTTGTCAGAACTTTGAAGAGGTGCCTCAGACCATGGCTGCAACCGAGACTATTATCAGTGTTCCAAAGATCACCAAACCTCCATTGAAGATGGATTCTCTCAAGGACGCCAAAGAAGTAATTCAAGAAGGCAGGTGTACCATTTAGGGCCAACTCCCTGATATTCCATATAAATTTGATAAGTTTGGTTTGGGTTTCACTTCAGGGGCTCAAAGGGTTGTTCATCGTGCTCGCACCGGAGGATCTCCCCTACGCATCAGCAATCATGGGATCAACGCTTTAGAAGACAGTGATGGTGACTTTGACCTGGACAACTGGATCTTCTCTACTACTAGCGGTGGACCCAGTAAATGGACAGCTAAAGAGTTTGTGTCGATTACTTTTATTCAAGAGTAACTATCTTTTTGTTTTTTTGGATATGTAATAAATGAACAATATAAACTCTATGGCCTTGTGTCTTACCCGAGGCACAATGGTTTATTTGTGAGGGTTATCATTTTTGAATGTCATATGTCATTAATAAATCATTGGACGTTTTTGCATACAAATTTTGTGCTCTTTGTTTTTCTTTTCAACTTTTACTTTATCAATGCAGCTATGCTCTTACACACGCTCACGTATCAAACTGCAGATCCATATCCACTCTGGATCCCATTGATAACGGTTCTGCTATTTCTGGTTATGACTTTGAAAATCCGATCAACCAATCCGAGGACGAAGGTGAGGAAGATTGTGAGGTACCAAGAGAGCTTGCTAGTCTGTTACAATAGGAGGAAAGGGCTATACAGCCTCATGAAGAACCAGTTGAGACAGTGAACCTGGGTATAGAAGAGGACAAGAAAGAAGTCAAGATAGGTGCCGATTTGGAACATAGTGTTAAGGAGAATTTAATACAAATGTTACATGATTATGTGGAGATCTTTGTCTGGTCATACGAAGACATGCCAGGACTTGACTCTGATATTATGGTTCATCGCCTGCCGACAAAAGAGGACTGCCCCCAGTAAAACAGAAGGTTCGTCGTATGCGCCCTAAAATGTCAGAGAAGATCAAAGCTAAAGTTATGAAGCAGTTCAACACTGGGTTCTTAGCCATCACATCCTATCCATAATGGGTTGCTAACATAGTTACGGTGCCTAAGAAGGACGGAAAGGTACGTATGTGTATGGACTACAGAGACTTGAGCAGGGCAAGCCCCAAGGATGACTTGTCGCTTCCCCATATTGACATTCTTGTTGACAACACCGCACAGCATAAGGTATTCTCCTTCATAGACATATTCTCTGGTTACAATCAGATCAAGATCGCACCCGAAGACATGGAGAAGACAACCTTCGTCATACAATGGGGAACTTTATTTTACAAAGTGATGCCATTTGGATTGAAGAATGCTGAAGCAACCTACCAGTGAGCCATGGTAGCTTTGTTCCATGACATGATTCACCATGAGATAGAGGTCTATGTTGATGACATGATAGCCAGATCTCAAACGGAAGAAGAGCAGCTTGATCACTTGCAAAAGTTGTTCAATAGGTTGAAGACGTACAAGTTGAGATTAAATCCGAACAAGTGCACCTTTGGGGTGAGGTCTGGTAAACTCCTAGGTTTCATTGTCAGTGACAAGGGTATTCAAGTAGACCCGTAAAGATAAAAGCTATATAAGACATGATGACTCCTTGCACTGAGAAGGAAGTTAGAGGTTTCTTGGGACGCCTAAATTACATTTCCAGGTTCATTTCCCATCTAACTGCTACTTGTGAGCCAATCTTCAAACTCCTGAAGAAAGATCAAGTGGTAAAGTGGAATGATGAATTCCAAACTGCCTTTGACAGGATCAAGGAATACCTTCAAGAACCTCCAATTATGATGCCTCCAGTTGAAGGAAGACCTTTGATAATGTACTTGACAGTATTAGATAATTCAATAGGGTGTGTGCTGGGGCAGCATGATGAGTCTAGTCGAAAAGAGCATGCAATACTACCTTAGCAAAAAGTTTACCGACTGTGAAACAAGATACTCACTGCTCAAGAAAACTTGTTGCGCTTTGGCATGCACTGCTCTCCAACTAAGACAATATATGTTAACTCACACTACTTTTTTGATATCTAAGATGGATCAAGTACATCTTTGAGAAACCCGCTCTCTCAAGAAGAATAGCGAGATGGCAAATGATCCTGACCGAATACGACATTCAATACACAACCCAAAAAGCAATCAAGGGGAGTGTATTAGCTGATCATTTGGTTCATCAGGCTGTGGACGAATACCAATCCATGAATTTTGAGTTCTCGGACGAGAACATCATGGTAGTAACTGATTGTGAAGAACCTAGACCAGATGAAGGGCCTGAGAAAGGATCCTGATGGACTATGGTTTTTGACGGAGCTTCGAACGCACTTGGCAATGGCATCGGTGCTGTAATAATATCTCCCAAGGGATATCATACTCCTTTCAACGCGAGACTATGTCTCAACTGTACCAACAATATGGCTGAGTATGAAGCATGCATCATGGGTCTCAAAGCTACTATTGACCTAAGAATCAAGTTCTTGAGTGTTTTCGGAGATTTGGCCTTGGTAATAAGTCAAATCAAAGGAGAATGGGACACGAAAAACCCTAATCTCATCCCTTACCGAGAGCATGTACTGACATTGATTCCACACTTTGAAGAAGTCACCTTTAAAAAATTTCCACGATAAGAGAATCAGTTAGCAGACGTGCTAGTGCAGCGGTAGAAATGTTTAAGGCTAAGCCATTGGATTGACTAGACTTATACAAATCAAAATAAAACTTTCCATTGCGCTTTATTGTTTCCAAAGGAATGGGAAAAGAGAGAGTAACCCAAAAGAGGGGGAAATATTCTAGGTAAGGGGGTTGGTTATGCAAAGGGAAGGTATTAGCACCATAAACAACTACGGTACTCCGCAAGAACCTCTTTGTAAAATCTGTGTATTTTGGCTATAAAATGTTGTATAAAAATAGATGATGGAGGTGAGAAAAGAAGTATTTTTTATGATTTTTGTACCCGCCGCAGTTGCGAATCTTTAGTACTTACGTACCACCTTTCATGCAATAGGGGATCAGGGTACACGTAGTTCACCTTTAAAAAATTTAAAACATAAGTGTGTTGGTTAATTTTATGAGATAAGACATCATCGTCATTATCCGTGTGGAAAACATACTTACTACCCACAATTATGAGAAAGGAGAATTTGCATCATCTCAAAGTGGAGGATATGACTTGGATTTTAGAATCAACAAAGCCTCACTCAACACCCAAGTGGAAAATATCTCTCTTCACTACATATTATAGAAGTATAGTTGTTTGCATCACTACAAGGATTGAGAAGAGTCTAATATTTTGAGAAAGGTTTAAAAATAAAAAGCCAAAGTGGAAAAATGGTTTGAAATGAGATTGATTGACTTTTAGTCTTCTCACAAAAATGTCAAGGTATTATTAAGGTTATTGAATTTTATTTATGAAAAGATTTTGAAAATGCATGGACCTAGGTCCAAGTTTATTATGAAAGTGGTTCAAGTTTAAAAAATAAGAAGTGTTTTCAAAAGGAGGGAGAAGATTTTTGAAATTAAAGAAGATGGGAGGAGATAAAGGGACTATCCTAAAACATAAGGTAAAAGCTAAGGAGAAGGACCATCTAACCAACAAGACGCCAATACTTGACATTATGAGTCAATATAGAATTACCATTCTTTGGATTGAAACCAAGCAAGCAAAGATACTAGACCTCTTGAGAAGACCAAACTTCAAGTGTATTAAGTATTTTCAAAAATTGGGCAGAGTAACGGTTGTATACGGGTGAATTCTAGATTACAAACAAAGTATGTAATCACAATAACCTGCACACAAAACAAACAAACAACCCAATGCCTTGAGGTAAACCTCAAGAACTCTAGACAAAATATCAATTAAGGTCACAAGGTCTCCAACATAGGTCAAGGCCTCTAATCCTAAGTCCAAGAAGTACAATACTCCATAATGCCAAGGATAGTAACCAAATAGTCCAAGTATCATTAAAGTTTTTTATGATTCATGTTGATTATTAAGTGTCTTTAAAAGGAAAAGGAAAGCTCAAGTGAGAAAAATAAAAATGACATAAAAATAAATGCTCAAGTGAGAAAAGATGAAAATATCCTGAAATGTAAATGCAAAAAGTAAATGGTACATAAAGTAAATAGCATAAAATAAAAGCATAAAATAAAGTCAATTGTTAGAAATTAGTGGTTAGTTGGATGACCATATTGAAACTTGCATTTGGAACTCATTAGAGGATTGGTAGAACCAAAGCCTCCACACAACAAGTTGCATTTGCTCTCTGTCAAGTATATCATCCATTTTGGAATTCTCAAAAAGTAACATTTAATGATCAACGATGTTTAAGTGATCTGCATTGACCAAAATTGATGAAGATCCATTAGAGGGTTGGTAGAACCAAAACCTCCACACAATAAATCTCAAGGTTATTGGATCAAAGATATAAAATTAACATACTTGGGCTTGCAAACATAGGTTTGGGCCACGAATAATCATTTATTCGGATCGGGATAAAATTTAGCGCTATGTTAAGTAATCGTGAGTGGACTTATGTAGAAGTCGCACCTATTTTGAAGTCGGTCAATAGCAATCTATGTACTTAATGTTTAGATAAATGATTTAGAAATCATCATCCCTTAACATGTAGCACAATTAAAAAAAGAAAGGGACAAGATGAAGAGGGAGGGGAATGATAAGCTAATTTGGATCACTACCTCAAATTTCTTTCATCTTTAAATTCAATCACTCATCTAGATGGATTAAAGCACTTAACATATCATTAATCCAAATCACAATTCACTCTTTGGTAGATTTGAATTGATGAGCATTTATCCAACTTCATCTACACCACAAAGTCCATTAAATTTAAAGAGAAATTAGACATTTAAAATTGCAATCCAAACCAACAATCAAAAGGAGTGAGTAGAAAAAGCATTTTGGATCAAAGTTGCCCCAAAACAAGGAAAAAATGCATTTTGTCTCTGTGAAAATCGATTTCACTACAGTGCAAATCGATTTGCACAATGAAGTTTTCAAAAATTTGTGCGAAATTCACTTAGTGCAATTGATTGCACTGTTACAGCAATCGATTGCACGTTGTTATAGACAGCAAAACAACATTTTAAAAGGCCAAATTCTTGTTCAAACTTTCCATCAAATACCTTATGATAATGGATCCAATTGAGCATGAAAATTCCATCAAATTATGAGAAAATAACATCATTGGAATCACAAAATAATGCTCAATGAATCAAACCCAAAGATCAACAAGAGATCACATTGTGAAAGATGAATTATCCAATTTACCAAAGGTAGATCTAGAGAATTATCAAAACAACTTCAAGAATTTGCTTCAATTCAACCACAAGAATCAATTGCCCAAGCTTGGATGTAGAGAATTGATGAAGAAAAAGTGTTTGGATGAAGGTTTAGCTCAAATATTAGTAAGCTTTAATGCAAAGCTTACTAACTTTTTTTGGAAAATAGAGCTTTGAGTGACTTTGGTAGATGGAGAGAATTGAGAGATTTTTTAGCAAGGTGGATTTGGCTATCAAAAGCTTGTCATTTGAATGAAATGAGGGATCTATTTATAGAGTTTAAGTTTGGGATTAGTGGTAATTTGATAATTGATTCTTGGAGCCAAAATTTGATTAATGAATAACTTTCAAAAATTAGAGCCAAAATTTGAATTAATGACATATATTTCAAAAAATGAAAAATTAGCACCAAAATTTAAATTAATGATATATTATTCAAAAAATGAAAAATTGGCAGCAAAATTTGAATTAATGGTATATATTTCAAAAATGAAGAAAAATTGGAGCAACAATTATCAAGCTTGAAATTTCTGATTTTTTCAAATTTAACATTGTGCAATCGATTGTACTCTAGGCTCAATCGATTGTACTCTAGGCTCAATCGATTGCATCCGTGTTTTTTTTTTCAAAAATGGTGCAAAATGCACTATGTGAAATCGATTGCACTCTAAGAGCAATTGATTGTATCAGTGAAAAAAAATGAATTTTTGTTAATTATTTTTTCTTTGCAAATAGAGATTTTAGGAAAATAATACCAGAAATCCTTATTTGTCAAATGCTTTGACTTGGTACCTACAAAACACAAATATACAAAGACAAAGACAAATATTTTTTGTATTTTGATTAGAAGTTAGTCAACAACACATATACAAAATACACAACTAAGGTGCTTGGAGATTCCTCAAGATCAAACTTAATGATAGGAGATAGAAAAAGAGGAATAACCAACCCTAATATGATCTTGTTGCATTGTGAGGGTATGATATGATAGGGGACTGTGTAGGGGCAAAAATCGGGGTACAACAGCTAGCTAATATGTCATCCATGTTCAAGGTTAGATGGGACAACGAAGCTCCTTAGATCACTACTGAGAGATTGGATAAACCAACTTACTGCTATGAGATCGATACTGAGTGTAATGGATAAACCTTGCTTCCATGAAGTGAAAAGGTATCTCGAAGCTGAAGAATACCTTGAGGGGGCATCTGTCAATGATAAGAAGTTTCTGAGAAGGTTCTATGCAAAGTTCTTTCTCAGTAATGGAACCCTCTACAAGCGCAACCACGACTCTACTTTACTTTGGTGTGGAGACAAGAGCGAAGCGGAGAGGATTATGGAGGATTTACATGAAGGTACCTTTGGCACCCATTCTAGTGGACACATGGCTAAAAAGATCCTACGGGCAGGATACTATTGGTCCACTATAGAAGCAGACTGTTATCAACATTTGCGAACTTGTCACAAATTCCAGATATACACTGACAAAGTACATATGCCTCTGGTTCCCTTGAATGTCTTGACTGCTCCCTGGCCCTTTGCAATGTAGGGTATTGACATGATCTAAGAAATCAGACCTACTGCTTTAAACAGGCATTGCTTCATCCAAGTCGCCATTGATTACTTCACAAAGTGGCTTGAGGCTGCCTCATTTGCTTTTGTTACCAAGAATGTTGTGGCACGGTTCATCAAGTATAACCTTATTTGTTGGTATGGTATCCCCGAAAGAATCATTACAGATAATGGTACAAATCTCAACAACACTATGATCACCGAGCTCTGTAAGCAATTCAAGATCCAGCATCATAACTCTTCTCCTTACCAGCTGAAGATGAATGGCGCTTTAGAGGCTGCTAATAAGAATATTAATAAGATCATCCAAAATATGACGGTGACATATAAAGACTGGCATGAGATGTTACCATTTTCTCTTCAGGGTTACCGCACCTCAGCACGTACGTCAACAGGAGTAACACCTTTCTCTCTGGTGTATGGTATGGAGATTGTCCTACCTATTGAGGTCCAGATCCCTTCTTTAAGAATCATGAAGGATGCGGGTTTGAACAAAGATGATTGGATCCAGACCCGACTTGACCAACTAAACCTGATTGATGAAAAAAGGCTCGCGGCTGTTTGGCATGGTCAGATGTACCAAAAGCGTATGATCAAGGCTTTTAGCAAGAAGGTCAGACATCGAGTATATCAAGTTGGTGATCTGGTAATCAAACGTATCATTCTGCTACAAGGTAATCCCAGGGGCAAATGGACTCCCACATACGAAGGGCAATTTGTGATCAAGAACATATTTTCTGGTGGAGCCATGATCTTAACCACTATGGATGGTGACGACCTTCCTCGCCCTGTGATTGCAGACATAGTTAAAAGATACTACGCATGAATAAAGACCTGCTAGGTTGACTGGAGTAGGAAAATATAAGGGCATCCCAGTAAACCAAAAGGTTTCGGGAAAAATTTAGGGATATACATAAAAGATCTGTACACCTGGCAAGTCGAAAACATAAAAAGGCGGCTTGGGCAAAAAAGGCTATCCCGGTGGACTGAAAACCCGAAAGGGCAGCCCAGGCAAAATTTAGGGATTTAAAAGCGTATAACTATGTACCATTGGATCACCTTGCAACCAGACTTCAGTATCAACTATCAAACTCAAACGGCACCAATCAATCCAGTCAACTTCGAACAAGTAGAAAAGTGATGAGACGCTCGAGGACATAAGGGCAATAGCAGAGTTGAAACTCAATAGGATTATTACACATAGCTATTTTCTCTTTGCATACTATTTTGTATAGTTTCCATCTTTCACGACGGTATTCTCCTACTAGAATGGCAGTCTCTTTAGAAAAAAAAATGCATATTATGGGCAAACTTCAAAATCAATACAAATCATTTCTTTGAAAGTACAAAACTTTTCATTTTCATTTCTTTTGTTTTGTTTTGCAAAAAAAGTCCAGTGATTATTTTTGACATATACATTTGAATATGATTACTGTTTACAAATACTTGCATAAAAACAGAAAGACAGTTGCTAATGACTTTAAGAAATGGGACAAAGTCTAAAAAGTCATTTGTAGTCCCCACAGTTATTTTCTCCAGCAGGTATAAAGGCAGATACGTCCTACTACAAAGTCACAGCTACATCCTCAGCATACGTTCTAGTGATGTCTATGTCCCCATAGAGTGAAAACAACCGAAGTTCTGACCTCTTCTTCCCCAAGCAGGAATTACCTCCTCCAGCAAAGCTCCCTCAGAGAGCTGAAATCCATGTTCCTCAGCTAAGTTTTATAATCTCAAACAGTTTATAAAGCCTCATCCCTGGTAGAGTGTATTTTTCTAGCTGCAGAAGTTCATCCCCCAACAAAGTTTATTTCTCTACATTGGTAAGATCTTCCAACAGAGCATCTTCTCCCCGGCGGAGTATTCTCAAGCAGAAGTCAAAGATCCCCGACAGAGTTCCCTCAAACGAAAAGAGGAAATCCCCGGCAAATCATCTTCATTCATCATCCCCGGCGGAAATGAAAGAACCACTTTCCTCATCTACTAAATAGCAGTCCGGGATTCAACTTCCCAGTACACTCCAGCAGCAGTCAGGGATTTATTTTTCCAGACTAGGAATTATCACAACAGCATTCCATGTTCATCCATCATGACATGCACACACATATTGCATACATCACAATCTAAATTATTTTGAAAACGTCATTACACAATGCATTTCATACAACATGACATTTCATATGACTAACTCTTTACCTTTTCAAGAAAGATCAATCAACAAACATAACAAACTACTTTTATGACCTGACAGTATTTTCAAAGGTTACCTCCGACGAAGGGCTATTCCACCATTTTCTTCATAAGATCATATTCAAGACCCTTGCTGGTTCAGTTTAAATCTACCAATGATTTATTCTGATTCATTTCTAATAGGAACTTTCTCTGGTTCAGTTAAATTGACCCTAATACTTTTCTGATTCTTGTCCAGTCAAACACAATTAAGGACTTCTCTGGTTCAGTTAAATCGACCCTAAGATTTATCTGATTCTATTCCAGTTGAAGATAGTACAATACCTCTGTTGGTTCAGTTTAAATTGACCAATGATTTATTTTGATTCTTCTCCGGTAGATACTTTCTCTGGTTCAATTAAATCAACCCTAAGATTTTCTGATTCTTATCTAGTTAAAGATAATGTAAATCCTGGAGTCCTACTAGATAGAAGTTTATTTTGTTAATTACTATGAAGCCTGGACCCAACCAGATGATAGTATAACCTATGACATTGAAGCCTAGACCCGACCAGATAACAGTATACCTCATATTCAAGTTGAAGCCTGGACCCGACCAGATAATAACTTAATTTCATCAAATCACCAAAGCGTGGACCTGACAAGATAACGATAGACCTCAGATTTAAGTTGAAGCCTGGACCCGACCAGATAACAGCTTAATTTCTTCAAATCACCAAAGCCTAGACCCGACCAGATAACGGTATACCTCAGATTCATGTTAAAGCATGGACCCGACTAGATAACAACTTAATTTCTTCAAATCACTGAAGCCTGGATACGAGTAGATAACAGTTTAATGTCTACAATTACTGCGAAGCTTGGAACCGACCAGATAGCAGTTAATTTCATATTCCCTGATAAGTCGCTGTGAAGCCTGGAATATGACCGGATAATAGTCAGCCTTATTATCCTCAGCAAGTCTCTATGAAGCCTGGATCCCGACCAGATAACATCTCGCTTTCGTCTCTCCAGTCAAGAGATAACTCCCTAGTATAGTAATGGACAACCGAAGCTCCTAGACTCTATTCCCCTAAAATATTCCCCAGTGGACTCCTCCTCAGACAGCAAGAACATGAATCCCCATAAAGAGACTTCTTATGAAGTCAGCATCTACTTTGGATGGCATCTCTAAGCCCATCTTCGACGACTCTCCGTCATATTCCTTGGATGGAATCTTTAAGCCCATCTCCGACAGTCTTTTGTCATCCTTTCCAAATGGTGTCTGTAAGCCCACCCCAGATGTTATCCACCAACAATATCACTTCAGGCGAGTGCAAATTTCTGGTCACTCTAGTGTTCAATCATCTTCCACCTTCAGATCACAAAAGGTAGATAAGCCAATCTACATCCTCAAGTCTAAGAAGATTGAACAGGTGTAGTTTTTGTACCCAAAATTTGCCCTCCCTTTTTACTCAACACGTGTCCATTGAGGTCCCTAACTTGCCCAAGGATGACCAAGAATTGACTAGACAAATTCTCCTCCTAAGGCAAAGAACCTCTAACTAGGGTTTCAATTTTCATCAAGATATGTTGAGCCCCAATGGTCTCAAATGTTTTCCACGGTCATAATATGTCTTCAAGATTTTCCATGACAAATTTTATTCCTTCCACAACAAGTTTTCTCAGTCAACTCCTCAAATGCCTGAGAATCAACTATATTAGGTTAAAAGTCAATTGTGGCCTATATATAGTCAAACTTCAATATTTTTGGTCAACATAAATATTTTGAAGTTATATCCATCATTTGATCAAGGGTTGATCATGATTCCTCAAGAAATGCTCCTAATTCATCAAAAGTCAAGAATTGCTAATTAGGGTGTCTATAGGAAAAGTCAACCAAACTTTGACCAGGCATAACTTTCTCATACTTTATCAAAAAAATTTCCACCAAAGCTAACTTTGAATACAATCCAATTTCCTACAACTTCTCTTCATCCCTAAAGTTCAATAAATGCACCAATTGAAAGATACAGGCTCAGACATTATGGGTCCTTTCAAAAAGTCAACAAAAACACCTTTTGGGTCCAAGCTTGGTACATGAACATGGAAGATTCAATTGAGATGAAACCAAAAGGGTTGTTTAGAGGACATCTTAAGCTCTCTAAAAAGTCCAACAACACCCTCATAGGGTTAAAATTGAGAGAGATATGCATTGCTAAATTTGACCAATTTTGGAAAAGTGCATGAAGCAAATTTTGAACAAACTTGGAATTTTTCCAAATGGGCCTGTCTTTTTATGTTTTAAACTTTTTTCCAACATGGTCCACGACCTCTAAGCCCATCCACACCTTATTTGGTCATTTATTTTATTTATTATGATTTTTAATCAATAAAAATCTAATTTAAATTAAATAATTGATAAAAAAAATATATGAAGATTGCATGGACTTGATCTCCAAATCTCTTTAGGCCTAAAATAACTCAGGATAGGTTGGAAAAATGCATGGAGTTTATTTGTTCAAGATTTGGACAATTTTGGGAATATTTCATATTATTCCAAAACAAATATTATGTGATGAATGCATGAGATCTTTTCCATATTTGTTGATCTAATGTGATTCACTATATATGCACAACAAGATGCCAAGATAAAGATACGCACAACTACCTCAAACAAGCCCTAGCAAAGTTTCAAAATTGTTCAAAGTGGTGCAACTCGAGATCTCTCTCTCCAGCCAATTTCAATCATTTCCAGCCATCCATTCACATTCCTGAGACTCTCAGCAAGCCAACCCATCCATCCTTGAAGGCCAAACGATCCCAGAACTTACCCTCCAACAACTCACAATTATCCAAATTCTTATGCTTCAAACTTTTTATTCATGGCATATAAATGATATCTCTGCATATATTTGTGTTTAATATCATGTTTGCGTATGTTTAGAACAATTATATGCAAGCTTTGACGTCATAATCAAGAAGTTCCATTGTTAGGGCATGAAGATTATTTTTCTTTGTATCTGAGTTTGCAAGTTGTTTCAGTCAAAAAGAACATCACCAGGGTGATTGCAGCCCTCGAAATAGGGGGGTAGGGTACCCTTTGCATCTTTATCTTGCATGATTTGCAGGTTTTGTTTTTTGGCTAGCCGGAGATGGTGACTGGAGCCACCGTCTGAGGTGGTTTGATCGGTCAGAGACCCTGCATGGCATAATGGGGTCTTTTGGTTGGTTCGTTCAAATATCATGGACCCCACAGCGCACGTGTGTCTTGTTGACTCATCCATTTGATGGGTTTTCATATTATATTGTTTTTCTTTGTTTATATGCATGAATGAGCAGCATGGTCGGATGGTAAGGGTGCAAGCGTATGAAGGAAGGGACCTGGGTTCGATCCTAGGTCTAACAATTTTCTATTTTTATTAACGTTTCTTGCAGGATCCAGTGAATTTCATCCCAATACGTCCACCATGCCTCTCCAGATCTCATCCATCAGATCACTACAAGATCAGATCCAACGTCCATCAATCAATCCTCATGGTGGACATTCCAGATGAGATCTCACTGGATCTCAGACAAGGCTTTGGGCTTAGTGGATATGGGCCTAGCAAAATTCAGCGCGCACCCCCCCCCCCCCCCCCCCGTCATTGCTCACATCAGGCTCATTTCATTATTTTTTTTTAATTTCATTTACTTTATTTTATTTTAACTATTTTTTGTTGTTAAATTCATTTTTTATTTTAATCATAAAATCAATAAAAAAATCACAAAAAAATAGACTAAGGTTTTTCATAATTAAAATTAATTTTTGTAAATTAATTTAATTTAACTTATTTTCTTTAAATTAAAATTAATTAGAAATTAGGTTAAAGTTTCAAATCTTTTTCTCAATAAAATACCTAAAAAATGTTTTATTAAATAATTAGATTTTTAGGACTTTTCAACTTGTTCTCGTCTTCATCTTCGCGTGTTTATCTTTTTTCATTTTATTTTTTCCAATTATGTAACTGTTTCCCGATTTGTAATAGCTTTAATTAGGTTTAAAATTTCACATTTTATTTTCTTGTGCTATTTATGTAATTACCCCAAGGCCTTGTAATAGCTAGGTTTAATTCCTGCCTTTTAATTTCTTGCACTATTATTAAATGCTTAGATTAATAGGATTGCATAAAAAAGACTGAAAAGAAAACGATTAGATAACCCTAAATGTGCAAGATAAATGAAATGAATCAATACACTTGCACATACTCACTCCTAGGGTATCTCCCACTCCGGTTGCCTTCGAAAACGGTCACAATTCTCGAAACATGAGAATTTTTAGTGGCGGTCCTTTAGTTCAAGAGATCACAAGTCCCTCGATGACCCTTTCGATGCCACCTCGATTAAAAAGTGATCTTAGAACTTTAGGACAATTACTAAAAGTTCTTGCCCAGTTTCCTTAGTGACCGTAAACGTCCCTTCGATAGTCCCTCAACATCTAACGATAGGGTTACCTACTCATTAATAGTAGGATAGCACTATCTAAAGGAAAGGAAGATAATAACACATTTTTCGAGTAGGTAGATAATTGTTAGGTGCTTGCTCAAAAATAACCTTTTTCACACTACACTTTCAAAAGCTTTTTCAAAAAACGCTTTATCAACACTCTTGAGGACTGATACAAGAGTTATCGTAAAAGAAAACAAAATTTTCAAAACACACAAACACGAAAGCAACTTTCAAAAATGAGCAAGTACCTAAGAGCCCATAGAAAACCACAGATGGAAAGGGTGCTAACACCTTCCTTTCCATAATCTACCCCCTTACTCAGAAACTCTCAAAAAAGGTCTTTTTGTGTTCTTTTCACCCTTTCCTTTATTCGATAAAAGAAAAGTCGGTGGCGACTCTTGCTTACCGCACATTTGCGAATACAAAACGTAAACCAGTATAACAGTCGGTTCTGCCACCGTATCATAATATCTCAACATTTAAACCTCTAATTTTCTGAATTGCATCACGTCACATAATAAAATATGTCAACACAAGTATACACATCATCTCATATAATTATTTTAAATAAAAATAATCCTAATTAAATTGGGGTGTTACACAAGATAATCAGAGGTACTGGAGGCACATGTACTTTGTCATCATATATCTGGCACTTGTACAAGTTCTTGAGTGGTGATGGCAGTTGTGATGCGGTGGGAGAACTGACTTGAGGTTTTGCGTTTGTGTTTGCAAATGTTGCGGTTTAGCAAGAGTCGTCACCGACTTTTATTTTATCCAAAAGTAAAGGTAAAAAAGCACAGGAAAGACCTTTGAGATGTTTTGAGTTCGGGGGGTAGATTATGAAAAGGGAAGGTGCTAGCACCCTTTTCATCCAAGGTTTTCCATGGGCTCTTAGTTACTTGTTTAGATCACTTGCTTTTCTTTTGACAATTGTTTGAAATGGTGCTTTGTGTGGTTTTGAAAGTATTTTGAAAAGAGGCCATCGTTTAGGCAATCTTTGTAATGATTCTCGTTCGTAAGAATGTATACAAAGATGTTTGTCTGTTGAAAAATGCTTCAATGTTTTGAAAGTTGTTTGGAAATGTTTTGAAAATGTGTGTGTTATAGTTTGAAAATAGAAAGGATTGTTTTCAAATTGATCAAGTAACTAGAAGCTTATCTACCTACTCAAAAGTCTTTCCTATACATTTTTATTCCTTTGACATTGTTAACCTACCATTGTTTTGGTAGATAACCCTATCTTTGGATGTTAAACGGGACGGGCGTGGGTCATTGTATGACCATGATAGCAATGTTGCCAAGTATCTTTAGCATTTTGAGGGACTAAGATCATTTGTTTTTAGGCAACCTTGTCTAGCGTCATCGAGGGACTATGATCTTTTGTTTTGTTTTGCTTTGCCAAGATACATAGCATGCATACCATGGCCATGTTTTAAGGCAACCAAGTGGGTGAAACCCTAAGAGGTGCTTGTGTGCAATGTGTTGTCATTTTACATGCTTTTTTGTCTTGTATTAGGTCATGCTATTTATTTGATTTTTGTCTTATCATGCAAAACCCTAATTTACTACACATGTATATAATGCGATAAATTGCGTAAAGTAAATCTAAGCTATTACAACAATATTATGGGAGGGGGGATACAAGTTTTGAATAGGGATATTTGCACAAAATAAAACCCTAATTCACTATTACAACCCAATTGAATTTATTGTACAATAAATAAATAAACAATTATTTAAATATGCAATAATATGTATTTATGCAAAAATGTTTTGTAATTGTTTTATGTATGAGAAAAATAAATTATTTAAGTCCTAAAAATAACAAAAAATTATATTATTATTTTTGAAAGGGGAAACCCTAATTTTTATTTTAAAAGAAAATATGTTTTCTATTATTATTTTATTCATTTTGTTCAAGAAAAATAATAATAATATTATGTACAAATATAAAAAATTAAATATGTATGAAAAAATAAATATTTAATGTGTATAAAATATAAAATAAAATATTAAGTATTTTATTATTATTTACAAGTTTATTTAAGAAAATAAATTCTATAAACCTAATAAACTATTTTTATGCCAAAAAAATAATAAAAATAATAAAATAAAAATGCAAAAGTTAAGAAAATATTTTTGGGATTTTTTAATGTTCAGAAAAAAAAGAATAAAGTCAATAAACACCAAAATAAAAAGAAAATATGAAAAATATCAAAAAAAATGCAAAGGAGGGTGCAAATAGGAAACAGGGGGGTGTGAAAAGCAACAGGCCCAAGGCGCTAGGCCCAACCAGCCTTCGTCCCTGACCTCCAGCCAACATCAAACGCGCGTTTTTCCTTCAATCCTGTATCTTGCTCTAGCTTGCATAAAATCAAAAACTCATAACATAAAAAGTGTAGCTTGTAAACTCACGATTCCAATGATATAAAGTTTGTGACCTAACACTCAAAGATCAAGGAGAATTTATCACCCCTAATTTCTGACCTAAAATTTTCATGAACTTCAAGCTTCAAATTCTCACTACTCAGTTAATATAAATAACAACTATGCATATGTACAACTTAAGCAAGTTAAGGACTACATTTTTGCTTCACAAATCAAAGCTTAAGGATGCCTAAATAGAGAGATAGAACTTTTAAAAATACCTTGTTCATCTGAGTTTGGATATGGCAATGTGGGGACTTTGAGTGAGGCTTGAAGGTCATGTGAGCTTCCTTGAAGTTCCCTCAAGTTATCCCAATGCTCAGCTTGCCTTGAGGATGCTTGAAACTTCCTGTAGAAGTCAATCTGCAACCTTCAAAAATGAAAATGGTGAATCTTGAAACATGGGTTACAGTTGCAAGACAAATGCCTAGATAGATTAGATGTGATGTATGGAAGGTGTTCCAAGTGTTGAATCAAGAAACGCACGAGCCAATATTGAGTTGGCAAGAAATTTGTAGGAGCTGCCTTGTTTGGACAGAAACATGTGATTTTGGTGTTTGAGAGTGTTTAGGATGTTAGCAATTCGTGCTTAGGCTTGTAAAAAGTTTCTGAAGTTGTTTCAAATGAATCCAAGCCTTGCCTTTATCAGATGGACCAGTTCACTTGACTTTTGCAAGTTTGCTTGCTTTTTAAGAAAGTTGACATGACCATGCCAAAGGCCTGTACAGGATAGCTTGTGGACTGCAGAGGGTTGGTACAAGTTGCCTGATATTGGATCTTGCTTGCAACAAAAGATCAGGTCCATGGCTCAAGAATTGCAAAGTTGCAAAAAGCTAGCTTTATGAAAGTAGTATTGTGAACTTTATGCCATTTTTGGATTAAACTCTTGTACAATGCTCCATAGATTAGAATAAAGCCAATATCCATTGAGTTTGCATTTAATTATGGAGTGTAGAAAGTATTAGGACCTGTAATGCAAGTTACAAGCATGCTAGGACAGATTTGCAACTTGATGCATTGTGAAAAATGACTTGAACAAAAGTGACAAAATGCCATTTTCTCTTCTTCGATTCTCCCTAACCACAAATAATCTTGGAGAGTTCTTGGACATTTTGGAAATCTTGTAACATGCTCTACAATACATATTTCAAATGCATTTTGAGATACCTCTTGGAACTAGGTTAAAAATGTCCATGAAGTTAGGTCAAAAACCTGCCTAAACTAGGGCAAAATTTCCTTAAGTTAAAAAGTTTATGGACCCCTATTCACAAATTCATAACTTGAGATCCAAGCATCTTTTGGGAAAAATTTGTGAATAAAAGTTGTAGATTTCATGGAGGAATACAACTTTCATGTTGTAAGTTTTCTTTGAATCCAATTGCATCATGGTGAAAAAGTTGTGGAAAGTTGGGAAAAAATAAGAAATTTTCCATACTTAGAAATTTTCTAAGTTATGAAAAATTTTCAAATTGAAACCCTAATTTGAAATTTTAGGTTTATTGGTCAACAAGTTTCACATTTTGACATATCTTGATGAATTATGACCCTTGGCACTTGATTTTGACCAAAAAGTCAAAGTTTGACTTTTCAGTGTACAGTTGACTTTTAATCAGTTGACTGCAAAATTCATCTGTCAATCCTATGCATTTGAGATCTTTTGAACTATGTGATTAGGTCAAGATGATGTTATTGAGTCCTTGAAATCATGCTTGAACCCAATTGGCCACTGGCTAGGTTAAAAATCAGAAATTGCCATTTCTCAGTCAAAACCCTAATTTTGACCATTTTGCCCTTTTGATGATTTGATCAAATTTCTTGAGGAGTTTTGGTCCAAACTTGATAAAATGGTACATAGGAGCCTATAATGTTGTTTTTGATCAAAAATTATGAAGTTTGACTGTAAATTGGCCATGGTTGACTTTTTCCCCAATACAGCTGATTTTTAGGTCAACTGTCCAATTGATTGGGCAAAAATGTGATTCAAGGCTTGAAACTTGGCATGGGCAATCTTAGGGGTTCAAGATGATATATGAAAGTCACATGAAGCATTGGTGGTCCAAAAATCCTTGTGTAAACTCAAACCCTAATTTCAGGTCATCAGTGCAAGATTGGGTCTTGAGCTGAACAAACCCTAATCCTGTCTTGAGTCCAAGAAGTCTTGCGAGGAAAAATCTTAATAATATGAGACGGCAAATTTTGGGGTACAACAGCTGCCCCTGATCAATCTTCTTGAACCTGAAGAGTTAGATTGGAAAATTTTTCCGTTCGTGACTCGAAGGTAAAAGATGATTGGACACTAGAGTGCCTGTAAATTTGCACTCGTCAAAGTGTAGTTGAGGGAATGGGCTTAAAGATGCCATTTTGGAGAGGTGATAGAATCTTGTTGGAGATGGGCTTAAATATGCCATCCAAGAATGTTTGCTGAGTTGTAAGTTATAAGTCAGAGGAATAAGTATCAGAATGGTATCCGCGTCTGAAACGTATCTGAACTGTATCTGGAGACTTGAATTTGTATGAGCAAAGGAATAGCATCCGTGTCTGGAGCGTATCTAAGCTGGGGAAAATCAGAATAGGTGACAGAATGGCAACCGCGTCTAGAGCGTATCTGAAGTTTTGAATCTGAATGAGTGACAGAATGGCTTCCGTGTCTGGAGCATATTCGTATTGTATCTGAGATCTGAGTCTGAATGAGCAACAGAATGACTTCCGTGTTTGGAGTGTATCTGTACTGTATCTGAATCGGTAAACTGAATAAGAGTCAGAATGGCATCCGCGTCTGGAGCGTATCTAAACTAGAATCTGAATAAGTGACAGAATGACTTCCGTGTCTGGAGTGTATCTGAACTTGAAATTGATAGTTGAATATGAATGAGAAATAGAATGGCTTCCGTGTCTGGAGTGTATCTCATCTGTATCTGATAGTTGAAATCTGAATAAGTAACAGGATGGCATCCGTATCTGGAGCATATTTGAACTGTATCTGAAATCTGAATCTGAATAAGCAACAGAATGACTTCCGCGTCTGGAGTGTATCTGTACTGTATCATGATTGTATACTGTTAATGATAGCTTGTTAATCTTATCCCGAAAAGGGTAAAATGTTAGCTGAAACACAAAGCTATGTTGCATGAAATGTATGATGCAATAAATGTGTTTTATCAATGTTTATGATATATGGATGTAATGTATGTGCATGTAAGCTGGTTTGTTGTATTGCTGAGGAAAATAAATCCTTGACAGTTGGGGATAATAAAAACCCTTGACTGCTGCCGGGGAAAATGAATCCTTGACTGTTGAGAGTAAGAAATCCTTGGTGACTGTTGGGGATAGAAAATTCTTGACAACTTCTGCGGGGATATAAGGATCCTTCATGTCTTGAAGTTGGAGTATTGACAAAATATGTTGTGAGAGTAATGCCAAACTATTGGAGAAATTTGCTTGGGGAATCCAGAGAACTTTAATGACTTCTACTGGGGATTAGACAAAGGAAATCCTTGATCTGCTGGAGAATAAGGAAGACTCTGATGATTTCTGCGGGGAATTAAGAACGAGAATCTTCATTATGTTGAGGAGTAACGAAAACTTTGGGAACTTCACTGGGGAATTGAGAATCTTCATTCTGTTTAGGGATAAAAATTCTGTGGGGAAGAAGGCTTACTACTGGAGAGTAAGTTCAGGAGTTTTCGGTTGTCTGCCACTCTACTGGGAAGTTATCCTAGGTTGGGGAGAGACAAAAAGTTAACTATTATCTGGTTGACTTCCATGCTTCAAGATAACTTGCTAGAGAAATTGGATTAACTGAAAGGTTTCCGCTGGGGATAGATAGTTTGAAGTTTTAACTCGACTGGGGAAAGAGGTTGCAGCTCCATTGGGGATCTGTAACTCAAAGTTTTTGCTCCGCTGGGAATTGGGAGTTTGAAGTTTTAACTCTGGTGGGGATTAAGGATGTGAAATTTAGCTCTGCTGGGGATCTGTATTTCAGGGTATTGGCTCCGCTGGGGATCTAGATGATGTATTGTAGGGATTGCTCCTGGAATAGCCTAAAGACGTTTTCCTATCCTTTCAGTCTGTCAGTAATTGTTCTTTTCCACTTTGTTTATTTGTAAACAGTAATTATGTTCAAATGCATATGTTCATCAATGAATCATTGGACGTTTTTGCAAATAAAAACACAAGTGTAAAAAAAGAAAAAGACAAATAGTTTTTGTACTTTGAAAGAGATATCTTTGTATTAACTTTGAGTAAGTGTTTTGTACAAAGGAGACATACATCCTAGTAAGAGGATGATGTCATAAAAGTAAGAAAATTTTATACAAAGAAAGATAGTTATGTGTGTAAAAATCCCATGGGGTTCCCATTCCGCTATAGCCTTCGTGTCTCCAAATATCTTGTCCATCTGTTGCTTCGTCCGAAGATGATTGAATTGATCAGAAGTTCAGAGTTTGTCTGTGAAGAGATTGTCCTTAAAGTTATCCGACGAGACATAGTCATACGCTTTAATTCCCTAACTTTTTCCTGGACCGCCCTTTCGGGTTTTCAGTCCACCGGGAAACCCTTTTTTGCCCAAGTCGCCCTTTCGGGTTTTCAACTTGTCGGGTGTACAGATTTTTTTTATTTATCCCTATTTTTTGCCTGAACTGCCCTTTCGGGTTTTCGATTCACCAGGATGCCCTTTTTTTGCCTAGGTGTGTCAACCTAGTGGGTCATTTATGCGTAGTATCTTTTGATTATGTTTGCGTGCGCAGGGTACGGCAGGTCGTCGATGTCTATGGTTGTTAAGATCATTGCCCCACCAGAAAAGATGTTCTTGATTACAAATGGTCCTTCGTAGGTAGGAGTCCATTTGCCCCTGGGATCACTTTGTGGCAAGATAATGCGCTTGATCACTAGATCCCCGACTTGATATGTCTGGCGTCTGACTTTCTTATTGAAAGCCTTGATCATCCGTTTTTGATACGTCTGACCGTGGCAAACAGCAGTAAGTCACTTTTCATCAATCAAGTTAAGTTGATCAAGTCGGGTCTGAATCCAATCGTCTTCACTCAAACCAGCATCCTTCATGATTCTCAAAGAGGGAATCTGAACCTCGATAGGTAAAACAGCTTCCATGCCATATACCAAAGAATAGGGTGTTGCCCCAGTTGATGTGCATGCCATGGTATGGTACCTGTGAAGAGCAAACGGTAACATTTCATGCCAGTCCTTGCAGGTGACTGTCATCTTTTGTATGATCTTCTTGATATTTTTGTTCGCGGCTTCGACAACACCATTCATCTTTGGCCGGTAGGGAGATGAATTGTGATGTTAAATCTTGAACTTCTCGCACAAGGCAATGATCATAGTATTGTTAAGGTTTGTACCGTTATCAATGATGATCCTTTCGGGGATACCGTACCGGCATATAAGATTCAGCTTGATGAAGCGGGAAACAACATTCTTTGTAACAGATGCGAAGGAAGCTGCTTTGACCCACTTGGTGAAGTAGTTAATGGCCACCAGAATGAAGCGGTGTCCATTGGAAGCTGTAGGCTTGATCTCTCCAATCATGTTGATTCCCCACATAGCGAACGGCCAAGGAGCTGTTAAGACATTTAGAGGAACAGGAGGCACGTGTACCTTGTCTGCATAGATTTGACATTTGTGACAAACACGGGAGTGTTGATAACAGTCAGCTTCCATGGTAGACCAGTAATAGCCTGCCCGTAGAATCTTCTTAGCCATCGTATGCCCGCTAGAGTGAGTGCCAAAGGTACCCTCATGCAATTCCGCCATGATCCTTTCAGCTTCAGCTTTGTCCACACAACGGATCAGAATAGAATCATGATTGCGCTTGTATAGGATGCCATTGCTCAGGAAGAATTTAGCTGAGAATCTCCCCAAGAACCTTTTTGTCATTGACTGAAGCTCCTTCAGGGTATTCTTGAGCCTCGAGATACCTTTTGACTTCATGAAACCATGGTTGGTCCACTACTTCCTCGGTATTAATCTCGTGACAATGTGCAGGTTCGTCCATCCGTTCAATGGTGATTTGGGGAGCCTCATTATCCCAGTTAAGTTTAAACATGGATGACATTGTAGCTAGAGCATCTGCTAGCTGATTTTCTTCTCGCGGGAATTGCTCGAAGGTAATCTGCTCGAAATGTGGTAACAATGTCAATACATGTTCTTTGTAAGGGATGAGGTTTGGATGCTTAGTATCCCTCTCCTTTGATCTGACTGATGACCAAAGTTGAGTCCCCAAACACAATCAAAGATTTAATTCCCAAGTCTATGGCAGCCTTGAGTCCAAAGATGCAAGCTTCATACTCTGCCATGTTGTTCGTACAGTTGAAGAAAAGTCTGGTGGTGAAAGGAGTATGGCAACCTTCTGGAGATATAAGCATCGCGCCGATACTGTTGCCAAGTGCGTTGGAGGCCTCATCAAAGTACAGGGTCCATCGGGATCCTTGTTCAGGTTCGTCATATGGTCTGATATCTTCAATGTTGTCCAATGTCATGATATCCTCGTCAGGGAAGTCAAACCTCATGGATTGGTAATCTTCGACATCTTGATGAGCCAGATGGTCAGCTAGCACACTTCCCTTTATAGATTTTTGGGTCGTGTACTGTATATCGTATTTTGTTAGGATCATATGCCATCTAGCTATTCTTCCAGATAGAGCGGGCTTCTCAAAGATGTACTTTATCGGATCCATTTTAGATATCAGCGGAGTGGTATGAGTCAACATGTACTGCCTTAGCCGGCGAGCAGCCCATACCAAAGTGCAGCAAGTTTTCTCGAGCAGTGAATATCTTGTTTCACAGTCGGTAAACTTTTTGCTAAGGTAATAAATGGCATGCTCTTTTCGGCCAGACTTGTCATGTTGGCCAAGTACGTACCCCATTGAATTCTCTAGGACGGTCAGATACATGATTAGCGGTCTTCCCTCGACGGGTGGCATCAACATAGGAGATTCTAGCAAATACTCCTTGATTTTATAGAAAGCAATTTGACAGTCATCATTCCATTGAGCTACCTGATCTTTCTTCAACAGCTTGAAGATGGGTTCACAAGTAGACGTTAGGTGAGAAATGAACCTAGCAATGTAGTTTAGGCATCCCAAAAAACCTCTGACCTCCTTCTCAGTGCGAGGAGAAGGCATTTCTTGTATAGCTTTGACTTTGGCAGGATCAACCTCGATGCCTTTGTTGCTGACAATGAAACCCAAGAGTTTACCGGACCGGACTCCGAATGTGCACTTGTTTGGATTCAGTCTGAGCTTGTACTCCTTCAACCTGACAAACAGCTTTTGCAAGTGATCAAGGTGTTCTTCTTCAGTTTGTGATCGGGCTATCATGTCATCTACGTAGACCTCTATCTCATGATGTATCATGTCATGAAACAAAGCTACCATGGCGCATTGATAGGTTGCCCCGGCATTCTTCAGTCCGAATGGCATCACTTTGTAGCAGAACGTACCCCACTGTGTAATAAAAGTAGTTTTCTCCATGTCCTCGGGTGCCATTTTGATCTGGTTATATCCCGAGAATTCGTCCATGAAAGAAAATACTTTGTGTTGAGCTGTGTTGTCAACCAGGATGTCAATGTGCGGAAGTGGAAAGTCGTCTTTAGGGCTGGCCCTGTTTAAATCTCTATAATCCATGCATATTATCACTTTGCCGTCCTTCTTAGGTACGGGCACAATGTTAGCAACCCACTGAGAATAGGAAGTAACAGCCAGAAATCCAGCATTGAACTGCTTCATAACTTCTGCTTTGATCTTCTCGGACATGTCAGGTCTCATGCGGCGGACCTTTTGTTTCACTGGTGGATAGTCTTCTCTTGTGGGGAGACGGTGTACCACAATGTTTGTATCAAGTCCTGGCATGTCTTCGTATGACCAGGCAAAGATTTCAACATGATCATGTAGTAGCTGAATTAGGACCTCCTTGACACTCGGCTCTAGATTGGCACTTATCTTGATTTCCTTTTTGTCATCATCAGTTCCCAAGTTGATTGTATCCAACTGCTCTTCATGAGGCTGAATTGCTCTTTCCTCTTGCTGTAATAATCTGGCCAATTCCCCTGGCACCTCACAATCTTCCTCACCTTCGTATTCGTCTTGGTTGACCAGATGTTCAGAGTCACTGAAGGCTATAGCAGTATCGTTACCCATGGGTTCCGGAATGGAAGGGTACCTGCATTTGTGAGTGTGGGTGTGTGTAAGGGCATAGCCATATTAAAACAACAAAATGTAAAAGAAAGACAATGAGCACAAAAGGTTTATATATGAAAAACGTCCATGATTCATTAAAATGACATATGAAAATGAATTAAGAACCCTTACAAATGGACCTATGTGCCTCGGGTAAGACACAAGGTTGAAAAAGTACGAATTGTTTGTGAATTATTACAGTCCAACAGAAATGAAAAAGATAAATTACTGCGGTATGAAAGTAATCGGAACAAAGTCTTTCGCTTCCCAGTTGCACAGTCCTCCGCCAACAGTAGGAAAAATCCAGTCTTCCAAGCTTCCCTCTTCTTCACTGTCCTCTAGTGCATTAACCCCTCGGTGGCTGATCTTCACAGGTCACCCTCCGGAACGGGAGCGGCGCCCGGCCTTCTGTCCGGTCCAAGTAAATCCTAGGCCGAATTTGTCTGATTTGAAAGGAAAGTCGGGAAGCTGCCCCCAGATAGTGGATTTGCCTTCTTCCACTACTGCCCTTGCATCTTTGAGAGATGACATCCGAGGTGGTGGTCTGGTAATCACAGGAGTTGAGGACACTGCCTTGGTCGCCGCTATTTCATGAGCTACCTCCTCAAAATGCTGGAAAGGAGTTTCGATGAATTCGCCATCCAATTCTACATAACGGGAGGAATTCAGATGACTGATCATGTATTCCTCTTCGCCATGAACAGTTATAATTTCCCCTGGACAGGGTACTTGAGCATTTGATGCAGAGTAGAAGTGACAGCTCCAGGATGGTGGATCCAAGGTCTTCCCAACAGGCAAGAATAGGAAGGACGGATGTCCATCACGTAGAATGTTGAATTGAACGTTTGGGTACCCACCTTGATCGGGATGTCCACCTCTCCATGGACCATCCTCTTAGAACCATCAAAGGCTCTGACAATTATATTGTTGGGTTTCAGGGTTAGGCCTTCACAATCCAGTCTATCCAAGGCTTTCTTTGGCAAGACGTTTAAAGACGAACCAGTGTCTACCAGTACGTGTGCTAGGGTTGTCCCTCTGCATTCCACCGAGACATGCAAAGCATCATTATGTTTTCTCCCTTTCGAAGTTAAATCTGCATCGGAGAATCCTAGACCATTGTCAGTTGTTAAACTAGCCACACATTCCTGGAATTGATCAGCGGAGGTTTCTTGTGGCACGTGGGCCGTCTTCAAAAACTTGACCAAAGCTTTAGCATGTGCTTCAGAGCACAGCAACAGGGCTAACATAGATATTTTGGAGGGGGTCTGCCCCAGTTGTTCAACAACATCAAAATCACTTTTCTTAATGATCCTCAGAATTTCTTCCACCTCTTTCTGGGATGTCTCAGGAATAACAAGTGGCTGAGCCTTCGTCAAGACAGGCTCCTATTGAACATTCTTTCCTTTTTTCTCGGCAGTGGAAACAGGGATGGGAATTGTATTTTTTTTGTTGGCGGGTACACTTACAGGTACAGTCACAGGGGTGATCTTCGGAATGGACGCGGGTCCAAAGACTGTTGTTGGAGGAGCAATCTCTGGAGAAAAGACTCTCCCACTACGAGTAATTTTGCTTATTCTGGCAATGTTACCGATGTCGGGATTATCCTCTTCATAGCTTTCTTCGTCAATGGTCTGTTCAATCTGTTTGACACCATGGTAGTAGATTTCTCCACCATAGTTCCATGGTACCATTTTATCGGTTTTGTACGGGGTTTGCCCGGGCATTGTTATCTTCAACAGAGTAGTCACTGGAGCGGATGTAATCCTAACGGGTTTTTTAGGAACCCTGGAAGGATTGGTGTATATGATTATTATTGAAACTTCTGGAACTGGAATGGGTGAGACAGGAGCTTTCTCAAACAAAATTTCCTTGTTATCAATCAATTGTTGGATTCCTTTCTTCAATAGAGGACAGTCAAATGGGGAGGACAGGCAAGCATGGAAATCTTGGTCACAACCTGGGAACACCCCAGCCTTCAACAAATTCAGCTTGATGGTTAGGAGAGGAGTTAATAGTTCATCCACAGTAGAAACAAACAGATCTTCTTCCACAGCATTGGTATTGTGTCCATGCCTCGGCATTGGAGCGGAGATAACATTCGGCTTTTCAGGAGCTTCAAATTCAGCTTCCTTTGCGTCAATCAGATCTTGGATCTTGTTCTTCAGGGCCCAACAGTTGTTGGTGTCGTGCCTTGGACTTTCTGAGTGGTACGCGCGTCTGGCATTGGTATGGTAATGTGGAGAAGCAGTGTTAGGATTTTTAGGCGCCTCTTTCAGCATGGCTAGGTTCAACTTCAAGAGATGTGGTAATACTTGAGCAGGAGTCATGTTTATCTTAGTGAATTGCCTTACAGGCCTTTCCACCCTTTATTGGTTATTCCTCGGCTGATCATTTCTCGGTTGGTCGTTTCTCGGCTGGTCTGATGCAGACTTCCGAATCATAATGGCCCCCACTATTGGACGTCTTTCGGTTCTTCTCTGATTTCTCTGGGCATATACAGCAGACACTTCCTTCTTTCTAGTGAAGGGCTTTTTTACAGCAGCAGAGGTAGATGCATCTTTCTGAATTTTCCCGCTTCTAATACCGGCTTCCACCCTCTCGCCAGTTAGAATCAACTCAGTGAAACCTGCAGAGGAGCTTCCAATCAGGTGATTAAAGAAAGGACCTGACAGAGTCCCCAAGAACATGTCCACTAGCTCTCTTTCAGATAAAGGTGGCTGCACCCTTCCGACCAAATCCCTCCATTTTTGGGCGTAGTCTTTGAAACCCTCATTGGTAGCCATAGTTATACTCTATAGTTGAGTACGGGTTAGCGCCAAGTCGGCATTGTATTGATACTGTTTATAGAAGGCGGCTGCCAAATCTTCCCAATTATGCACATCAGACCTCTCCAACTGGTAGAACCAATCCAGTTGCGTCCCCGATAAACTGTCCTGGAAAAAGTGGACCCACAGGTCTTTGTTAGAAGAATATGGTTGAATTTTCCTGACATAAGATCGTAGGTGCATCTTTGGGCAAGACACCCCATCATACTTAGCAAACAGTGGAACTTTAAATTTAGGAGGGATTACTATTCCAGAAACCAACCCTAACTCCTCAAAGTCTAGCCCAGGCACTCTCTGTATCTCCAGAGCAGCTAGACGTTCTTCCAAGTTTTTGTATTTGTCATCGACCGGAGGGTACTACTGTTCAGAATAGTCCTCATCCTCCTCTTCTTCTGCTTCAGAATCAGATGGCACTGCAGTTCCTTTTTCTTTTCCTTCCCCCTCTTCAGATGTTGATGGGAATTCCAAAGTCCATCTGGCTTTTCCTTCAAACCTTCTGCCCAAGATAGCCACACCAGCTCTCTTCTTCTTCTTTTTATCTTTTTCCTTCTCTAGTAGAGTCTTGAGCTCCTCCTGCCCCTTAGCCAAGGTCAAGAGTAGCTGTTGAAATTGTGAATTCTGAGCTTGTAAGTATTTTACCGTTTGTTCAATATCCATCTTGCTGAAATAAACAGCAGAGAGATGAGGAAACTTGGTGTGAAGACCTGTTTATGCATATGATGAATGATATGTATTCATGTAATGCTCTCAAGTATTCAGAAATTCAAATTTGTTTTAAATAAAAAATAAACACACGTCATATTAATAAGATAGAATTGTTAGTACATCAATGCCCCTTGGGCAAAATAATACAAAATTATAAGGTAAAAAGACTTTGTGCATCCTCTTTGATGTAATGTAGGTGTTGAGAGTCTGCTCTTCATGAAGTTGACGAGTGAGTTCCAAAACCTTCTTCTCGCTTGTGTAGAATTCGGCTTTGAAAGTGTCGCGCTCTCCCTTGATCTGTATCCAACTCCTTTGTAAATCTTCTAGTGATGTTGGCATGTCAGGATGTAGGAGGGTGTATGGAACCTCTCCTTCCACAACAGGCTCTATAATCCCAGGGAGAATGGAGGGGTAAGGCATCATAAGACTTTGGGTGCGGGTTCGTACCCACTTAAGGTAAGGCTCAAGAGGGATGGAATTCTTGTGTCCCAAGGTCTTATTGTCCACCTTGTTGGGCATCCTCCAAGCTCGGATGAACCTTTGTCGGAGTCCTTGATTGTCGTTGTCGAAGTCAAAAACCAAGTCTGGAATCAGCATGTCATGGGGGCCATCCCTTTGGGCATAACCAAACTGTCTCAGAGCCAAGCAGGGGTTATAGGTGATGCCTCCCCTAATGCCAAGTAGAGGGGCATTAGGTAATTCCCCACAACGGTCAATGATGATAACATTCTCTTTTGATCGAGAACACCAATGAATATCTGAATGGTTAAGTGTCATTAACCATTGTGGTCATCTCAAACCTTGCTCATTCTTCAAGATTGATTGGGGAAGATGAGAAATAAACCATCTTGCCAGTAGAGGAGTGCAACACATGAGAACACCTCTTTTCCTCATTGTTCGAGTGTGAAAAGAGTGGAGGATATCTCCAAGCAATGTAGGCACCGGGTTGTGAGCCATGAAGATTTTGACAACACTCACATCTATGAGTTGATCAGGGTTAGGGAACAAGACCATCCCATAGATGAGAAGAGATACAATCTCCTCAAAAGCTTGTAAGTCCAAAGAATTCCAGCAACTTTGGGCCTTCTCAAACAGAAACTTTGACAAGAAGCCTTTGACACCACTTCTAGTTTCCCAATGTGTTGTGACATCAGATGAGTGCAAGTGTAAGGCTTGATCAATCTCTTCTGGCTTTGGATCTCTTTTCGTACCGTTGAAGGGTAGTTGATTGAGAATAGGAATCCTCAAGAGTTGAGAAAATTCCTCCAAAGTGGGCACAAGTTGGTAGTCAGGAAATGTGAAGCAATGATGCAAAGGGTCAAAGAACTGGAAGAGAACTTTCAGCATATCCTCCTCAATGTTGGTGGTGACCAAGTTGAGTAGACGACCATGTCTCTCGGTGAATGGAGAATTCTCAGGAATCCTTGAAGCTAGCTCCTTGAGTTGTGGATGAATTCTTACAAGGTTGACTTGGATAGTTTTCCTGCGAAGTGAATCCATAACCTACAAAACAGGAACAAAGATGAAAATCCAAAATCCCTGAAATGGTTAGTGGATGCATATGATGCTTCATGATGTCCATGATGTTATGCACAAGTATATATGTACAAGCAAATCACACAATTTCCTAGTTTAGGCTTGCATGGGGTTTCATAGGTAAATACCCTCTTGAACTTTAGTTGGCTCAACCTGTCCTAGAAATAGTAACCGGGTTCTAAGGAGCTCAATATCATTGGATTGTTTCCTTGTTCATTGTTTCAATTCAGCCTCTTTACTGGCGACCGAAATATTCCAAGGAACCAACCCTCAATGAGTGTAGTATCAAGGATCTACCATCTTTGGACTGCACCAAAGCCGGTCATCTCACTACATCCTAAAAGGCCAAGTTGGTCAAGTAAAGGTTCTAAAAGTCCATTAGTGCTTCATGACATCACTCAGCGGCCCCGTATTCTCTTTGATTGACTCAAAGGCTACTGGTACCCAAAAATATGTCGCACTAATATAGCTATTGATTAGACCATGTCGGTATACCCCGCACAGTTTCCACAACGTATTGCTATTTACCTATGAATGTTTCCCAAATTCGGGTAGAGGATTCAAACCCAAACAATAGAACCAAAGTGTAAAGCAAACAAGTCAAGCAAGATAAGCATGTAAAGGTGATCTAAAACCCTAAGGTAACCCCACTTTTATAATTCTCCCCAGCAGAGTCGCCAGTTCTGTGATGCGGTGGGAGAACTGACTTGAGGTTTTGCGTTTGTGTTTGCAAATGTTGCGGTTTAGCAAGAGTCACCATCGACTTTTATTTTATCCAAAAGGAAAGGTAAAAAAGCACAGGAAAGACCTTTGAGATGTTTTTTGAGTTCGGGGGGTAGATTATGAAAAGGGAAGGTGCTAGCACCCTTTTCATCCATGGTTTTCCATGGGCTCTTAGTTACTTGTTTAGATCACTTGCTTTGCTTTTGACAATTGTTTGAAATGGTGCTTTGTGTGGTTTTGAAAGTATTTTGAAAAGAGGCCATCGTTTAGGCAATCTTTGTAATGATTCTCGTTCGTAAGAATGTATACAAAGATGTTTGTCTTTTGAAAAATGCTTCAATGTTTTGAAAGTTGTTTGGAAATGTTTTGAAAATGTGTGTGTTATAGTTTGAAAATGGCAAGGATTGTTTGCAAATTGATCAAGTGACTAGAAGCTTATCTACCTACTCAAAAGTCTTTCCTATACATTTTTATTCCTTTGACATTGTTAACCTACCATTGTTTTGGTAGATAACCCTATCTTTGGATGTTAAACGGGACGGGCGTGGGTCATCGTATGACCATGATAGCAATGTTGCCAAGTATCTTTAGCATTTTGAGGGACTAAGATCATTTGTTTTTAGGCAACCTTGCCTAGAGTCATTGAGGGACTATGATCTTTTGTTTTGTTTTGCTTTGCCAAGATACCTAGCATGCATACCAGGGCCATGTTTTAAGGCAACCAAGTGGGTGAAACCCTAAGGGGTGCTTGTGTGTAATGTGTTGTCATTTTACATGCTTTTTTGTCTTGTATTAGGTCATGCTATTTGTTTGATTTTTGTCTTATCATGCAAAACCCTAATTTACTACACATGTATATAATGCGATAAATTGCGTAAAGTAAATCTAAGCTATTACAACAATATTATGGGAGGGGGGATACAAGTTTTGAATAGGGATATTTGCACAAAATAAAACCATAATTCACTATTACAACCCAATTGAATTTATTGTACAATAAATAAATAAACAATTATTTAAATATGCAATAATATGTATTTATGCAAAAATGTTTTGTAATTGTTTTATGTATGAGAAAAATAAATTATTTAAGTCCTAAAAATAAGAAAAAATAATATTATTATTTTTGAAAGGGGAAACCCTAATTTTTAATTTAAAAGAAAATATGTTTTCTATTATTATTTTATTCATTTTGTTCAAGAAAAATAATAATAATATTATGTACAAATATAAAAAATTAAATATGTATGAAAAAATAAATATTTAATTTTTATAAAATATGAAATAAAATATTAAGTATTTTATTATTATTTACAAGTTTATTTAAGAAAATAAATTCTATAAACCTAATAAATTATTTTTATGCCAAAAAATAATAAAAATAATAAAATAAAAATGCAAAAATTAAGAAAATATTTTTGGGATTTTTTAATATTTATAAAAAAATAATAAAGTCAATAAACACAAAAATAAAAATAAAATATGAAAAATATCAACAAAATGCAAAGGGGGTGCAAATAGGAAACAGGGGGGTGTGAAAAGCAACAGGCCCAAGGCGCCAGGCCCAACCAGCCTTCGTCCCTGACCTCCAGCCAACATCTAACGCGTGTTTTTCCTTCAATCCTGTATCTTGCTCTAGCTTGCATAAAATCAAAAACTCATAACATAAAAAGTATAACTTGTAAACTCACGATTCCAATTATATGAAGTTTGTGACCTAACACTCAAAGATCAAGGAGAATTTTATCACCCCTAATTTTTTACCTAAACTTTTCATGAACTTCAAGCTTCAAATTCTCACTACTCAGTTAATATAAATTACAACTATGCATATGTACAACTTAAGCAAGTTAAGGACTACATTTTTGTTTCACAAATCAAAGCTTAAGGATGCCTAAATAGAGAGATAGAACTTTGAAAAATACCTTGTTCATCTGGTTTTGGATATGGCAATGTGGGGACTTTTAGTGAGGCCTGAAGGTCGTGTGAGCTTCCTTGAAGTTCCCTCAAGCTATCCCAATGCTCAGCTTGCCTTGAGGATGCTTGAAACTTCCTGTAGAAGTCAATCTGCAACCTTCAAAAATGAAAATGGTGAATCTTGAAACAGGGGTTACAGTTGCAAGAGAAAGGCCTGGATAGCTTAGATGTGATGTATGGAAGGTGTTTCAAGTGTTGAATCAAGAAACGCACGAGCCAATATTGAGTTGGCAAGAAATTTGCAAGAGCTGCCCTGTTTGGACAGAAAAATGTGATTTTGGTGTTTGAGAGTGTTTGGGATGTTAGAAATTCGTGCTTAGGCTTGTAACAAGTTTCTGAAGTTGTTTCAAATGAAGCCAATCCTTGCCTTTATCAGATGGACTAGTTCACTTGACTTTTGCAAGTTTGCTTGCTTTTTAAGAAAGTTGACATGACCATGCCAAAGGCCTGTACAGGCTAGCTTGTGGACTGCAGAGGGTTGGTACAAGTTGCATGATATTTGTGGATCTTGCTTGCAACAAAAGATCAGGTCCATGGCTCAAGAATTGCAAAGTTGCAAAAAGCTAGCTTTATGAAAGTAGTATTGTGAACTTTATGCCATTTTTGGATTAAACTCTTGTACAATGCTCCATAGGTCAGAATAAAGCTAATATCCATTGAGTTTGCATTTAATTATAGAGTGTAGAAAGGATTAGGACCTGTAATGCAAGGTACAAGCATGCTAGGACAGATTTGCAACTTGATGCATTGTGAAAAAATGACTTGAACAAAAGTGACAAAATGCCATTTTCTCTTCTTCGATTCTCCCTAACCACAAATGATCTTGGAGATTTATTGGACATTTTGGAAAGCTTGTAACATGCTCTACAATCCATCTTTGAAATGAATTTTTAGATACCTCTTGGAACTAGGGGAAAAATGTCCATGAAGTTAGGTAAAACACCTGCCTAAACTAGGGCAAAATTTCACTAAGTTAAAAAGTTTATGGACCCCTATTCACAAATTCATAACTTGAGATCCAAGCATCTTTAGGGAAAACTTTGTGAATCAAAGTTTTATATTTCATGGAGGACTACAACTTTCATGTTGGAAGTTTTCTTTGAATCCAATTGCATCATGGTGAAAAAGTTGTGGAAAGTTGGGAAAAAATAAGGAATTTTCCATACTTAGAAATTTTCTAAGTTATGAAAAATTTTAAATTGAAACCCTAATTTGAAATTTTAGGTTTCTTGGTAAACAAGTTTCACATTTTGACATATCTTGATGAATTATGACCCTCGGCACTTGATTTTGACGAAAAAGTCAAAGTTTGACTTTTCAATGTACAGTTGACTTTTAATCAGTTGACTGCAAAATTCATCTGTCAATCCTATGCATTTGAGATCTTTTGAACTATGTGATTAGGTCAAGATGATTCTATTGAGTCCTTGAAATCATGCTTGAACCAAATTGGCCTTTGGCTAGGTTAAAAATCAGAAATTGCCCTTTCTCAATCAAAACCTCAATTTTGACCATTTTGCCCTTTTGATGATTTGATCAAATTTCTTGAGGAGTTGTGGTCCAAACTTGATCAAATGGTACATAGGAGCCTATAATGTTGTTGTGGATCAAAAATTATGAAGTTTGACTATAAATTGGCCATGGTTGACTTTTTCCCCAATACAACTGATTTTTAGGTCAACTGTCCAATTGACTGGGCAAAAATGTGATTCAAGGCTTGAAACTTGGCATGGGCAATCTTAGGGGTCCAAGATGATGTATGAAAGTCACATGAAGCATTGGTGGTCCAAAAGTCCTTGTGCAAACTCAAACCCTAATTTCAGGTCATCGGTGCAAGATGAGGTCTTGAGCTGAACAAACCCTAATCCTGTCTTGAGTCCAAGAAGTCTTGTGAGGAAAAATCTTGATAATATGAGTGGGGTAAATTTTGGGGTACAACAGCAGTCAATTTTCATGATCGACCAATAGTAACCCACTCTCAGAATATTCTTAGCCATAGTATGCCCACTGGAATGAATACCAAAGATACCTTCGTGCATATCTTCCATAATTTTTTCCGCTTCCTTCTTGTCTACACAGCAAAGCAGAGTCGAATCATGATTGCTTTTATACAGAACCCCGTTACTCGTGAAGAACTTGGCTGAGAACCTCCATAGGAATTTTCTATTTTTGATAGATGCCCCCTCGGGGTACTCTTGAGCCTCAAGGTATCTTTTCACTTCATGAAACCAAGTCTTCTCTTCTACTCCGTCAGTGTCAACTTCGTAATAGTGTGCAGGTTCATCTAGTTTCTCAATAGTAATTCGAGGAGCCTCGTTATCCTATATAACTTTAAACATATACGATATGGTTGCTAATGTGTCTTCCAACTGATTTTCTTCTCGTGGGATATTCAAAAAAAATGATCTCCTTGAAGTACGAAATTAAGGTCAGCACATGCTCTCTATAAGGAATGAGATTCAGGTGCTTAGTATCCCATTCTCCCTTGATTTAACTGATTGTCAGGGCTGAGTCCCCATATACATTCAGGAACTTAATCCTCAAGTCAATAATAACTCGGATGCCCATGATGCATGCTTCATATTCGGCCATGTTGTTGGTACAGTCAAAGCATAATCTGGCAGTGAAGGGTGTATGGAAACCCTGAGGAGAGATAATTACAGCACCAATTCTGTTGCCAAGTGCATTAGAAGCTCCATCAAAAACCATAGTCCATCAGGATCCTAACTCGGGTCCTTCATATGGCCCAGGTTCTTCATAATCTTTAACTAACATAATTTTCTCATTCGGGAACTCGAAGTTCATAGATTGGTAGTCGTCTACGGCTTGATGAGCCAAATGGTCTTCCAGTACACTTCCTTTGATTTATTTCTGAGTGGTGTACTGAATGTCGTATTCTGTCAAGACCATTTTCCATCTGGATATTCTTCTGGAGAGTGCGGGCTTCTCGAATATGTATTTGATGGAATCCATTTTAGAGATTAATAGAGTAGTATGAGTCAACATATATTGTCTTAGCTGGCGAGCAGCCCATGCCAAAGCATAACAAGTTTTCTCGAGCAGTGAGTATCTTGTTTCACATTCGTTAAACTTTTTGCTAAGGTAGTATATTGCATGCTCTTTTTTGACCAGACTCGTCATGCTGGCCCAGTACACACCCCACTGAGTTCTCTAGCAATGTCGGATACATGATTAGAGGTCTTCCTTCAACTGGTGGCATCAGAATTGGAGGTTCTTGTAGGTACTCCTTGATTTTGTCAAAAGCTATCTGGAAATCGTCATTCCACTTTACTACCTGATCTTTCTTCAGCAACTTGAAGATCGACTCACAGGTAGTGGTCAAATGAGAAAAGAATTGGGAAATATAATTCAGTCATCCCAAGAAACCTCTGACTTCCTTCTCAGTATGGGGAGTGGGTATTTCTTGAATAGCTTTTACTTTAGTGGGATCAACCTTAATACCCTTACCTTTGACGATGAAACCCAAGAGCTTACTGGATCTAACCCCAAAGGGGCACTTGTTCAGATTCAACCTCAGCTTATACTTCTTCAGTCTCTCAAACAACTTATGTAGATGGTCAAGATGTTCCTCTTCAGTCTGAGATCTAGATATCATATCATCGATATAGACCTCTATCTCGTAATGAGTCATGTCATGGAACAAAGCTACCATAACACACTAATATGTTGCTTCGGAGTTCTTCAACCCAAAAGGCATAACCTTGTAGCAGAAAGTGCCTCATTGTGTGAAGAAGGTAGTTTTATCCATATCTTTTTGCGCCATCTTGATCTGATTAGACCCTGAGAAACCATCCATGAAGAAGAATACCTTGTGTTGAGTAGTGTTGTCGACCAAAAGATCAATATGTAGAAGTGGGAAGTCATCTTTGGGGATTGCCCTGTTCAGATCCCTGTAATCTACACACATATGCACCTTGTCGTCTTCCTTTGGTACCAGTACCATATTTGCAACCCATTGAGGATAGGATGTCACTGCTAAGAACCCAGCATTGAATAGTTTCATAACCTCGTCTTTAATATTTTTTGACATCTCAGGACGCATGCGACGAACCTTCTGCTTTATCGGAGTACAACCCTCTTTCATTGGAAAACGGTGAACCACAACATCAGTATCGAGCCCTGGCATGTCTTCGTATGAACAAGCGAAGATCTCAACATAGTCATGCAATATTTGTATTAACCTGTTCATGACACTGTCCTCCAGGTTGGCGTCGATCTTGACTTCTTTTATGTATGTCTCAGTACCCAGATTTACAACTTCAACCTGCTCTTCATGTGGTTGTATGGCCTTTTCCTCTTGCATTAACAGTATGACAAGTTCTCCAGGTATTTCACAATCTTCCTCACCTTCGTCCTCGACTTGGTAGATCGTATTTTCAAATTCATAAGTGGCAATAGTAGAGTCATTATCAATGGGATCCATAGTGGATGTGGATCTGCAATTTATTGTGTGGGTGTGTGTAAAAACACATAGCTATTTGAAAATGATAAAAGTAAAAAGAAAGACAGAGAGCATAAAATTTGAATTCAAAACATCCAATGCTTTATTAAATGAAAATATGTTTATGAAATGACAATCCTTAACAAACGAACTGTTGTGCCCCGGGTGAGGCACAAGGCTTAAAGTAATTATTTAAATATTACAAAGCCAAAACTTGAAAACATAAAAACAGAAATATAGCTATACTCCTGACTAAAGGAGATAGAGACAATGTCTTGAGCCTTCTAGTTGTTGATCACGTTCGATAGTAGGAAAGATCCAACTGTCAAGGTCATAATCACTGTCAGCATCTTCTATAGCATTGAATTCATTGTTTCTGACACATAATGGTGGTCTTCCAGCACGAGCGCAATGAACAACCCTCTGAAACTCGTCTTCTACAACAGCTTTAGCATATTTCAAGGAAGACATTATGGGCGGAACCCTGGAAACTATGGGAATGGCAGAGACGTTTTCAGATGAGGCAGGAGGGATGACTTCAAAAGTCTGATAGGGAGTCTCGATGAATTCATTGTCCATTTCTACATATCGGAATGAGTTCAAGTGGCTAACCATATACTCTTCTTTACGGAAGACAGTAACAATATTTCCGTTCATAGGATGCTTTAACTTCTGGTGCAAGGTTGAGGTGACAGTGCCTGCCCTATGGATCCAGGGGCGCCCCAATAAGCAAGAATTAGTTGGTCGAATATCTATTACATGGAAGGTAGATTCAAATATCTACGAACCTACCTTGATCGGAAGATCCACTTCTCCGTGTACCATCCTGTTTGATCCGTCAAAGGCTCAGACTATAATATCACTGGGTTTCAGCACAACCCCCTCACAATCAAGTCTATCAAGAGCGCCCTTCAATAGCACATTTTACAAGGAACCAATATCAACCAATACATGATCCAAAGTAGTGCCCTTGTATTAAATGTAGACATACAGGGCCTTATTGTGATTTTTCCTTCTGGAGTCAGATCAACATCAGAGAAACCTAATCCATTGTCAGTCGTTAAGCTAACAACATAACTTCTAAATTAATCGACAAAAATCTCTTGTGGCACGTGAGCAGTCTTCAAGAATTTTACTAAATCCTGTGCATGGGCTTCAGAACACAGTAATAGGGATAACATGGAGCTCTTAGATAGGGTCTTCCCCATCTGTTCGACAATCTTGTAGTCGCTCTTACAGATAATCTTCAACACCTCTTCCAACTCTTGTCTAGAGGTGTCTTCAACTGCAATTTCTTTAGGTGTCTCTATGTGGGCAGGCTCTATTATTTGCTCTTTTCCCCAAGCCTCAACAGTTAACTCGGTAGCAGTAACTCAAACAGGTGTAGCAACAGTCTTTGGAGAGATTTCCAGGGAGAAAACCCTCCCGCTTCTAGTAACCTTATTAGTCCCGGCAATATTGTCAATGCCGGGATCAACAACTTCAGTAACTTTATCTTCAATAATAGGTAGTTCTTGCTTGACGCCATGGTAGTAAACATTGGATCCATAGTTCCAAGGAGTAATTTTATTCGAAGAATATGGGATAGGTCCAAGTGTAATGATGGTCAAAGGAGCAGTTTTTAGATTGGCAATAATTCTTAAAGGACCTTTGGAGGTAACCCTGACAGGAGGGCCGAATATTACAGATAAATCTTGACACAGATTCTCAGCAGACAGAATCTTCTCGATCAGAATTATATGATTGTCCATTAGGCGTTGAATTCCTTCCTTCAGTAACTTGCAGCCATTGGGTTGGGATGCGCAGCAGTAACATTTTTCAATACAGCCCACAAATAAACCAGCCTGCAACAAATTCTTCTTGATAATTGGCAGGGGAGTAACCAACTCACCTACAGTAGAAACATAGAGAGCATCTTCAATAGCACTTATTCCTTTATCATGCTTCGGCATAGGTGTAGTAATTACATTCGGGGTCTCTGGAGGATCAAACTTAATTTCTTTGTTGTCAATCATATCTTGAATCTTGTTTTTCAGAGCCCAACAATTATTCTTGTCGTGCGCATGACTGTTGCAATAGTAGGAACTCTTTGCATTTGGATTATAATAAGGAGAGGAGGTGTTGGGGTTTTGAGGAGGCTCCCTCAATGTTATCAGCTCTGCTTTCAGATAATGTTGCAATGCTTGAGATAATGACATGTTGATCTTTGTAAACTGTCTTCTCGGAGCGTCTGAACTACGTTGATTGCCTTGTTGTTGTTGTTGAACAGGCGCATGACTAGAAATTAATACCGCTCCTACGGACTGATTACAATCATTTTTAACACGGGATTTCTGGCCATACCCAACATTGGTCTCCTTCTTATCACTGAAATTATTCTTCACATCTTTGAAGATACAACCACTGGAATTTTTCTGCTCTTGATACCACTTTCGACATGTTCTCCAATTAGAATCAGCTCCGTGAAACCAGATGAGGAGATTCCAATCATATGGTTAAAGAATGGCCCTGTCAAAGTACCTATGAACATATCCACCGACTCTCTATCAGATAACAGAGGTTGAACTCGTCTAGCCAGATCTCTCTACTTTTGGGCATACTCTTTGAACCCTTCATTCAAACCCATAGTCATGTTTTATAATTGTGCTTGAGTTGGTGCAAGGTCAGCATTATATTGATACTACTTGTAAAAAGTGGCGGCCAAGTCTTCCCAAGTACGGATGTTGGTTCCCTCCAGCTGATAGAACCACTCGAGTTGTATACCAGACAAACTTTCCTGAAATAAGTGAACCCATAACTTTTTGTCAGCAGTGTGGTGTTGGATCTTCCGAACATAGGACCTCAAATGAATTTTGGGACAAGAAACACCATCATATTTAGCAAAAGCGGGGACCTTGAAATTTTGAGGGATAACTACCCCTGGAATAAGATCCAGTTCTTCAAAATCCAATCCAGGCACTTTCTGGATTTCCATGGCTTTGAGGCGATCTTCCAACTGTTTGTATCTACCATCCGCGGGAGGATATTGTTCATCAGAGTAGTCTTCATCCTCAGGAATTTTCTCAGAACCTTGATTGCTTCCACCTTCAGCCTTAACACTTCTACCGTCTTCCTCTTGATTGTCATCTTCATCAGAGGAGATATCAACAATTTGAACCGGTTTAGTCGGACCTTTGAACCTTCTCCATATATTGAGGATATCAATTGGCTTTTGAGTCTTCTATTTTTTGGTGATGAGTGCCATCAACTCATTTGCCCCTTGGCTAGGTTCAGGGGGGTTTCCTAGAATTGGGCATTCTGTGCTTGGAGTTCCTTGACAGTCTATTCTAGAGCCATCTTTTACTAAAATAAACAGCAAGAAAATGAGAAAACATGTATGGGAAAACATGTTATATGATGATGCACGATATGTGGATGTAATGTTTTCAAGGATCTCGTCGGATAAACAAAATAAAATGTTAGAAATTGAGTCTAATTGCAGCTTTGATTGAAGAACTTTATGTTGAATGTCTTCTATGAAAGTCAAGCTCACCATGTCGAGTGGGTCTTAGCCATTGACTCAAAATAACGTACTCCGATCTTTGACGACATTGGATAGAGGAAAATAAATCCCCTTGCCTGCTAGACGTCGATTCATGATGCCTTGACGACATTTGGTTAGAGGAAAATAAATCCTCTTGCCCCTTGCTAGACGTCTGGTTCATTATACACCTGCATCACAGGCCCTTGAGATCCTTGAAACGGTTAAAAATGATATGGTATGATGTCATGATGTTATGATGTCATTTTTGAACAAATAATCAAACACAAGCAAAGCACACAAGGCCTTAGGTTCAAGCTTGCATGGAGTTTGTAGGTAAGTACGCTCTTTAAGTTCAGTTGGCTCAACCGTTCCTAAGAAAAGTAATCGGGTTCTAAGGATCTCAATATCACTGATCTTTCTCCCATGCATTGTTTCAGCACAACATCTGATTTGCGACCGAAATATTCCGAGAGTCTAATCTCAATGAGTGAAGTATCGAGTATCAACCAACTTCAGTCTTCACTAAAGCCAGCCATCTCACTACCTTCTAATGGCTAAGTTGGGTCAATTAAGGTTCTACAGTCAGTTAGTGCTTATGACACCACACGGCAGCCTAGTATTCTTCCCAACTGACCCGAGGGACACCAGTACCAACCAATATCGCTTCAACCATATCGGTCTATGTCGTACAGTTTCCACGACCTATAGCTACTTACTTAAAATGTCCCCAGATCCGTGTATAGAATCTTTGCAAGAAATAAAACCAAACAACCCTTTAAAAAATAAAGTAGAAAAATCAAACAAGGAAAGCATTTAAAAGTCACTAACTCTAAGGTAACCCCACTTTTAGTTCTCCCCAGCAGAGTCGACAGTTCTGTAATACGGTGGGAGAATTGACTTGTTTTGCATTTTATCGCAAATGTTACAGATAGCAAGAGTCGCCACCAACTTTTCTTTTATCCAATAAGGAAACGGTGAAAAGAATAGGAAAGACCTTTGATTATTTTCTAAGTTTGGGGGGTAGGTTATGAAAAGGGAAGGTGTTAGCACCCTTTTCATCAAAAGTTATCTACGGGCTCTTAATTGCTAGCTCACTTCGGAAATTCTTTGTGTATGTGTTTGTTTGAAAATATTATGAAAATCCATAAGTACGACAACTTTGTAATGATTCTTATATCAGTTAAGAATGTGTACAAAGTGTTTGTTTTTGAAAATATTTTAAAAAAAAGTGTTCGTGAAAAAAGATGTTTTATTTTTTTGTGAGCAAGCGATTAACAATATTCTACCCTTACTCATGATTTTTCGTGTTATTTTCCTCCTCATTTAGATAGTGCTACCCTACCATTCGTTAGTAGGAAGCCCCATCGTTGGATGTGTGAGGGACAAACGTAGGTCATCATACAATCATAAAGGAAACTTGCAGGGATACCTTAGCAATTCGAAGGGACTGTCATCATATATTCGTAGGCAACATCGAGGGACAAGATCATTTCTCGTAGGTAACTCGAGGGACATTGTGGGACTATAATCTTTATGATGATTTTAATAGAGGGTCTTTGCTAAGGGTATCCCTATGTTCGAGAGACATGACCATTTTTCCGAGGGAACAAGTGAGGTTATCCTAGAGGTGCAAGTGTGAATAGTGATTCATGTTCAGTTTATTTATCTTTGAAAATTAAGGTTTTCTAAGTTCAATTATTAGTCTTGCCATACAAACCCTAATTACTAGCAACAATATAGTAGAACAATGACAGGAAAAGTGAAGCACGGAAAATAAAGTTCTACGTTGTTACAAGGCTTTGGGAGTGGGGGTACCACCAATAAAATCGGGGGAAAAGTAGTAAACCCTAATTAAAACTATTACAAATTGTAGCAGTTACATAATCAGAAAAATAACGCGAAAATAATAAAGTACGCGAAGATTGTAAAATAAAGGGAAAAAGGAAATTGTTTTTTGATTTTGATAGAAAGAAAATGATTTCATGATTAACCTAAAACCCTAATTAATTTTAATTAAAAAAAAATTCATGAATTAAACCTAAAACCTAAATTGATTATAATTGCAAAAAGAAGGGTTTAATGATAACAACCTAAAAAACTAAATTATTGATTTAAAAAAAAAGAAATTAATTTAATTAAAAATATTAAATAAGTTAATTAAAAAATCTAAATTCTAAATTAATTTTAATTTTAAAAAAAGTTAATCTAATTATGTAAAAAAATATTAGTTAAAATAAAAAAATGATATTGGGCCTGTATTGAAGCAAACCGGGGGTGTGAGTAGTAAGACTGGCTAAAGCCCAAGACAAGAGGCCCAATATGCTGATATGGCATGTGTGATCCAGCGCAATAGATCCAGGAGATCCATGGTGTGTGCGCAGGTTCTGGCACGTTGATCTGGATCTAATGAGATCCAATGGTGCTATCGAGAGGGTGCATCATTGAGGCATAAGGATGGCTTCACTGGATCAAACATACCAGCCCGGGTACACGCAAGGAGGGGTTATGGGTTTGGTTTGCGATGGATAAGGATTGGTATCAACTTCTGGAATCTTCAGGAAGTTGATGTGAAGCTCAAAACCGGTTGAAACTCGCTGGAGAATAGGGTTTGTCTTTACCCTAATCTTTGGAACTTTAAGAATTTTTTAGGGGTGTGTTTGAGGTTGATTTTTTGTGTCCTAATGGTCTGAGCTTGTTGTGTATATATAGGACAATCAGATTAGGTTAAAAAAAGTAGGAGGAATCATGTCATTAAGAGGTGAATATTTAATTCAAAATTTGTATGGAAACTTGCAATTTTTGGCTCAATCTTGCACCAATTAACCTTGCACAAATTTGACATCTTGTGATGTAATCTTGGGCCTCCAAAATTACTGAAATCAAAATCCTTGTGTCTTAGTCCATTAATTTTATATTTTATTTAATTTATTTTGAGTTTAATTAAATAAAAATCAAAATAAATAAAATAAAAAATAAAAGATAATGCATGAATGGACTTATGGGTCCTTAAACATGTCATGAACACGTTTGGATCTGAAAAAATTAGGCCCAATAGCCCAAAATTACAAATTTGCTCAATTTGGAATTCAAGCATTCTCTCAAAATTTCCAAACTTGCACTGGCCATAACTCTCTCAATTTTCATCATTTGAAGGTGATCTTGGACTTTTTTGAAATATCAAGATGTCTTCTACAATCTCTCTTTTGATCATTTTTTACTTTGTGGACTTTATCTTGATGTTAGTTGCCTTGACAAAAAGTATCTTTATGTTGACTTTTGAAATGACCTATAATGTTTTGGCCCATATCTCTCAAATGAAGCATTTTTTGGACTTGAGCTTAGAGTTTAAAAGTTGTAGAGAATTAAATTCCCTTAAAAATTATCTTTGGTTGGGGAAAAGTTGATGAAGCATGTGAAAGTTATGCTTGGTCAAACTTTAGTTGACTTCTCTTAAGGAAACCTTAATTTGGCAACTTTTGACTTTTGATGATTTGAGGGATTTCCTTGAGGAATCATGAACAACCCTTGATTAAATGATGAATATGACTTCAAAATGTTGATGTTGACCAAAAATTGAGGTTTGATTGTATGTTGACCGTAGTTGACTTTTTACCCAATACAGTTGATTTCCAGTCATTTGAGCAATTGACTGAGCAAACTTGTGATGCAAGTCTTAAAACTTGACATGAGAATTCCTATGGACATATGAAGAACCATGAAAACCACTTGAGTCCTTGGAAACCCAATCTTCTTTGTGAAAGATAAAACCCTAGTTGTGGGCCCATTGCTTAGGAGGAGAATTTGTCTGACCAATTCTTGAACAACCTTTAACATTTGAGAACCCTAGGAGAATGTCTTGAAGAAAAATGGGAGGAAAATTTTTGGGGTACAATATAAATTATGGCAGAGAAGACTAAGTTTGAGGTGGAGGTTTCTATTATGCATACTAGTAGTAGTGAGGAAACAATTATAGTGGCATATGATTATCATTTAACTTGTGATAAGTTAAGGAGTAATATTGTGCCAAAGGTTGAAAAACGAGAAAACCGAGACCTTCAACGAGGAATTCAAAAGGAAAGAGAGTCAAAGATGTTTGAAGAACCAAATTTGATGGATTTTTAAACTTCTGATCCAAAAAACATGGTTCAAAACAAGTGTATGCAAGTGGAAAAATCCAGGTTAAAGTGTGTTGTGGACTTAATTAAGGTTGTTGAATTAAGATTCAAAAATGAGATATCAACGATGTGTTTGATGGGTAAATTTGCATCACAATCAATTTCAAGTCAAGGTAGAGAATCGTAATATATGTTTAAAACCGGATGTGATGAAGTGAGGAAAAAATATTTCGAGATTGTAAGAAATCAAAATGTCAGAAAATCATCAAGGAAGTTAATGAGAGACAAGTGTAGATGTGGAGTGGAAGTCTGATAGAGAAGTCAATGGCAACAACGACATTGAAGTAGTGAGGAAGGTGATATGATGGCCAGACATCCAAAGTTGATGGAGCACGACACCTTCGAAACAATAAAAGTGGTTAAATGGAGGAATCACAATGTGAACAACTATTATGGATCTATGTGTTATGCATGTTCAACTATCTGTAACAATAAATTGATATTGTTGATTTTGGTGATGGAAAAACCTTATGCAAAATAGAACTCATTGAAGCCTTTAATAAAAAATATGAAATTAGTTTAACGGTTAATATGTTTTCTACAATGACAATTGTCAATCCACCTCAATGATGACAACAACTATAGTTAAACAATGTTCGTGGAAGTCTTTGGTGATAACTGTCAAAGGGGGAGTTGAAATCAGCTGCACAACAATCTTTGATGAATACATATGTTTAAGAAGTTATCTCAAGCCTCCACTACTACAAAATATACATTTCTTAAAGGTTTATTACAATGACAATTTACAAAAATCCCACAAAACTTATTCAACTAATATGGATCAAGGAACAATGTCAAGAATACTTGTAAGACAGAAACATGAAACTCATTTATTTGTCTTTCTCTTCACATTTTTGGGTCTTACGTGAAACATTTTCCACCATTCTCCAACTTGTTATTGTTGTGAAAACTATTTGTATTTTATGATTTGTTATTTTTCTTGTTGTTGAGACACTAAATCATGTATGTTAAATGCTTTTTTGTTGAGTTATTTTATTGTTTTTGCAAAATAATAAAATGTTTACAATTACTGTTGTTGTAGTTTTTGTTAGTTATATTGTTTTTGTTGACTTATGTTGTTATTTTTGTTTATACAAGTAAAAGGCTTTTTTAATGTTGGCGTTTTTGTTGAGTTATATATGTTTTTTTATTGAGTTATATATGTTATTGTTGTGGTTTTTGATAGTTATGTTGTTGTTTTTTTAGTTATGTTGTTGTTTTTGTTGATACAAGTAAAAGGTTTTTGTTAATGTTGATGTTTTTGTTGAGTTATATATGTTGTTTGGGTTGAGATAAGTAAAAGGTTTATGATATTGTTGTGGTTTTTTTAGTTAAGTTGTTGTTTTTGTTAATACAAGTAAAAGATTTTTGTTAATGTTGATGCTTTTGTTGAGTTATATATGTTGTCCTATGTTGTTGTTGAGAATGTTTTTGTTTGTGTAGCTTACATTTTTGTTCAGCCCAACATGTGTAGAGAGCGTAGTAAAGTGATAGAAGATACAACTGAATTTCATATATTGTATGTGTATTCACTGTTTTACCAACTCTTCACTGAACATATAACCTATCAAAACAAATTATAGAATAATAATAAAAAAGTTAAGTTATATTTTAAGACCAAATTACACTAATTAATGTTTTTTTGAGCATTCTGAAGCCCATTATCCATATATCACTCTTTAATAGTTATAATTTGGTTAGATACTTCTAGTTCTTCAGTCAACACTTTCTTTTCTACTAGTTCATTATACAAAGCATCAAATTTATTGAAAAATTACAATTCATCATCATTATGATGATAATGATAATGATGATGAATCAGAATTTCTCAACAAATTGTTAATTTGCAAAATGAATTGGTAGAGAAGGAAGTGTTGATTGAAGAATTAGAAGTATTGAACCAAATTCTAATTTTTAAAGAGAGGTATATGGATAATGAGTTGCAGAAAGTTAGCAAAAATATTAATTAGTGTAAGTTTCTCTTCAAATATAACTTAATTTTTCATATTATTAGTTTCTAAATCAAATTAGAAGGTTGTATGTTTAGTGAGCAGTTCTTGAAACAAACATACTTCACACAAGTCATTATAAACTCAAATGTATATATCATATCAATTGGAATCCACAATTGTAGTGAAATGTTGTGAGCTAACTATTTCACTATGTTTGAAACTTACAATCATGGTCAAATGTATTAATCATCTAAAATTCTAGTGTTCCATATCGAACCTATGACCATTCCGCCTTTTACTATGGTTGGTTTTTTCAACTATGACTAAATATTGAGCATAATTCTCATTTTACCACAACTACTAACTCATGGTAGAAAAGAGGACACTTACTACCACACCCTTCGTTATCACATACCTCAAACTGTGATGAAATCCTTCTCCTAACCATGGTGAAAAATTGTTTTAGTAGTAGTGCTCATCAGTTAGAAGAGTGAATTTCTAGTTGAAGTGCTAATCAAGGGAATTTGAAAATCTAAAGTTGTGAAACAAATAAAGTATGGAATCTCGCTTAGGCATTCACTTAGTGGGTGTCTGAGTGGTCAATTTAATATAAAAGGTATTAGAGTAATTTTTGAAGTACTAAGAAAACTCACACATACAAAATATTTTCAAAACCTCTATTTCATTTGACAAAATACTTGAATTTTTTTTTTACACTAAGCTAATTGATTATTAACTTGTTTAATTAATTAGGTGGACTTTTTACATTAGTTAATTGATTACTACATTGAGGATAATTGATTAACTCATTTGTAACAATTCCAATAGATTAGAGAATCTATTAATCAATTAATTCATATAGTTTTTATAGGATTTTCTTTACTGGATAAGGGTTTCCTTCTTTTTTAGTGCTTTAATCGATAAAATTATTATTTAATTGATCAAATTATTTAATTTGATCCATGAATCATTTCCTTTTTAAGCCAATTTTTCCTATAAAAGAGACTTCTACTCATTTCTTTTTGCCCCAGTTTTCTGTAAAGAATTATTTCTATCATTCTAACTACTCTCTTCTCTTCTATTTTCTATTTTTCAGTAAAGTTTCTCTAATACCTTGAGAGTGAAAAATTCTTGTGAATGTTGTATTGTAATAGTGCTATGTTGAATTTGTATTTTTCTCAGCAGGGTATTTATCTTGTGTAATATCTCTATAAGTGTTGATTTGTAGTTGTTGAACTTAGAATATTAAAAGATGTGTTTGGTTCTTGAGCTTAGCATGTTAAAAGCCAAAATTAGTTCTTGAGCTTAGCCTAATAAAAGTTATGTTTGATTCTTGAGCTTAAACTAAGAAAAGCTCTGTTTAGTTCTTGAGCTTGACATGTTAGAAACTCTGTTTAGTTTTGAGCTTAACCAAAATCACATTGCCTGACAATAAATAATAACAATTAACATCAGCAAAAAAAATCAAGAAACTCAATACATGTGCAAAAACTACATGTATTGTGCAAAAACTCAATAATAACAATTATGTGCAAAAACCACAACTTAAACAATTCTATAAAACTCATCAAGATAAACTTAATTTTCATGTAACTCAAAGAAACATTTTGCCCAATGGAGTCGCAAGTCATACAAATCATCTTGTGTTAATTCTGTTGGGTCATCAAATACCTATAATACATAAATATAACAATATAGAGTTATTTTTTAAAAATTCATATTAAGTCGAAAAACAAAAAGTAAATAACAAAGTAAAGTTATTTTTAGTACCTGCATCCAATTCTCGGTTATATTAGCATAGACAATATCCAACATATCTTTCATCACATAGTATCCACAATCATTAGAGTTATGTTGTTGCCTTATCTACAATTGAATGACATAATTAGTGAATATTTATCATAAATTTAACTATAGAATTACAATTTACATCACACTTACATTGGGATGAAGCCATGTATCCTTTTTTCTATTTCCATTTGCCATTTGATGAATCCCAAAAGAACTAATACAGAAATATAAACATCACATAACTAAATTTACTCGCCAATGAAAAATCACATAACTATTAGTTGTCAATGAAAGTCACATGAAAGATAAACTTACTTTGTAATAATTTTCTTCGTGTTCTTGTCAATTTCCCGATGAAGTGAACAAAATACGACAACTAAATTGTCTCTTGAACACATCACTATTAATTGTCAATGTCTCCTGTACGTGTGTGTGGAAACAGAAAAGTCACATAAAATATATATGTTATCAAAATTAAATAATATAAAACACAATTTCATAAAAATTCTTACCCATGAATTAATGGTAGTAAGTGGCACACTCTGTTTTCATCACGTAACTTTTGTAGTACGTAATTTTTAACATCCTCTTGAGATTTTGCTACATTATCATTATAAATACATCTAGTAGGATCCATAAATCCATATAATTCTGAAATGGAATTCTCAAGACATACACGATGAATATATCTGAATAATTTTAAAATAAACATTAGAATCAAAGTGATGAGAGATATAACATATTAATAGAGATTGACTTTAATAAAAAAATAAAATATACTTAAGTGCACCAAATTTGCAGAATAGACACGTCAAGCCAATGACCTAAACCCACCAATAACTCTCTGATACACTTAGCTGAAACATAAAAATTAGAGACACTCGCACAATGACTTAATTGTATTGCCAAATAGTTATCATCCATTTTCAAAACCATGAGTAACAATATCTGAACATCATCAACTTCCACATCTTTTGTGCTCTCTTTTGTGTTTCCTTTTGCAGCTGAACAACTTCCTTTTCCGCTTCCATCGATAATTTCCATTTTTTCAATGCATTTAATATCACCTGTGCTTTGTGATAAACCCATAGACTTAAGTGTCTCCATTAATGATTGTTGAAACATCTTACGCTCTTCAACCAACTTTTCTTCAAGTTCATCTCTAAGTTTTGTTTCCAATATTGCAAGTTGTTCATTTACGTCAATATGTTGACGTGACCTTCCAAAGTAAGTGCTTTGTTTATAGTGTTTTCCAACACCACAAACACGACCTCCATGCTCAGATGTTCCAATGGCTAATGATAAGATATCGTTATGTCCATCCGGAACAATTGCACCATTTTTAGCTTCTTAAACTAGAGAATCCTACAAAATGCAAAAACAACAATTAATCAATCACAAATATAATGATACTTGAATAATTTTTCGTTGTTTACTTACAATTTTTTCAGCAACCTCTTGTGTAGATTTTGATGTGTATTCTCCTCCTTTCTTTTGTCGTTCTCTCTTCCATAACTCATGGCGTGACGGTGGATATGGACTACCATTATCATCTAATGTGGAATTATCTCTCAATGATGACTTTTCTTTCATAATTTTCTCCTCAAGCAAGAGATACCCTCCACGAGACAATACGTGTGGGTATACATTCTTAGCCACATTATCCTTACCCTTTTGACTTTTTTCCTATTATAAACTCAAACAAGTAATTAATCACTAAATATAATAAAAATGTTATGCACACAAAAACATATAACTCCTACTAACCTTAAATTCAGGGGTATCTCGAATCTTGAGAAACTCTTTCCATGGGTCTTCCGTAATAAACTTATACTTGACATATGGAGGAGGATCATTTTCTATGGGATGATGAATATATCTATCTGTGAGTTGTGTCTTAAAACCTCTCCATCGCTCTCCCGCATATTTAATCCATTCTTTCTTCAACCTATCCTTCTTTGGATCTTTACATTCTGGAATAGTAAAATGAGCCTACAAATATAGTATATGTCATATGTTGTTAATTAGTATATGATTATAAAATATAATAAAGTATTGTATTTAAAATACCTGAATATCAGTCCAAATAGCATCTTTTACGCCTTCATCTACTTCTTTCTAATCATTTTTCACAATACTACAGTATTGCCGAGCAAGAGATGTTATATAACTCTTGAAATGTGTAGCATTTTTAGCAACACCAATACATTCATAGGTTCTTGCATTAAACTCGACCTTTATCTTTTCACCTATTTGGTGAACTTTGTCAATTTGTGTCATTAAAGTGGGACCTCTAACTCTTCTTTTATTGGGGTTTGAATCACCCATGTACCTGTTTACACAAAACAAAAATAATTAGAAATAATATTAAGCACAAAATAAAAACAATTAGAAATAAAATTAAGCACAAAATAAAAACAATTAGAAAATAAAGTAACGTGGAATTAACTTATACAACAAATCTTACTAGTCCTCCCATATCCCTTCTTCATGGTCTATGCGAATAGCATGCACATCATCCCCTTCATTTTCTTCAATGAATGTAGTCACATTTGTTGAGAAATGATGAGTTTCAGAAATATCAAGATTCTCATCATGATTTTCATCACTATCATGGACCTTTCCTTGTAAAACCACTGACCACTTTTTATTAGAAGGATCTGTGACATAAAACACTTGTTTTGCTTGAGATGCCATGATGAATGGTTCGTTCGCATAAGCTAACTTGCTAAGATCAACCAGTGTAACTCCAAATTCATCGATTCTTACACCACTGTTGATATCAATCCATTTGCATTTAAATACAGGAACTTTAAACACAATATAATTAACTTCCCAAATCTCTTCAATCACCCCAAAGTATGGTGTAGATGCCATAACCGGGTTTTTATCTTTAGCACTAGAGAAGTGCATGGACTCGGCCACAATCATTACCCCACTATTTTGCACGGTACTACGGTCATCCTTTGACTTTGTATAAAAAGAGGTTTTATTAATATCATATCCACTCCAAGTTATTATGTTACATTTAGGCCCGTAAGACAACCACTTAATTGTATTAGAAACACTATCTTCATTAGCAATTCTTTCTTTAAACCACTCAGAGAAACTCTTATTATGCTCTTTTAACAACCCTCTTTCATTCATCTTGGGGTACTTTTTCTTTATGATGCTTTTGTGAGCAGATAAGTAAGGTTGAACTTCATATATGTTATTCAATATATACAAATGCGCTTGAACAACCACATCAATACTTAAGTTCTTGACTTTTAAACCTTGTGTACCCACACCCTCATATCTTCCATCATGACGAGACTTGGGAACCCCTACAACATCCACTCCTGACAAATAGTTAGAATAAAACTCAATTTCTTCTTCTGTAATGTACCTCTCAATAATCGATGCTTCTGGACTATGTGGGTTTTTTGTATACCCTTTTAGAATCTTCATGTATCTCTCTATTGGATACATCCACCGTAAAAAAACTGGACCACATAATCTAATCTCCCTTACTAGATGAACAATCAAGTGAACCATAATGTCAAAAAATGAAGGAGGAAAATACATCTCTAATTGGCACAAGATAACGGCAGCCTCATTTTCCAAATCGTCTAACTTTAGTGGATCAATGGTGTGATCGGTGGATCTGGAACTGACTGTTTAACGCTGGTTCGCGAAATGTCGCGGAAGCAAGAGTCGCCACCGTCTTTTATTTTCTCCAAATGGAAAGGACAAAAGCACAGAAAAATTCCTTAAAGAGATTGCTCTCGGTTCGGGAGGTAGATTATAGAAAGGGAAGGTGTTAGCACCCTTTCTATCCATGGTTATCCATGGGCTCTTAGATACTTGCTCACTTGTGTTTTCAAAAATGGTTTGTTTGCTTTTCAACTGTGGGTTTTAAAAAGTTTCTTTGAAAATTCCAGTTCGACTCTTGTATCGGTCCTCAAGAGTGTTTGAAAAATGCTTTCGAAAGCTTTTTGAAAATGTGTTGGTGTGAAAAGTATTTTTGAATTTTGTTTTGAAGTTTAGAGCAAGTATCTAGAGTCGTCTACCTACCCTAAGGAATTCGTCTGTGTAGATGTCCTTTAAAGTAGTGCCATCCCACCATTGAGAGGTAGGTAGCACCACCGTTGGAGGTGTTCGGGTCAATTCGAAGGTTCGGGACATGGTGATCACCAGAGCAATGGGAAGACACCTTAGAAGCTACCCTCATGCCAGGTTCCCGGATCATGAGGACTTACTAAGACATCCTCTACTCGACGATCACCTTTCGAGGCAAGGCAACAGTGAGGCGTACCCTAGGGGTGGTGTGTGATTTGTGTGTCAGATTCATTTATTTTATCTTGTCATGTTATGAGTGAGCTACGCGTTTGTTTTTATTTTTGTCATTCATTCTTGCATGCATTTATTTAACAGTTAAAAAATTGCGAGAAATAAAAGTTCTAGACTATTACAAAGGCGCGGGTCCACATCGCCAAAATTTCCAGGACCCGATTTGACAGAAAGTAAATAAATAAAGTAAAGTGCGAAAGATAAATATTTACATGGCTTTGGGAGAGGTACATAAATAATTAAAAGAAACGAGATAAATGTGCGAATTGAATTAGGATTGGAAACGAGGGCGTTGGACCCTTTTTAATGAAATTAAATTAAATGATTATTAAATTAATGAAATTAAAAAAAAGAGAAATTATTTTTTGAGATTTTTGCATTTATGGTTTTAATGAGAAAGATCAATTGAAATTAAAATGTTAACCCTAATTCTAATTGTTTTTTAGTTTATTAAGAAAGTATTAAAGTTAAACCTAAGATTAATCTAATTATTTACATGGTAATTTGATTATAAAAATAATATTTAATAATTAATTATTATGAAAGAAAAAAAAGGATAAAAAATTAATACAAACCCTAATTCTACCAATTTTAAATTAATTAAGAAAATGCTTGAATTAAACCTAATTTAATAGCTAAAATTAATGAATAATATTTATTTACAAAAAATAACATTTAAATAAAAATACTTATTTTTTGTCTTTTTCTGATTTTATATTGTTTTTTATGTTTTTCATGAAAATATTAAATTAAAGGAAATAATTAAAAAAACAATAATTGAAATAAATAAAAAAAATGAAAAAATATAAAAGATTGCAAACCTAGGGGGGGTCTGTCCCCAAATGGGAGGTGAAGTCTTAGCATTTTAGGCCCAATAAGCCTTTGGCCTCGTTGACTCTGACGCTAGCATGTGGCATCTTTGACTAGAGTCCATGGTATTCACCAGATCTGGGTCTTTGGATTGATCTTTCTATACGCGTGGCAAGCAATGCCTATGCTTGCCAAACGCGCTGCTTGATTTCTTTGTATATCATATAACTAATAAACCTTATAAAATAAAAACAAACGTTAGTGGGAATTTTAGCGCGAAATTTGAATGAACCACTTACGCCTCGCCACCTAGCCTTCTTCTTCCTCGTTGGTTTTTTTCCTGAAACAAAAAGGAAATTGGCAACGGTTTTGAACCGTCCCCAAATGTACAGTTTGCCAAAATGGCGAATAGCTCGTAGTGGCTCATAAATTGAGCGCGAGGTATCTATTCCAATCGTCCAATCATGCTGAGTTTGGTCATGGTATTGAGAGGTTCCAATGTTACAGCATTTAAAAGTACCCAATTCAAAGCTTGAAAAACCCTAAAAGACAACAATGGCAGATTCGTGTATGGTATATAAAAACTCAATCAAATAATGTGGTTAGCTTCAGAATCAAGTAATTAGTGTGAATCCATAAACAAAATGCCATGAGAATGCCTGCAAATCAAAACACGAATATGCATTTATATGAAAAAAATTTGATTTCTGTATACCGATCCAAGGCGTTAGAGTTGATGTTCTTGATTGGAATAGTCTCCTGGTCACCTTGGCAAGCTAATGGAGTGATTATTTGACCTTGAAAAGCCCTAAAACCTAGTTTTCAGTTTTCAACTCTTTTGAGAAAATTCAAGTTTTTGTTATGGCTTTTCTGCGCAGCTGGGACCTCATGGGCACGAGGGTTTGCATATGTATATGAGTGTGAGTGATTAGGGTTGAGAATTTGATCAAAAAAATCCATGAATTGATGAAGGGTGTGATCGGTGGATCTGGAACTGACCGTTTAACGCTGGTTCGCGAAATGTCGCGGAAGCAAGAGTCGCCACCGTCTTTTATTTTCTCCAAATGGAAAGGACAAAAGCACAGAAAAATTCCTTATAGAGATTGCTCTCGGTTCGGGAGGTAGATTATAGAAAGGGAAGGTGTTAGCACCCTTTCTATCCATGGTTATCCATGGGCTCTTAGATACTTGCTCACTTGTGTTTTCAAAATGGTTTGTTTGCTTTTCAACTGTGGGTTTTAAAAAGTTTCTTTGAAAATTCCAGTTCGACTCTTGTATCGGTCCTCAAGAGTGTTTGAAAAATTGCTTTCGAAAGCTTTTTGAAAAGGTGTCGGTGTGAAAAGTATTTTTTGAATTTTGTTTTGAAATTAGAGTAAGTATCTAGAGTCGTCTACCTACCCTAAGGAATTCGTCTGTGTAAATATCCTTTAAAGTAGTGCCATCCCACCATTGAGAGGTAGGTAGCACCACCGTTGGAGGTGTTCGGGTCAATTCGAGGTTCGGGACATGGTGATCACCAGAGTAATGGGAAGACACCTTAGAAGCTACCCTCATGCCAGGTTCCCGGATCATGAGGACTTACTAAGACATCCTCTACTCGACGATCACCTTTCGAGGCAAGGCAACAGTGAGGCGTACCCTAGGGGTGGTGTGTGCGAATTGTGTGTCGTTTTCATTTGTATTTGTCTTGTCATGTTATTGGTGTTCTACGCTTGATTTTATTTAAGGCCATTCATTCTTGCATGCTTTGTTTAACAGTTAAAAGATTGCGAGAAAGGTAAAGTTCTAAACTATTACAAAAGGCACGGGTCCACATCGCCAAAATTAACCAGGACCCGATTTGACAGAAAATAAATAAATTGAAAGTGCGAGAAGTAATTACAAGGCTTCGGGAGAGATACATAATTATTCAGGCAAAATAAAATAAATGTACGAATAAATAAGAAATTAAGAACGAGGGCGTTGGACCCTTTTTGCAAAAATTAAAATTAATGAGGAATTAAAATTAAAATTAAAAGAAAGCAAGAATTTGTTTTTTTTTTAATGTTTTTTAGTGTTTTATGATTTAATATAGAAAGAGAATTAATGAAGATTAAAATGAGACGCAAACCCTAATTCTAATGGCTTTTAATTTATTTAAGAAAACATTAAATTTAACCTAAATTAAACCTAATTTTTATTTACAATTTTAATTATGAAAATAAATAAAATAAATAATATTATTGTGAAAAAGAAAAATTAAAAGGAATAAAACATTTATTAAACCTAATTCTATATTTTTTAGATTTTGTTATGAAAGGGAGTTAAAATTGCAACCTAATTTAAAACTAAATTTATTTACATGCATTTATTTATGAGAAAATATTAAAATAAAATATTTATTATGTTTTTTGTCTTTTCTGATTTTTAGGCATTTTTTATATTTTGTAGAAATAATTAATTAATTTAAAACAATAAAGAAAATAAAATAATAATTGAAAATAAAATATAAGAAATATAGAGAATTGCAAACCAGGGGGGGTGGTAGTCCCCAAAGTGGAGGTGTAATCTTGAATAATTTGGCCCAATAATCTGAGTCCATTTGACCTTTCCAATTAGCATGCTGAAGCGTTGACTAGGGCGTAGCGTGTTCTTTGAATCCATGCCTTTGATTTGATCTCCCAGGACGCGTGGACGTTGGATAATGAAAGTGTATGGTGAACCACACTGCTGAGCCTGCATATGAACGCATATTGGGAAAAAACAAATGGAAAGGGTGAAGACCTGGGATCGAACCCAGGTCATTCACTTTACCAACAACTTCATTTGCCACTGAGCCACTACGTATGTATTTAATATATAATAGTTAATGAATATTATAAAAGAAAAGAGAGTCAGTGGCCCCCAACGCGCGCTAAATTTAAACGGACCAACCAACGCCTCCCACGTAGTCGTCTTCCTCGCGTCTTTGTTTTTTTCCTAAAATAAAAGAAACATAGGCAACGGTTTTCACGCGTTGCCTAAGGTAACATATCAAGAAATAGCGATTAGCCCTGGGGGCCCTATAAATTAGGCGCAAATATGGATTCTTCTTCGTCCAAGCTTGCTGAATACAACCATGGTACTCTTGAAGGCCAATTTTTCTTGGTTTCAAAATCCCCAATTGGAGGTCCTGTAAACCCTAAGAATTGATAATGGCGAAATCGTGTATACAGCTCAAAAAACACAATTAAATACATAGGTTAGCTTCAGAATCAAATAACCAACATGAATCAACAATTATATTTCACAAAGAATGTGTGGAGTATGATGTACGATTATGAAATTTTCTTGATACAGCTTGCGTTCATGTTACCAATTCTTGGAGTTTGAATGGATGTTTGTGATTGTAATCGCTTCTGGGCAACCTTGGCAAGCTAATGGAACAAGTTTCGTGCCTTGAATCCACCTAAAAAGTGTTTTTCAGATTTGAGTTTTTTAGAGAAAAATTCAAGTTTGCAATGGAGTATTCTGAGCAGCTGCGCCTGTGTTTGCATTAGGGTTATGTTTCTTGTATATGTAGGAACAATTAGGTTAAGAAATCTGATCCAAAAGGCTTAGCATCCATGACTTTGAAAGATTTGATTTGCAAGATCTTTTTTCAAATATTTTTCATATGTTTTTGTACCAATTAAGATCAAATCACTCCAAATCTTTCCACATTTGCATATGCACGAAATCTTGAGGCTAAAACATGTATAAAAAGATTGGTTAGGTTAAGCTAAGTATTTTTCATATATTTAAATGATTTAAATGAATTAATATAAATAAAAATTCAAATAAATAAATAAAAATGAAGAAATACTTCCCTTTGGGCCAAGTGGTCGTGCACATGTCATGGATGATGAATCATGGAAGAAAAAATGGGCCCATTAGCAATTTTAGGTCATTTGAAGTAATGTTGACTTTTCAAAATATCCAAACATTTCCCAACTTCCACAAGGCATAACTTGCTCAATTTTTAAGCTTTTCTCATGTTCTTGGACATTTTGGAAAGGACTTTGAGTCCTCTAACCAATTTCTTTGGTCCCATGTCATTTTGATTTACCAATCTCAAGTTATGGCCTTTGACTTAAAGTCCCTTTTTGTTGACTTTTGAAAATGACCTATAATGTTGAAATTGATAACTTTTTGTGAGAGCATTTCTTGGACTTGAAGTATGAAGATGAGTTGTAGGAAATGTCTTTCTCTTCAAAATGAGCTTTGGATGGAATTTTTCTGATAATCCATGTGAAAGTTATGCCCTGGTCAATTTCAGTTGACTTTTTCAGCTGTCCAAATAAGGAAACTTTTGCATCTTGATGATTTCTGAGCCAAATTTTGAGAATCATGATCAAGCATTGATCAAATGATGTTTGTGGCTTCAAAATGATATGTTGACCAAAAATTTGAACTTTTGACTGTCAAATGACCATTTTGCCCCTACAGTTGACTATAGTGCAATTTAGGGTTTTGACTGTGTAATTTTGTACTGAATACCTTGAAACTTGATATGAGGATACTTGATCATATTTGTAGGCATATGAGACTTGATTGGACCTTTGAAAACTTCATTTTCTTGATCAGAACACCAACCCTAATTTTGACTGTATAGGAGGTCTTTGACTGTGCAACCCTTGGGGAACTTTGAAGCATGACTTGGCAATTTCTTGAAGAACATGGGAGGGCAAATTTTGGGGTACAACAGTTGGCCCTGTTCAATCTTCTTAGACCTAAGGATGCAGATTGGCTGACGTGCCTTTCGTAATCCGAGGGTGGAAGATGATTGAACACTAAAGTGCCCAGAAATTTGCGCTCACATAGTAGCAGTGTGGTGGAATGGGCTTATAGATGCCATTTAGAGGTTGCTGGATAGGATGATGGGCTTATAGATGCCATCTGGATATTGATTGCATAAGAGATTCCTTAGCGAGAGCCTGCATACCTGCAAAAGAAAAAAGAGTACCTGACACGTTGCAGGAGCTGGTTTTCAGATACTCGGTATGGATGTGTCCTGACTGGTTACAGGAGCTGAGTCTGGAGCTTCGCAAGATGATGAATGAACCAGGGATGGTTACTACCTTAGCAGGAACGGTAAGAGGACCTTGGGCGACTTTATCTTCAACAACGCTCGTTGAGAAAATCTTAGTGAGAATTACCGTCTTTGCAGTATCGGGAAGAAAACCAATAGGCAATTATAATCTGAAAGGGAATTGTCACCTCACTCACCGTCGGAGAGGGAACCATAAGAAAAGGAATTATCACCTCACTCACCGTCGGAGAGGGGACCATAGGAGACTATCACCTCACTCACCGTCGGAGAGGGAAACATCTGAAAAGGAATTACCACCTCACTCACCGTCGGAGAGGGAACCATAGGAGACTATCACCTCACTCACCGTCGGAGAGGGAAACGTCTGAAAAGGAATTACCACCTCACTCACCGTTGGAGAGGGGACCATAGGAGACTATCACCTCACTCACCGTCGGAGAGGGAAACATCTGAAAAGGAATTACCACCTCACTCACCGTCGGAGAGGGAACCATAGGAGACTATCACCTCACTCACCGTCGGAGAGGGAACTATCTGGGATAACTTCTACTGAGTCTTTATCAGAAAAATCTGTTGGGAGTCGATTTAGCTGGACTAGAGAAGGCCTTGAAATATGTTTGAGAATTTTAACTGCATCTTTCCTGAAAGGTAGAGGTCAGTCATATGCAATGCATGATATGGATCAAGCAATGATGTTCTCAACGTAAGTGGGATTTGTATGATATAATGCGTCTATACATGCTATAATGATGTATGTGATGTTTTATGAATGTGTTTTGCGTCTAGGAAAATAGATCCTTGACGGGTGCCGGGAAGTCATATCCTGGGCTGATGTTGAAGAATAGATTTTGCTTCCGCTGGGGATGATAACTGCAAGAATACCGGTAGGAGAAGATGACTCCGTTGCGGAATAAACTTGGCAAATGGAAGATCCTGCGGGGAGAAAAGATACTCTAGCGACCATGCTGGGAAGCAATACTCTGTGGGAAGAGGGATGCCTTGCTGAGTGTTGATAATAATTTGCTGGGGATATCTTTGTTGTTGGAAGTGTTGATGGACTTCGCTGGGGTAAGAAGACTTTGTCGAGGATAATAAAGAACTGTATTGACGACGAACTTTCCGTGGCTTTTGGCTGAGGATAACCCAGTTATATCCCGGTAAGGAAATAACTCTTTGAGTAAGGCCGGACGACGCGTTCGTGCTCTGCGAGGGATAAGCTTCCAGAATCTACTGGGGGTAAGCTTACTGCTTGGGGAGATGAATTCCCAATTTCCTGGGGAACTAGATTGGATTCTCCTGGGGAGATTTTGAACTGTAACTTTGTAAGTTGGAAGAGGGAACCTATGTAGGGTTGCCTGCTGAGGAGCTCGTGTAAAACCGCATCTGAAATGGAGAAGGAACCTGGGTATGGTTACTTTGATGATGAGTTCGTGTAAAACTTCGTTCTTGGAGAGGGAGAACCTGTGTAGGGTTTCTGGGTGACGAGTCCATGTAAAACTGCATCTTGAAGAGAGGGAACCGGTGTAGGGTTGCTTGGTGAGGTAAGTTCATGTAAAACTTCTTGATGAACCGGGGTGAGGTTATCTTGAGCTAAATCCATATAAGACTTCTGGGGGAACCGAGGTTAGGTTGCCGCAGGATAAGTTCGTGTAAAACTTCTTGATGAACCGAGGTAAGGTCATCTTGAGATAGGTCAATGTGAGACTTCTGGAGGAACCGGGGTCAGGTTACTTGGATAAGTTCGTGTAAAAACTTCTGGAGGAACCGGGGTTAGGTTACTTGGATAAGTTTGTGTAAAAACTTCTGGATGAACCGGGGTAAGGTTATCTTGAGATAGGTCCATGTAAGACTTCTGGAGGAACCGGGGTTAGGTTACTTGGATAAGTTTGTGTAAAAACTTCTTGATGAACCGGGGTTAGGTCATCTTGAGATAGGTCCATGTAAGACTTCTGGAGGAACCGGGGTTAGGTTACTTGTGGGATAAATTTGTGTAAAACTTCTTGATGAACCGGGGTTAGGTCATCTTGAGATGGGTCCATGTGAGACTCTTGGAGGAACCGGGGTTAGGTTACTTGGGATAAATCCATGTAAGATTTTTGGGAGGAACCGGGGTAAGGTTACTTGGATAAGTCTGTGTAAAACTTCTGGAGGAACCGGGGTAAGGTTGCTTCGGGATAAGTTCGTGTAAAACTTCTGGATGAAAATTGAGAAGGAACCGGTGTAGGGTTGCATGATTTTGATTAAGTGGATGATTGTCCTGTTTGGTTTCGGATGTTAACCCACGATCTGGAATTTGTAAAGGTAGATGGTAGTCATCCTTATGTTGATCTTTCCTTTGTACTTTGGTTGACAGAGCAATTGGATCGCCTGGATAACTCATTATTGCCCCTATTTCGGAGGTGAGGGAAGAGGATACCTGTGTGGGTGATTGACAAATCTTCGGGTAGACAAGTGACGAGATGCCGGGACATAGTCGTACGCTTTGATCCCTAACTTTTGCCTGGACCGCCCTTTCGGGTTTTCAGTCCACCGGGATACCCATTTTTGCCCAAGCCGCCCTTTCAGGTTTTCGACTTGCCGGGTGTACATGTTTTTTCGTTTCATCCCTTCATTTTGCCCGAACCCTTTTGGTTCGCCGGGAAGCCCTTATTTTTGCCTAGGTGTGTCAACCTAGCGGGTCTTTGATTAGGCGCAGTATTTTTCGACTATGTACACGCTCTCAGAATGTAGGGAGTTGCCCCTGTTGGAAGTATTTTGCCATGCCCCAGATAATGGGCAATGCTTCTACTGTGCCCCTTGATTGGAGGTACTTCTGTTCACAAGGTGTTCATCGTGCGAATTTCCCTGCTGTTCAAACAAATAGTCATATGCAAACAAGGTTATTTTAAGAATGCAAAAGCCTATGTCTGTCTTGAATTTTGAAAATGCATTTTTCGTAATACAGTGCGGTGTCAACTCAGGATTTTACAGCAAACCTTCAGGAGTCAGGATACCTTCGTAACAGTATGCTTTCGAACTAACCCATGCTTCAGCTAGGACTTTTAAGGGTTATAACGTGGCCTGGTTCACGGTTTAAGAAACAAAGGATAAAGGCTCAAATTATTTGTACCCACCCGCTCTTCGTGATGTTCTTCAAACCTACACTCAGTTGATCATGCGTTAGACCTTGTTTGAGTTTTTGCTCTGATTTTCCGGTGATGGTTCGAATGTTGACAATTTATTTTGAATAGGCAGTCATCTCCCTTTTTTTTGTTGAGGTTTTGTAGGACCTCTTTCTTTTTGATTTAATTATTCCTTTCTTTTTTTTGCCTGAACTGTTTCCTTTGTGATTACAGTCAGCGGGATGCCCCAGTTTCGTAAGTCTCCTTCATGGGTTTTGACTTAATGGGTTCTTTTATTTTTTGAGATAATGACTGCCTTTCTTTATTGATTATTCGGAACCATCACTGTCTTTCTTTGTTTTGTAAGGACCTCTTTGGTGCCATTTGTTATGCACTTGGATCAACTGAGAGACTACCCTGCCCCAGGTTATGATTAAGGGTTTTAAATTTCGAAAAGAAAAACTCCTACTTCTTTGGCTCAGAGGGGTTGACGAGGGATTATCATCCTTATAACTCCAGTGTTTAGTGATTGAAACAATGCCTGTACCTCATCAGCGGGGTCTGTTCAAAAGCATACTGTAAAGATCATGGTATCGTTTTCGTCATCCTCCCTCAAGAGGTTTAGAATTTTCAGTCGAGAGTTGATCATCGCAAAATATGAAAGCAGTTTTAAGCATAGTAAACATAATTAAATCAAGACAGACATGTGTAATGCATTCATGAAATAAAAGAGTTTAACATAATAATTGTTTATCTGAACAAGAAAAGAAAAATACAACTTGATTTCAAATGAACAAAAATCTCTCGAGCCTAGCCATGTTTTGGCAAGGGAGCAGTGATCACGTTGGGGGTCTCAGCAGGCTCGAACTCGATCTCTTTGGCATCGATCATGTTCTGAATCTTGTACTTAAGTGCCCAACAATCCTCAGTATCGTGCCCCGGGCTGTCAGAATGATAAGCACACCTCGCTTCTGGGTTGTAGCTTGGAGAGGAGGTCTTGGGATTTGTAGGAGGATTAATCACCACAATCAGGTTCATCTTCAACATGTGCTGCAATGCTTGTGACCATGGCATGTTAATGTTGGTGAATTGTCTTCTAGGCTCGTCCGGCCTTCACTGATTTCCCTTTTGTGGTTGGCGGTGTGGCGCAGAACCAGAGATTATGACTGCCCCTGCATGTTGGTCACGACGACTCTTTTGGATGTATGCAGCATTAGATTCTTTCTTTCCCGTGTAAGGCTTTTTGTGAGTATCAGAAGGTGTGGCCTCTTGAATTTTCCCACTCTTGATACCAGCTTCAATTCTTTCGCCAGTCAGGATGAGGTCGGTAAATCCCGCAGATGAATTACCAATGAGATGATTGAAGAATGGCCCGGATAGGGTCCCCAAGAACATATCAACGAGTTCCTGGTCAGTTATTGGAGGCTGCACCCTTCCAGCAAGGTCTCTCCATCTCTGCGCGTATTCCTTGAAACCTTCACTTGGCCCCAGCGACATACCCTGGAGTTGGGTACGTGTAGGAGCAAGGTCGGCATTGTACTGGTAATGTTTGTAGAAAGCAGTGGCTAGGTCTTCCCAGGTATGGATGTTGGCTCCATTCAATTGATAAAACCACTCGAGCTGAGTCCCTGAAAGACTCTCTTAGAAGAAATGGATCCATAAGTTTTTGTCAGCTGTATAGGGCTGGATCCTCCTTGTGTAAGCCCTGAGATGCAATTTAGGACAGGATGCCCCGTCGTACTTAGTAAAGGCAGGTGCCTTAAACTTGTGCGGGATCACTACCCCAGAAGACAGACCTAGATCCTCGAAGTCAAGGCCAGGCACTTTTTGTATCTCCATAGCACTTAGCCGGTCTTCCAACTGTTTGTACCTATCCTCAGCCGGAGGGTACTGTTCGTCGTTGAAATCTGTCTCGTTGTCGGAGACCACTGGACTAGGCACCACTCTCTCATGGTGACTGCTTTCCCTCACAGATGGGGTAGTCCTCTCAGTTTCCGTCTGCAGTGTGTTCCCAGATTTGCGTCTAGGGCTGAACAAAACAGTCCTCTTCTTCTTCTTTTCCTTCTTCAAGAGCAGAGCTTTCAGATCTTGTTGCCCCTGGGTCAAGTTCATGATCAGCCCTTGGAACTGGGCGTTCTGAGCCTGGAGGGCCTTGATAGTGTGCTCGGTTGAGGATTCAAGATTCATGATGCTGAAATAAACAGCGAAGAAGGTAAGTAACCTGCAGAGAAAGGGTACCTGTTATGCAATGATATGTATGTATGCATGCAATGATTTCAAGGACCTCGCGGGGTAAACAGAGAAATTTGTTAGAGTTGAGAACTGGTAACTTGATTGAAGGTACTTCATGTTGTTGAGAGTCCTTCGTCAAGGGTCAAAGGCTCACCATATCCAGTGGGTCATAGCCCCTGACAACCTTGTCTAGAGGAAAATAAATCCCCTTTGCCCCTTGCTGGACAGTTGGTTCATCATGACCTGCATCACAAGCCCTTGAGATCCTTGAAATGGGTTAGGATGTATGCAATGGTATGATGTTATGGTATGCATGGGGTAATATGAATGAACCCTGTTATGAGCCCTGATTAAGGACTGCAAACCAAAACCTGCAAGAAACATAGGATACCCTGTTATGAGCCCTAATTAAAGACTACAAACAGAACCTGCAAGAAGTTCATGTGTCAGCTAACAAGCATGCAAGTAGGCAAGTACAAAGGCACACAAGTCACACAAGAGAAACCCTTAGGGTTTAGGCCAGCATGGGGTCTGGGTAGTACCCTTTTGAAGTTGGTGGGCTCAACCTGTCCTAATCAAAGTAACCGGGTTCTAAGGTTCCCAATATCACAGGGTTGCTTTCATTGTTCATCGTTTCGATTTAGCCACTGAACTGGCGACCGAAATATTCCAGGAAAGCAACCCTCAATTGAGTGTAGTATCGAGTATCAACCAACCTCGGACTGCACCAAAGTCAGTTATCTCACTACCCTAAAGAGGCCAAGATAGTTCAATTAAGGTTCCTAAGGTCTGTTGATGCTTCACGACACCACGCGGAGGCCCCGTACTCTCCTTGACTGAACTCAAGGGTTACCGGTACACACCAAAGTGCCACATCAACGTAGCAGACTGTTTCAACCATGTCGGTATACCCCTCACAGCCTTGTTGCTACTTTCTAAGAAGGTATCCCCAGATCCGGGTTAGGATCTATAGAACTCCCGAGACAGTCCCACAATTTAAAGCAAGCAAAGAAAGCAATTGAAAACACAGTTATGAACTATCCCCAAGGTACACCTCACTTTATAAGATATCCCCAGCAGAGTCGCCAGTTCTGTGATCGGTGGATCTGGAACTGACCGTTTAACGCTGGTTCGCGAAATGTCGCGGAAGCAAGAGTCGCCACCGTCTTTTATTTTCTCCAAATGGAAAGGACAAAAGCACAGAAAAATTCCTTATAGAGATTGCTCTCGGTTCGGGAGGTAGATTATAGAAAGGGAAGGTGTTAGCACCCTTTCTATCCATGGTTATCCATGGGCTCTTAGATACTTGCTCACTTGTGTTTTCAAAATGGTTTGTTTGCTTTTCAACTGTGGGTTTTAAAAAGTTTCTTTGAAAATTCCAGTTCGACTCTTGTATCGGTCCTCAAGAGTGTTTGAAAAATTGCTTTCGAAAGCTTTTTGAAAAGGTGTCGGTGTGAAAAGTATTTTTTGAATTTTGTTTTGAAATTAGAGCAAGTATCTAGAGTCGTCTACCTACCCTAAGGAATTCGTCTGTGTAAATGTCCTTTAAAGTAGTGCCATCCCACCATTGAGAGGTAGGTAGCACCACCGTTGGAGGTGTTCGGGTCAATTCGAGGTTCGGGACATGGTGATCACCAGAGTAATGGGAAGACACCTTAGAAGCTACCCTCATGCCAGGTTCCCGGATCATGAGGACTTACTAAGACATCCTCTACTCGACGATCACCTTTCGAGGCAAGGCAACAGTGAGGCGTACCCTAGGGGTGGTGTGTGCGAATTGTGTGTCGTTTTCATTTGTATTTGTCTTGTCATGTTATTGGTGTTCTGCGCTTGATTTTATTTAAGGCCATTCATTCTTGCATGCTTTGTTTAACAGTTAAAAGATTGCGAGAAAGGTAAAGTTCTAAACTATTACAAAAGGCACGGGTCCACATCGCCAAAATTAACCAGGACCCGATTTGACAGAAAATAAATAAATTGAAAGTGCGAGAAGTAATTACAAGGCTTCGGGAGAGATACATAATTATTCAGGCAAAATAAAATAAATGTACGAATAAATAAGAAATTAAGAACGAGGGCGTTGGACCCTTTTTGCAAAAATTAAAATTAATGAGGAATTAAAATTAAAATTAAAAGAAAGCAAGAATTTGTTTTTTTTGATGTTTTTTAGTGTTTTATGATTTAATATAGAAAGAGAATTAATGAAGATTAAAATGAGACGCAAACCCTAATTCTAATGGCTTTTAATTTATTTAAGAAAACATTAAATTTAACCTAAATTAAACCTAATTTTTATTTACAATTTTAATTATGAAAATAAATAAAATAAATAATATTATTGTGAAAAAGAAAAATTAAAAGGAATAAAACATTTATTAAACCTAATTCTATATTTTTTAGATTTTGTTATGAAAGGGAGTTAAAATTGCAACCTAATTTAAAACTAAATTTATTTACATGCATTTATTTATGAGAAAATATTAAAATAAAATATTTGTTATGTTTTTTGTCTTTTCTGATTTTTAGGCATTTTTTATATTTTGTAGAAATAATTAATTAATTTAAAACAATAAAGAAAATAAAATAATAATTGAAAATAAAATATAAGAAATATAGAGAATTGCAAACCAGGGGGGGTGGTAGTCCCCAAAGTGGAGGTGTAATCTTGAATAATTTGGCCCAATAATCTGAGTCCATTTGACCTTTCCAATTAGCATGCTGAAGCGTTGACTAGGGCGTAGCGTGTTCTTTGAATCCATGCCTTTGATTTGATCTCCCAGGACGCGTGGACGTTGGATAATGAAAGTGTATGGTGAACCACACTGCTGAGCCTGCATATGAACGCATATTGGGAAAAAACAAATGGAAAGGGTGAAGACCTGGGATCGAACCCAGGTCATTCACTTTACCAACAACTTCATTTGCCACTGAGCCACTACGTATGTATTTAATATATAATAGTTAATGAATATTATAAAAGAAAAGAGAGTCAGTGGCCCCCAACGCGCGCTAAATTTAAACGGACCAACCAACGCCTCCCACGTAGTCGTCTTCCTCGCGTCTTTGTTTTTTTCCTAAAATAAAAGAAACATAGGCAACGGTTTTCACGCGTTGCCTAAGGTAACATATCAAGAAATAGCGATTAGCCCTGGGGGCCCTATAAATTAGGCGCGAATATGGATTCTTCTTCGTCCAAGCTTGCTGAATACAACCATGGTACTCTTGAAGGCCAATTTTTCTTGGTTTCAAAATCCCCAATTGGAGGTCCTGTAAACCCTAAGAATTGATAATGGCGAAATCGTGTATACAGCTCAAAAAACACAATTAAATACATAGGTTAGCTTCAGAATCAAATAACCAACATGAATCAACAATTAAATTTCACAAAGAATGCGTGGAATATGATGTACGATTATGAAATTTTCTTGATACAGCTTGCGTTCGTGTTACCAATTCTTGGAGTTTGAATGGATGTTTGTGATTGTAATCGCTTCTGGGCAACCTTGGCAAGCTAATGGAACAAGTTTCGTGCCTTGAATCCACCTAAAAAGTGTTTTTCAGATTTGAGTTTTTTAGAGAAAAATTCAAGTTTGCAATGGAGTATTCTGAGCAGATGCGCCTGTGTTTGCATTAGGGTTATGTTTCTTGTATATGTAGGAACAATTAGGTTAAGAAATCTGATCCAAAAGGCTTAGCATCCATGACTTTGAAAGATTTGATTTGCAAGATCTTTTTTCAAATATTTTTCATATGTTTTTGTACCAATTAAGATCAAATCACTCCAAATCTTTCCACATTTGCATATGCACGAAATCTTGAGGCTAAAACATGTATAAAAAGATTGGTTAGGTTAAGCTAAGTATTTTTCATATATTTAAATGATTTAAATGAATTAATATAAATAAAAATTCAAATAAATAAATAAAAATGAAGAAATACTTCCCTTTGGGCCAAGTGGTCGTGCACATGTCATGGATGATGAATCATGGAAGAAAAAATGGGCCCATTAGCAATTTTAGGTCATTTGAAGTAATGTTGACTTTTCAAAATATCCAAAAATTTCCCAACTTCCACAAGGCATAACTTGCTCAATTTTTAAGCTTTTCTCATGTTCTTGGACATTTTGGAAAGGTCTTTGAGTCCTCTAACCAATGTATTTGGTCCCATGTCATTTTGATTTACCAATCTCAAGTGATGGCCTTTGACTTAAAGTCCCTTTTTGTTGACTTTTGAAAATGACCTATAATGTTGAAATTGATAACTTTTTGTGAGAGCATTTCTTGGACTTGAAGTATGAAGATGAGTTGTAGGAAATGTCTTTCTCTTCAAAATGAGCTTTGGATGGAATTTTTCTGATAATCCATGTGAAAGTTATGCCCTGGTCAATTTCCGTTGACTTTTTCAACTGTCCAAATAAGGAAACTTTTGCATCTTGATGATTTCTGAGCCAAATTTTGAGAATCATGATCAAGCATTGATCAAATGATGTTTGTGGCTTCAAAACGATATGTTGACCAAAAATTTGAACTTTTGACTGTCAAATGACCATTTTGCCCCTACAGTTGACTATAGTGCAATTTAGGGTTTTGACTGTGTAATTTTGTACTGAATACCTTGAAACTTGATATGAGGATACTTGATCATATTTGTAGGCATATGAGACTTGATTGGACCTTTGAAAACTTCATTTTCTTGATCAGAACACCAACCCTAATTTTGACTGTATAGGAGGTCTTTGACTGTGCAACCCTTAGGGAACTTTGAAGCATGACTTGGCAATTTCTTGAAGAACACGGGAGGGCAAATTTTGGGGTACAACAAAGGGATATTTGATTTTTTATGCCATAATTTTCAAATTTTTCATGCACATTTGCTACCAAATCATGTCCAATTACCTTTGATTCTTTCCTAACCTGATTTTCACGAAATCTTGGAGATATTTTATGCACAAAAAGATTCAAAAAATTAGGTTTAGTATTTTTCACCTATTTATTTTAATTAAATGAATTATTAGTTATTAAAAATCCAAATAAATAAATAAAAATGATGAAAAACTTCCCTTTGGGCCAAATGGTCGTGCACATGCCTTGGATGATGAATTGTGGAAGAAAAAGAGGCCCATTAGCATTTTTAGGTCATTTGAATCAATGTTGACTTTTCAAAATATCCAAAACTTTCCCAACTTCCACAAGGCATAACTTGCTCAATATTTAAGCTTTGCTCATGTTCTTGGACATTTTGGAAAGGTCTTTGAGTCCTCTAACCAATGTCTTTGGTCCCATGTCATTTTGATTTACCAATCTCAAGTTATGGCCTTTGACTTAAAGTCCCTTTTTGTTGACTTTTGAAAATGACCTATAATGTTGAAATTGATAACTTTTTGTGAGAGCATTTCTTGGACTTGAAGTGTGAAGAGGAGTTGTAGGAAATGTCTTTCTCTTAAAAATGAGCTTTGGATGGAATTTTTCTGATAATCCATGTGAAAGTTATGCCCTGGTCAAGTTACAGTTGACTTTTTCAACTGTCCAAATATGGAAACTTTTGCATCTTGAGACTTTTTGAGCCAAGCTTTGAGAATCATGATCAAGAATTGATCAAATTATGTTTGTGGCTTCAAAATGAGATGTTGACCAAAAATTTGAACTTTTGACTGTCAAATGACCATTTTGCCCCTACAGTTGACTGTAGTGCAATTAGGGTTTTTGACTATGCAATTTTGTGCTGTAAGTTTTGAAACTTGGCATGAGGATGCTTGACCATGTTTGTAGGCATGTGGGACTTGATTGGACCCTTGGAAACTTCATTTTCTTTGTCAGAACTAAAAGCCTAATTTTGACTGTTTAGGAGGCCCTTGAACTGTGCAACCCTTGGGGAGATTTTTGAAGCATGCTCTTGGCAAATTTTTTGAAGAATATGGGAGGGCAAATTTTGGGGTACAACAGTTGCCCCTGTTCAATCTTCTTAGACCTGAGGATGCAGATTGGCTGACGTGCCTTTCGTAATCCGAAGGTAGAAGATGATTGAACACTAGAGTGCCCAGAAATTTGCGCTCACATAGTAGTAGTGATGTGGAATGGGCTTATAGATGCCATTTGGAGATTCGTGGATAGGGTGATGGGCTTATAGATGCCATGCTGAGAGATGCTGGAAGGTGGATGGGCTTATAGATGCCATCTGGATGTTGATCGCGTAAGAGATTCCTTAGCGAGAACTTGCATACCTGCAAAAGAAAAAGATTACCTGACCCGTTACAGGAGCTGGCCTTCAGACTCTTTGTAGATGTGTCCTGACTGGTTACAGGAGCTGGATCTGGAGCTTCAAACGATGATGAATGAACCAGGGATGGTTACTACCTCAACAGGAACGGTGAGAGAACCTTTGATGATTACAACCTCAACAGTATCGCTGAGAGGATCTGGGGACGATTACTACCTTGCAACACCATGCTCTTGTTCCCCATTGAAAGCTTTCTGCAATCTACGATATGGATGATAACGTTTTAGAAATTTTCGATGCCCGAGATAAACAGTCTTCTTTCCTTTTTTAATCTGATGGTAACAAGTGTCTTTTTCACATATAGGACACGCATTATTCCCTTTAACTTTATACCCAGACAAATTACCATATGCCAGAAAATCGTTGATGGTGCAAAACAACATGGCACGCATATTGAACTGTTCGCCAGAATACGCATCAAAAACATCCACCCCTTCCTCCCACAACACTCTTAAATCATCAATCAGTGGACTTAGATAAACGTCTATGTAATTTCCTGGTTGTTTTGGGCCCGATATCATCATCGATAACATAATATATTTACTCTTCATGCACAACCTAGGAGATAGGTAGTAAATCATCAGGAGAACAGGCCAAGAACTATGGTTAGTACTCAGATTACCAAACGGATTCATTCCATCAGTAGCAAGTCCAAGTCTAAGGTTTCTCGACTCTTTGCCAAAATTTGGAAACAAAGAATCTATTTTCTTCCATTGCAAAGAATCAGCTACATGACGAATTTGCCCATCATATTTTCTTTCTTCTGCATGCCATCTAAGATTCTTTGCGTCATCTCCATTGGCGAATAATCTCTTGAACCTTGAAATTATTGGTAGGTACCATACCACTTTCGCAGGAGGACCCTTTTTGACCACCTCATCATCAATTGATTCACCATCTTTCTTTTTGTAGCGTGAAGCCTTGCACTTCGGACAATGATTATAGTTTACATACTATTTTCTGTATAATATGCAATCATTAGGGCATGCATGTATCTTTTCATACTCCAAACCCATCGGACACAATATTTTCTTCGCCTCGTAATAACGACTTGGAATTACATTACCTTCTAGAAGCATTTCGGTCAACAATTCAAGCAACTCGGTAAAACTTTTGTCAGTCCACCCATTCTTTGCCTTCAGATTAAATAATTTTAACACGGCTGACAGACATGTAAATTTTTTGCATCCCGGGTACAATGGTTTATCCTTGTCACTGCATATAGTATCATACGTATGTGCCCTCTTAAACGAATCTTGTCCAATATCATGCATCATGTCTTCTAGACGATCATCCATTTCTACACTAACATCATCTCTTTGAGACACGTTTGACTTTGCTACTACTTCACCGTGCCATATCCATTTTGTATAACTTTGAAAAATCCCTACACAAATTAGATGATCCATGATTGCTTTCTTACTACGTTTTGGTTATTTATTTGCACAACAAACACATGGACAGAGAAAAAGCGTAGGAAGACTTTTTCCAGCATTACTTTCAGCAAACTGTAGAAATTCCATCACTCCATGTTCGTACTCGTCACTTAATCGATTAGCTCTCATCCAACTACTATCCATAACTATGTTCACACGGAGGAAGGTCTGACGAACGGTGTGCCGGCGGCTGCGCTACTTCACGGAGATTCCGAGATTGCAAGTTGCGCTGCTTCGCGGAGAAAGAAAAATAGAATCAAATTTTAATGGCAAGGTGATAACTCTATTAATTTTGATAGGTTAAAGATAAACAGTGTGTTTCTGAGAGGACCGTTAACGCTTTTTTCGGAGGTTTCTAAATTTTCTACTTATTTTATTTGGTGAGCATAAAAATAGGAGAAAGGGATTCAAATATAATAGTATAATAATAGTAACAAGAATGGAACAAAGTATAAAACACACGAGTAACAAAGTGTAATATATAATAGTATAGTAATAGTAATGAGACTGTAACAACGAATTGATAAGCAAAATTTGGCAAAACATTGGTTTTAAACCAAATATCGTTGAACAACTATTTGGTAACATAATTAGAATATTAATTATTTATAAAAATTTAGATACTCCCTTCCACTATTTCTCTCTTTTCAATCTCTTCTTACAATCTAACATACTCTAAATATAAACTCAAAGAGGAAAACAAAATATATTTGTTTTGCAACTCGTAAAATGTCATTTACAACTTCTCCAACAAATTGATTTTGAATCAATGGCAACAAATTTGCCAACATAACATTTGTACTCCCTTGTTTTTCTTCATTTGCTTAAGTTTTTCTTCCATTTGCTTAACTTTAACTCCTGATTTCCAGTGGTGAGTCAATTACTCAAATGATAGTGATAGGTGACCCAAGGTCCAGCCAACGAAAGTGTTTTGTGGATCGTCAATATGTTAAAAAGTAATCAAAAAATACTTGTTGAGATCAATAATGCTAATCACTCATTTTCAAACAAAAATTTGCACCAGCCGGTTCTCTAAGGTCTTATACCCAATTTTGCTGCCTTACAACTTCACAATCATACCAACACAGCACTTGTCTCTATAATTCATGCAAATAGATAAACTAGCTGGTTTAATTACAAAGAGGGAGCATTATTTATTTTTGCAAATAAATGGAGAGTCCCCTTTTAATTACAAAGGAGGATGGTTTAAGAGAAAAGAAGAAGGATGTAACATCATTCATTTCTCTGTAATAAATTTAAGTAGGAATCATAACTAACTAGCAAACCTAACCTATCTAATTTTGAATAAGTCACATTATGGATCAAATAAGTGAAGAATGTGACTTACAGTTGAAACGGCCGGCGAGGAGTCGTGAAGGGCGTAAATCGGCCGGCAAGGATTCGTGAAGGGCGTGAATCGGCGGCAGGAGTCGTGAAGGGCGTGAATCGGCGAAGAGGAGTCGTGAAGGGCGTGAATCGGCAGGGAGGAGACGTGAATGGCGTGAAACGGCGGCGAGGAGGAAGTTGTACAGTGAGGCGTATGCGTGAACAGGGGCGGCGTATGCGTGAGAGGAAATTGTACAGTGGAAATAATGTGTATTTAGGAAATAAACTGAATAATATATATACCTTTTTACATCGGTGGAAACAACGGACCGATGTAAGGGTTTGGACCTTTGCAGTTTTTACATCGGGTTTAACATTGGCCCGATGCAAGCGTGTTTTTCTGATGTTTTTTACATCGGTTGATAGGTGGCCCGATGTAAGGTGTTTTTTACATAGGTGGAATGTATGCCCCGATGTAAGTGTTTGGGCAAATAATTTTTTACATCGGTTTTCAATATTGCCCGATGTAAGGTTTTTAATATATTTTATATATTACCAATCTGCCTGTGAACCTTTTACATCGGTTTTTAGTGACCCCGGTGTAATATCTTGCTTGTTTTTTGTTTACAATTATGCCACCTTGTTTCTTATTTACAAAAATGTGACCGTATTTTTTTCTGAAAACCTTTTACATCGGTGGATGACATTGCCCGATGTAATAGATAGCGAAAAATATTTTTTTTCTTATCATTTATATCATTGCAAATAAATACCTGATGTAAAATGTTTTTAATGGTATTTTTTACATCATATATTTTGATACCTGATGTAAAAACTTTTTCTCAAATGTCATTTTTTTAGTAGTGTATGTTAATGTTCGAATTTCTTTTAGTGAAAACTCTCAAGAGAAAACTCTTAGGGACATGAATAGGTCAAGTGGTTAGATAAAATATGTATAAATCTATGGTGCATTTCTATTTATCCCGTATCTCTTTATTTTCCGTCCTTTATTTCTTTCTGATGTATTTCTTTCTTTCTACCATTAAGTTGTTATTCTTTATTATGTTGCTTTTTTTACTTATTCCGCTATTTAATCTATATTAATTTAATAAAACTAATGTAAACATTTTTATAAATAAAATATTTTTTAATTGATTTTCAATTTTTAATCAACACAATTCACCCCCTTCTTGTTTTTGAAGTCACTTGTTCAAATAGTGGCATCAGAGCCTAACTTATGTTATTAGACTAATATTTTTAGGAAGTAGTATGATAACTTCAAATACTTCTTTTGATATGAATATTTTTATGAATACATCTCCACCGTTTGTTATTGAAAAGATTGTCACATGGAAAGCAAGAATGAACATTTTCGTTGAAGCTATTGATATTTGCCACAACACAAAAATATTCAAGGTGTGCTTGAAATCAATGAATTCTCCATCAAAGTTTATTTGAAAAGGGAAAACATTGTAAAACCCTTAAAAACAAAAAGATGGTCTTCCCAACCAAATTAAGTTTTGGAAGTCGATTATTAGTAGGGAAAGTATTAGCACCCCATGACATCCGTTTAAAATAACAGTTTACTCTAGTTAATTTTGCAAAAGAATGTTGTTAACCTTATTATATAGATTTTTTCCTAATCATCGAATAAGAAATAAAGCATATTTATAAGTAAATGGGAACATTTTTCTATTAATGTGCTTGACAAGATTTGACTCTTGCTCCTACGTATCTCTCGGTGTGATGGAGAATTTGAAGCTATATAACTTTGGGTAGAAAAATCTTGTGTGTTAGTTGATTTTAAAGAAGAATCTTTTGATAGCATTAAAGAGGAAAATGTTGTTTGTTGATCCTGTTAGAGAAGATAAAATTTTGTTTACTGATCGTGTTAGAGTGAATAAAACATTTTTCATTTGTTGGTTTTGATTGTTTTTAAGAGGAAGACAAGCATTAGAATGAGCAAGATATATGAATTGTGTTCAAACACTCGAGGAAAAAAGGGATATACATCCAATTAATCATTTTTAATACAAATTTATTTATAAAAGAAAATATTCAACACAAATCAGTTTACTATCTCTCAAAAGAAGACACGCGTTAGAACAAGCAAGATATACGACTTATGTCCGAACACTCAGGAAAAGAGATATACATCCAATTAGTAGTTTTTAATCCGATAAAAGAATAAACTCAAGATTAATATTTTTAATCCGATAAAAAAAATAATCATCAAAATTGACAGAAATAATTACCAAATAAAAAAATTATTTGAATTGATAAAGATTAATTTTTTATTATATTTTTTATTTAGATGAACAAAAATCAACTTGCTTAAACTTACCTACCATAAGTTTGAAAACGTCGTATCTAAGTACCAAACAATATTGTCTATACTAATCAAGTTGTGGATTTGAGTTCCACGATGTTGAAAAGCTCATCCATCTATAATAAATATGGGATGAATCAACTAAGATTTGAATCTTATGTATATAAATGGTATTCATGTTTAGTCCAAATAAATTAGATGAATTTCCAAAGTCTATGTGAACGGATTGTTGGACTCATTTGGTTTTATATCATTTGATATATGAAAGTCTTAATTTTGAAAGATATTTAAGATGTTTCAATCATCAACTAAAGTGAAAGGATATATGATATCTTAATTGTATACATGTGTGATATATATGGACCTCTAAACATATTTTATAAATGAGTTTTGTTTATCTTACTTCATTTATATTACTGACAAACTCAGTAATTATGGATTTGTGTATGTGACACGGGTCAAAATTCTCTTGAGAAGAGTTCAAGAATAAAGTAGAAGGAAACAACTCGATAAGGTATTAAGACTTACACATGGTTCGTTATGATAAATATTTGTATCAAGAATATAATAACTATTTAAATCGTATCACTTTGACATTGTTTGATTTAAGGTGGTTCGATTATTTAATTTTTACTCTTTTTATGAATTGTTTTGCATACAATTATTCTCATCATCAATGAGTTTCATTTAAAGTAGTTGTAAAGACACCATATTTGATATGGAGGTAAGAGTACCTACTTTGTCTTTATGAAAATTTGGATAGTAAGATTTATTAAGTAAATTTGATAACAATCTAGATGAATATGTATTTATACATGTATTTCAATGAAAATAAGAGACAAATATTCTAAAAAAATTTATAGGACAAAATTGTTTTGTCGCTAGAACTTTACTCTTCCTTTAGAGATAATATGTATCTAAAGAAGCCTTTGAAAGTGATGTAGAACTTGAAGAAATTCAAGTACCATAAAATACGTATCTTTATGAGAATGGAACACAAACCAGTTCAACAAGAAAATTGTTGTTGGACCATTGTCTCATGTACCATGAGATCTATAAAAGATCATAAATTATCTCGATTATAAAATATGTATATGTTGTATAAATCCAATTATTGATTATATCAAGTTTCTTGGGGTTGAATCATTTTATTAATAAAGTTTTATGAAAACTTGGATTAATAAATGTCAAATTTATATTTTGTGCACACAAGAATATTAGTGGGAGTATTTTCATTAATCTTGGTATAGTATGTAGCCGACATACTAATAATCAAAATAAATTTCCTACAACATAAATGTAATACATGATTAGGGAAATGATTTTGATGAAATGTTTAAGTGAAGTTTCCTAAAAGGTTGGGAATCATAATCTATAGAGATAGATTGTTGATGAACCTCTACATATTTAGACGAAATATTGACACCTAATATGCATAATCTCACATTAAGACTGTTGCATTTGTCACATGATGTGGACCCATGAAAAGAATCAATATGCTTTAGTAATTAGATCAATCATGTAAAACATGATATGTACTGCATTGGATGCACCATAATCTATGAGAATAAATAATAAATACCAAAAATAATTAAATTTTTCATCATTAAATCACTATCAAGAAGGTTCATGGATACCTTAAAGGAACCACATGTTCCTTATCTTGAGAGGATGTAGGAATAATCATTGTAAATGAGCTACAATTATGTTATTCCAGAATTGAAGAACAATATATTCATATCTTAATATAAAATAAATGTTATTCGTTGATAACAACTGTTTAAGTTTTAAAAGGTCTCAGACAATTGTCGTTTCTAGTACTAATGTAAAATATATGATTTGAATCGCTTTGTTTATTCTTGAGAAGAAATTTGTGTTTCTTGTATTGCATTCATGTTGATCTCATTAACAGTGATAATGGTTAATCTTGCAAGTACAAAGAACTAGATCTCACTAGTGATCGATGTATGTATATTTTGACACTTCAATTTCTTTTTCGATAAAAAGATCGAAAGTTGAAATCAGAAGAAGTGTATGTTATCGAAATAAGAGTTCCTAATACTCTAAAAAAGTAATATGCTTAGAAGATGCTTGATGTACATAATGGGACGATATATGTTAATTTAATATGCTCTAGTGCTAATGGAAAATTAATGGAGTAAGGCCTAATGAAATAAGGTCTAATGAGGAGAGATATTCTTACTCCAAGAATAAGTTGAAATATTTACTCCAAATCATAACCATTTATTATTTTTAATCTAATGGTTACAATTGAACATTTATATCATTCAAGTGAATAAAATATTTCTAAAACTAAATAGACTTAAAATTCCATATCAAATAAAATCAACATTATTAAAATAAATATTACATATATAATAGTTAAAGATTAAATTAATTTTTCAAATAAAACAATTAAAAAATTATATATATTGAATAAATATTAAATTTGTAAGGACTATTATAGTTTTAAAAATGAAATTAGAATAAAGTTTATATATTAAATAAAATAAACATGATTATATATATGGGTTGAAAATTTTTGAGTTTTTAAATGTAAAATAAGTTTTATATTTTAGTAACAAGATTACAATTTTTAGTTTTTGCAACTAAAATATTTGAAAATAAACAAAAATAATTTTATCTGTCTAAAAATTTAGTTATTTTAAAATTTTATTTTAAAAAATTAAAATAAATTGGTAATAAATAAATAAATAATCTTATGTTATCAATTTCTGCAATTATTTTAAATTCAAAATTTTAATGAATAATCTTTACTATTTTTTTATACAATAATTTTTAATATTTTGATCATGAAAGAATTTTTAATTTATTTAAAGGTGTAGGAATACAAATAAAGTTCACTCACAAATTAAAATTCTTGTTGTAAAAAAACATACATGAATCTCTATACTAAAAATAAGCAATTATTTGTTTAATTTTTAAAAGTAAAATATTTGAAAATAAAAAATAATAATTGTAACTCTAAATATTTAATTATTTTAAAATTTTATTCATAAACATTTAAATCAATTTGAAAATAAATAAATAAATTGTCTCATAATTGTCAGTTTATGCAATTATTTTAATTTCAAAATTTTAATAAATAATTTTTAATATTTTGATCATGAGAGAATTTTTAATTTATTTTATGGTATAGGAATACAAATAAAGTACACTCACAAATTAAAATCCGTTGTAGCATCTTGACAATTGGAATCTCCAGCAGACATCACTTTTGCTCTGAATAAGCTGTTAAAACCCACCAGGCATAATCTCTAGCTTTCCATCTTCTTTCCACTCTGCCACTTTAGTGTCAATTTGTTCTCAAACTTCAGCACGAATTTCACCTGTATCACCTGTGAAAACAGAAAGAAATTCATCAATAGTGGTTCTCAATGAGAAATTGAGGAGAGGAAATGTCAACAGGACATGAAAAACATATCTTAAAGAGACCAAAATATTGAGTAAATCACCAAAGTATGAATCAATATTATGGTCAATACTAATTAGAATGTCTCATTAAGTGGAATGACTAAATAAAAGATAACCAAATAGACCTATTGAGAAGTATACAAGTGAATAGAGGATTAGTGATATTCTAACTACTTTTTTCATTTCCAAAAGTTTTCCAATTTCAAATCCAATTGGATGTACTACAAGTAAAAATAATTACCATTAAAATGAAGTGTGCATGTTGTTACAATGACAATAACCGCAATGACAATATTATCTCCGATCACCACCGTTTTAATATATACTTATTATTGGGCATTTAATTCATTATGTCATATGTATATGACAAAATAAAGTCATTAGAATAATTAATCTCTTTAATGGTGTATTAAGTGTGACTTAATCGTGAGACCTCATTAAACATAAGAATGTTATTCTTAAAGTATCTATAGTCAAACTTTACTATCATATAGGACAACATTGATGTATATAGACTATTATGTTGGTAGACTATTGATTTTATCTCGTGAGTCATGGAGACAAGATATCAAGTCTTCACATAGGTATAAACATTAGGAATAATACTTATACTGGATTGATTCATCATGAGAATACTACTTAGTTTGATATATAAGTGTCATAAGTTATTATCATAGTAATAGTGGTGTATACCACCCTTCGACCTGAAACTATTATGGACCCTAGATATGGAGTTGAATGCTTTATTGTCAATCAAAATTTATTCAAAATACGAGAACCATAAAGAAGATTTATGGGTACTCTAAAAATCATATTGAGGGATATGAATGGCCTAGCCAGAATTTTCCCCTCTTATGCTATATGTTATATGTTCTATCACTTATTTGACGAAAATCCAAGTAATATGTAGGACTATGTTCTTGTTTTGTTGTCTTTTGAGTTAGTTTCATTCACCATTAATTTATTTAATCGTTTCATTGTTTTTAGCTTTATTTTCAAATTTTCTGCATTTTATGCTTTGGTTATGTCTCTTTACTTTTTCTCAGGTTCAAATAGATAGCAAAGAAAGATATGACACAAAAGACCAAGAGAATCGGAGAATTTTTTCTCGCGCTCTAGTAGGTCTACTACGGCCACCCATAGCAGAGGTGAAGCTGATGCCTCCTTTTTCAACACTGAAGTTCAAGGATCAGGGAGTGCTATGGCCACCAGTAGTTCTTGCTACAGGCCGTAGCAGGAGGCCTGGGGACAAAAAATCATGGAGACATGGAACAAAGGAGTGCTACGGAGACCCGTAGCAGCTGCAACGGGCCGCAGCGCGTGTGCATGTTAACTCCGGATATTTCCTTTTTTGGATATTTGTGACATCTCAGGGTCTTGTGGGCCATTGGAAACCTATTTTGATTCTATCTTTGGATCTAATTGATGAGAGAAAAAGATAAAAGAAACACTTTTTTTCTATTTAATCTAGTTCTTGATAAGGATTAGAGGACTTTTTGGCAAGCGATAAACTACACGAGAAAAGATTGAAGAAGATAAGGTTTTCAGGGTGAAGGAGATTTTCATGAGCGAAAGCGATTGAATATCAAATTTCTTCGCAATACTTGTAATGTCTACAATTTATCTTTTGTTTTCTTTTAATTCTATGAGTATCTAAACCCCCTAATGTTAGGGGTATCCCTGATTCATGATTGTAATGACTTTGATTTCTTATTGACAATAATATGCTGATTTTCATTATTAATTTAATCTTATAATGTTTCTAGTGCATTCTCTGTTGGACAAACATGGATTGATTTACGATTAACAATTAGACTGGACCGCTATTGTTAATGCTTTTATGATATTATACTATAGTAGATATCACCTAGGACTAGGGATATCCTATAGAAACCGGAGTATTCTTGATCATACAAATGGCTTGATTTCATTATGAATTACTAGGGACTTAAGTATTAGGATGAACTATCAAAGGTTTTTCCACTAAGGATTTAGGAGAAAATAAACTAAAGAACCGATAATTGGTTATTTAAAATGTGTTGTCAAATTAAGGATTCAAAGTTTGTTACATGAGCAATCATACACTCTCTCTAGCATGTTACTCCTATTTGTCAAAACCAATCTAATTTCCTATTTACTTTTATTTGTCAGTATTTTTACAAATAACAAAACAAACCCAAAACACTAGTTTTTGTTTAATTGAACAATAATTCAAATTTGGTATTTAAACGCAGTCCTTGAGATCGACATTCTCGGAATTTCCCTCTTTATTACTACAGAGGAAAAATAGCACACTTGTTATTTTTCCGATCAAGTTTTTGGCATCGTTGTTGGGAAATGCCAAAATATAGAGTTTTGATTTTAGTTCAATTAAAATTTTGTTGTTTACAATTAAAATTTAATTTATGTTATTTTAAAAAAATAGTAACTAATAAGTCTCTAATGTTTTTATGTGAGGAGATCCCTCAGCTGAATTCCTTTTGATGCATAAATTGAAAGAACTTTTCACCAAGGCGTAGACAAGCTCGATTAGCTAGATTGAACTCCAAAGAAGAAGTTGTTTTAGTTCACTCAGATTCAGAATCAGAAGAGGAAAAAATTATGGTTGATCCACCCGCACCTGAGAGACTCCTTGGTGACTATGGTAGGGCAAATGCATCGGGTGGTAGGTTGACAATTGTAAATTAACCAGTGAATGTGTCAAATTTTCAACTGCATTCGAGCACAATTACTCAACTTGAAAGGAGACCTTTCACCAGAAAGGTCAATGAAGATGCTAATAAGCACCTGCAAAGGTTTCTGACTATGAGTACCACCTTAATAATTGATGGGCACACTGATGAAGCAAAGAAGTTGAGAATGTCTCCTTTCACTTTATGTGAAGATGTCGAAGAGTGGTTTTATTCTCTTCCAGCGGGCAGTATTACTTCTTGGGAAGAGATGGAAACAACTTTCTTGAATGTGTATTTTCCAACATCAGTGTTCTTGAGAAAAAGATATGATATCCTAAACTTCAAGCTAAAAGAGGGTGAGTCATCAGGAGATGCTTATAAAATATTCAAAATACTCCTAGTGGCTTGTTCTACTCATAATATGGATCAGACTGAACAGATGCATATATTTGTTAATGGTCTTAGAATTAAGACCAAGCGGTTGATTGATACAGCAGCCGCTGACTCAGCTAATTTTTCAACAACCACTGGTATTTAAAAGATAACTGAAGCCATTTCTGCAAACGATCATTTGGAGTTGTATGATAGGTGTGCAAGTAAATTAGAAGGGGTTATTTATTTGAAGTTGGAAACCAACAAAATCATAATAAAAGATACAGTAGCTGCAGAAGTGGAGAAAAGATGAAGGCAATGAATATAAGTACCCAACAGGTAGCTCAAATTTAACCTGCTCAAAGTGCTAGTTGTGAAATTTATAGTGGACCTTACTGTATTGTGTATTGTCTTACAACTCCACAATAAATTGAGGAGAGAAATTTCTTGAAGCGTAATAATCCATATTCAAATACTTACAATCTAGGGTGGAAGAATCATACAAACTTCTCCTGGAAGAATCAGAAAGGGAATGCTCAATAATAGGTCAAGGTCAATATCAGAATCAATATCAATAGCCGTAACAACAACAATATCCTAAGAAAGCAGATTGGGAAATAGCCATTGAAAATATTCCAGCTCACAATATTGAATTCAAAGAAGAGACCAGAAACAATCAGAGAAACACCACAACTTCTATAAAAAATCTTGAAGTTCAGATGGGTCAAATAGCACAACAACTTGCCAGTTATCAAGCACCGGGTACTCTACCTGGTGGAACCGTGATAAATCCTATAGAGAATAATAATGTGAGTGTTGTGGTATCTAGAAGTGGTAAGTCTACTAAAAGTTCTGAATAGAAAATAGTGGAAGAAGACAAGTTGTTAGAAGTGGAGTTGGAAATTAAGGAACATCGGAACAGAAAGAGGATGTTGTCGTTTCACCAGTAGTCTAGAAGGATAAGCCAAAAGACCCAAAACCTATTATCAGACTTCCTTATCCTTTGAGACAAAAGAAGAAATATCAAAATGAGAAGAATTTTGAGAAGTTTTTGGAGATGTTTAAGAAGCTTGAAACAAACATTCCATTTTCTGATGCACTTGAGAAAATGTCCATTTATGCCAGATTCATGAAATACATCATATCAAAGAAACACGCCACAAATATTGAACCAGTCATTCAGACTGAAACATGTAGTGCAATTCTTCAAGGTATGAAAATTCTGGTGAAAAAGGAAGACAACGACTATGTTACTATTTTGTGCACTATTGGGGATAGAAAATTCAAGAAGGCTTTGATTGACTTGGGAGCCAGTGTAAGTTTGATGCCTTTGTCCATTTATAGAAAATTGGGTATTGGTACGATTCAAGTTTGTTTATCACTCAGTTAAGTGACCATGTGGAGTGGTAGAAGATGTTCTAGTAAAGATAGAAATATTTTTTCCCTGTTGACTTTGTTATTCTTGAAATGGATGAAGATGAAGAGATTTCTCTCATTTTGATAACACTAAAACACACTGCATATTTGACTCAGATTGCACATGTTTGTTAGGGTTTTTATTGTCATTTTCTTATGTTAAGCTTGTTTTCATTTTGTTTTCAGGTACTTGATTATCCAGAGCCACTATTGAAGAAATGAAGAAAAACAAGCAAGAAATTAAGTTTTTGAACAAATTGTACACATGGCATCCAGCATGGCGCCCACCATAGGGTGGGCCATGACATGGATTGGTTTCAACTACCTTCAACCGCCACGTTCTCCTCAACTTCCTACCCTTGTACACATGACGGGCGCCATAGGGAGCATGGAGGGCTCCACCCTTGTTAAATGGTGTCCCGCCCAAAAGAAGTTGAGGGACACCTTGGTAATTCCATGGAGTATTGTTCTTCTATAAATATGAGGTTCTAGTTTCATTTTCTTTTCATCCAAGCTTAATTACAAACTTAAGTCATATACTGTCAGATTTTGTAAGTGATAATCCCTTCACATTGAAGAGTTATCACACCATTGATAGATACTGTAATCAAGTTTGGAGCACTTTGGTAGAAGTTAATCCTGGGCCATTTTCATTTCTAGTCGCATTTATTTCCAGTTGTACCTGATTTAAAGCCTCCGATTTGGAGCAGGTTTTTATTTACAAGTCTTGCTTTACTTTATTTATTTCATCGCACTCACTTTACTTTATTTATTTCATCGCAATCGCTTTATTTTGTTTATTTCCTTGTCTTGCACTTATTTACTTGCTTTATTTACTTGTCTTTTAAAGCCTCTTTACTTTAAGAATCTACTTTAACATGATCTATTTTAACATGTCTGTTTACATTTCCATGTCTGGCTAAATTTTAAAGGTTAGAATGTAAGGATCATAGTTAAAGTGATGTTCCATATAATGTGTCTGTAGAAATACTTAAGGGCTGTTTTGGTTTTTAACACAAGTTTTCTGCACTTTATTTTTGTTGGGTAAGATCGAAAGTTGTCCAACCTTCGGTTAAACTTGGGTAGTCTTAGTTGTTCAAAGGAAGTGAAAATGCTTTGTTCAATTAAGTAGGAATCTTGTAACACTTTTAGAAAAACAATTTCGAAACTCTTTTTGGACACGTTTATGGGTTTAAAGGTCTAGTCCTCTTTTGGTTAGAAGTTCCAAGTCAAAATTACTTTTCAACTAAGTCAAGAAACTATATTTCTTAAAAATAAGTTTATTACTTTAACACAATGCGCGCCTTTTTATAAGTGACAATAAGAGGGATCGATTAAAGAATAAACTCGGTTCTGAATACGCGAAACCGACAGTTTCTATTAAATTAGTTCATTTCATGAGTAAAAAATATTTCCTTATAAGTAGTTCTATTTAGAAGCATTTGGAATATTATCAGACTATGTGAATTACATTCTGTAAAATCAAGCTTCTCAAATGTACTTTTGTTTTGATGAAGACAAACTATATTGGCAAGAAGGCAAAGATCTTGATCAAGCTAAAACATCAATGGATAAAAGTCTTTGGTTCAAGCTATTGGCAAATTTCATAAGGTATAATAACAATTTTTGCTATGAACTTAAGTCTTAGATGCTCAATAATCAAAAGAAGTGTTCTTATCTTGTCCGAACTTTTTCTCAAGTTTTCTAAGAAAAAAATCAATTTCCACTTGGGTGCAAGCGATTTGCATGTTGATGCAATTGATTGCATGCTTCACGTTTTCAAAATGTTAGCTATTGTTCCTAAGTGAAATCGATTTGCATGTTTGTGCAATCGATTGCTCTCTATCAAATTTTGTTACTGTTTTAAAGTGCAATATTTACACACATGTGCAATTGATTTCTCACTGAAAATATTTGAATTTTTAGCTGTTAAAACCTGTGCAATCGATTTACACAAGGGTGCAATCGGTTGCATGTTGAACGATTTTGAAAAATAGCAGCTTTACTTATGCTTGTTCAAAACACCATTTCATGGAAACCTTTCACTTAATCTTGGCAATTGTTCATGATTCATTTGTAGAATTATATGTTGTTTCAAAAGGGTGCTATGAACATATAAATACTCATTTTCAAAATCATTTTAAGTACCTCTTCCAATCAATAGTTTTCTGAATTTTAAAATATCAAAACTCAAGCTTTCTCTTCACTTCATACACAAAGTTTTTCTGCACATTTTCATATATTTTTAAATAGAAAACTTTGAGCATTCTATAGTATTGAGTCATTGTATATTATTGTTATTGGAAGAGAAGATCAAGTCATTGATAAAATCACTCAAAGTTATTATTGCACTACAAACTCTATCAGTTAAATATTTCTATACACTTTCTTATTTTTCAGGATTGTTGAAAAATAAGTTCAAGTGGTTTTGTAATCTTGTTTTTCCAGGATTGTTAGATACAGGTAAGGTCACTTTGAGAGGATTGTTCTCATTGTTAACATAGTGAAAACCCAAGAGGATTATTCTTGGTGATTTTATTGGTTCGAGTCTTGTATAGAAGGACTAGGGTGTCTTGTCTAGAGATCTAACAATAAGGAAATCTTTTTCATGTTGAAAGGGGATTGGAGTACTCTCGGACTGTGAGGGGAACCATGATACATCTTTGTGTTCTTTACTTTTCTGCATTTACCGCTTTCATCACTAGTCATAAACCAAAAAAGAAAGAAACACATTTGTAAACTCATGCCCTAAACCAGAAAAATAATATCCATCATCACTAAAACGGTAAAACTTTTAAAGTACCTAATTCACCCCCCCCCCCCCCCCCCCCTCTTAGGTGGGATCTTTTACTAACAATTGGTATCATAGCAGGTTATAGGTAACCTGTTCCTAAAAGATCCAGAATGGCTTCCCCAAATCAAAATCTCGTTTTCAGAGATGGTGGTAGTAACAACAATACTCCTCTATTTTGTGGTGAATATTTTGACTTATGAAAAATACGCATGAAGACACATTTAGAAGCACAAGGAGAAGAAATATGGGATGCCGTCGAGAATGGTCCATTTATTCCTATAACTGTGATCAATGGTTCTGCCTCATTAAAGCCTAAAACTGCATGGGATGAAGATGATAAGAAAAAGGTCCTCTATGATAAAAAGGAAATCAATCTTCTTCAAGGTGCACTTAGCATGGATGAATTCTTCTGTGTCTCGGCATGCAAAACGAAGAAAGAAATATGGGATACTGTTGTACCCCAAAATTTTCCCTCTCTTTTCATCAACATTTTTCTCATCACAAGACTTTTGGAACTCAAGATCAAGTTAGGGTTTGCTCTGCTCAAGACCCCTCCTTGCACTGTTGACCCAAATTAGGGTTTGAGTTTGCACAGGGATGTTTTGACCTAAAATGCCCAAAGTGAATTTCATGCTTTATGTTGGACTCACAATTTTATCCATACCAAGTTTCAAGCCTTGATTCCAATCTTTGCCCAGTCAATTGGACAGTTGATCTAGAAATCAGCTGTATTGGGGAAAAAGTCAACTGTGGCCAATTGACAGTCAAACTTCATGATTTTTGACCCACATCAACATAATTAACTCACATGAACCATTTGGTCAAGTTTGGATCACAATTCCACAAGAAATTTGATCAGATCACTAAAAGGGCAAAATGGTCATTTTTAGGGTTTTGACTGCACAAAGGCCATTTTTTACTGTTTGACCTAACCAATGGCAAATCAAGCTCACATATGTACTCAAGGACTCAATGGCATTGTCTTGACCCATTCAACAAGTTCAAAAGATCTCAAATGCATATGATTGACAGATGAATTTTTCAGTCAACTGATCAAAAATTGACTGTACACTGAAAAGTCAAACTTTGACTTTTTGGTCAAAATCAAGTGCCAAGATTCATTTTTCATCAAGACATGTCAAATTATGAAACTTGTTCATCAAGAAACCTAAAATTGCAAATTAGGGTTTAAAATGAGAAAATTTCATAACTTAGAATTTTTCTAAGTTATGAAACTTCCTTATTTTTTTCCTAACTTTGTCCCATTTTTTCACCAAGATGCAAATGGATTCAAACAAAACTTGAAACTTGAAAGTTGTAGTCCATTGCAAAATCTACAACTTTGATTCACAAAGTTTTCTCAAAGGAAGCTTGTATCTCGAGTTATGATTTTTGGAACAAGGGTGCAAAACATTTTTAACTTAGAGAAATATTGACCTAGTCTAGGCAGGATTTTTATCCAACTTCTTGGCCATTTTTCACATGGTTCCACTTGGAATTTCAAGTTCCATTACAAAGATGGATTGTAGTACACATTCCAAGCTTTCCAAATTGTCCAAGAACTTCTCAAACACCCTTATGGTTAGAGAGAATCGAATTCACAAAGTTGGGCAAAATTCACTTTTGTTCATGGCCAAGGCATGTTCATCACAACTAGCATTTTCAAGTCAGCAGGGTTTGTGATATCTTGAAGGCCTCTAAACCTCTTCACACTCAATAATTAAATGCCTAACCATTTTATAAAGGTGTTATTTCTTCCCTTTGGGCAATACATGCAAAACTAATCCCTAACTAGAAAAAGCAAAGTTCCTATTTTTGACTTAATGTCACTTTATGTCAAAAGTGAATCCTTGAGGCATGGGGCCAGATCTTTGAGGCCAGATAGAGTCCACAAATTTGTGTTACCAAGAGCAAGATATGCAGCATACATAGAGGTTGGTACAGGCCTGCATTGACAACTTACACTATCCTTGCTTACATTTGAAGAAACCTTGCAAAAACTCTCCATCTTTCATTCCTGTCAACACAGCCAAACACAAACCTTGTAAACATTTTCCATACATCCCAACAAGCCTAAAGCACGACTAAACCATCCCTCATCCCTCCTCATACACAAAATCACAGTTTTTTCTGCAAAATAGAGTTCCTGCTGCAGATTGAGGTCCACAACTCAATCCACTCGTGCACTTTGGCTAAAAACCTTTCAAACACCTTCCATATCATCCACTGAAACTATCCCAAGCCTTGAACTCAAGTTGTAACATCCCTAACCACGTTTTCTATTTTTACTTTCAAGCTGTGCAGGTGGACTTCCATAGCACGATACAGGCAGTTTCAAAGCAAGCCAAGCATAGGAGAAGCATCCTTGGACTTCAGGCAAGCTCAATCAAAGCTCAAACTCCATTGAAGATACCTACATTGCTCTATTCGAATCAAGCTGAGACAGGTAAACCATGGACTTCTATCTCTCAATCTAGGAAGAGTTAGGCTTAGGTTTGTGAATGAAACACGCTCTACTCATAGCCCTGAAGCCATACATATGATTACTTTTCATTTATATTATGCGTGCTGTGAGAATTTTAGCCATGAACATTGAAGAAAAATTAGGTCAGAAATTGGGGATGAAGAAATTCTCCCTGGTTTCTTAGAGTTAGGTCAAGTATTTTATATGTCTGAATTCGTCTCTTGATGCTCTATAATATTGGTGTTATGAGTTTTGTGTAAAAGTCAAGGAATCAGGAATTGGTGTTGGATCAAAGAAGCGCGCGCTTTTGTTTCAAACAGGTTGCTGGAGGTTGAAGACAAAGTTGACTTGGGCTGGGCCTGAGTCAACTTACTTTTTGCACCCTTTTTTTCCATTTGCACCCCCCCCCCCTGGCCCATTGTGTGAAATATTCATCATTTTTGACTTTTTATTTTTTATTCTGACTTGATATTTTTTGTCCAAACATAAAAAACATTAAAAATATTTTTCCACCTTTTTTTCATATTTATTTGGCATTTGTTTCATATTATTAGTATATATATGTAAATAAATATAATACCTTTTTATTTAAAACACCAAAAAATAATACAAAATTATATTTATTTTCAGTTATTATTCTTTATTTATATTCTGAAAACATTTCCTAAAAAATACATTTATTTTTGTAAATAATTAATATTTTATTTTTGTACATATTTAGTATATTTAATATATAATATATAAATACTTGTATATTTTATTAAATATTTAGGACAAAAATATAGAAATAATACATTTTTATTTTTATTTGATATTTGACATCAAAAATACTTTTTTACAATATACTTCTTTTTTTTATTATTTTTTTGTATAAATTAATATACCTTGTACATAATTAATAAATAAATACTATTTTATTCAAAAAACTAGGGTTTTGCCCTAAATGACAAAAATATTCAAAATTTGACCTTTTTATTTTTGTTTATATTTTACATTGAAAAATACTTTCACACACATAAAAAAAATCATTTTGTGCATAATACATTTTGCATATTCATTGTATTTATTTAAATATTGTACAATTAAATGTTTGTATATTCGATATAGATGTAATAGCTTAGAATTTAATTTCTTGTCAAATATCCCCAAATTCAAACTTGTACCCCCATCCCCATAATTATTGTTGTAATAGCTTAGCATTTAAATTTCCGCATTTAAAAGCTTTCAAATTATGCCATGATAGACCTAGGGTTTGTATGCAAATAAAACCAACAAATAGCTTGACCTAATTCAAGGTAAACATGCATGAAAAACAAACACAATGCACACTTGCACCCTTATGGTTACTCCACTTGTTGCCTTCAAAAAATGGGCCATGGTTGCATGTTAAGTGTCTTTGGAAAAACAAAAACAAATCAAATGATCATAGTCCCTCGATGACGCTATCAAGTTTCCTAAACAAAAATGATCAAGTCCCTTGAGAAAAATTGCCAAAGATACTTGGCACTATTGCATTCATGGTCTAAACGATGACCCGCGCCCGTCCCGTTAACATCCTAACACAAGGTTGTTCACCAAATACAATGGTGAAACAACACTGTTAAAAGGGTTAAAACATGAGAAAGATCTTTGAGAAATTTAGGGTAGATAGCTCTTGGTTACTTGACCAAACTTGCAAAACAATCCTTGCCATTTTTCAAAACACACATCACAACACAATTTCCAAAACAACTTTCAAAAAACATTGAAACATCTTTTCAAAAAGAAAAACACCTTTGTAAAACATTCAAACAAGAATTGTTACAATGGTTGCCTAGACAAGGCATCTTTTTCAAAACATTTTCAAAAACACACACACAAAGCACCATTTCAAACAATTGAAAAGCAAAGGCAAGTGATCTAAGCAAGTAACTAAGAGCCCATGGATAATCATGGATGGAAAGGGTGCTAATACCTTCCCTTTCTATAATATACTCCCCGAACCCAAGAAAACATCTCAAAGGTTTTTCCTGTGCTTTTTAACCTTTCCTTAGGATAAAATAAAAAGTCAGTGGCGACTCTTGCTAAACCGAAACATTTGTGAAAACAAACACAAAACCTCAAGTCAGTTCTCCCACCGTATCACAGAACTGGCGACTCTGTTGGGGATAACTTAAAAGTGGAGTAACCTTAGGGCTTAGATCACCCTTTTTTCATGACTAATTGTTTGCTTTGATTTCTTTACATTTTTTCTCTTGTTTGGGCTTGAAATCCTACACCCGGATTTGGGGAAACATTCATAGATAGCAATATGTTGTGGAAACTGTGCGGGGTATACCGACACGGTTGAAGCAATAGCTATATTAGTGCGACATATTTGTGAGTACCGGTAACCCTTGAGTTCAATCAAGGAGAGTACGGGGCCGCTGAGTGATGTCACCAAGCACTAATGATCTAGAACCTTACTTGACCATCTTGGACTTTTATTAGGGGTAATGAGATGACCGGCTTCGGTGCAGTCCGAAGTTGGTAGATACTCGATACTACACTCGTTGAGGGTTGTTTTCTTGGAATATTTTGGTCGCTAGTTAAGTGGCTAAACCAAAACAATGAACATGGAAAACAATCCAATGATATTGAGCTCCTTAGAACTCGGTTACTATTTATAGGACTGGTTTTTAAGCCAACTACACTCAAGAGGGTACTTACCTATGAAACCCCATGCAAGCCTGAAACTAGGGTTTTGCGTGATTTACTTGTACATGTGTTTGTGCAGACATCATGAACATCATAAAGCATCACATGAATCCACTAACCATTTCAAGGGTTTGGATCTTCATCTTTGTTCTTGTTTTGTAGGTCATGGAAATTCTTCGCAGGAAAACTATCCAAGTCAACCTTGTGATAATCCCTCCTCAACTCAAGGAGCTTACATCCAGAATTCCAGAAAGTTCTCCCTTCAGTGAAAGACATGGTAGACTGCTCAGCCTAGTCAACACTAACATTGAAGTAGACATGGTGAAAGTGTTGTTCCAATTCTTTGACCCCCTTCACCACTATTTCACATTCTCCGACTACCAATTGGTGCCTACTTTGGAGGAATTTTCTCAACTCCTGAGAATTCCTATTCTTAATCAACTACCTTTCAATGGTACGGAAAGAGAGCCAAAACCTGAAGATGTTGCTCAAGCACTACACTTGCAACCATCTGACATCAAGGGGAATTAGGAAACCAGAAGTGGTGTCAAGGGATTCTTGGCAAAATTCTTGTTTGAGAAGGCACAAGAGTGTTGGAATTCTTTGGATCTGCAAGCCTTTGAAGAAATTATGGCACTCCTCATTTATGGGTTGGTCTTGTTCCCAAATCCTGACCAACTTATAGATGTGAATGCTGTTAAGATCTTCCTATCCAGGAATCCCATACCTACATTGCTTGGGGACATCCTCCACTCATTTTACACACGAACAATGAGGAAGAGAGGCGTTCTCATGTGCTGTACTCCTCTCCTTGCAAGGTGGTTTATTTATCACCTTCCACAATCTGTTTTGAAGAATGAACAAGGCTTAAGGTGGTCACAACGATTGATGACCCTCACACATTCTGATGTACATTGGTGTTCTCGGTCCATAGAAAATGTCATCATCATCGATCGTTGTGGTGAGTTCCCTAATGTTCCATTACTTGGCTTTAGGGGAGGCATTACCTACAACCCATATCTAGCTTTGAGACAATTTGGATATGCACTGAGGGATGGCCCTCATGACATGCTGATTCCTGACCTAGTTTTTGACTTCGACAACGATGCGCAAGGACTTCGCCAAAGATTCATCAGAGCTTGGAGGATGCCTAACAAGGTATATAGCAAGACACTGGGACACAAGAACTCCATCCCTCTTGAGCCTTACCTCAAGTGGGTACGAACCCGAGCCCAGAGTCTTATGATGCCTTACCCTCACATTCTCCCTTTGATTAAAGAGCCTGTTAAGGAAGGAGAGGTTCCATACACCATCCTACATCCTGACATGCCAACATCATGGGAGGAAATGCAGAAGACTTGGATCCAACTCAAGGAAGAAAGGGATACTTTTGAAGCCAGCTTCTATGCCAGTGAGAAGAAGGTTTTGGAGCTTACCCGCCAACTTCACGAGGAGGAGACTCTCAACACTTACATCGCGCCAAAGAGGATGCGCAACGTCTTTTTACCTTAAGAAGTTTTTGTAATATTTGGCCCATGGGGCATTTATGTACTGATAAAATTTCTTCTTATTAATATGACGTGTGTTCTTTTTGTTTGCAACAATTTTGAATTTCTAAATCCTTGAATGCATTGCATGAATAAACATATCATTAATCATAAGCATAAACAGGTCTTCACACCAGGTTTCCTTATCTTTCTGTTGTTTATTTCAGTAAGATGGATCTTGAACAGACAGTCAAAGATCTGCAGGCACAAAACTCGCAGTTTCAACAGCTCCTTATGACCTTGGCAAAGGGTCAGGAGGATCTTAAAGCACTGTTATGGAATAAAGAGCAAGAAAAAGTAAAAAAGAAGAATAAAAGAGTTGGGGTAGCTACACTGGGAAGAAGATTTGAGAATGAAGCTAAGAGAGTTCTTGAATTCCCCTCCACATCTGACGAGGGGACCGGTAAGGGAAAAGGGGCTGCATTACCTTCTGAGTCCGAGGCTGAAGAGGAAGAGGTTGAGGAAGATGAAGATTATTCAGAGCAGCAATACCCGCCAGCGGACGACAAATACAAAAACCTGGAGGATAGACTGGCAGCTATGGAGCTGCAAAGGGTTCCCGGGCTAGATTTTGAAGAATTGGGATTGATTGCTGGGATTGTGATCCCTCCAAAGTTTAAGGTGCCAACTTTTGCAAAATATGATGGTCTGTCTTGCCCAAAGATGCACCTAAGGTCATATGTCAGAAGAATTCAACCTCACTCATCCGGTAGAAATCTTTGGGTACACTTCTTCCAGGACATCATGTTCGGTACACAGCTAGATTGGTTTTACCAGCTTGAGAGGTCGGAAGTGTATAACTGGGAAGACTTGGCAGCTGCCTTCTATCGCCAGTATCAATACAACACCGACTTGGCGCCAACCCGTACTCAGCTACAAAGTATGGGAATGGCCTCAAATGAGGGGTTCAAAGAATACGCCCAGATATGGCGCGACTTGGCCGGAAGAGTGCAACCACCGCTTTCAGATAGGGAGCTAGTTGATATGTTCTTGGGGACCCTATCTGGCCCTTTCTTCAACCATTTGATTGGGAGCTCGTCTGCAGGGTTTACTAAATTTATTATGACTGGGGAACGGGTGGAAGCTGGTATTAAGAGCGGAAAGATTCAAAGGGATGCCTCTGCATCCACAGTTGTTAAGAAACCGTTCCCGGCCAAGAAGGAAGCAGTTGTTGTGTACTCTCAAAAAGGATTGGGGAGAACTGGGCGCCGACCGACTGTAGGGGCCGTGATGATTCAAAATTCGTCAAATGATCAGCCTCGTACCAATCAGTCCAGACCTAATCAGCAACGGGTAGAACGTCCACACCGCAGTTCACCCGCATCAACATGACGCCTGCACAAGTTCTTCCCCATTTGTTGAAGCTAAATCTCACCACTATTAGAGAGGCGCCAAAGATTATGAATACCACTTCCCCACATTATCATTCCAATGCTAAATGTGCCTATCATTCTGACAGCGCCGGGCATGACACCAACGATTGCTGGGCGCTTAAGAATAAAATTCAATATTTGATAGACGCAAAGGAGGTTGAGTTCTACGCCCCCGAGAAGCCAAACGTAATATCCGCTCCAATGCCAAAGCATGGTCGCAATGTCCATGTTGTTGAAGAAGATCTGTTTGTTTCTGCTGTTGATGATCTGATAACTCCATTACTGGCAATCAAGTTGAATCTATTGAAGGCTGGGTTTTCCCAGGATGTAAAGGAGATTGCTACTTTTGTTCCTCCCTACCGATCGACTGTCCATTGCTGAAGATAGGCATCCAACGCCTAATGGACAACCAACAAATTCTTTTCGAAAAGATTCCTGTTACTCCAACTCCTATCAATGAAGTTTTAATAATCACCATTTCTGCCAATCTTTCCAAGGTCCCCAAAAGGCTTGTTAAGATTACATCAGTTTCAAAGATTGCACCTCTGAAAATAACCATGCCTGGGCCCGTCCCCTACAAATCTGACAAATCGATGCCGTGGAATTATGGTGGAGAAATCTACTACCACGGTGTTAAGCAAATTGAGATAACTGAAGAGAGCTCTGACGAAGAAACTACCGACATTGGAAACATTGCCGGTACGAGCAAGATTACCCTAAGTGGGAGAATTTTCTCTCCAGAGATTTCCCCTCCAAAGGCAATCTTTGGACCCTCAGCTGTTCCCAAGGTTACCCCTGCACCGGTCAAACTATCTGCAAGAACTTCGTTGATTGAAGAAGTTGTTACTCCTGTGGTTGTCCCTCCTACTTCTGCTGATAAGGGGAAAGGGATCCAAGAAGAGCTCGTCAGGACGAGGGCTCAACCATTGGTCATCCCCGAAACCTCTAAGAAAGAAATTGAGGAGATTCTGAAAATAATAAAGAAATGTGATTATGACGTTGTAGAGCAACTGGGGCAAACCCCCTCGAAGATCTCCATGTTAGCTTTGCTGCTTTGTTCGGAGGCTCATGCCAAAGCTTTGTTAAGGTTTTTGAAGACAACCCATGTGCCCCAAGAAACCTCAGCCGATCAATTCCAAGATTGTGTAGCCAGCCTTACTGCCGACAACGGCCTGGGTTTCTCTGATGCTGACCTGACTCCGAAAGGAAGAAAGCACAATGACGCATTGCATGTGTCAGTTGAATGTCGAGGAACTACTCTCGCCCATGTCTTGGTCGACACTGGTTCTTCTCTGAATGTGCTACCTAAGAAAGCTCTGGACCGATTGGATTGTGAAGGCTTGGAGCTGAAACCAAGTAATATCATTGTCAGGGCCTTTGACGAGTCTAAAAGGATGGTTCATGGGGAGGTCGACATTCCCATCAAGGTAGTCACTGAAGTGTTCCACTCAACATTCTATGTGATAGACATCCGCCCATCATACTCTTACTTGCTAGGAAGACCATGGATACATAATGCTGGCGCAGTCACTTCCTCCCTACATCAGATGATAAAATACCCTGTCAAGCGTAAGATCATAACCGTACACGGTGAGGAGGAATACATGATCAGTCATCTGAATTCCTTTCGGTATGTGGAAGTGGACGGCGAATTCATCGAAACACCGTTCCAACACTTCGAGGAAGTTGCTCTCGAGGTTGCAGTAGCAAAAGTAGTAGCTGAGGTACCCAAGCAAGTGGCCAGGATGGCATCTCTGAAAGACGCAAAGGCTGCAATGAAAGAGGGAAAAAGCTTAACATGGGGACAGTTGCCTGACTTTCCTCACAAGACAGACAAGTTTGGGTTGGGGTTTACCGCTGTGGGGAAAAAGGCTATGCGTCGCTCGAAAATTGAAAAGGCACCCATTAAGATTTCTCCTCATGGAATCAATGCTTTGGAAGACGAAGACGAAGAGGGTAACATTGAAGATTGGATCTTCCCAACCATTGAAGGGGGACTGCATAATTTGGAGGCGAAAGACTTCGTTCTCATTACTTTCATTAATCAGTAATTTATCTTTCGAACATTTCCTGTTGGTCTGTAATAATTACTTTTAAACAATCTGCACACTATTTTTCACCTCATGCCTTTCCCGGGGCATGTAGGTCCATTTGTAAGGGTTTTGATTCTCTTCATAATCATATGCCATGTTTAATGAATCATTGGACGTTTTTCATTTATAAACTGCTGTGTTCATTTTCTTTCCTTTTGCATTTTTGTTTGTTTAAGGATGGCTATCCCTTACACACACCCACACTCACAAATGCAGGTACCCATCCACTCCAGATTCCAGGGGTGACTACTCTGTTGTATCCTTCAATAACTATGAAGATTTGGTCAATCAGGTTGAGTACGAAGATGACGAAGATTGTGAAGTGCCGGGAGAGCTAGCCAGACTTCTACAACTAGAAGAGAGGGCCATCTTACCTCATGAAGAGTTGTTGGAAACCGTCAACTTAGGAACAGAAGAAGACAGGAAAGAGGTACAAGTGGGTTCCAACCTGGAACCAAGTGTCAAGGAGCGCTTAATACAGCTGTTGAATGAATACGTTGAAATCTTCGCCTGGTCTTATGAAGACATGCCAGGGTTAGACACAAATATCGTGGTTCACCGTCTCCCTATAAGAGAGGATTGTCCACCGATCAAGCAAAAACTCCGCCAAATGAGGCCCGACATGTCTGAGAAGATTAAAGTTGAAGTAATGAAACAATTCAACGCTGGCTTTCTGGCTGTTACATCCTATCCACAATGGGTTGCTAACATTGTGCCCGTTCCCAAAAAAGACGGCAAGGTCAGAATGTGTGTGGACTACCGGGATTTGAACAGGGCTAGCCCTAAAGATGATTTTCCGCTGCCACATATTGACATCTTGATTGACAACACAGCTCAGCACAAGGTATTTTCCTTCATGGACGGATTCTCGGGCTACAACCAGATTAAAATGGCCCCCGAGGACATGGAGAAAACAACCTTTGTTACACAATGGGGTACCTTCTGCTACAAGGTGATGCCGTTCGGACTGAAGAACGCAGGGGCAACTTATCAACGCGCCATGGTAGCTTTGTTCCATGATATGATACATCATGAGATCAAAGTTTACGTAGACGACATGATAGCTCGATCACAAACGGAAGAAGAGAACCTTGAACACTTACAGAAGCTGTTTGCCAGGTTGAAGGAATACAAACTCAGGCTGAATCCAAGTAAGTGCACTTTTGGAGTTAGGTCTGGTAAACTTCTGGGATTTATTGTCAGCAACAAAGGCATTGAGGTAGATCCAGCAAAAGTAAAAGCTATACAAGAAATGTCTGCCCCCCCGTACTGAAAAGGAGGTTAGAGGATTCTTGGGGCGCTTGAACTATATCGCCAGGTTCATCTCTCACCTGACGTCTACCTGTGAGCCAATTTTCAAGCTATTAAAGAAAGATCAGGTATTCGAATGGAACGATGATTGTCAAATCGCTTTTGATAAAATCAAGGAGTATTTGCTAGAACCTCCTATTCTGATGCCACCCGTCGAAGAAAGGCCGATGATCATGTATCTGACTGTTTTGGATAACTCAATGGGGTGTGTACTGGGCCAGCATGACGAGTCTGGTCGAAAAGAGCATGCCATTTATTACCTTAGCAAAAAGTTTACCGACTGTGAGACCCGCTACTTACTGCTCGAGAAAACTTGCTGCGTTTTGGTATGGGCTGCTCGCCGACTAAGGCAGTATATGTTGACTCATACCACTTTGCTGATTTCCAAAATGGACCCGATCAAGTATATCTTCGAGAAGCCTGCTTTATCTGGAAGAATCGCTAGATGGAAAATGATCCTGACTGAGTATGACATCCAGTATACTACCTAAAAAGATATAAAAGGGAGTGTACTAGCTGACCATCTAGCTCATCAAGCTATCGAAGATTATCAATCCATGAGATTCGATTTCCCGGACGAGGACATCATGACTTTGGACGACATTGAAGGTAACGGACCGTATGACGGACCTGAAAAGGGATCTCGATGGACCCTGTACTTTGATGGTGCCTCTAATGCACTTGGAAACGGTATCGGTGCGGTACTCATTTCCCCTGAAGGTTGCCATACACCTTTCACGGCCCGACTTTGTTTCAGTTGTACCAACAACATGGCCGAATATGAAGCTTGCATCTTTGGTCTCAAGGCTGCTATAGACTTGGGGATCAAATCTTTGATCGTATTTGGAGACTCGGCTTTGGTTATCAGTCAAATCAAAGGCGAATGGGATACCAAACATCCTAATCTTATCCCATACAAAGAACATGTCCTGACATTGCTGCCTCATTTCGAGCAGATTACTTTCGAGCATTTCCCGCGAGAAGAAAATCAGCTAGCAGATGCTCTGGCTACAATTTCTTCCATGTTTAAACTCAACTGGGATAACGAGGCTCCCCAAATCACCATCGAGCGAATGGACGAACCTGCGCATTGTCATGAGATTAATACCGAAGAAGTAGTGGAACAACCCTGGTTTCATGAAATCAAAAGGTATCTCCAGACTAGAGAATATCCTGAAGGAGCTTCAGTAAATGACAAGAAGTTCTTGAGGAGATTTGCTGCCAAGTTCTTCCTAAGCAATGGCATTCTTTACAAATGCAACCATGATTGTGTCTTACTCCGATGTGTGGACAAAGCTGAAGCAGAGTTGATCATGACTGAGATACACAGCGGCACATTTGGCACCCGCTTGGGCGGACATACGATGGCTAAGAAGATTCTAAGGGCAGGCTACTACTGGTCTACCATGGAAGCTGATTGCCACCAACATTCCCGTACTTGCCACAAATGTCAAGTCTATGCCGACAAGATTCATATTCCTCCTGTTCCTCTCAACGTTCTGGCAGCTCCTTGGCCATTCGCAATGTGGGGCATTGACATGATTGGGGAGATCAAGCCCACGACATCCAATGGACATCGCTTCATCCTGGTCGCCATTGACTATTTTACCAAGTGGGTCGAAGCAGCTTCCTTTGCCTCTGTTACAAAGAATGTGGTTGCCCGCTTCATCAAGCAGAACCTCATATTCTGGTATGGTGTCCCTGACAGGATCATTACGGACAACGGTACTAATCTGAACAATACTATGATCACCGCTCTATGCGAACAGTTCAAGATTTATCATCACAATTCATCTCCCTATCGGCTGAAGATGAACGGTGTTGTTGAAGTCGCGAACAAAAACATCAAGAAGATCATTCAGAAAATGACAGTCACCTACAAGGACTGGCATGAGATGTTACTGTTTGCTTTCCATGGATATCGTACCACGACACGTACTTCAACAGGGGCAACCCCATTTTCTTTGGTGTATGGCATAGAAGCGGTTCTACCCATGGAAGTTCAGATTCCTTCCCTAAGGGTTATGAAAGACTTTGGTTTGAGTGAAGACGATTGGATTCAGACCCGACTTGATCAACTCAATTTGATCGATGAGAAGAGACTCACTGCTGTTTGCCATGGTCAGACGTACCAAAAATGGATGATTAAGGCTTTCAACAAGAAATTCAGACGTCAAGTATATCAAGTCGTAGATCTTGTGATCAAGCGGATCATCTTGCCGCAAAGTGATCCCAGGGGAAAATGGACTCCTACTTACAAAGGACCGTTTGTGATCAAGAGCATATTTTCTGGTGGTGCAATGATTCTGACCACCATGGACGGCGACGATTTGCCACACCCTGCGAACGCAGACATAGTCAAAAGATACTACGCATAAAATGACCCGACAAGTCGAAAACCCAAAAGGGCGACTTGGGCAAAAATGGGCATCCCGGTGAACCGAAAACCCGAAAGGGCGGTTCAGGCAAAAGTTAGGGATAAAACAAAAAATGTGTACACCCGGCAAGTTGAAAACCCGAAAGGGCGGCTTGGGCAAAAAGGGGTTTCTCGGTGGATCGAAAACCCGAAAGGGCGATTCTGGCAAAAGTTAGGGAATTAAAGCGTATGACTATGTCTCGTCGGATCACTTTAAAAACAATCTCTTCATCAACAAGATCCGAGCTTCTGATCAATCCAATCATCGGCGGACGAAGCATTGAATAGACAAGATATTCAGAGTTGTGAAGGCTATAACAGAATAGAATCCCATGGAATTGTTTCACATAGTCATCTTTCTTTTGTATAAATTTTTCAATTTTTTACGACAACATCCTCTTACTAGGATGTCTGTCTCCTTTGTACAAAGATACTCATAAAAAGTTAATACAAACACTTTTCCAAATACAGAAATTTGCTTTGTCTTCCTTTTGCTTTTTACACTTATGTTTTATTTGAGAAACGTCCAATGTTTTGTTAAAAAGGCATATGCATTTGAACATAATCATTTTCTTACAAATCAAGAAAGATGATTGCTGATAAGTTAAAGGTACAGATAGATAGCTTGATGCCCTTTCAGAAGGAATCCCCAGCGGAACTAAACTCCAAATTCCTCAACAAAGTCAAAATCCAGAACTTAATTCCCCAAACAGAGTTAAACTTCAGGATCCTCAGCAGAACAAAAGCTTTCTCAAAGTTAATTTCCCCAGCCAGAGAGCCTTCCAGAACTTAATTCCCCTCAGAGTTAAGTTTCAGTATCCCCAGTGGAGCCCTAAAAATATGAAAATCCTATCCCCGGTGGAGTCAAAGCTGTTAGTCCCCAGCGGAGCTAAAACTTCCAACTATCAATCCCCAGCGGAACTGTTGTACCCCAAATTTTGACCTAAGATACCATCTCCCATCTGCATCATTACATTGCAAAGGTTTTGACCTATTTTTATCAACTTTCAAAGCAGATTTAAAATTCATAACTTTTTCAAGTCGAGAGCTGTTTATTTTTGAACGCTAAGTTTATTAACTGATCAGACAATGTTTATTAATTATTTATTATCTTAAATTTAAATAATTGGAATTTATTTTCGGTTATTATATAATTTAAGGATTTATAAATAATTATTTGAAAAGAGTTTATTAATTGATCAACAATGTTTATCTAATTATTTATTATTCTAAGTTTAATATAATTGAAATCTTATTTTCAGTTATTATAATTTAGAATAATTATAAATAATGAAGTAAATGATTGAAGAGAAGTTAATTGATCAATGAGGTTTATTTAATTATTTATCATTCTAAATTTAAATAATTGGATTTGATTTTCAGTTATTACATAATTTAAAGAATTATAAATGATAAAATAAATAATTGGAAAGAAAAAGAATTAATTGGTAAATAATAGAATTTTTATTCATCTTTATTCTAATTATTACAATTGTTGTTTAAATACTATTGTACAAAGTATTTATAATGACAATTACATAAAAATTTTAAATTAAAATAAAAACTATTTTTCTAATATTCTAAATCTTCATCTTCTATCCAATTGCTCATTTGATTTTTTTACCTGCAAAGAATAAAAGAAAAAAGTCAGAAATAAATAAATAATTAAAAGTAGAAAATTAATCTTAAGCGTTCATCATTAAAAGCAAACGGCTGGAATCAGTTTTACCCTTTTTACAAATCACGGGATTTCTCCCGGTTCACAAAAAGGGATGAATTTTTATTGATAAAAAGGAATGCACAATTTAAAAACATGCACAAATCATTTTCTTGTCAAAATAGCACATTTCAAAATCAATTGCACTTTTTCAAAAGCCCACTGCATATTTCAAATATGCATAAATTCAATTGTTTGTCAAAACAGCATACAAAAAATCAACAGCATATGCAAGTTTCCAAGACAAATGCAACGTAAACATGCCCATATAGGAAGAGGCCAAAAATCAAAGGCTCCCATGCTGTAACAAAGAGAAGACAAAGAGAAAATATGCAGTTTAAACCATATTTGCAAGCAATGTATTTTCCATTTTTACATCATTTTCCAGCATGCTTTTTCAGAACAAGTAGAGTACAGTACATCATTTTAATGTATCAAATGGTACTAGAGAGAGAGAAGAGAGAAAGTGTGGTTTTACAGGTTTTGGTTTAGGCAGAAAGAGTTACAAAACAAACTGCAGCAGCATACAGTAAGAAAATGGGAAGCATGAAAGAGGATACAAAACAAAACTGATAAAACAGTATGGTATGCAGAGGTCAAAGCAAAGAAATATTAAAAATATTCAGAACCTGATACCATAAGCCTCAAGGAAATAAACCGTTATAACAACCAACAATCCCTTCAAAAAAAAAAGATATCAAAACCTGCCTTAAAGCTTTCAAAGAGAAAAATTGTCAAGAAAAAATACAGAACCAAGTCTCAAAGCCAAAGCCTTGTTTCAAAGAACCTGTAATACCAAAAGAGCCAGAATAACCATTTCAAAATATGGCCTAAACCATTAACCTGCATAATCATCACCAAACCTGTACTATCCAAAATCTTGGCCTAAAACCACAAAAAACAGTTCAAATGCCAAAACTGAAAAACCAGTAAACCTTGGCCTAAAACCATACACCACCAGTTCTAAAGCCAAAAAACCAGTGTACCCAAAACCTGAAGCGAAACCAACATAAACCTCAAGGCCTAAACTCAAGCAAGGCAACCAAATTCAAGCATCCAAACGAAGGCAAGGTCAAGCATCAGGCCTCAGAAGTTATCATCATTGGCCAACAAAAAAAAGCATACAGAAGCATAGCTGAGAAGAAGAGAAAAAAGCATCAACAATGTCAAGCCAAATCAAAACAATGTTCCAACGACAAACGTTCAAGGCAACGCAAAGGCCTCAGATTACATCATCATAGGTAAATACCAAAGCATACAGCAAGCTAGCAAGAAGAGGAAAAAGACAAACCAGGGCCAAAGCAAATATCACAGCGTCATTGCCTTCCACGCCCCGGCCTCCTACGCGTTTCCCCCAACCTCCCTCCTCCGTCTCCAAGTAACGCTTCTTTTTCCTCTCTTTCTTTTGTAAACCTCATGTAACAACAAATAACTTGAAGTTAGAATCAATGGACTAGACAATCACAACATGCAAAAATCGTAACAAAACCCTAATGAAATAGATAAAAATTGTACGGTGAATCCGTCGATCGCCATAGCTTTCGTTGGAGGGAAGAAGAAGATTGAAGAATGCTGGTGGCCGTTGGGACAAGGGAGAACTCAGGCGAGGGCATGTGAATCACGCGAAGAAGACGAAGACAAAGAGAGAACGGCGTTGTAAACCTTTTGCTAACCCTAAAACAAACTAAAACCAAATTATGTTAACCCTAAAACAATTGTGAGGTGTGAATGGGCCGGACCTGTTTCCCTTTTTACGCCTAACCCCCACAAATTCCATAAAACCCCCCTTTCTGCTTGTTTCTAATTGGCCCCCTTTAAAAACCCTTGGCCCATGCTATTTGCTTATCCACCCCCTTTGTTTTTGATACACCTTTGCCTATTTTTCTCTTTTAGTTTTTTTAGAATTATTGTTAATTTAGTTAATTAATAACTTAATCCAAAAGAGATGTAATTTAATTAAAACAATTCTAATATTAGACCAACCTTTATTAATTTCACTTTAGAATTAATTTAGAAATTTTAATATTATTTTCATTAGGTTTAATCAATAACTTTTAAGTTTTACTTTAGTTTAGAGTTATTTTAATAAATCTTAAAATAATACCATATATTAATATAAATAAAAACATATAAAATAAAAACTTAAAAAACATTTTATTTCTCTTGATTAATTCTCTTGCGTTATACCTAATAAACAAAAATCTAAAAATATATGGTCACACCATTTAGTCTATTATTTAATTGGTGCTATTTAATCATTATCTGCATATTTTTTCTGTTAATTATTTGGCCTTTATTTGTTTATTCCGTTTACGCCTAAATCCAAGGAAAAAATGATTAAATTTGTTGACTTCATGTCCTCAAGTCCAATCGCGCGAGCATCTTCATTTCATTAAAACTTAGGATAATTTTTCCCCAAATATTCAATCTTTTCAAAACTCATACCTTTTAAGCAAAAACTTCGACATTAGGGCGTTGTACCTTCAAAAACCCATCCGTACCCCTTTTCGGCCAAAACAACTTATTTTTAATCAAACGAACATTTTAATAAACAGATATTTCAAAAGGTTCCTATAGAGTACTATAGATACATTGGGTGCTAATACCTTCCCACTGTATAACCAACCCCTGAACCATAGATCTCTTTTCAAAAACGCCTTGTATTTTTATTACTTTAAAAAAGTATTATTTTACATTGCATATTTAGGGTTTTATTTCGCTCTTTTCCCTTTTCCCTTGGAAATAATAAAGCGCGATGGCGACTCTTGCTTTTGTGAGACGAATTAATCAATAATTCGATCTCCGATTTACCCCGCTACATTTTTTATCGCTACAGAATTGGCGACTCTGCTGGGGAAAGATCGACCTTTTGCTGGTCCATCCCTAAGTGGGTTAAGCCTAATTTGTTTTATCTATTTTATTATTATTTGATTTGTTTGATTATGTGTTTAAATTGGGGTGTTTGGGTTTTTGCAAAGGACGAATCCTATACCCGGATTAAGTTACACTTAAGGAATAGGACGGGAGGTACAGTCATGTTAACTTTGAGGGAGTAATCCCGAAGAAGGAGGCATGAGATCCCCCACTCAATGGAAGGCCCTCTTGAACTTAATACTTGTTTACCGAGTAATCGGGAAGACATTATTATTTTCGACCTAGGAGCCAAAGAAATTGAGGACCGTAGAACCCTAACCCATCTTGGCCTTTTTAGGTGTAGCGCGGAGACTATAACGGAGTAATTCGGAAGTAGTTGTTACGCGATGCTACTCTCGGATGAGTTTCTCTTGAGAATATTGCTAATTACTGAGTAATTAAGACGTTGGCAATATCCGAAGGAGGAATGTAGACTCTGGGAACTCTTAGAACCTTGTCTTACAGGTGTGATTTAACCATTAGTACATACCTTTGGGTGGGCTTTACCCTTGACTCCATGCTGAAACATTGAACCTTTGAACCCCATGTTTGTGAACTTGTGTGTGACTGTTGCATTATCATTCATTCATGCATTCATTAGCATTTTTGTAAAAAACTTGTTTTTCAAGGAACTTAGGAATGATTTTTGCAGACATCTCAGGTATTATTATGGAATGTGGAAGGAGAAATACTCGAAGTTTTAGTTTTAAGGAGCCCGAGATTGAAGAGCTGAAGAGTTTAATTCCGAAGATCGAGAACCCGACGGATTTTCAGAAAAAGTATGGGTCCATTATACCTCTCATGAAGCGCAAGATGAAAGAAGGCATCCTTAGTACGTTGGTCCAATTCTACGATCCTTTGTACCGATGTTTCACCTTTCCGGATTACCAGTTGATGCCCACCTTAGAGGAGTACTCCTACATACTTGGTTTGCCGATCACCGACTGTGTTCCTTTTTCTGGCTTGGAAGAGGAACCCAAATCTCACGAGATAGCGACCATCACCCACTTGAAGAAGTCAGAGATAGAGGAGAACATGACTACAAAAGGGGGAATCCGAGGTTTGTCTGCGCAGTTTTTGTTGAAGAAAGCTCGTCATTTCGCTGAGATAAAAGATACTATTGCCTTTGAAGACGTCTTTGCTTTACTCGCTTATGGTCTATTCTTGTTCCCTAACGTTGATAAGTTTGTGGATATCAACGCCATCAGAATCTTCTTGATTAGAAATCCGGTCCCTACGCTGCTAGGAGATACCTACTATTCCATCCATCTTTGAAACTCTTATCAAGGAGGGATGATTATTTGTTGTGCATCGTTGTTGTATCAGTGGTATGTTTCTCATCTACCTAGGCCTGATGTTTTCTGGGATCTCGAGAAGGAGCCGTGATGAGCGCCAAAAATTATGGCTCTCACTCATTTCGACATTGATTGGTATAATCGAGTTTACTATGACGTGAAGATCATCGATAGCTGTGGTGCTTTTCCTAACGTGCCTCTTCTTGGTACGAAAGGTGGAATCAACTATAACCCTGTTCTCGCGCGCCGTCAGTTTGGATATCCGATGAGGGACAAGCCAAACAACATCCATGTGAGTGGTTTCTTTCTGCAAGAAGGACAAGATCACCAGGCAGCTAAGAAGGAGATCGAAGGAGCTTGGCGCCACATCCATAGGAAAACGAGAGATATGTTAGGACATAGGGGTGTCGTTTCTTTGGAGCCTTACCTACAATGGGTCTGTGCTAGGGCTTGTGCTCTCAAGATGCCCTATAAACTTGAGAAACCTTTATTCCCTACCGTTGCATCATCATCTGTTGATATCCCTATCGAGAATATGGGAGAATACCAAGGAAATCTGGCTAGGATGAAGTCCGAGAGAGATGCTTGGAAAGAAAAGTATAATATGTCTGAATATGAGAATCGGGTCCTGGCTCGACAGCTAAAGGAAAAGGAGGATTTACTCTTTATTCAAGACGGCTGGTTCATTGATCATGATGAGAAACTTCGTCAAAAGGATGCTTTACTGAAGAAGTATGCTAGTGAAAGGAAGAGAAAGAAGGAAGGTTCGGTAAGCGTTGCTCTTGTTCCTAATCCGCAAAAGGAAATCGTTGATCGACTGGTAGCTGAGAAGAAAGAGATGGAAGACTTTTATGAAGAGAAGATTAGGAAGCTCCGGTTACAGTTGGCATTTGGTCCTTCATCTGATGATTCTGAGTGATCTTTAGCTTTTAGTTTTATTTTACTGATGTCATTTTGTAAAACTCTGTAAAAGGGCTTCATGCTCCGAAGTTGTAATTTACTGTTTTATTATGGGCTTCATGCTCCGAAGTTGTAATTTACTGTTTTATTATGGGCTTCATGTTCCAAAGTTGTAGTTTACTACTTTATTATTGGGTGGTTATCCCAAAGTTGTAATTTATTGTTTTGTTGTTCCAAAGTTGTAAGTTGTAATTTATCGCTTTTTGATTAATGGATTGAGTTTTTGTTGTTCCAAATTCCTTTACCATTGATGTGTGCAAAATTATTGAAGTTCCTTGAAAAACTATTAAAATGAATTATCATTTGCATCACACATCATGCATCATTCAACATTCCACTTCACATGTTTTCTAGAGTCTTTTCCTTGTTTCTTTTTCCACTCCAAAGGTTGTCAAGCTGTCTCATTGATACGATACTCGAGCCAATCGTCAGAGGAAAATGGAAGATCTGGAACAGGAAAACCACGAGCTTCGTGAGGAGGTCGCTACCCTTCGTGTCGGTATGGAAAAGTTATCCGCGCTAGTGGAAAGTTTGGTGGCTGTTCAGAATCAGCCATCGACTACAGCTGCTGAGATTCAGACTTCAACTCCTGTGGTTTCCGAGATTGTTACCGTTCCAACATCTGTGACTCAAATCAACTCTCCGCTTCAACATCAGATGCCGAAAGGTTTTCCGTGGGGAATGCCTTACAACTTTGTGCCAGAGGGGTATCAGCCTGTCGTACAGCCTTTGTTTCAACCTGCTTTGTCTCTTCCTCAACCAGAGACAACTGCCATGCCGCCGGTAATCCCGTCTGTGACACCTTTTCCGCAACCGGTAATGACAAATGTCGCTCCTGTGATTCACTCCGTGCCATACTTGAATGAACCTACTTATCCTGCCGAGCCCGCTGAAAGTTTGGGTCTTTTTGATAGAATGGAAGAATTTCAAGATCAGTTCCAAGAAATGCAGAAGGAGCTTAGAGCGTTAAAGGGGAAGGATTTGTTTGGGAAGAACACTCATGACCTTTGTTTAGTTCCGAATGTCAAGATTCCAGCAAAATTCAAAGTGCCAGACTTTGAAAGATATAAGGGTGATTCGTGTCCTAGAAGTCATTTGACTATGTACGTGAGGAAGATGTCTACATATTTCGATGATCATGACTTATTGATTCATTATTTTCAAGACAGTTTGACGGGTGCTGCTCTAAAGTGGTATATGGGTTTAGACAATATTCGGATCCGCAACTTCAACGATCTTAGCGAAGCCTTTGTTCACCAGTATAAGTACAACGTTGACATGGCGCCGGACAGGGATCAACTTCGGGCGATGTCGCAGAGAGATAGAGAATCTTTTAAGGAATACGCCCAGAGGTGGCGTGAAATTGCTGCTCAAATATATCCACCTCTTGAGGAGAAAGAGATGACTAAGATATTTTTGAAGACTTTAGGTTCCTTTTACTATGAGAGAATGATCGCCAGCACACCCAGTGACTTCACCGAAATGGTAAGCATGGGCATGCGGTTAGAGGAAGGGATTCGTGAAGGGCGTTTGGTTAAAGAAGGAAGTCCGTCTAGCAGTACTAAGAAGTTTGGAAGTGTTTTCCCGAAAAGAAAAGAACAAGATGTCAGCGCATTGTTCCCAGGGAGACCGAGGAGAGGTTACTCACACGTTGCGGCAGTCACTCCGGCTGTCCGTCCAGCTTTGATGACTCCAGCTCATCAAACCCCACCAACTCAACAACGGCCATTTCAGCAGCAGCCTCGACAACAGGCTTATCCATTCAACAATCAGAACCGTTCGCCAAGAAAACCGCAGTTCGATGCCATTCCTATGACTTATACTGAATTGTTCCCTGCTCTTATCAGAAAGAATCTCATAACGACAAAGCCTCCTCCTGTCGCACCAAATAGTACTTCTCCGTGGTACAAGGCGGATCAGTTTTGTGAATATCATCCAGGGTCGCCGGGGCACAACCTTGAGAATTGTTTTGCTCTGAAGGCGAACGTGCAGAGGTTGATTAAGAATGGTATCTTGTCTTTCTAGGATGTTAACCCGAATGTTAGAGATAATCCTTTGCCTCGACATGGGGCAGCATCAGTGAATATGGTGGAAGGTTGGCCGGGAAAGTTTCGAGTTTTTCAAGTTGAACACATAAGAGAGTCGTTGATCAGGTTACATCAGAGTTTGAGAAGACTTGCCTTTGTTAGGCATCAGCATGATTATGATGTTTGTGAATTTTGTTCAAGAGAGGTTGTTTGCCCTATTGTGAAGGAGGATATTCAAAAGTTGTTAGACCAGAGAGTTATCACTATTACCTATGACAGAAATCCGGAGGATGAAGTGAATGTTATAATACCACAATTCAATTTGCCTGAATCAGTAGAGATCGCTTACGACAGTCAGACTGCACATGTTGATCCTTTGATCATTTACCCACCTGGTCATGTGCCTTACAACTCAGACCAAGCTGTACCGTATAAGTATAATGCCACAATGATTGAGAATGGGGTAGAAGTCCCTATACCAACAAGGCCGTCTTTTATTAACATTGCTGATGTGAGTAGAGTTACGAGAAGTGGACGTGTCTTTGCAGCAGTACCTTTGAAGAGACCAGAAGTTCAAGTCAGGAGGCCCATACCGGCAGAAATTCCAGCAAGAAATGTTGAACCAAGGGTTGAGATAGGCCGATCCAGTGAACCTATCCCACATCCTGAGGATGATGAGATTCTGAAGCTTATCAAGAGAAGTGAATACAAGATTGTGGACCAACTTTTGCAAACTCCTTCCAAGATTTCTTTGCTTGCTTTATTGAGAGATTCTGGTGCCCATAGAGAAGCTTTGATGAAGGTCTTGGACCAGGCATTCGTGGATCATGATGTGACGGTTGACCAATTTGATGGAATTGTGGGAAATATTACTTCGTGTAACAATCTTGGTTTCAGTGATGAAGAGCTTCTGGAGGAGGGAAGAAACCATAATATGGCTTTGCATATCTCAATAAGTTATGGAAATGATACCTTATCAAGTGTGTTGGTAGATACAGGCTCGTCGTTAAATGTAATGCCCAAAACTACATTGTCTCGACTCTTGTATCAAGGTGCTCCCATGAGACCTAGTGGAGTAATTGTTAAAGCGTTTGATGGTTCTAGGAAGACTGTTATTGGTGAAGTGGATCTTCCTATAGTAATTGGTCCTCATACTTTTCAGATTACTTTTCAAGTAATGGATATTCGTTCCGCCTACAGTTGCCTATTGGGTCGTCCATGGATCCATGATGCAGGGGCAGTCACTTCCACGCTCCATCAGAGATTGAAGTTTGTGAGGCACGGAAAGCTGGTAATGATTGGTAGAGAGCAGGCTATGGTGGTAAGTCATTTGTCATCTTTCTCTTTTATCGATGCTGATGAAGATGTGGGAACCCAATTCCAAGCTCTATCTGTTGCTAAGAATGAAGTGAAGAAGCAAGGGACGTCTATCTCTTCTTTTGAGGACGCGCGACGAGTGGTCGAAAGTGGTTCGGCTGAAGGTTGGGGCCAGGTGTTGACTTTGCCCGAGAACAAGTCTGGAGAAGGTCTTGGTTTTCATCCCGTGTCTGCAAGAGTCAAGCAGGAAGTGGTTACTCGTCCGATTCAAGAGGTTTTCCGAAGCGCAGGTTTTATCCATCCGACTCCTCCTGAGGTTGATGCTATCATAGAAGACGATTCCGAGGAGGATTTACCCGATTTTGTGACGCATGGAGTGGTTTGCCAAAACTGGATTGCTGTTGATGTTCCTGTTGTGATGCACATTTCCGAGTAATGTTTTGTTTTGTTCTTTTGAAAAATTCGCTCTGCCCAAGGCGAAAAGTATTTTGTGTCGGGCTATGAAAAAATAAATCCTTTTGCTCTGCCCAAGGCAAAAGAGAAATGTCTGGGCTCTTTGTTTCAAGTATTTTCCTCCATGAATAAAAATGTTATTTTGTCCACGACTGTTTTATTTTTCACACTTTTTCTGGGAAATAGTAATGAAAATTAATTGGTAGTAATAGGAAAATATAATAACTTTTTGTTTTATTTGCACAAATCGATTTCTAAAATAAAGCATAATCATATGTGCAGATTAATCCATGACTTAACCATTGAAAACAATGATCCTATGCCCTCTCCCAACTTTGAATTCCCTGTGTTCAGAGCCGAAGAAGAGGATAGTGAAGAGATTCCTGTTGAAATTTCTCGTTTGCTTGAGCACGATGAAAAGATTATTCAGCTATTTGAAGAACCTGTAGAGTTGATCAATTTGGGTGATGAAGAAGATAAAAAGGAAGTTAAGGTGGGAGCATTGCTTATTCCAGAGGTCAAAGAGAAAATGGTGGAGCTTCTCAAAGAGTATGTTGACGTGTTTGCTTGGTCCTACCAAGATATGCCGGGTTTGGACAACGATATTGTGGAGCATCGTTTACCGTTGAGACCTGAATGTCCGCCGATTAAGCAGAAGTTGAGAAGGACTCGTCCCAATATGGCTAACAAGATCAAAGAAGAAGTTCAGAAACAGATTAATGCAGGTTTCCTTGTTACATCGGTCTATCCCCAATGGTTAGCCAATATAGTGCCTGTTGCTAAGAAAGATGGCAAGGTTCGAATGTGTGTAGACTATAGAGATCTGAATAGAGCTAGCCCAAAGGACGACTTCCCATTACCGCACATTGACGTATTGGTCGACAGTACCGCAAGGTTCAAAGTCTTTTCTTTCATGGATGGTTTCTCTGGTTACAATCAAATCAAGATGGCACCAGAAGATATGGAGAAGACAGCTTTCATTACACCTTGGGGAACATTTTGTTATTGGGTTATGCCGTTTGGTTTGAGGAATGCTGGTGCAACATACCAAAGGGCCATGACTGCTTTGTTCCATGACATGATGCATAAAGAGATAGAAGTGTATGTAGATGATATGATCGCTAAATCGCAAACTGAAGAGGATCATTTGGAACACTTATTGAAGTTATTCCAGCGTTTGAGAAAGTATAAACTCCGTCTGAATCCCAACAAGTGCACTTTTGGTGTTCGTTCTGGAAGACTTCTGGGTTTCATTGTCAGTCAGAAAGGTATTGAGGTAGATCCTGATAAAGTCAAAGCTATTCGGGAAATGCCCTCACCCAAGATGGAAAAGCAAGTAAGAGGATTCCTTGGGAGACTGAATTATATTTCTAGATTTATATCTCATATGACTGCTACCTGTGGGCCGATTTTCAAGCTTCTCCGAAAGAACCAAGGATGTGTGTGGACGGAAGATTGTCAGAAAGCTTTTGATAGCATCAAAGAATATTTGCTTGAACCTCCCATTTTGATTCCTCTGGTGGAAGGAAGACCTTTGATTATGTACCTGACTATATTGGAAGATTCCATGGGATGTGTGCTTGGTCAACAAGATGAGACTGGAAGAAAGGAACATGCCGTATATTATCTGAGTAAGAAATTCACAGACTGTGAGTCTTGATACTCATTGCTTGAGAAAACCTGTTGTGCTTTAGCTTGGGCTGCTCGCCGTCTGCGCTAGTATATGATTAACCACACCACTTGGTTGATCTCCAAAATGGATCCGATCAAGTACATCTTTGAGAAGCCCGCCTTATCTTGAAGAATAGCTCGTTGGCAGATGTTGTTATCCGAATATGACATTGAGTATCATACTCAGAAAGCAATCAAAGGGAGTATTTTAGCCGATCATTTGGCTCACCAACCAATTGACGATTATCAATCCATCAAGTTTGATTTCCCAGATGAAGATGTTATGTACTTGAAGGCTAAAGATTGTGAAGAGTCGTTACCCGAAGAAGGACCTGATCCCGAATCCCATTGGGGTTTGATATTTGACGGAGCTGTGAATTCTTATGGAAATGGAATTGGGGCAATCATCGTCACTCCCCGAGGTACTCATATCCCGTTCACGGCGAGATTGAAGTTTGACTGCACGAACAACATGGCTGAATATGAGGCATGTATTATGGGTCTCGAAGAAGCAGTGGATCTAAGGATTAAGATTCTTGATGTTTACGGAGATTCGGCATTGGTAATTAATCAAATCAAAGGAGAATGGGAGACTCGTCATCCTGGTTTGATCCCTTACAGAGACTATGCTAGAAGATTGTTAACTTTCTTCAACAAAGTTGAATTACATCATATCCCTAGAGATGAAAACCAAATGGCTGATGCTTTAGCTACTTTGTCTTCAATGTTTCAAGTGAATGGTTGGAATGATGTGCCTACAATCCGGGTTATGCGCCTTGACAGACCTGCTCATGTGTTCTCCGTAGAAGAGGTCACCGACGACAAACTGTGGTTCTATGACATTAAACGTGTTCTTCAAACTCAAGAGTACCTGCCCGGGGCATCCAATAAAGATAGGAAGACATTGAGAAGATTAGCAAGCAGTTTCTTCCTTAATGAGGAAGTTTTGTATAAGAGGAATTACGACATGGTCTTGCTCAGATGTGTAGACAGACGTGAAGCAGACATACTGATGCAAGAAGTACATGAAGGATCCTTTGGCACTCATGCCAACGGACATGCAATGGCTAGAAAGATGTTGAGAGCTGGTTACTATTGGATGACGATGGAATCAGATTGCTGCAAATATGTGAAGAAATGTCATAAATGCCAGATTTATGCGGACAAGATGCACGTGCCACCGACCCTCCTCAACGTTATCTCTTCACCTTGGCCTTTCTCTATGTGGGGCATTGATATGATTGGAATGATTGAACCCAAAGCTTCAAATGGTCATCGTTTCATCTTGGTAGCGATCGATTATTTTACTAAATGGGTGGAAGCAGCATCCTATGCTAATGTAACCAGACAGGTGATAGTCAGATTTATCAAGAATCAGATCATTTGTCGATACGGTATCCCGAGCAAGATCATCACTGATAATGGTTCGAATTTGAATAACAAGATGATGAGGGAACTTTGTGAAGAGTTCAAGATCGAACATCATAATTCTTCTCCTTACAGGCCGAAGATGAATGGGGCTGTTGAAGCTGCTAACAAGAACATCAAGAAGATTGTCCAGAAGATGGTGGTAACTTATAAAGATTGGCATGAAATGCTTCCGTTTGCTCTGCACGGATACCGTACTTCAGTTCGGACTTCAACAGGTGCAACCCCTTTTTCCCTACTTTATGGTATGGAAGCAGTACTCCCCGTGGAGGTTGAGATTCCGTCTCTGAGAGTGTTGATGGAAGCTAAACTTTCTGAGGCTGAATGGTGTCAGAGTAGATATGATCAGTTGAATTTAATTGAAGAAAAGAGATTGACAGCTTTGTGTCACGGTCAATTGTATCAGCAGAGAATGAAGAAGGCTTTTGATAAGAAGGTTCGACCACGCGAGTTCAGAGAAGGTGACCTTGTGCTCAAGAAGATATTATCTTTCCAACCTGATTCTAGGGGCAAGTGGGCTCCGAATTATGAAGGGCCGTATGTCGTTAAGAAAGTTTTCTCTGGAGGTGCCTTGATTCTCACCAATATGGACGGTGAAGAGCTCCCGCGCTCCATGAACGCCGATGCAGTCAAGAAGTATTTCGCTTAGGTTTGAGTTGACAGTTTGCTAAGTTGAAAACCCGAAGAGACGGCTTAGGCAAGCTTTTGGTCAGACCAGTCTTGGCATTTGAACACATTTTGGAAATTCGAAGTTGTTAGGGAGAATAGTGATCATTGTTTTTTGTGTAACTCTTTCTTTCATGTACTATTTCCCAAGCTTTTGTAAACCGTTGGAGTCGCATTGTTAGCGAACTACCATCTTATTAATGAAATTTGAGCATTTACCTTTTGTGGGCAAAATTTTAATTTTTACGGAAATATTTGAAACAAAGCTATTTAAAGTATTCTTATTTTTAAATGTGTCGTGAATAATGAAAGGAATATTAACAGTTGTTCCGAGGATGGTCAAGCCATGAAATGCAAAACAATACAGTAATTTATCCTTGTATGATGAACATGTTTTATTTCAAAATCGTCATGAGGTGTTGGTTGTGTAAACTTGCGTTTCTCGTGGTGCTAAGCTTGGTGACTCCCCAGTTGTTCCAGTTAAGCGTTGTTTTGGCTACCTTTATTTGGGCAATTTCTGAAGTGTGGTACGCTTTGTCTTATGCCAGTGGTCTATTGGTATTAGAAGATTAGATTTGAACACTTTTCTCCTCAGAAAACTTTAACCTTGTGGCGTGTTGCGCTCCGACGTTGCTTTGGGGTTCCAATTCCAGTTATCTTCCGTCTTTTTAAGATTGGCCGAGTATCTATCTTGTCGTGACATCTTATCGTCTTCAAGATATTCCATCTGTTCGTTTTGTCAGCATAACATTCATTTATTCATTTACACTTATATCACGCATGCATATTCACATTTGCCGTTGATTTTGGGTTGTACTTTGTTTATTCAAACAATGTACACGTTCTTTCCAAGTAGCAGGTTAGCTTAGGCAGAAAATGTGCTTCCTTTCTAAATTCCCCAACTGAGCTAATCCTCGTGGATGATTTTGATTTAGCCTACCTTGTCCATTTCTGGATAGGATGAATCCCCAATTGAATTACTTTCTCATTGGGTGGAGTCTTGTTGACTGTCTTCTCTCTAGTTTATTCCTGGATGAAGTTGTTGTCTCTTGCGTAGGCTATCTCATGATTTTCCCCAGTGAAATCGCGACCTAGACGAATGGTGCATTTATTTTGCACATTTAAGTATGTGATCTCCTCGGGGAGGATTGATTCATGATTCTCTTTGACGAAGATTTTATTCTCTGCCAGTGTCATCACAATTTCCTTCTGAGTTATTATTTCGGAAAACGACAAGCGGCAGCTCTTCATGAGCAACTTGTACGTTATAGACATCGTTGGAAAACGACAAGCGGCAGCTCTTCACGAGCAACTTGTGCGTTATTATTTTCGGAAAACGACAAGCGGCAGCTCTTCACGAGCAACTTGTGCGTTATTATTATTTTGGAAAACGACAAGCGGCAGCTCTTCACGAGCAACTTGTGCGTTATTATTATTTTCGGAAAACGGCAAGCGGCAGCTCTTCACGAGCAACTTGTGCGTTATTATTATTTTGGAAAACGACAAGCGGCAGCTCTTTACGAGCAACTTGTGCGTTATTATTATTTTCAGAAAACGGCAAGCGGCAGCTCTTCACGAGCAACTTGTACGTTATAGACATCGTTGGAAAACGACAAGCGGCAGCTCTTCACGAGCAACTTGTGCGTTATTATTATTTGTTTGGAAAACGACAAGTGGCAGCTCTTCACGAGCAACTTGTGCGTTATTATTATTTTGGAAAACGACAAGCGGCAGCTCTTCACGAGCAACTTGTGCGTTATTATCATTTTGGAAAACGGCAAGCGGCAGTCTCTTTATTTGAGCAACTTGTACGTTATTATTTTCTGGAATACAACAAGTGGCAGCTTCTTTATTTGAGCAGCTTGTATGTTATTGGTACTTTCTTTGGAAAACAGCAAGTGGCGGCTTCTTTATTTGAGCAACTTGTGTGTTATTGACATCCCTGGACGACAGCAACTGGCAGCCTCTTTATTTGAGCAGCTTGTATGTCATAATTTTTTTTTGGAAGACAGCAAGTTCCAGCTTCTTTATTTGAGCAACTTGTGTATCTACAATCTTACTATTATCTCAGCATTAATGAGTATATCTCGGGAAATCTCGCAGAGAAGCTTGTCATGAATCATTACCTTCAGAAGTTGGTAATCCATTATCAGCAAAATTGATACATCTTTTGCCTATCTTTGACCTTGAGTTGCAAACTCACTGTTATTTTGGGTCAATAATCTATTTTATGGCCTATGCAAGATGCCTTCTTTGTTAGGGTCAGAGGTCGTATTCCCTCAATTTTATTCGCCGTCAAGAGTCTGTCATTTGAAATCGATGGCTCGTTTCCCCAGTAGTGTATAATCCATGTCCCTGTGTTTTGTTGGTGTTTGATTTCTCCAGCATTGTCTTGTCTCATACAATATCTTTCTCTGTGAATTCAATTACTACATTCATATCAAGCATAATGGCGGCATCTTAGGACAAAATTTGCGTATTATGTATTTAAGTACCTTCAATCTCGTCGAAACGAAGATTTTAATCTTCATATCTCCGGATAGAAGAAACTTAAATAGGGGCAGCTGTTGTACCCTAAATTTTGACCTAAGATACCATCTCCCATCTGCATCATTACATTGCAAAGGTTTTGACCTATTTTTATCAACTTTCAAAGCAGATTTAAAATTCATAACTTTTTCAAGTCGAGAGTTGTTTATTTTTGAACGCTAAGTTTATTAACTGATCAGACAATGTTTATTAATTATTTATTATCTTAAATTTAAATAATTGGAATTTATTTTCGGTTATTATATAATTTAAGGATTTATAAATAATTATTTGAAAAGAGTTTATTAATTGATCAACAATGTTTATCTAATTATTTATTATTCTAATTTTAATATAATTGAAATCTTATTTTCAGTTATTATAATTTAGAATAATTATAAATAATGAAGTAAATGATTGAAGAGAAGTTAATTGATCAATGAGGTTTATTTAATTATTTATCATTCTAAATTTAAATAATTGGATTTGATTTTCAGTTATTACATAATTTAAAGAATTATAAATGATAAAATAAATAATTGGAAAGAAAAAGAATTAATTGGTAAATAATAGAATTTTTATTCATCTTTATTCTAATTATTACAATTGTTGTTTAAATACTATTGTACAAAGTATTTATAATGACAATTACATAAAAAGTTTAAAGTAAAATAAAAACTATTTTTCTAATATTCTAAATCTTCATCTTCTATCCAATTGCTCATTTGATTTTTTTACCTGCAAAGAATAAAAGAAAAAAGTCAGAAATAAATAAATAATTAAAAGCAGAAAATTAATCTTAAGCGTTCATCATTAAAAGCAAACGGCTGGAATCAGTTTTACCCTTTTTACAAATCACGGGATTTCTCCCGGTTCACAAAAAGGGATGAATTTTTATTGATAAAAATGAATGAAAAATTTAAAAACATGCACAAATCATTTTCTTGTCAAAATAGCACATTTCAAAATCAATTGCACTTTTTCAAAAGCCCACTGCATATTTTAAATATGCATAAATTCAATTGTTTGTCAAAACAGCATACAAAAAATCAACAGCATATGCAAGTTTCCAAGACAAATGCAACGTAAACATGCCCATATAGGAAGAGGCCAAAAATCAAAGGCTCCCATGCTGTAACAAAGAGAAGACAAAGAGAAAATATGCAGTTTAAACCATATTTGCAAGCAATGTATTTTCCATTTTTACATCATTTTCCAGCATGCTTTTTCAGAACAAGTAGAGTACAGTATATCATTTTAATGTATCAAATGGTACTAGAGAGAGAGAAGAGAGAAAGTGTGGTTTTACAGGTTTTGGTTTAGGCAGAAAGAGTTACAAAACAAACTGCAGCAGCATACAGTAAGAAAATGGGAAGCATGAAAGAGGATACAAAACAAAACTGATAAAACAGTATGGTATGCATAGGTCAAAGCAAAGAAATATTAAAAATATTCAGAACCTGATACCATAAGCCTCAAGGAAAGAAACTGTTATAACAACCAACAATCCCTTCAAAAAAAAGATATCAAAACCTGCCTTAAAGCTTTCAAAGAGAAAAATTGTCAAGAAAAAATACAGAACCAAGTCTCAAAGCCAAAGCCTTGTTTCAAAGAACCTGTAATACCAAAAGAGCCAGAATAACCATTTCAAAATATGGCCTAAACCATTAACCTGCATAATCATCACCAAACTTGTACTATCCAAAATCTTGGCCTAAAACCACAAAAAACAGTTCAAATGCCAAAACTGAAAAACCAGTAAACCTTGGCCTAAAACCATACACCACCAGTTCTAAAGCCAAAAAATTAGTGTACCCAAAACCTGAAGCGAAACCAACATAAACCTCAAGGCCTAAACTCAAGCAAGGCAACCAAATTCAAGCATCCAAACGAAGGCAAGGTCAAGCATCAGGCCTCAGAAGTTATCATCATTGGCCAACAAAAAAAAGCATACAGAAGCATAGCTGAGAAGAAGAGAAAAAAGCATCAACACTGTCAAGCCAAATCAAAACAATGTTCCAACGACAAACGTTCAAGGCAACGCAAAGGCCTCAGATTACATCATCATAGGTAAATACCAAAGCATACAGCAAGCTAGCAAGAAGAGGAAAAAGACAAACCAGGGCCAAAGCAAATATCACAGCATCATTGCCTTCCACGCCCCGGCCTCCTACGCGTTTCCCCCAACCTCCCTCCTCCGTCTCCAGGTAACGCTTCTTTTTCCTCTCTTTCTTTTGTACACCTCATGTAACAACAAATAACTTGAAGTTAGAATCAATGGACTAGACAATCACAACATGCAAAAATCGTAACAAAACCCTAATGAAATAGATAAAAATTGTACCGTGAATCCGTCGATTGCCATAGCTTTCGTTGGAGGGAAGAAGAAGATTGAAGAATGCTGGTGGCCGTTGGGACAAGGGAGAACTCAGGCGAGGGCATGTGAATCACGCGAAGAAGATGAAGACAAAGAGAGAACGGCGATGTAAACCTTTTGCTAACCCTAACACAAACTAAAACCAAATTATGTTAACCCTAAAACAATTGTGAGGTGTGAATGGGCCGGGCCTGTTTCCCTTTTTACGCCTAACCCCCACAAATTCCATAAAACCCCCCCTTTCTGCTTGTTTCTAATTGGCCCCCTTTAAAAACCCTTGGCCCATGCTATTTGCTTATCCACCCCCTTTGTTTTTGATACACCTTTGCCTATTTTTCTCTTTTAGTTTTTTTAGAATTATTGTTAATTTAGTTAATTATTAACTTAATCCAAAAGAGATGTAATTTAATTAAAACAATTCTAATATTAGACCAACCTTTATTAATTTCACTTTAGAATTAATTTAGAAATTTTAATATTATTTTCATTAGGTTTAATCAATAACTTTTAAGTTTTACTTTAGTTTAGAGTTATTTTAATAAATCTTAAAATAATACCATATATTAATATAAATAAAAACATATAAAATAAAAACTTAAAAAACATTTTATTTCTCTTGATTAATTCTCTTGCGTTATACCTAATAAACAAAAATCTAAAAATATATGGTCACACCATTTAGTCTATTATTTAATTGGTGCTATTTAATCATTATCTGCATATTTTTTCTGTTAATTATTTGGCCTTTATTTGTTTATTCCGTTTACGCCTAAATCCAAGGAAAAAATGATTAAATTTGTTGACTCCATGTCCTCAAGTCCAATCGCGCGAGCATCTTCATTTCATTAAAACTTAGGATAATTTTTCCCCAAATATTCAATCTTTTCAAAACTCATACCTTTTAAGCAAAAACTTCGACATTAGGGCGTTGTACCTTCAAAAACCCATCCGTACCCCTTTTCGGCCAAAACAACTTATTTTTAATCAAACGAACATTTTAATAAACAGATATTTCAAAAGGTTCCTATAGAGTACTATAGATACATTGGGTGCTAATACCTTCCCACTGTATAACCAACCCCCGAACCATAGATCTCTTTTCAAAAACGCCTTGTATTTTTATTACTTTAAAAAAGTATTATTTTACATTGCATATTTAGGGTTTCATTTCACTCTTTTCCCTTTTCCCTTGGAAATAATAAAGCGCGGTGGCGACTCTTGCTTTTGTGAGACGAATTAATCAATAATTCGATCTCCGATTTACCCTGCTACATTTTTTATCGCTACATGAACCAGATTAGTGAACATTCTCCCCACAGAGATACTTCCCATCAGATTGAAGATTCTCAGTCTTACTTCTCCAGCATAAGTCTACCAGGTTCTGAACTCCCCAGTAGAGATCATCAGAATTCCCATTCCCCACAAATCACCAAGGATTTTCAATCCCCAGCAGTGGTCCTAAAATCCCTCAACAATCGAAGATCTTGCTCCCCAAGCAATGGGCAGTCAGCAAGGATTTCTCACCCATCAAAGGATTTTTCAAATCCCAGCTTCGGTTATGGGTTTATTTCCCCAACATTTATCAAGGATTTATTCTCCAAAGCAAAAATACATTTCAAATTGATCGGTTGTTCAAAAGTTCCCTCATCACCTGTTGGAAGTGACGGTCGTCAAAGATCAAATTTCACCAAATTCAAAGTTATGAAGCCCGGATTCGACCGGATAGTATCTTGATCTATACAGCATATTGTGAAGCCCGGATTACGACCAGATAACAGTATCAGACCGCCGCGAAGCCTGGATTATGACCAGATAGTGGTATCTCCTAACAGCAAGCTATGAGACCCGGATTCGACCGGATAATAGTTTAATCCCCAGCAAGCTATTGTGAAGCCTGGATTACGACCAGATAACAACAAAGAATACCATGAAGCCTGGAATCGACTAGATAGTGGTACATCTTAAATTCAAGCAATAAAGCCCAGATCCGACTGGATAGTATCTTGATTCCTCCAAGAATACTACGAAACCTGGAGTCGACCAGATAGTGGTATATCTTTAACACAAGCCGTGAAGCCCGGATTTGACCGGATAGCAGCTCAACAAGTTATTGTGAAGCCTGGATTACGACCAGATGGCAATACAAGTTTCTGTGAAGCCTCGATTACGACCAGACAACAGCCAAGAATACTACGAAACCTGGAGTCGACCAGATAGTGGTATATTTTTAACACAAGCCGTGAAGCCTAGATTTGACTGGATAACAACTCAACAAGTTATTGTGAAGCCTGGATTATGACCAGATGGCAATACAAGTTTCTGTGAAGCCTGGATTATGACCAGATGGCAATACAAGTTTCTGTGAAGCCTGGATTACGACCAGACAGCAGCCAAGAATACTACGAAACCTAGAGTCGACCAGATAGTGGTATATCTTTAACATAAGCCGTGAAGCCCGGATTTAACCGGATAGCAGCTCAACAAGTAATTGTGAAGCCTGGATTACGACCAGATGGCAATACAAGTTTCTGTGAAAGCCTGGAGATCGACCAGATAACAGTTAATCGTTAACAAAATGAAGATTCTCATCCTTGAAGTCTCAAAAGATTGGTATACTCCCAGTTTCTGACCCTAAACAGAATGAAGACCCTCATCCTTAAAACCTTAAGAGATTGGCATACACCCAATCTTATGACCCAAGACCTGAAGGAAGATTCTCATTTTTGGCTTCCCCAGTAGATTGGCATACAAACCGAGCTCCTGATTCCCCAACAGCGGTTCCAGGACTTCTCATTTCCAACAATCCCCTGCAGCAGTCAAGGATTCACTTTCCCCGACAGTCAAGATTCTATTACCTCCGGCTATCCAGGATTTATCCATCCTCAGCAAGACGGCTACTCAGCTTACATGCGCATTCATCACATTCATATATCATAAACATTGATATAACATATATTGCATCATACATTTCATGCAACATAACTTTGTGTTTCAACTAATATTTTACCCTTTTCAGGATAAGATTAATAAGCTTCAACTCCAATTTCTGAAAATAGTTTACGGATTCTCCAAACACGGATGCTAATCTATCGCTTGTTCAGACTCAACTTTTGAAAACAGTTTACGGACGCTTCCCAACATGGATGCTGATCTATTGCTTATTCAATTTCAAGACTTCTGAAAACAGTTTCCGGATTCTCCAAAAATGGATGTCAATCTATTTGCTTGTACAGACCCCTAGTTCAGAGATGTTCCAAAACATGGACACCTTTCTGATACTCATTTCTTTCACCTACAACATACATTCCAGATGGCATCTTTAAGCCCATCCCCCGACAAGATTTTGTCACATCTCCAGATGGCATCTTTAAGCCCATCTCCAAATGGCATCTTTAAGCCCATTCCCGCATCCATGTTTTGATGAGTGCAAATTTACGGGCACTCTAGTGTCCAATCTCCTTTTACCTTCGAGACGCGAAAGGCAAACTTGCCAATCTAACTCTTCAGGTGCAAGAAGATTGAACAGGGGCAACTGTTGTACCCCAAAATTTTCCCTCTCTTTTCATCAACATTTTTCTCATCACAAGACTTTTGGAACTCAAGATCAAGTTAGGGTTTGCTCTGCTCAAGACCCCTCCTTGCACTGTTGACCCAAATTAGGGTTTGAGTTTGCACAGGGATGTTTTGACCTAAAATGCCCAAAGTGACTTTCATGCTTCATGTTGGACTCACAAGTTTATCCATACCAAGTTTCAAGCCTTGATTCCAATCTTTGCCCAGTCAATTGGACAGTTGATCTAGAAATCAGCTGTATTGGGGAAAAAGTCAATTGTGGCCAATTGACAGTCAAACTTCATGATTTTTGACCCACATCAACATAATGAACTCACATGAACCATTTGGTCATGTTTGGATCACAATTCCACAAGAAATTTGATCAGATCACCAAAAGGGTAAAATGGTCATTTTTAGGGTTTTGACTGAACAAAGGCCATTTTTGACTGTTTGACCTAACCAATGGCAAACCAAGATCACATATGGACTCAAGGACTCAATGGCATTATCTTGACCCATTCAACAAGTTCAAAAGATCTCAAATGCATAGGATTGACAGATGAATTTTTCAGTCAACTGATCAAAATTTGACTGTATACTGAAAAGTCAAACTTTAACTTTTTGGTCAAAATCAAGTGCCAAGATTCATTTTTCATCAAGACATGTCAAATTATGAAAATTGTTCATCAAGAAACCTAAAATTGCAAATTAGGGTTTAAAATGAGAAAATTTCATAACTTAGAATTTTTCTAAGTTATGAAACTTCCTTATTTTTTTTCTAACTTTGTCCCATTTTTTCACCAAGATGAAAATGGATTCAAACAAAACATGAAACATGAAAGTTGTAGTCCATTGAAAAATCTACAACTTTGATTCACAAAGTTTTCTCAAAGGAATCTTGTATCTCAAGTTATGATTTTTGGAACAAGGGTGCAAAACATTTTTAACTTAGAGAAATTTTGACCTATTCTAGGCAGGATTTTTGTCCAACTTCTTGGCCATTTTTCACATGGTTCCACTTGGAATTTCAAGTTGCATTACAAAGATGGATTATAGTACACATTCCAAGCTTTCCAAATTGTCAAAGAACTTCTCAAACACCCTTATGGTTAGAGAGAATCGAATTCACAAAGTTGGGCAAAATTCACTTTTGTTCATGGCCAAGGCATGTTCATCACAACTTGCATTTTCAAGTCAGCAGGGTTTGTGATAGCTTGCAGGCCTCTAAACCTCTTGACACTCAATAATTAAATGCCTAACCATTGTATTAAGGTGTTATTTCTTCCCTTTGGGCAATACATGCAAAACTAATCCCTAACTAGAAAAAGCAAAGTTCCTATTTTTGGCTTAATGTCACTTTATGTCAAAAGTGAATCCTTGAGGCATGGGGCCAGATCTTTGAGGCCAGATAGAGTCCACAAATTTGTGTTACCAAGAGCAAGATATGAAGCATACATAGAGGTTGGTACAGGCCTGCATTGACAACTTACACTATCCTTGCTTACATTTGAAGAAACCTTGCAAAAACTCTCCATCTTTCATTCCTGTCAACACAGCCAAACACAAACCTTGTAAACATTTTCCATACATCCCAACAAGCCTAAAGCACGACTAAACCATCCCTCATCCCTCCTCATACACAAAATCACAGTTTTTCTGCAAAATAGAGTGCCTGCTGCAGATTGAGGTCCACAACTCAATCCACTCGTGCACTTTGGCTAAAAACCTTTCAAACACCTTCCATATCATCCACTGAAACTATCCCAAGCCTTGAACTCAAGCTGTAACATCCCTAACCACGTTTGCCATTTTTACTTTCAAGCTGTGCAGGTGGACTTCCATAGCACGATACAGGCAGTTTCAAAGCAAGCCAAGCATAGGAGAAGCATCCTTGGACTTCAGGCAAGCTCAATCAAAGCTCAAACTCCATTGAAGATACCTACATTGCTCTGTTCGAATCAAGCTGAGACAGGTAAACCATGGACATATCTCTCAATCTAGGAAGAGTTAGGCTTAGGTTTGTGAATGAAACACGCTCTACTCATAGCCCTGAAGCCATACATATGATTACTTTTCATTTATATTATGCGTGCTGTGAGAATTTTAGCCATGAACATTGAAGAAAAATTATGTCAGAAATTGGGGATGAAGAAATTCTCCCTGGTTTCTTAGAGTTAGGTCAAGTATTTTATATGTCTGAATTCGTCTCTTGATGCTCTATAATATTGGTGTTATGAGTTTTGTGTAAAAGTCAAGGAATCAGGAGATGGTGTTGGATCAAAGAAGCACGCGTTTTTGTTTCAAACAGGTTGCTGGAGGTTGAAGACAAAGTTGACTTGGGCTGGGCCTGAGTCAACTTACTTTTTGCACCCTTTTTTTCCATTTGCACCCCCCTGGCCCATTGTGTGAAATATTTATCATTTTTGACTTTTTATTTTTTATTCTGACTTGATATTTTTTGTCCAAACATAAAAAACATTAAAAATATTTTTCCACTTTTTTTCATATTTATTTGGCATTTGTTTCATATTATTAGTATATATATGTAAATAAATATAATACCTTTTTATTTAAAACACCAAAAAATAATACAAAATTATATTTATTTTCAGTTATTATTCTTTATTTATATTCTGAAAACATTTCCTAAAAAATACATTTTTTTTTTGTAAATAATTAATATTTTATTTTTGTACATATTTAGTATATTTAATATATAATATATAAATACTTGTATATTTTATTAAATATTTAGGACAAAAATATAGAAATAATACATTTTTATTTTTATTTGATATTTGACATCAAAAATACTTTTTTACAATATACTTCTTTTTTTTATTATTATTTTTGTATAAATTAATATACCTTGTACATAATTAATAAATAAATACATATTTTATTCAAAAAACTAGGGTTTTTCCCTAAATGACAAAAATATTTAAAATTTGACCTTTTTATTTTTGTTTATATTTTACATTGAAAAATATTTTCACATACATAAAAAAAAATCATTTTGTGCATAATACATTTTGCATATTTATTGTATTTATTTAAATATTGTACAATTAAATGTTTGTATATTCGATATGGATGTAATAGCTTAGAATTTAATTTCTTGTCAAATATCCCCAAATTCAAACTTGTACCCCCATCCCCATAATCATTGTTGTAATAGCTTAGCATTTAAATTTCTGCATTTAAAAGCTTTCAAATTATGCCATGATAGACCTAGGGTTTGTATGCAAAAAAAATCAACAAATAGCTTGACCTAATTCAAGATAAACATGCATGAAAAACAAACACAATGCACACTTGCACCCTTAGGGTTACTCCACTTGTTGCCTTAAAAAAATGGGCCATGGTTGCATGTTAAGTGTCTTTGGCAAAACAAAAACAAATCAAATGATCATAGTCCCTCGATGACGCTATCAAGTTGCCTAAACAAAAATGATCAAGTCCTTTGAGAAAAATTGCCAAAGATACTTGGCACTATTGCATTCATGGTCTAAACGATGACCCGCACCCGTCCCGTTAACATCCTAACACAAGGTTGTTCACCAAATACAATGGTGAAACAACACTGTTAAAAGGGTTAAAACATGAGAAAGATCTTTGAGAAATTTAGGGTAGATAGCTCTTGGTTACTTGACCAAACTTGCAAAACAATCCTTGCCATTTTTCAAAACACACATCACAACACAATTTCTAAAACAACTTTCAAAAAACATTGAAACATCTTTTCAAAAAGACAAACACCTTTGTAAAACATTCAAACAAGAATTGTTACAATGGTTTCCTAGACAAGGCATCTTTTTCAAAACATTTTCAAAAACACACACACAAAGCACCATTTCAAACAATTGAAAAGCAAAGGCAAGTGATCTAAGCAAGTAACTAAGAGCCCATGGATGGAAATGGTGTTAATACCTTCCCTTTCTATAATCTACTCCCCGAACCCAAGAAAACATCTCAAAGGTTTTTCCTGTGCTTTTTAACCTTTCCTTGGGATAAAATAAAAAGTCGGTGGCGACTCTTGCTAAACCGAAACATTTGCGAAAACAAACGCAAAACCTCAAGTCAGTTCTCCCACCGTATCACAGATACCTTGGTAGAAACTCATGAAGGAACCGCTGAAGTTAAAAGATCGAGATTAATACATTGAGTCAAGAATATGAACTATTCAGAATGCAGCCCCAAGAATCAATCCTCGACTTTCAGAAAAGATTTGTGCACTTGATAAATCATTTGAAAGCACTCGGTAAGACATTAACTAATGATGAACTTAATCTTAAAGTACTTAGATCTTTATCCAGGAAATGACAACCAAAAGTAACGGAAATGACATCAAAAAGGGGGAGAATGTAAAATCAAGCTTCTCAAATGCACTTTTATTTTGATGAAGACAAACTATATTGGCAAGAAGGCAAGTATGTTGATCAAGCTAAAGCATCAATGAATAAAATTCTTTGATTCAAGCTCTTGGAAAATTTCATAAGGTATAATAACAATTCTTGCTATGAACTTAAGTCTTAGATGCTCAATGATCAAAAGAAGTGTTCTTATCTTGTCCAAACTTTTTCTCAAGTTTTATAAGCAAAAATGCAATTTTCACTTGGATGCAATCGATTTGCATGTTGATGCAATCGATTGCATGCTTCATGTTTTCAAAATGTTAGCTATTGTTTCTAAGTGAAATCGATTTGCAAGTTTGTGCAATCAATTGCTCTCTATCAAATTTTGCTACTGTTTTAAAGTGCAATCGATTTACACACATGTGAAGTCGATTGCTCATTGAAAATATTTGAATTTTTTAGCTGTTAAAACCCGTGCAATCGATTTACACAAGGGTGAAATCGATTGCATGCTGAACGATTTTGAAAAACATCAGCTTTACTCATGCCTGTTCATAACACCATTTCATGGAAACCTTTCACTTAATCTTGGCAATTGTTCATGATTCATTTGCAGAATTATATGTTGTTTCAAAAGGGTGTTATGAACATATAAATACTCATTTTCAAAATCATTTTAAGTACCTCTTCCAATCAATAGTTTTCTGAATTTAAAATATCAAAACTCAAGCTTTCTCTTCACTTTCATACACAAAGTTTTTCTACACATTTTCATATATTGTTAAACATAAAACTTTGAGCATTCTATAGTCTTGAGTCATTGTATATTAATATTATTGGAAGAGAAGATAAAGTCATTGTTAAAATTACTAAAAGTGATTATTGCACTATAAACTCTATCAATCAAATATTGTTATACACTTTCTTATTTTTCAGGATTGTTGAAAAATAAGTTCAAGTGGTTTTGTAATCTTGTTTTTCCAGGATTGTTGGATACAAGTAAGGTCACCTTGAGAGGATTGTTCTCATTGTTGACATAATAAAAATCCAAGAGGATTGTTCTTGGTGGTTTTATTGGTTAGAGTCTTGTATAGAAGGACTAGGGTTTCTTGTCTAGAGATCTAACAATAAGGAAATCTCTTTCATATTAAAAGGGGACTGGAGTACTCTCGGACTGTGAGGGGAACCATGATACATCTTTGTGTTCTTTATTTTTCCACATTTACCACTTTCATCACTAGTCATAAACCAGAAAAGAAAGAAACACATTTGTAAACTCATGCACTAAACCAGAAAAATAATATCCATCATCACTAAAATGGTAAAACTTTTAAAGTACCTAATTCACCCCCCCCCCCCCCCCTCTTAGGTGCACTCTTATACTAACACATTCAAGCTTGTTGTTTTTATCTGAATTTATATCTTTGTACTTTAGTTTTACTGTTTACTCATAAACTCCTGAATTGTTTGACCTTAGATAAACATCGTAATAACAGAAATCGATAGATTGACGTTTGGTCTCTGTGGGATCGATAATCTTTTATATTACTCTGACGCGTTTCGTATACAAAGTTTTTCTGCACATTTTCATATATTTTTAAATAGAAACTTTTAGCATTCTATAGTCTTGAGTCATTGTATATTATTGTTATTGGAAGAGAAGATCAAGTCATTGATAAAATCAGTCAAAGTTATTATTGAACTACAAACTCTATCAATTAAATATTGCTATACACTTTCTTATTTTTCAGGATTGTTGAAAAATAAGTTCAAGTGGTTTTGTAATCTTGTTTTTCCAGGATTGTTGGATACAAGTAAGGTCACCTTGAGAGGATTGTTCTCATTGTTAACATAGTGAAAACCCAAGAGGATTGTTCTTGATAATTTTATTGGTTAGAGTCTTGTATAGAAGGACTAGGGTGTCTTGTCTAGAGATCTAACAATAAGGAAACCTTTTTCATGTTGAAAGGAGACTGGAGTACTCTCGGACTGTGAGGGAAACCATGATACATCTTTGTGTTCTTTACTTTTTCGCATTTACCGCTTTCATCACTAGTCATAAACCAGAAAAGAAAGAAACACATTTGTAAACTCATGCACTAAACCAGAAAAATAATATCCATCATCACTAAAACGGTAAAACTTTTAAAGTACCTAATTCACCCCCCCCCCCCCCCTCTTAGGAGGGCTCTTATACTAACAATTGGTATCAGAGCAGGTTATAGGTAACTTATTCCTAAAATATCCATAATGGCTTCCCCAAATCAAAATCTTGTTTTCAGAGATGGTTGTAGTAACAACAATCCTCCTCTATTTTGTGGTGAATATTTTGACTTATGAAAAATATGCATGAAGACACATTTAGAAGCACAAGGAGAAGAAATATGGGATATCGTCGAGAATGGTCCATTTATTCTTATAACCGTGATCAATGGTGTTGGCTCATTAAAGTCTAAAACTGCATGGGATGAAGATGATAAGAAAAAGGTCCTCTATGATAAAAAGGAAATCAATCTTCTTCAAGGTGCACTTAGCATGGATGAATTCTTTTGTGTCTCGGCATGCAAAATAGAGAAAGAAATATGGGATACCTTGGTAGAAACTCATAAAGGAACCGCTGAAGTTAAAAGGTCGAGATTAAATACATTGAGTCAATAATATGAACTATTCAGAATGCAGCCCCAAGAATCAATCATCGACTTGCAGAAAAGATTCGTGCACTTGACAAATCATTTGAAAGCACTCGGTAAGACTTTAACTAATGATGAACTTAATCTTAAAGTGATTAGATCTTTATCCAGGAAATGACAACTAAAAGTAACAGAAATTTCGGAAAAGAAAAGTCTTTCTTCAATGACTTCCACAACGTTGTTTGGAAAACTTCAAGAATATGAGACGGAACTTGCAAGACTTAAAAAGAATGAAATCCAAGTAAAATATTCAAAAGACATTGCTTTAAATACAAGGATAAAAAATCATGATAGCAATCAAGAGGATGAATCCATTAGTAGTGAAGATGATGAACTCATCAAGAAGATTGAAAAGGTTCTACGAAAAGAAAGAAAAAGGGAAGCACCAACAAGGAAGATTATATGCTTTGAATGTGGAGAAAAGGGACATGTTAAAAGTGAATTTCCTACACTTGAAAAGAAGAAGAAAATTTTCAAGATAAATAAAGATAAGAAGTCAAAGAAAGCATATATAGCATGGGAAAGTTCATCTCTGATTCCGAAAGCAATCAACGTGTTAATCTTGCATTGATGGCCTCACACCATTCTGATAGTGAAGATGATGAGGTTAGCAATGAATTTTATCTTTATGATAATGATGTACAAGGTGCAATAGATGAACTATTAAATGAATACAAAATTTTGTACAAAACTATTTCATCTCAAAAGAAACAAATTTCATCTTTAGAAGAAAAATGTGAGTCTATTGAAAAAGATCTCAAAGATGAAAAACAAAAATTTAGTGAGCAAAAACATAATTTTGTATGCAAAAATTGTGAATCACTCTCTTTCCAAATTATCCAATTAAAAAGAGTTTTTGAAAGATATGAAAAAGGTCAAATTGGATTGGAAGGTGTTCTTAGCCAACAAAGATATTCCAATGATAAAAGTGGACTTGGATATTCAAAGTTTTCAAAATGAAGTTCTAATAAAACTATCTTTGTTAAGGCTAGTGATCAATCATCCAAAGAGAAACTGAACAAACCTAAATTAGTTCATCAATATCCTAAAAAGAAAATATTTGTTAAGAAGAAATCTTACCCTTCTAGATATAGAAGTAACTTTGAACCTACTTGTTTTTATTGTGGTATTGTTGGCCATACACCTAATGCTTGCTATGTTAGAAACTTTAGTGTAGCAAATGGACATTATGTGTGGGTTAAGAAGGGAACTAACTACGATGGACCCAGAGCACATTGGGCACCAAATCAAACTTAATTTGTTTTGTAGGTTTGCTTGAGGACCACTTTAAATATATGATATTTTGATAATTGGTGGCTCTAAGCATTTGATGGAAGATATACACTAACTTTCAAATCTAGTTCAAGTCCAAGGATTATTTCACATATGAGAAATACCTTAAAGGAAGAATTCTTGGCATTGGCAAAGTTCATACACTAACTTTCATATCCATTGAAGATGTACTTTATGTTGAAGAACAAAAGACAACTTCTAAAAGACAAATTTGTTGAAAAGGCTTCAAATTCATCAAGGATGAATGGTTTATGAAGTCACTCTTGAGGTAAAAATTGTTTTTTATGTTTATAATTTCATTATATATTTTAAGTCTTTACCCATTCCTTTTTGCTAATGACAAAGGGGGAGAAGGTTTAGTATATGTATGTACGTATATTCTTATTCATCTTTTCCTTCTTTTTGATAATGTCAAAGGGGGAGAAGGATGTTACACTTTATGCTTGTGTATTTCATTGTCTTAAAAACTTTTAAGGTACAAATAATCCTTCAAGATGAGCAAATTCAAATGATTTCAAAGCTTCTCATACAAATGGGGAGTTATACATCTTAGGGGGAGAAGTCTCTTTCCAGAAATTACAACGCATCAAGCAAGATCGTTTGTCATCATCAAAAAGGGGGAGAATATAAAATCAAGCTTCTCAAATGCACTTTTATTTTGATGAAGACAAAATATATTGGCAAGAAGGAAAAGATGTTGATCAAGCTAAAGCATCAATGGATAAAAGTCTTTGGTTCAAGCTCTTGGAAAATTTCATAAGGTATAATAACAATTCTTGCTATGAACTTAAGTCTTAGATGCTCAATGATCAAAAGAAGTGTTCTTATCTTGTCCAAACTTTTTCTCAAGTTTTCTAAGAAAAAATGCAATTTTCACTTGGGTGCAATCGATTTTCATGTTGATGCAATCGATTGTATGCTTCACGTTTTCAAAATGTTAGCAATTGTTTCTAAGTGAAATCGATTTGCATGTTTGTGCAATCGATTGCTCTCTATCAAATTTTGCTACTGCTTTAAAGTGCAATCGATTTACACACATGTGAAATCGATTGCTCATTGAAAATATTTGAATTTTTTAGCTGTTAAAACCCGTGCAATAGATTTACACAAGGGTGACATCGATTGCATGCTGAACGATTTTGAAAAACATCAGCTTTACTCATGCTTGTTCATAACACCATTTCATGGAAACCTTTCACTTAATCTTGGCAGTTGTTCATGATTCATTTGCAGAATTATATGTTGTTTCAAAAGGGTGTTATGAACATATAAATACTAATTTTCAAAATCATTTTAAGTACCTCTTCCAATCAATAGTTTTCTGAATTTTAAAATATCAAAACTTAAGCTTTCTCTTCACTTTCATACACAAAGTTCTCTGCACAATTTCATATATTGTTAAACAGAAAACTTTGAGCATTCTATAGTCTTGAGTCATTGTATATTAATATTATTGGAAGAGAAGATAAAGTCATTGTTAAAATCACTCAAAGTGATTATTGCACTACAAACTCTATCAATCAAATATTGTTATACACTTTCCTATTTTTCAGGATTGTTGAAAAATAAGTTCAAGTGGTTTTGTAATCTTGTTTTTCCAGGATTGTTGGATACAAGTAAGGTCACCTTGAGAGGATTGTTCTCATTGTTGACATAATGAAAATCCAAGAGGATTGTTCTTGGTCCAAGAGGATTGTTCTTGGTGGTTTTATTGGTTAGAGTATTGTATAGAAGGACTAGGGTGTCTTGTCTAGAGATCTAACAATAAGGAAATCTCTTTCATATTGAAAGGGGACTGGAGTACTCTCGGACTGTGAGGGGAACCAGGATACATCTTTGTGTTCTTTACTTTTCCGCATTTACCACTTTCATCACTAGTCATAAACCAGAAAAGAAAGAAACACATTTATAAACTCATGCACTAAACCAGAAAAATAATATCCATCATCACTAAAACGGTAAAACTTTTAAAGTACCTAATTCACCCCCCCCCCCCCCCCCTCTTAGGTGCACTCTTATACTAACACATTCAAGCCTGTTGTTTTTATCTGAATTTATATCTTTGTACTTTAGTTTTACTGTTTACTCATAAACTCCTGAATTGTTTTACCTTAGTTAAACATCGTAATAACAGAAATCGATAGATTGACATTTGGTCTCTGTGGGATCGATAATCTTTTATATTACTCTGATGCGTTTTGTATACTCGCAAAAATACCGCATCAAGTTTTTGGCACCATTTTCGGGGACCAATTATGTCAAATTCCGTACCCTGATGTTACACCATATAGACTAAGGCTTTATTAAGCTGGTAAATACGAAGAACTCGCAGCACCAGAAGTTTATTAGATCCTTTAGCGGAACCCGAAAGTTATGCCCGTGCATGTCTCTTACTCCAAAGAGTTAGGAGAGCTATGTCCGAAGAACGTAACCAAAGACCCCTTAAGGAATTTGCCCAACCCTCTGATGAGGAACCCAGTTCTAGTATATTAAACCCTGCTATTCCTACTAACAATTTTGAACTGAAACTCTCTCTATTACAATCAGTACAACAAAACCAATTCGCGGGTCTGGCTACAGAGAACCCAAATCAGCATTTAAAAGTCTTTATCCAATTAGCTGACACCTTTAAAACCAATGGAGCTACACCTGAGGCAATTCGTTTAATACTATTCCCTTTCTCCCTCGGAGATAAATCACATTCTTAGTTAGATTCCCTTCCAGCCAATTCCATAACAACCCGGGAAGACCTTAGGAGAGTGTTCCTTGCCATATATTTTCCCCCGAGTAAGATTGTTGTCCTCCAAAATCAGATCACCATATTTACTCAAAACCAAGGAGAGTCGCTTTTTGAAGCTTGGGAGAGATATAAAGACCTATTAAGAAATTGTCCACACCATGGCCTAGAACAATGGTTAATCATTCATACCTTATATAATGAACTCATTTATAACACTAAGATGACCATCGATGTTGTCGCTGGTGGTGCATTGATGAACAAACTATACCCTGAAGCTTGCGCTCTCATAGAAGATATGGTCCAAAACCATTATCAATGGGGAACTGAAAGAGCATCGGTAGAGAAGAAAGAGACCCAAGGAGGAATACATAAGATAAGTTCTATAGACATGATGCAAGCCAAAATGGACGCTTTAGCCCTTAAAGTTGAACATATGTCTTCAAACCCAGCTACTGTAGCAGCAGTCCACCCATAATGTGAAATATGTGGAACCAAAGGGCACCAATCATCTGAATGCAATCTGTTAAATGAAACAAGCACAGACTAAGTCAACTATGCCCAAGGAAATCCATTTTCAAATACTTACAACACTGGATGGAGGAATCACCCAAACATCTCATATAAAAACAATAATCCTATCCAAAATTCAGCACCTTCGAGACCATCATGTTTTCAAGCCTAGAGACAAAACCAACCTATGCAAGTTGTACCCCTAAAGCCGAACCTAGAGAAAATTATGGAAAATTTCATTTCGTCCCAAACCCAGCAAAACAAAGAATTCCTAAACCAAAACATTCATGTAAATGAATTAATCACACAATTAGGAACCAAGGTTGACCAAATAGTCACCCACAATAAAATGCTTGAAACCCAGATCTCTCAGGTAGCTCTCGAACAAGCCCCACTGTAGGTGTTTAGGTATTGGCTTGCATTTTTGGTAAATCCCAAGTGTATGTGTGAATGTCATGACTGATGTCATAACATTCTAGTTCAGGTTGTACTAACTCATTAGGTACATTTGCAGAAAAATATTGTAATTCAAATACTGATGTTTATAAGTGTGTATCTGAGCATTTTTGCAAAATGATCACATTTTGCTGAATCAGTAGACAGGTTTTCTCTGATGTCATAACAGATGTTATGACATCCTGTTCTGAACTAACAGGTTTGCAGGATTGGATAAGTCTGAGTTTTTTCAGGAAATAACTCAGTCCTTTCTGAACAGAATCCTGCGTTTTCTGAGGGGTAACCTAGCTCAACCCTAACCTGGTTAATAAAGTCCTGTGACCTGGTCTTTAGGTCAAACGGAATTAACCCTAGGTTTTTGGAAACCCTAACTGAAGTTGCAGCTGCTATATATTCAACAGAGCTGCTGTTTTTCAAGATATCCCTGCTGATTGATTAGAAGATCATTTTGTAATCTGTATAGATTTGTTTATTGTACTCCAAGCAATTATCATTGAGATAAGTGCCTTGGAATAGGTTTCAATTGTAAGGGTTGTGTAGCACTCAAAGCTTTGAAGCAAGAGTGTTTGAATGTTCCTTGACTAAAGCTGTGAAGCAGAGTCAAGTTAGTTGTGTACATCACTCAAAGCTGTGAAGCACGAGTGATTGTGTTGCTTGATTAAAAAGCTGTGAAGCTTAATCAAGTGTGTGTTTTTGAAGAGTGTCTTCATCAATTCTTAAGTCAAATTGGTTTATGTATCACTGCTGTGATTAAGGGGGAGTGAGTAGGAACTCAGGTTTAAGTTGTACTTAGATTAGAATTGCATTGGGTAGGTCTTAAGTGAAGGAGATAAACTGGTTGGTTTATTCCTGAATTAACATCTCTTATAGTGGATTCTCTCCCTGGCTTGGTAGCCCCCAGAGTAGGTGTTGTTGCACACTGAACTGGGTAAACAATTGACTGTGTTCTTTATTGCTTTTGTATTTACTGTCAGATAGTAAGTCAGATACGGTGTCATAACATTGAACGTGACATTGAGTATCTGCAGCCAGAATTTCAATTGGCATCAGAGCAGGCACCCTGCCTGTATTACTGGGTGAGATCTAGGGATATCACTTTCTGGCACTATGGACAAAGAAGGAGTTTTTGGAAATAGACCACCCATTCTGGATGGAACTAATTATGACTACTGGAAACCTCGTATGATTGCCTTCCTAAAATCTCTGGACAAAAAGGCTTGGAGAGCTGCTGATAAACGATGGATTCATCCCACCATAACTGAGGAAGATGGGACAATCAGTCTGAAGCCTGAGGAAGATTGGAGTAAAGAAGAAGATGAGTTAGCCCTGGGAAATTCCAAAGCTCTAAATGCCTTATTCAATGGAATTGATAGAAACATTTTCAGATTAGTTCATCAATATGAACTGGCCAAGGAAGTTTGGGACACTCTCAAAACTACTCATGAGGGAACTTCCAAAGTAAAAATGTCAAGGCTTCAGATGTTGACCACTAAGTTTGAGAATCTAAAAATGATGGAAGATGAAACCATTCATGAGTTTCACATGAACATCTTGGAGATTGCCAACACCTCAGGAGCACTGGGAGAAAAAATTTCAGAAGAAAAACTGGTGAGGAAGATTCTCAGATCCTTGCCTAAAAGATTTGCTATGAAGGTGACTGCCATAGAGGAAGCCCAGGACATTAGCAAGTTGAAAGTGGATGAACTTATTGGGTCTCTTCAGACTTTTGAGATGGGAATCACTAATGATGATGTCAAAAAGAACAAGAGCATAGCACTTATGTCCAACACTGATGTTGAAGAAAACATTTCAGAAGCTATAGCCATGCTCGGAAGACAGTTCAACAAACTCATCAAAAGAATAGACCCAAAGTCAAGGTCTAATGTTCATAACATTTCCTCTAACATTGACAGTTCCATCAGAAGACCAAGGTCAGATGAGAAGGGAGTTCAAGGCAAAGGAATTCAATGCCATGGTTGTGAAGGATATGGGCATATTCGAGCTGAATGTCCTACCTTTCTTAAGAAACAAAAAGGAATGACAGTTACTTGGTCTGACTGTGATTCAGAAAGTAATTCTGAAGAAGAGACTGCCAAACGAATTACTGCTTTAACTGGTGTTTGTACCTCTGAAAGTGACATCAGTGATGAAGAGGTGACTTTTGAAGAACTGGCTGATACGTACAAGGAATTGTGTATCAGAAGTACTGAAGTCTGTGTGCAGAATGAGAAACAATCAAAACTCATCATAAAGATGGAGGCTGAAAAATGGGCAAACCTTGAAACTATAAGTCATCTAGAAGGAGAAGTTCAATTGCTGAACTCACAACTGAATCAAATGACCAAATCTGTCAAGATGTTGACAAATGGAACTGACAAATTGGAAGAGATCCTACAGGTTGGACAAAATGTGGGAAATAAATCTGGTCTAGGATTTATGAAAGCAACAAAATCTGGTTCTGGTAGGCAAATGTCAAAACAGATGTCTCAACACAACTCTCGACATCAGGAACAGAAACATATGAGGAAAAGGTACCAAAGATGGAAATGTCATCATTGTGGTAGATATGGCCACATAAAGCCCTTCTGCTTCAGATTACATGGATACCCTAATCAGAACTCAGGTGTCAAACCTAAGTCTAAAAAGGTACCACATGCTCCTCAATGGAAGAAAAAGGCTACTGCACTGATAGCTCACACTTCCCTGAGGGTCTCTGCAAAGGAAGACTGGTACTTTGACAGTGGATGTTCCAGACATATGACTGGAATCAAGAACCTCCTCAATAATGTTAAGCCTCACACCACCAGTTTTGTGACCTTTGGAGATGGGGCTAAAGGTGAAATCAAAGGAGTTGGTGATTTGGACTGCCCTGGAGTTCCAAGTCTGAATGAAGTACTGCTGGTGAAAGGACTGACCGCTAATCTCATTAGTATCAGTCAACTGTGTGATCTAGGATTCAAGGTCAATTTCTCAAAATCTGAATGCCTTGTAATCAATGACAAACAAGAGATAGTAATGAAAGGAGTCAGATCCAAAGACAACTGTTACTTATGGGAGGCTGAGAACACCAATTTCTCATCTGTGTGTTCCATTGCAAAAGAAGAAAAAGAGGTGAAACTGTGGCACCAAAAACTTGGCCATCTTCATCTAAGGGGTATGAAGAGGATTATCTCCTTGGAGGCAGTCAGAGGGATTCCAAAACTGCAAATTGATGAAGGAAGAGTTTGTGGTGAATGTCAGGTGGGTAAGCAGACTAGGATGTCACATCCAAAGTCAAGACATATGACCACCTCTAAGGTTCTAGAACTCCTCCATATGGATCTGATGGGACCAATGCAAGTAGAGAGTCTTGGTGGTAAAAGATATGCCTATGTGGTTGTGGATGATTTTTCCAGATTCACCTGGATTAATTTCATTAGGGAAAAATCAGATGCATTTGAAGTTTTTAGAGAACTGTGCAAGAGAATTCAAAGAGAGAAGGAAGGATGTATTGTCAGAATCAGAAGTGATCATGGCAAGGAATTTGAAAACAGCAAGTTTGATGACTTCTGTGCTTCAGAAGGAATCAGTCATGAGTTTTCTTCTCCCATAACACCTCAGCAAAATGGAGTTGTGGAAAGAAAAAATAGGACCATACAAGAATCTGCCAGAGCAATGTTACATGCCAAAAGACTTCCTATGTATTTTTGGGCTGAAGCTATGAATACAGCTTGCTATGTTCATAACAGGGTCACCTTGAGAAAGGGAACCTCATCCACCATATATGAACTCTGGAAAGGAAGAAAACCAACTGTGAAGTACTTCCATGTGTTTGGCAGCAAATGCTATATCCTATCTGATCGTGAACAAAGAAGAAAACTGGACTCCAAAAGTGATGAAGGCATATTTCTAGGATACTCCTCAAACAGCAGAGCTTATAGAGTATTCAACTCCAGAACCAAAACCATGATGGAATCAATAAATGTTATAATTGATGACTATCATGAAGAAATAGATGTTCCTTGTACTGTTGAGACATTCTTTGAGACTTCAACCCAACAGGATGATCTACCCAACTCCACCACAACAGAATCTGAATCAAAAGAAGCTAGCAAGACTCCTTCCATCAGAATTCAGAAGGATCATCCAAAAGAGCTCATCATAGGAGATCCCAATAGTGGAGTCATCACAAGATCTAGAGAAATCATCTCAAATTCTTGTTTTGTGTCCAAAATTGAACCAAGAAATGTCAAGGAAGCCTTAACTGATGAATATTGGATTGGTGCAATGCAAGATGAACTGAACCAATTCAAGCAACATGAAGTTTGGGAACTGGTTCCTAGACCTGAAGGAACTAACATCATTGGGACAAAATGGATATTCAAGAACAAGTCAGATGCTGAAGGAGTTGTCACCAGAAATAAGGCAAGACTTGTTGCTCAAGGATACACCCAGGTTGAAGGGGTTGATTTTGATGAAACCTTTGCACCTGTAGCCAGGTTGGAGTCAATCAGACTCTTGTTGTCAATTGCTTGTCTTCTGAAGTTCAAGTTATTTCAGATGGATGTGAAAAGTGCCTTTCTAAATGGGTACTTAAATGAGGAAGCTTATGTAGAACAACCTAAAGGTTTTGTGGATCCAACCCATCCTGATCATGTCTACAAATTGAGAAAAGCTCTATATGGGCTGAAACAAGCTCCTAGAGCATGGTATGACAGGTTAACAAAGTTTCTCTCAGACAAAGGCTACAGAAAAGGAGGCTTGGACAAAACTCTATTTGTCAAAACTGAAGGAGGGAAGTTGATGGTTGCCCAAATATATGTTGATGACATAGTGTTTGGAGGAATGTCAGAACATATGGTTAAACACTTTGCTGACCAGATGCAGGCTGAATTTGAAATGAGTCTCATGGGAGAACTAACTTATTTTCTTGGACTACAAGTCTCACAGATGGAGGACTCAATCTTCTTATCCCAAAGCAAGTATGCTAAGAATATTGTAAAGAAGTTTGGTATGGAGAATGCAAGTCACAAAAGGACTCCTGCTCCTACTCATCTAAAGCTTTCCAAAGATTCAAGTGAGGTTAAGGTGGATCAAAGTCTGTACAGAAGCATGATAGGAAGCTTGTTGTACTTAACTGCCAGCAGACCTGATATTGCCTTTGCAGTTGGAGTTTGTGCTAGATACCAAGCTGATCCCAAAGTCAGTCATATCAATCAAGTGAAGAGAATTTTGAAGTATGTAAGTGGTACTTACAACTATGGATTGTTGTATACTCATGGTTGTGAACCAGCTCTGACTGGCTACTGTGATGCTGATTGGGCTGGTAGTGCTGATGATAGAAAAAGCACCTCTGGAGGATGTTTCTTTTTGGGAAGTAATCTGGTTTCCTGGTTCAGCAAGAAACAGAATTGTGTGTCTCTTTCCACTGCTGAAGCTGAATATATTGCAGCTGGTAGTAGCTGTTCTCAAATGATATGGATGAAACAGATGCTCACTGAGTATAATGTCACACAAGATGTTATGACATTGTACTGTGACAATCTGAGTACAATCAACATATCCAAGAATCCCATTCAGCATAGCAGGACCAAACATATTGACATACGACATCACTTTATTAGAGACCTTGTAGAAGAGAAGACAATCAAATTGGAACATGTTGCCACTGAGCTACAGCTGGCTGACATTTTTACCAAGGCTTTGGATGCAAACCAATTTGAAAACTTAAGGGGTAAGCTGGGTATTTGCCAACATGAGGAATTGTAGCAATTAATTTTGCTTAAAACAAAGACCAAAGGACTTATGCCTGTTCTGATTGGTTTAAAATTGTATTTTCTCATTTCCTACAATTCTTTTAAGAAGTTGAATAGACACTCCCTTGCTTACTTCCTCTCACGTCTCCTCATCAAAACCCAGTCTCTCAATCAGAAATTTCTCCTCATTTGTTGTTGGTCCTTCAAAACTGACAAAATGTCTCAAACACCATCATCATCCAATACGACCATCTCAACCTCTTCCTCTGATCAAGATTCTGGGACAATCTCTTCCTGTCTGAACTCTGACGTTCTGGAGATCTGTTCTCATAAAACTAACCCCACCAAGGCCAAAGAGTTGAGAACAAGACATGCAGCAAAAATTGTTTCAAGAATTCTGAACGAGAACCACTCAGTTCCTGGCATTTCTGTTCCTCTGAACCAAGAAAGCTCAAATGCTGAAATAAATCCAAATGTCTCTAAGAATGTTGAGACATCAAACAAAGAGAAGAATGCTGACATTGCTCACAAGAAAAGAAAGAAGCCTGGATCCTCTGGATCTGATAACAGTACTTGAAGGATGGTTGCTGATTTCTGGTGGAGTTTGGAAGTGTATTCTGGTCTTTTCTGCTGCTGCTCTTATTATTTTGTTTTGGATAACTGTATAATTTTATGAACATGTATCTTTGGCCCATTTGTGGCTAAAGAGGGGGAGAATATTTTGGTACTTGCTTAAATAGTACTTGACATTATGTGTTCTATTTTTCTGCTGTCACTTATTTCTGCTGCTATCTATCTCTGATTGTTTAGGGACTTTAGCCAAAAATCTGCCAAAGGGGGAGTTTGTAGGTGTTTAGGTATTGGCTTGCATTTTTGGTAAATCCCAAGTGTATGTGTGAATGTCATGACTGATGTCATAACATTCTAGTTCAGGTTGTACTAACTCATTAGGTACATTTGCAGAAAAATATTGTAATTCAAATACTGATGTTTATAAGTGTGTATCTGAGCATTTTTGCAAAATGATCACATTTTGCTGAATCAGTAGACAGGTTTTCTCAGATGTCATAACAGATGTTATGACATCCTGTTCTGAACTAACAGGTTTGCAGGATTGGATAAGTCTGAGTTTTTTCAGGAAATAACTCAGTCCTTTCTGAACAAAATCCTGCGTTTTCTGAGGGGTAACCTAGCTCAACCCTAACCTGGTTAATAAAGTCCTGTGACCTGGTCTTTAGGTCAAACGGAATTAACCCTAGGTTTTTGGAAACCCTAACTGAAGTTGCAGCTGCTATATATTCAACAGAGTTGCTGTTTTTCAAGATATCCCTGCTGATTGATTAGAAGATCATTTTGTAATCTGTATAGATTTGTTTATTGTACTCCAAGCAATTATCATTGAGATAAGTGCCTTGGAATAGGTTTCAATTGTAAGGGTTGTGTAGCATTCAAAGCTTTGAAGCAAGAGTGTTTGAATGTTCCTTGACTAAAGCTGTGAAGCAGAGTCAAGTTAGTTGTGTACATCACTCAAAGCTGTGAAGCACGAGTGATTGTGTTGCTTGATTAAAAAGTTGTGAAGCTTAATCAAGTGTGTGTTTTTGAAGAGTGTCTTCATCAATTCTTAAGTCAAATTGGTTTATGTATCACTGCTGTGATTAAGGGGGAGTGAGTAGGAACTCAGGTTTAAGTTGTACTTAGATTAGAATTGCATTGGGTAGGTCTTAAGTGAAGGAGATAAACTGGTTGGTTTATTCCTGAATTAACATCTCTTATAGTGGATTCTCTCCCTGGCTTGGTAGCCCCCAGAGTAGGTGTTGTTGCACACTGAACTGGGTAAACAATTGACTGTGTTCTTTATTGCTTTTGTATTTACTGTCAGATAGTAAGTCAGATACGGTGTCATAACATTGAACGTGACATTGAGTATCTGCAGCCAGAATTTCACCCACAAACTACACCTGGAGGGAAATTTACTGGACAACCTCAACCAAGCCCTCAAGGACAAGCCAATTCCATTACCTTATGAAGTGAGATTGCTTACAATGAACCTGTCAACCCAACATTGAATGAGTCCAAAACTTCTAAGAAATGTGTTGTGCCTACGGACGAAGTAGAGGAACCAGTGGAATCTGAAAAACAGAAAGATAAAGATAAAGGAGAAGCCATAGATAAAACTTATGTACCACCCCCTCCATACAAACCACCAATATCATATCTTCAAAGACTTAAGCAAACTAAAATTAACAACCAATATCAAAAATTCATAAAAATAATAGAGAAACTCCATGTAGAGATTCCTTTCACCGAAGCCATCACCCAGATACCATCATATGCTAAATTCCTCAAAGACATCCTAACCAACAAACGTAGGCTTGACGATCTCAGCCCCTTGGACTGCATTTCTATTTCCAAAAATATACTTGTTGAGAAAGAGAAAGACCCTGGAAACTTTTCCATACCTTGTATTTTAGGAAATCACATGGTCGACAAAGCATTCCTGGACTTAGGAGCTAGTGTGAGCTTAATGCCTCTTGAAGTTTGTAAGAGATTAAACTTAGGAGAATTACAACCTACTAAGATGTCTCTTCAATTAGCCGATAGATCTGTTAAATATCCAATCGATATATTAGAAGACGTCCCGGTTAGGATCGGAAAATTGTATATCCCCACTGATTTTGTTATCATGGACATAAAAGAAGATGACGATATCCCAATCCTCTTAGGTAGACCTTTCTTATCAACTGCAGGAGCCATAATAGATGTCAAGAGAGGAAAGTTGACTTTTAAAGTAGGTGATGAAAAGATAGAATTTATTCTTTTGAAATTTCTTATGGCAGGTAATAGGAAATGCATGTTTTTATAAATTCTCAAATATTCTTGTATACTAATATATTTTTTATAATAATTATTATTGATTTAGTCATCTTATGGACTCTTACACTTTTTAAATTTTGAATTTAGGATACTAAAAGATTCAGAATTCACTCACATAACTACATTGCTCTCGACCCATTGATTGTGCCCTATCTCGAATATGCGGATTTTGGAAATGTTATAAAAATCTCAAACTGCATGATTGATTCAAAGTTTATACTTGCAACATTGGAAAGGTGGAGACCTGAGACACACACATTTCATCTACCAATAGGTGAATGTACTGTCACACTAGAGGACACGTACATGTTATTGGGTCTCCCTATCAACGGTAAGGCAGTTAATGGGTCAGTTCAACAGCTCAATTCTCTATGTAAGGAATTGTTGGGAAAAGATATGGTTGAAGGTGGTGGTGCTAGAGGCCAAGGTATATTACTTACTGAACTCAAAAAACATTATGCGACTCTTGAGTTGAACGAAAATTCTTCCGAGCTAGCAAGAGTAATAAAAGCTAGAAATTATTATGATGATACTATTTGGAACCTTTTTATTTTCCAAAAGTACGGGGAATAATGTAAATTTTATGTATTTAAGTTTACTTAGGAACTTTGAAAAAACTAGAAAGTATAATTGGGATTCTGCTGTTTTAACCCATCTATATAGTTCTTTATGTAAAAATGCAACAAAGGAAAGATGTACATTTTATGGATGCGCTTTCTTACTCCAAGCCTGGGGTTGGTGGGGAATGGAGTCCCTAAACCCCGTCAACAACAACGTATTCATTTTCCCATACGCAACAAAGTAAGTCAAGAACTTAAATCATTTATTATTCACCAAATATATATTTAAAATAAACTATTTTACAATTCCTTTAGGTACTGCGTGACGGGTATAGATTACGGCAAGAACACAAGATTCAATGTCTCTCTATATCTTAATCTATTGGATCACCTTGGCCCGGATGATGTACGTCATACCTTTCAACTTTTCTATTTTTAAATTATTTATTTATTACGTTTTCATTATGCTGACTTAATTTTATCCATAATTTATCTGGAGACCATATTTGGGTTTGGACCATGAACCAAACCCAGAGGATGCAATAGTTTGGACCTCAAAGACTACAATCATACAGTTCAACGTTATGGAGATGCACCACAGCGACCGTGTCAAGATACTGTTCAAAATGCATCAAGAGATACCGTGCGATCCAACTTGTTTGTTCCCCTGGCATCTGAAAAGGGTCGACGCCTAATGGGGTCTTACTAATTGGAAAGATTTTGCTCCAGAATGGTATAAGATGTGGCATAAGCGTCACCAACATGTCTTGCAATTCCCTATTTTTCTCAACCAGAATAATATGCGACACACAGATCAATATTTTGCTTGGTACAAATCGATTAGTAACCCAGAAATGCACGTGTCTCATCTGAGGTATTTGGTTGACCCAAGAACACAATGGGCACAAACCTCAAATCTCCAACAATAAACCCAACACACATTAACCTTCCACCAACCACCCCGACGATACAGATCCACAACCATCAAACCACAATCACCACCACAATACAAATACATCCATATGCCCCACACCCAACCACAATCACCACCTCAATACCAATACCCCCATATGCCTCACATCCAACCACAATCTCAATCACAATACCAATACACTCACATGTCCCACACACAATTCCAGTCTTCTCCATATCCCAATGTGGGCCCCTCAATATCTAACCTTAGCCCTGATCTGGGATTCTCCGAAGAATATGACCCAACCAACCCAACTTACCATCAACCACCACATCACCATAGCACCTAACAGTCCCAATACCAAACACCCCAAGATTCATTTCCTTTCTACCCTCTTACTCAGACGATTAGTGCTATAGACCATCCATAGAACCCCATCCACCATCAAGACGACCAAACTTTAAGGGCATGGGTAACTGACTGTACCAAAGCGGATCTTCCAGATATGGTGATCTGACTGATTTCATGGATCCTGAACGCATTGACTTCACTGGGTCATCGATCATGCCGCAGCAGGAAATTCGAAGAAACCCACCACGAGACAGGCGAGGACACAGATGCGGAACCACGAGTCGTTACCGAGTTCCGGGGGACCATTAATTATTTTGTATGATTTTTTTACATTATGTAATCCTTTTTTGTAAACGAAAAGTCAAATTTTCGTGAAGCTATATCGTTTACCTATTGTCTCGCATTTAAAATAAAAAGCAGAAAAAAATGCACATCTATTGCACCTAGGCGCCATCTGAGATGGCTTAGGGCAACCATTTAGCACCTAGGCGCCAAGTGAGATAACGCCTCCTCCTTAGTTTTAGGTGCATGCGCCAACTGAGTTGGCTCCTCCTTTGTGAGATTTTATGAAACATGATTATTTGCATAATTTCGCCCGAAATATGGTTATTTTTGTATTTTTTTTCAATACTTAATTATTACTAAAAAAAATATTCGAAGGATATTGATCATTTAAATTTAATTCATGAGATTAAACTTAATGAGAATTGTTGATTTGAGATTTGTAAATAAAATTGCACATTTTTTATATTATTATTAATCAAAAAGTAAGACGTGTGATGCTTAATATTGCTAGTAATTGATATGTGCATTCATTAAAAATAATGAGATATGATTAAATATAAAAATCTAAATATATTATATATTTTTTTTTATAAATTTTAATTATAATATTTTAACTAATATTTACCGCTCCTTAATATTTTTGGACAAAATCCACCAGTGGCTCCTAGTGTATTACATGTATAATTCTTCCTAGCACAACTTCACCATAGCCTCACTATTAAGTAGATAATTGATGTTCACGATGTCACTAATGAAGTGGGTCGCATTTGTAATTAAGGTCGCCATTGGTACTCTCCCGATCATGAAAAAAGACACTGAAACAAGAGTGGAGTAAGAAGCATATTGAGAACTTAGACGAAAGAATAGTTGCTGCTAAAAAGACAGTAAATGAGTTGGAATGTAAAGGAGAAAGTACAATACTATCGACTGAGGAAGTAAATATTAAAAGAGAAGCATCAAATCAACTTTTCCTGCTCTCAAAATTGAAAAAAGTATGCACAGGCAAAAGTCGAGGCTGAGGTGGCTAAGAGAAGGGATGCCAATTCGAAGTTCTTTCACTGTTGTGTCATAAATAGAAGAAAATACAACGAGATTTCGTGTATAGAGAAGAATGGTCAGAATCTATATGAAGTTCAAGATATTAAGCAAGAGATTTTTTATTTTTTTTCCAGAAGTGTATTGAGATAGTAAGATCAATAGACCATCTTTGGGGGAGTTTGATTTTAAAAGGATTGATGCGGAAGACAACGATACACTTATAGCCGAGTTCCCCGAAGAAGAAATTAGAGGATCAGTGTGGGAATGCAAAAGTATGAAGAGTTCGGGCCCTGATGGGGTGAATCTGGGATTTGTGAAAGAATTCTCGGAGGTCCTAAAAGGAGATTTCGTTAGATTCATTTCTGAGTTTCACTCGAACAGTAAATTGGTTAAAGGAGTTAACAGTTCATTCATTACACTAGGACCAAAAGTAGAGAATACAATTAAGATAACAGAGTTTCGGCCAATTTCACTCATTGGGAGCATGTATAAAGTTTTAGCTAAATTTCTTGCAAATAGGTTGAAGAAGGTGATACATAAGGTGCTTTCAGAATCTCAATTTGGTTTTTTGGAGGGGAGACAAATAGGAGACTGCATCTTTATAGCGAATGAGTTAGTAGACTATGCAAATAGGAGAAAGCGAGAAGCTATCTTGTTCAAAGCTGACTTTGAAAAGGCATACGATTCGGTGGATTGGAAATTTCTAGATTATAGGATGGAAAAGATGGGCTTCAATGTAAAGTGGAGAAATGGACTAAGGAATGTTTGGGAACATCTAAAGTGTCAATATTGATAAACTGTAGTCCTACAGAAGAAATCTCGATGGGTAGAGGTTTGAGACAAGGGGTCCCCTATCTCTATTTCTATTTCTAATGGTGGTAGAAGGTTTTAGTTTAATGATGGACAAAAGCGTGCAGAGAGGACTGTTTGATGGATATGAGTTCGGAAATGGAGATGTGAAAGTTTCACATACTCAGTATGCCGATGATACTATTATAATAGGCAAAAGGAGTTGGAAGAATGTGTGGGGAATCAAAGCCTCTCTTCATATATTCGAAATAGTATCTGGCTGGAAGTTAATTTCTATAAGAGCTCCCTAATTTGTATTAATATATTTGTAGGGTTGTTAGAGGAGGCAGTGCCTGTGCTCAATTGTAAGGTATGTGGTACTCCTTTCAGATATTTAGGGCTTCCGGTCGGGAGAAATCACAAAAAGGATGGTGCTGTTGGAATAATATAGCAAATGTGAGTAAGTGGGGAAATAATCACACATTTGATAGGAATGTGGAGACCTAAGCATATATAAGTGGGAGAACTCACTCACATATCACCTTAAGGTTTTAGGTGGATAAGTGGTGTGCCTTACATAAAGGTGCTTATTCCTACACTATATATCGATGCTCCTAGTAACTCTCCCTAACATGGTATCATGAGCCTTTGGTTCGAGAAAGAGACTCACTAACATGGTATCATGAGCCTTTAAGGAAAATTTATTGGGTTCAATGGGGAAAGATAAAAAACAATATATGGGTTCAGTTTGGGTTGGAAATTGGGACAGCCGTTTGAATGAGGAAAATGCTAGGTGTGAGGGGGAAATTAAGGAAAGATTACTTAATTACTTTGATGAATAGTTGGAAAGATAAGTGGAATTGGTGCAAGAATGTTTATTCAGTAAGGGAAGCATACTATGTGATCTTTGGAGGGTTTGCTAGTGTGCAAATTGGGGAAAATAAGGAGCTAGCGGAGGTATGGAGTAAAATTGTTCCGTTTGAAGGTGTATCCTAGTTCAATCTCAATTCATGTCCTTTTGACTGCGGAAAAGAGGAAAATGTCGCTCACATTTTCTTTGAATGTCCGTCAGCTTGGCAGGAATGGAACGAGGTCCTTGGGTGACTCTGTATTTCTTACATATCTCATAATTCAGCAATGTAGAATTTTGCTCATTTTGCAGGAATTAGCTGTGGAGACAGAGTCTTCAGGGAGAGACTTTTAGTAATATGGTATGCAAGAATTTGGACCATTTGGAGAAGGAGAAATTACTCGATCTTTAGAGTGTCAGAACACCGTAAATCTAGTTTTATAGAGGATATTCAACTTCTGTTTTGGAGGTGGCTGATCGGTCACCAATTTGTACTGTGTTTTCATCCATCTCTTGGCATATATCTCGTCAATTCGGTAACATAATTGTCCGTCTTTTGTAGTTTTTATTCGTAATTTGAAAGTCTTGCTTAAGTTGTTTGTTTTGTTTTAATGTTTTAAACTCATGCTTATTAAGATGCTTTGATGCTTGTTTCGGTAGTAATGATGTTTCGGGTCTACGTGTTAAAGTCCACAAGAAGAATGCAGAGCCAAACCAACTGGAATCGAAACGAAAATGAAGATTTGGTGCATACAGTGGCCTGACACGGGTACCAGTGTCACAGGACACGGCCCGTGTCAGGAAGCAAGAAGGAAAAGAAGAGAAGGAAAATCAGTGGGCTGACACGGGTGCCCGTGTCACAGGACACGGCCCGTGTCAGGAAGCCTGGGAAGAAAATAACTTTGGGGAGCGACAGAAGGCCAACACGGGTGCCCGTGTCACAGGACACGGCCCGTGTCAGGAAGCCTGGGAAGAAAATAACTTTTGGGGAGTGACAGAAGGCCAACACGGGTGCCCGTGTCACAGGACACGGCCCGTGTTGGCAGGCGCGAGCAAATTTTTCCAAGTTTCTAATTTATAGGGTTCCGAGTTCATTAAGGGTAGAGTGGACTTTTCGCACATTCGGGATTGGAATCAGCAGTACTAAAACCCTTATTCTGAGAAGGATTGGGCATCTTGGATCAAAGGAAAGAAAAAGAGAACGAAAAAAGAGATTGGAAGGCACTAGAGTTGTGGAAGAAGAAGATCTTCAAAAGCATCCGCAATTGAAGATCAATTCAACTTCATCTTATTGTAATGTTTTCATCTATACTTTTAGTTATCTTGACAATTACTATGAGGAGCTAATTTATTTACGTGTTAGGGCGATGTCCCTGAATCATGTGATGTGACGAATTATATTTATCATTGTTTTCAGATTATATTTATGAATTACAGTTTATGATTAAAAGTTCTTATTGCTTCAATATATTGGAAAGTATTTTGTTGATTCATGATTGAGGTTCGGTCTGACAAACTACCTCAAGGCAGTTTTAATCATAACGTTATAACTGATAATCACTTAGGAATGAGGATTTGATTCATAATGATCTCTTTGTCCGAACTATGTCTTTTTAGATTTGTGATATAAAAGCACTTTGTTAAGGAATTAAAACGTGTTTTTAATCTCATGAAGTTTTTCACTAAGGAATTAGGAAAAATCAATGTTCGGTATTGATACTTGAGAAGTTCATTAATTAATCTGTTGCATGATAATTCATTCGTTACAGAGCGATTCATACATCGATCCTAACTCGTCTCTATATATATATTTTCATTATTCAAACCACTTTAACTCTTTCGTTGAATAAGTTGTTATTTAAATTAAACTCCAAAACCAAACACCCCGATGACTTTTTGTTCAATTGCACTGTTCTGAAACATATAATTACTACGCAGTCCGCGAGATCGATACTTGGGAATTTACTCTATTATTACTACATCGGTAAAAATAGTACACTTGCTATTTTACTGATCAAGTTTTTGGCGCCGTTGCCGGGGACTGCCAAATTATAAGTTGTAGAATAGTTCAATTGAATTTTTTTTGTTGCATTGCAACTAAAATTATTTTTCTGTTATTTCATTTGATTATTACTAACAATCGTCTAATCTTTGTATGCGAGGTAAGGCCTCAGCAGAATTTATTTTTGACGCAGAGCCAGAACGATCATTGCGAGCGAGACTTCGAAAAGCAAAGCAAGAACGACTGGAAGCGTTAGAAGAAATTCTGGCAGCTTCTGAATCTGATAACGAGGAGCTCCTCTCCATTCATTCTGAGCATTCAGATTCAGAGGCCGAAACGATGGCGGAACCGGTGGAAAGATTGTTAGGAGATTATGGTGGAGCAAATGCACCAGCTGGCCGGATGACAATAGTGAATCAACCGGTGGATGTTGCTCACTTCCAGTTACATCCAGCAACGATTCGACAGCTGGAAAAGAAACCATTTTCAGGAAGAATAAATGAAGATGCTAATAAGCATTTGCAAAGGTTTCTCACTATGACAACATCTCTGAAGATAGAAGGACACTCTGAAGAAGCCAAGAAGTTGGTTATGTTCCCATTCACGTTAGCTGATGACGCTGAAGAATGGTTCTACTCATTACCTGCTGGGAGTATTACCACATGGCAACAAATGGAGTCTACCTTTCTGAATGAGTATTTCCCTGCTGCTGTTTATATCCGTAAGAGGTATGACATTGTTAATTTTAAACAGAAGGAAGGAGAATCACTTGGAGATGCTTATAAGAGATTCAAGAGGTTGTTGGTGGCATGCCCAACTCACAACATGGATGTCACTGAACAAATGCAGAACTTTCTGAATGGTCTTAAAATGAAGACTAAGCAATTGATTGACACAGCAGCTGGTGGCTCATCCAACTTTGCAACAGCCACTGGTGTTAAAAAAATCATAGAAGCTATTGCGGCCAATGAACACTTGGAGTTATATGACTGTAGTGTTAGCCAACCTGAAGGATTAGTGGATATGAAGCTATCAACGCAAGTTGTAAAGATAGAAGATCAGGTAGCTGCGGAAGTTGAGCGGAGATTGAAACAGATGGGTCTTGAAAAGAAAACAGTAGCACAAGTTCAACCGGCTCAAGTAAGTCAACCGGTAGGGTGTGAAATATGTGGAGGACCTCATTTTACTGTTCAGTGTGTTGCTACAGCTCAACAAGTGGAAGAAATAAACTTCTTGAAGCAAAACAACCCCTACTCAAATACCTACAATCCGGGGTGGAAAAATCATCCGAATTTTTCCTGGAAGGATCAACAAGGGAATGTTTCTAAACAAGGGGCTTTGCCGTATCAAAGTTCACCACAACAACAATTTCGCCCACAGCAACAACCTTATCAACAACCATATCAGCAACAACAACAACAATTTCAGCCACAGGGACCCAGAAAAGCAGATTGGGAGATTGCCATCGAAAAAATGGCAGCTCAAGGGTCTCAGTTTCAAGAAGAAACGAGGAGTAATTTCCGGAATACAAGTTCCTCGATTAAAAACCTGGAAATTCAAATGAGTCAGATAGCACAGCAGTTATCAAACTCTCAGCAGCCTGGCGCGCTTCCTAGTGCCACAGTTACCAATCCTAAAGATCATAATAATGTAAGTGTGATTGTTACTAGGAGCGGTAAAGGGAAGGATGTAGTTGAAAAGAATGACGAGGAAGAGGAACCATTACTGGAGGTAGACTTAGAGATAAGAGAGAATGAAGTAGAAGCTGAGGAAGTGGTGGTGATGAAACCAACACCAAGAGAGAAGGTGGTTGAGCAAAAACAGAAGCCGGCGGTAAAACTTCCTTTTCCGATAAGGAACAAGAAAAAAGAGCAACATGAGAAGAACTTTGAAAAGTTTTTGGAGATGTTCAAGAAGTTGGAGATTAACATTCCATTCTTGGAGGCATTGGAACAAATGCCTACATATGCAAAATTCATGAAGGACGTCATCGCCAAGAAAAGAACCATTGATCGTGACCCTATTATTCTAACCGAAACTTGTAGCGCTATTTTGCAGGGTATGAAGATTCCGGTAAAGAAGAAAGATCGGGGTTCCGTGACTATTCCTTGTACAATTGGGGATAGGTCATTCAAGAAAGCTCTAATTGATTTGGGAGCAAGTGTGAGCCTTATGCCATTGTCTATCTACAAGAGATTGGGGATAGGTAATGTACAAGATACAAGAATGACACTCCAGTTTGCTGACCACTCTGTTAAAAGACCATATGGGATAGTAGAAGACGTGCTGGTAAAGATTGACAAATTTGTGTTCCCAGTGGATTTTGTTATTTTAGAGATGCCGGAAGATGAGGAGATCCCTATTATTTTAGGAAGGCCATTTCTAGAGACAGGGCGATGTTTAATAGACATTGAAGAAGGAACAATGACTCTGAAAGTGTATGATGAAGAGCTAAAGATTGATGTGCGTAACACCATGAAGTACAAGGATGATATAGCAACCAGTCAACATATTGAGGTTATTGATCAAATCTGTACTAATGAGAATTCTTTGAAAATACAACAATTGCCACTGGAAAGAGTTTTGAGCTCGTCTGTTTGCAATAAAGAGGAAGCTGATGATGAAAAGGAAGTGGAAGTAGTGGCTATGATGGAAGCTAATCCCATATTCAAAAGTGCTAGACAAAACCGGTGGGAGGATCTTAGACAACCTTTGGTGGAAGAAAAGAAGGAGGAACCTAAGAAGGGGGCTGAATTAAAACAACTCCCGGAGAACTTAAAATATGTCTTCCTTGATGCTGAAAGTAGGTGTCCGGCCATAATAAACTCACACCTGGAGCGGTTGCAGGAACTTAAACTAGTTGAAGTGTTGAAGAAACATAAAAGTGCTATGGGGTGGTCTATTGAAGATTTAAAAGGGATCAGCCCTACAATATGCATGCACAAAATCCTCATGGAAGATGATCACAAACCAGTGGTCCAACCTCAGAGACGTCTGAACCCAGCTATGAAGGAGGTTGTGAGAAAAGAAGTTGTGAAACTCTTAGATGCTGGGATGATTTACCCGATATCTGATAGTGCTTGGGTGAGCCCGGTTCATGTTGTGCCAAAAAAAGGGGGGACAACCGTCATAAAAAATGAGAAGAATGAGCTGATTCCTACAAGGACTGTTACGGGGTGGAGAGTATGCATTGACTATAGGAGACTGAACCTAGCAACCAGAAAAGATCACTTCCCGCTACCGTTCATTGATCAAATGTTGGAAAGGTTAGCGGAACATGATTACTATTGTTTCCTCGACGGATACTCTGGCTATAACCAGATTGCAGTTGCTCCAGAAGACCAAGAAAAGACCGCGTTCACATGCCCCTTTGGTATTTTCGCCTATAGAAGGATGCCTTTCGGGTTATGTAACGCACCGGCCACTTTTCAAAGATGCATGCAAGCTATCTTTGATGATATGCTTGAAAAACACATGGAGGTCTTCATGGATGATTTTTCAGTCTTTGGTAAGTCATTTGACAATTGTTTAACTAACCTTGCTCTTGTTTTAGAAAGATGTCAACAGACCAATTTGATCTTGAATTGGGAAAAGTGCCATTTTATGGTCCGTGAAGGAATAGTTCTGGGACACAAGATTTCCTACAAAGGAATCGAAGTGGACCAAGCAAAGGTTGAAGTCATCTCAAAGTTGCCGCCTCCGATGAATGAAAAAGGTATCAGAAGTTTCTTAGGACATGCGGGGTTTTACCGTAGGTTCATAAGAGACTTTTCAAAGATTGCAAAACCCTTAACCTCTCTATTGGTTAAGGATAAAAATTTCACTTTTGATGGTGAATGTGCGGTGGCTTTTGAGACAATTAAGAAGAAATTAGTCTCGGCACCCATTGTTGTAGCCCCTGATTGGTCTCTACCTTTTGAGATCATGTGTGACGCTAGTGATATTGCGGTAGGGGCGGTATTAGGACAGCGGAGAGAGAAATTACTTCACGTTATTTATTATGCTAGTCATGTCCTGAACCCCGCACAGATTAATTATGCAACTACCGAGAAGGAGTTGCTAGCGGTTGTTTATGCCTTTGATAAATTCAGGCAATATCTGTTGGGGTCTAGAGTCATTGTTTATACTGACCATTCTGCTTTGAAGTATCTCTTTGCTAAACAGGACTCCAAGCCAAGACTCTTGAGGTGGATCTTACTCCTTCAGGAGTTTGATGTTGAAATTCGAGACAAGAAAGGGTGTGAAAACACCGTAGCTGACCACTTATCTCGAATGACACCAATAGAAGAAACAGAAGAAAAGCGGCCGATCAAGGATGAGTTTGTTGATGAACACATCCTGGCAGTGACGGGTGTACCTTGGTTCGCAGATTATGCAAACTATATTGTCGGTGGTATCATCCCCGACGATTTTGACTCTAATCGAAGAAAAAAGTTTGTTCATGATTGCAGGTTTTATCTATGGGATGATCCATTCCTGTATAAAAGAGGAGTTGATGGTTTAATCAGAAGATGTGTGCCTGAAAATGAACAAGAAGAAGTGTTAAAAGCATGTCATGCTTCTGAATACGGGGGACATTTCAGTGGAGATCGAACAGCGGCTAAGATTCTGCAATCAGGTCTATATTGGCCCACTATGTTTAAGAGTGCTCAAGAGTTTGTGAGACATTGTGACAAGTGCCAAAGGACGGGGAACATATCCAAGAGAAATCAGATGCCTCAGAATTCGATGTTGGAAGTAGAGTTGTTTGATGTTTGGGGTATAGACTTCATGGGACCATTCCCACCTTCATTCGGAAAAAATTATATTCTAGTAGCGGTGGATTATGTATCCAAGTGGGTCGAAGCTGTTGCTCTACCTTCAAACGATGCTAAGGTGGTGGTGAAATTTTTGAAAGAAAACATTTTTGCTAGATTTGGAGTACCGAGAGCTCTAATAAGTGATGAAGGAACACATTTCCTGAATCATCTTATGGAACGCTTACTCCAGAAATACAATGTGAAGCACAAGATAGCCACAGCTTATCATCCCCAAACTAGTGGTCAGGTTGAAGTGTCAAATAGACAACTCAAACAAATTCTTGAAAAGACTGTGAATTCCTCTCGGAAGGATTGGGCAATAAAGCTGGACGATGCACTATGGGCATACAGAACAGCCTTCAAAACACCGATCGGAATGTCGCCATATCAGCTGGTGTACGGGAAAGCATGTCATTTGCCTTTAGAGTTAGAGCATAGAGCATTCTGGGCGTCAAAGTTCCTCAACATGGATCTCTCTAAGGCGTCGAGTTCTAGACTTCTCCAACTCCATGAGTTAGAAGAATTCCGAAATCAAGCATATGAAAATGCCAAGTTATACAAAGACCAAACAAAGAAATGGCATGATAGTAAGATCGTGAGAAAAGAATTTTATGAAGGACAACTGGTCCTCTTGTATAATTCAAGGTTGAAACTATTCCCAGGAAAGTTGAAGTCTAAATGGTCCGGGCCGTTTGTTGTTAACCATGTGTTCCCTCACGGAGCGATCGAGTTGAAGAATTCAACCAATGGAGACACTTTCAAAGTTAACGGACAACGACTGAAGCCGTATTTTCAAGGCCAATCGAAGGGACAAGCTGATGTCATGCGCCTTAATGGATAAGGCGAATGACCGTCGAGCCATGTGACGTTAAACGAAGCGCTTCGTGGGAGGCAACCCACGTGTTTCTTTTAATCTTTTTTTTGTTTTTGTTTTTGTTGCTTTTATGTTTCCATTTTATAGGTGATCGTTGTGCCTGGTGGTGAAGTCCAGTAGGGGAGTTGCTCGCGGGTGAAAAACTGAGAGAAAAAAAAAAATTTAAGATATTCAAGTTTTGAAAAAAACAGGGGTCTGACACGGCCGCCCGTGTCACGGGACACGGCCCGTGTCAGAGATGCTGATGGTGGAGATCTAAAAAAAAGAAAAATCAATAAACAAACCAGGGGCCTGACACGGCCGCCCGTGTCACGGGACACGGCCCGTGTCAGGAATGCTGAAGGATGTTTTTTTTTCAAATTTTTTTTAAAACCAAGTCAGGGGCGCAACACGGCCGCCCGTGTCACGGGACACGGCCCGTGTTGCGCAGAACGAAATTTTTCCTTCTCCTTCTCTTTTAAAACTCCACTTAAGTGGGTGGGGCCCACTCATTTAACCCCTTTTACTCCGAAAATTTAACCTTTCACCTATTTTCTTTTCTTTTTCTCCTCCATTTACTTCATCCCCTTCCTCTCTTTTACCCTAATCTCCAAAACCTCCATTGTTCCTCTCCCACAAAGCTCAAACCTTTCACCACTAAACCTTCTCAAAACAAATTCCCGCTTCACAAAAGTTGTCCCAATTTCCGCTCTCTACGTGGTCACCGTAACTTTTCCTTCTAACTCCATACTTTAAATTTTTGGAATTTGTTTGGTTGTCTGTTGTTGCAGGAACAATTATGCCTCCACGTAAGGTTATTCAAAGAGGTGATGTGGCTGAACCATCAAGGCCAAGACAGCGTGCTCGTAGAGACGCCAACCCTCATGGTCCTGGTGCTGCACCTGATTCTTTTGCTGCAGGTGACTTTTGGAGAGCTATAACCGGTTTATCAGGTTATGTGGCCAAAGAGGCCAAATCTTCCAGGATTCACAATCCGTGTTTCCGTTATGCTCAGAAGGGTTTGGCATACAGTCTTTTTGGTAGAGGAGATAGCAATGGTGTTGCTACCCAAAGAGAGCTTTTTATATTGTATTGCATGGCTTACCAGCAACCGGTTAATTTGGCCGCTTTTGCGGCAGATTTCTTAGGAAGAGTTGGCCGTGCCAGTACAGGTGGCATTTCTGTGGGGGGTATGATTACTCAAATTGCTGATCATTTTAATTACTCCCGTGAATTGTTTGAAGTTAATTTTGTTCCAGGAAAAACTAAGATTGATATGGAGGCTTTGGTGAATCAACTGATGATTCAAATTCACCATGACTATTATTCTTTAGTCATTCATGGTAAACATATCCTTACTTTGCCTGCGCCTAATCGTATTTCTATAACTAACATGGCAAACTGGTTGTATGAGAACGTCGCCCCGGATGAGGGGGACGACGAGATGGAAAATGTGAATGCAGGTATCGATGGGGAAGATGAAACCTTAGGAGAAGAACAAGGCGAAGAAGAAGACCACCCTCAACAGTTTTATCCGACAAATGAGGGAAGCTCTCAGATGCCCCCTAATCAATGGGAGTGGGTGCACAATGAGATTGGGCACCTTCGCACCGAACAAGAGAGGCAAAGTGTTGAGCTGTTTAGGCAAGGGGAAGAGTTGCGCAGTTTTGGGACTGAGCAGACCCGCCAAGGGGCTGCCATTGATGACATGCATGCGATGATGCAACGCCTAATGTTGCATTATCCTTACCCTCCACCTCCACCTCAGTGAACCGTAAGTCCCCCTCGTGCGTTGAGATTAAACATTGGAGACAATGTTTCGTTCAAGTATGGGGGGGTTTTCTCTTTATTTAGCTGTTTTGTTTTACTTTTGAGTATTTTCTGTTTATTTGTCTAGCTGTGCGTTTTGGTTTTTAATTAGTTGTTTGAACATTGTGTTACAGAAGGATGTGGATTGTGTCAAAGAGAGGTAAACCAGTACAGAGCGAACGAAAGATCTAACCCGAGCTTGCACCCCTGAAAGCTGATACAACTGAAAGAAAGAGTTGGACGCAATTTGATGACACCGGACGGAGATTGAAAGTTGGTAAAGACGAACCGGAGAAGAAGCTGCACTACACTATAAATACTCGGGATCCTGTAAGCTATGCCCAACATGGTGAGATCATAAAAAGCCAGAAATTTATCATCATAAGAGAGTAGTCAGGTATGATTTTATCACTTTGAATTTGCGTGAGTTCTACTCATATGACACTACATCATAGCACACACTGAGGCACCTTTTTTTTTGTTTGTTTCCCCCTTGAGCCTTTCTAGCCGTCCCTTATTTATGTTAACCATTGCAAACCCCTTTGAGCCTGTATCCCTTTTTTGTTTGTTTTAAACCACATCTCGTACCCCATAGCCAAAAAGAAAAAAAAAATATATCCCTTTTTACCCGTGCTCGGCATTAATGTTGCAGATGTAGGAATTGTGCAAAAATTCTAAGTTTGGGGTGGTGAACCTTAAAAAAAAAAAAAGAGAAAAGGGGCAAGTAAAAAAAAAAAAATGTGGAGACTTGTGAATACATGACTTGGTTACAATGCAGACACTCGAATAATTGAGTAAAGTAGAAAGTCAAGGTTAAACCCCATCGTAATAAATAAGCACAATGACTAGAAAAACAACATGATTGCCGAGCCCCAAAAACCCTTGTTTATCCGTTCCTTGCATATCCTACCTGTCCTAAGCCCCGTTACAACCCAAAGACCTCAAAAAGTGTGTGCAAAAATGTTTGTGTATGAAAGTAGAATTTGTTCGAATTTAAAAGTTGGTATTACATATCGTGATGTTTGAGTGAATTGATTTTACCCGTGAGAGACTTGGTGAGAAGTGTGAAAAGCTTACAGGTGAAAGAGACTTTGAATGTGAAAGTGAAGCGGAAAACTCGGGGAGTAAGAGCCAGCATGATTGACCGGAATGGTGGAAGTCGAGTTGCGAAAAACACGGTTGTATTGTGGAAGTATGAATTCAGGGGTGACCTTGATATGAGCTACCAAGCATTGCTTGAGGACAAGCAACGAGCTAAGTTTGGGGTTGTGATCGGTCACCAATTTGTACTGTGTTTTCATCCATCTCTTGGCATATATCTCGTCAATTCGGTAACATAATTGTCCGTCTTTTGTAGTTTTTATTCGTAATTTGAAAGTCTTGCTTAAGTTGTTTGTTTTGTTTTAATGTTTTAAACTCATGCTTATTAAGATGCTTTGATGCTTGTTTCGGTAGTAATGATGTTTCGGGTCTACGTGTTAAAGTCCACAAGAAGAATGCAGAGCCAAACCAACTGGAATCGAAACGAAAATGAAGATTTGGTGCATACAGTGGCCTGACACGGGTACCAGTGTCACAGGACACGGCCCGTGTCAGGAAGCAAGAAGGAAAAGAAGAGAAGGAAAATCAGTGGGCTGACACGGGTGCCCGTGTCACAGGACACGGCCCGTGTCAGGAAGCCTGGGAAGAAAATAACTTTGGGGAGCGACAGAAGGCCAACACGGGTGCCCGTGTCACAGGACACGGCCCGTGTCAGGAAGCCTGGGAAGAAAATAACTTTTGGGGAGTGACAGAAGGCCAACACGGGTGCCCGTGTCACAGGACACGGCCCGTGTTGGCAGGCGCGAGCAAATTTTTCCAAGTTTCTAATTTATAGGGTTCCGAGTTCATTAAGGGTAGAGTGGACTTTTCGCACATTCGGGATTGGAATCAGCAGTACTAAAACCCTTATTCTGAGAAGGATTGGGCATCTTGGATCAAAGGAAAGAAAAAGAGAACGAAAAAAGAGATTGGAAGGCACTAGAGTTGTGGAAGAAGAAGATCTTCAAAAGCATCCGCAATTGAAGATCAATTCAACTTCATCTTATTGTAATGTTTTCATCTATACTTTTAGTTATCTTGACAATTACTATGAGGAGCTAATTTATTTACGTGTTAGGGCGATGTCCCTGAATCATGTGATGTGACGAATTATATTTATCATTGTTTTCAGATTATATTTATGAATTACAGTTTATGATTAAAAGTTCTTATTGCTTCAATATATTGGAAAGTATTTTGTTGATTCATGATTGAGGTTCGGTCTGACAAACTACCTCAAGGCAGTTTTAATCATAACGTTATAACTGATAATCACTTAGGAATGAGGATTTGATTCATAATGATCTCTTTGTCCGAACTATGTCTTTTTAGATTTGTGATATAAAAGCACTTTGTTAAGGAATTAAAACGTGTTTTTAATCTCATGAAGTTTTTCACTAAGGAATTAGGAAAAATCAATGTTCGGTATTGATACTTGAGAAGTTCATTAATTAATCTGTTGCATGATAATTCATTCGTTACAGAGCGATTCATACATCGATCCTAACTCGTCTCTATATATATATTTTCATTATTCAAACCACTTTAACTCTTTCGTTGAATAAGTTGTTATTTAAATTAAACTCCAAAACCAAACACCCCGATGACTTTTTGTTCAATTGCACTGTTCTGAAACATATAATTACTACGCAGTCCGCGAGATCGATACTTGGGAATTTACTCTATTATTACTACATCGGTAAAAATAGTACACTTGCTATTTTACTGATCAGTGGCTAAAGTCTGATATACAGAAGCAGACTTCGTTAGCGATTTATTTTGAGAAAGAGGCAAACCTTTCTATATTGCTTGTTAAATAAAATACACTCTTGGTCCTTATATAGACCCAATGAATTTTACAATTCTAAAAGATAACTGCTACTAATAAAAACTATCATAACTTACTAACTTTTGTCCTTCCAAATTACATTGGTTCTTAATCTTCTTACTACCATATTTAATATGAAAACTTATTACTAATGACATTAAAGTTTACTCAACAAAACTCCTCTGTAAACTTAAATGTTTCTTCCATCCAGCATTCCTATCATCTTCTTGCCTCTGTCGAAGATCTCTTTTGATAGTGGTTTTGTGAAAATATCCGCTGCTTGGTTTTTGCTTGCTACATGCCTCAATTCGACACTTCCCTCCTTCACATGTTCACGAATGAAGTGAAATCGAACATCAATGTGTTTGCTTCGTTCATGATTCACTGGATTCTTTTCCAATTCGATAGCTGATTTATTATCCACTTGTATTATTGTTGGACCTTCCTGTTTTAGCTTCATCTTGCTTATCAACCTTTTGAGCCATACTGCATGATAGACGCACCAGGATGCTGCCACATATTCAGCTTCACACGTCAAAAGTGTTACTATAGGTTGCTTCTTCGATAGCCAAGTAAATGTTGTGTTTCCTATGAAAACACATATCCAGAGGTGCTCTTTCGATCGTCTATGTATCCGCACCAGTCACTGTCAGAATAACCAACTAACTTGTAGTCTTCTGTTTTTGAATAAAACATTCCAAGTGATACCGTTCCTTGGATGTATCTTAGAATTTGTTTCAGCGCCTTCCAATGTGTGTGTACTGGCTCCTCCATGAATCGACTTACAATGCCAATACTTAGTGAAATGTCTGGCCTTGTGCATGTGAGATATCGAAGGCTACCTACCAAGCTTCGATATTTGCTTCCTTCAACCCGTTCTCCTCCATCAAATTTTGACAGCTTTGCACCTGGTTCCATTGGCGTCGAAGTTGGATTGCAATTCTTCATTTAATATTTTTCTAGGATTTCCTTTACATATTTTTCTTGTGAGATAAAGATTCCAGCTTCTTCTTTTCGAAACTCCAGACCAAGAAAGAATCTCATCAGACCTAAGTCTGTCATTTCGAATTCGCTTGTCATGGTGCTCTTGAAATCTTCGATCATCTGAACATCACTGCCTAGAAAGATAAGGTCATCAACATAGAGAGAAACAAGTAATACATTACTTCCATTTTTCTTCACATAGAGGGCAGGTTCATAAGGACATTGCTCGAACCCATTCTCTTTGAAATATGTGTCAATGCGTGTGTTCCATGCCCTGGGTGCTTGCTTTAGCCCATACAGCGCTTTCTTCAGTTTTAACACCTTCTTCTCTTCTCCAATTCTCATATATCCAAGTGGTTGTTCGACATAGATTTCTTCTTCGAGCATACCATTCAAAAATGTTGTCTTGACATCCATTTGAAATATTGGCCATTTGAATTGAGCAGCTTGAGAAATGAGTAATCGAATTGTCTCCATTCTTGCAACAGGCGCAAACACTTCGTCATAGTCAATTCCTGCTTTTTGTTTATATCCCTTCGCAACCAGTCGTGCTTTGAATCTTTCGATTTCTCCTTGAGCATTCATCTTTTTCTTGAATACCCACTTTACACCAATGGGTTAACTACCTTTTGGAAATTCGACTAGCTCCCAAGTATTGTTGCGTTCGATTGCTCTAATCTCTTCGTCCATGACACTTTTCCACTTCTTATCTCGTAACGCTTCTTCGACACTGATGTTTTCAGCATCTTCCAGAAGACACATAAGATGCACCTCACTTGTTGAATCATACAAATCTTGCAAACTTCTCATTTTGGGTTGTAGAGGTTCATCTTCATATTCAGTTTCTTCATGTTCTGTTGGAATACTTGTTGGTACAACTACAGTTGTTTCTTCGACTGCGTCAATAACCTCTGTCAAATTGTTCCAGTCCCACTTGCTTGCTTCGTTCATTCGAACGTCTCTACTCACAATCACTTTCTTGCTTATGGGATCGAAGAGCTTGTACCCTTTCGTCTTCTCATCATATCCAATGAATATGTACTTCTGACTTTTGTCTTCAAGCTTTGTTCTTCGTTGATCTGGTACATGTGCATAAGCTATACTACCAAATACCTTGAGATGAGAACTTGTTGGCTTATGTCCACTCCATGCTTCTTGTAGTGTTTTGTCTTCTAAATTCGAATATGGACATCTATTCTGAACATAAACAACACATTGTACTGCTTCTGTCCAGAATTCTTTCGACATGTTCTTGCTTTTGAGTATTGATCGAATCATGTCAAGAATAGTTCGATTCCTCCTTTCAACCACACCATTTTGCTGAGGTGAACATGGTGCAGTTAGGAATCTCCTTATGCCCTGTTCTTCACAGTACTTCACAAAGGCCATCGAAGTATACTCACCTCCTCTGTCAGATCAAATTGCTTTGATGTGTCTGCCTGTTGCCTTCTCCACCATTACTTTGAACTTTTTGAACACCTCTAATGCTTTAGATTTTTCTTTCAGGAAGTAAACTCAGGTTTTTCTTGAGAAGTCACCAATAAAAGAAATGAAGTACCTTTTTTCACTGAAGGATTCTGGAGTGATTGGCCCACATATGTCAGTATGTATCAATTCGAGAATATGTTTAGCTTGATACTCTGCCTTCTTTTGAAATGAGGTTCTTGTTTGTTTGTTGAGCACACATTCTTCACAGAACTTTCCTTCGAAATCCATGTCTGGTAGTCCATGCACCATGTTCCTTTTCGCCAACCTTCTCAAACCAGCATGATGTAGATAACCAAAGCGCATATTCCATAGTGACGCTTTGTCTTGCACTTCGATTTACAGACATTTCTCTCGAACGTTCCTCAGGTTCAGTTTGTACATTCGATTTCTTTCCATTTCGACACGGGCAATCAGATGTCCTACTTTGTCCTTCAAATTCTGTGTTCGATCTTTCATAAGTATCGAAGCACCTTTTTCTGTAAGTTGTTCCAAACTCATTATGTTGGTCTTGATATCTGGTACATAGTAAACGTCTTTGATTGATCCAATCAAGCCATCCTTCTGCAAGTAACTGATTGTGCCCTTTTTTTCGACCTTCACTTTCGATGCATCTCCAAAAGACACATTACCATCTTCAATTCTCTTCATATCTTTAAACAGGTGTTTGTAACCACACATGTGATTACTTGCTCCTGATTCAAGATACCAAACATTGTCATTACTGGTGTTGATTTCGTTTTGAGCCATCAGGAGAAATCCTTCATTCGATTCAACTTCCAAGGTTAGGTTGGTTGTTTCTTCAATCTTCTTTTCGATTCGATAGTCTTTTGCAAGATGTCCCACTTTGTCACAGTTGTAACATTTGTAGGAGTTGCAATCCTTCGCGTAATGATCATACTTCCCACACTTGTAGCATTCGAAGTTGGAATGATACGAACGACCACTTCTTTGACCATGTTCTCTGCCACACCAATTTTGTTGGTTCGATTGTCCTCTTTCGAAGTTGCTACCTCTACCACTTCGACAACTGTCACGACCTCCACGTCCACGTCCTCTTCCTCAAAAGTTTTGAGAAAAGAGTACTTTTTTGTCTTTGTTCGATTTCTTGGTTTGATTTGCTTCTTCGACTGCTTCTTCTTTCTTTTTCATCTTTCGTTGTTCATGTGCTTCGAGAGAACCAGCGAGCTCTTCGACTGAGAGCGTCGAAAGGTCCTTCGACTCTTCTATTGCACACACAATATTCTCAAACTTGTCTGTTAAAGATCTCAAGATCTTTTCAACAACTCGTGCATCAGTTACTGTCTCTCCATTTCTGGTGAGTTGATTCATCACCTTTTGCACACGTGTGATATAGTCAGATACAATTTCTGTATCCTTCATCTGTATCCTCTCCAATTCGCCACAAAGAGTTTGGAGTCGAACTTGCTTCACTCGATCTGCTCCTTTGAACACTCTTTCTAACGTGTCCCACGCTTGTTTCGACGTAGTCGAACCAGCAATTTTTTCGAAGCCTGATTCATCTACAGCCCTGAACAACATATATAATTCCGTTTTGTCATTCGATCACGTCTCTTTCAACGCCCTCGTTTGAGCTGCCGTATATCCCCAAACTTCTGTTGGTTCTTCAAACCCTTCATGGGTCACATCCCACGCGTCTAGAGATCCAAGAAGAGCTTTCATTTGGATACTCCAGTTTTCATAATTTGACTTCGTTAGCCGTGACAACAACATTTGATTCATCATGTTTGTCATGAGCTCTGATGCCATATTGATATACAAAAGGAGACTTCGTTAGCGATTTATTTTGAGAAAGAGGCAAACCTTTCTATATTGCTTATTAAATAAAATACACTCTTGGTCCTTATATAGACCCAATGACTTTTACAATTCCAAAAGATAATTGCTATCTCTTAAAAACTATCATAACTTACTAACTTTTGTCCTTCCAAATTACATTGATTCTTAATCTTCCTACTATCATATTTAATATGAAAACTTATTATTAATGACATTAAAGTTTACTCAACAAAATCTATGTTAAAGGGATTTAAATTTGACATAAATCAATGGATTACGCATCCATAAGAATGTGTTGGATGGATTAGCAATTAAGCTTGTGGTTGCAGTGGAATTTGGTTGGTGAGGAGGAGTTTGTTAGGCGAAAACCTGTTGAAGCTGGGAGTAGGTCCATAGTTTTTTCGGTATTTGCTGTAGGGTGCTGAGAATTTTGCTACCTGGTTTGAGTGCGGTTTTGCAGTATGACCACTGCATTGGAGTTGTTGCAGTGTGTGTGGTTTCCGTTTTGGGTCGGATGTGCCCTGAGCTTGTAGAGACAGATAGAGTTGTGAGGTATTGGGGAAGTTGCTTCTTTGGAAGGATATGTTCGGGTAGAGGGTTTGGATAGCATGGGAGTGGTGTCTCTATTTTTTCTTGTCATGCTGTTGCATTTTTCCTCTGGTATAAGTTCTATTTGTAGTAATAACAGTTTGGTCGGGGAGTATGGTGTTTGTTGTCTGTTGTGACACTATGGTTTGCAGTATCGTAACATGAGTAAGGTAGATTTGTTTTATAACTTTATGGCATTACTTATGTCTCATCTTAATGAATAATATTTTGGCCTTTCAAAAAAAAAGCTACTCTTATCACTAGCAAAGATATTAATAGAACTAATTACAAATATTTCTATTTCAGAATATCTTCAATTAAATGTATTGTCCACTGATCTCAAGGGGAGGACATAATTAAATTGTTTAAATGGTTATATATTATAAATAATTTAATTAAATAAATTAAAATTAAAATTTAATTTAAATTGTTTAATTTAATTGTTTTAAAAAACATTATTTAAAAATATTTTAATAAAAAATAACTTATCAAATTCTTTTATTGGAAAATTAATTATGTTTTATCCAAAAAGTAAATTTTATAAAAAAAAATTCCAGAAAATAAAAAATGCAATTTTTTTCCTAAAAGAAATTGTTTTAATTTCTAAATACAAACAAAAAAAAATCTAATTCTTTTAAAAGAGTTTAAAATATAGAATCAGATTCATAAATTATAATCAGTTTGTGAATAAAAATTAATTTTAATTCGATTTCAAATTAAATTAAAAGAGATTAATTATTATACATTGTCATAGTCAATTTCTTTTATACATTTAGTATATTATAATTATTTATAAATATTATTTTATAAATAATTAAAATAAAAATTAAATTTTAATAAATATTTAATAGTTACGACTCATTGAGAGTGTAAAATAGATTTTCAGTTATAGTGCATATTAATTAAATTAAAATTAAAATAAGTTTAATAATTAACTATTATTTTAAGTAACTATTGACTGAATCAAAACATGAATATATTTGATTAGGTATAATTCAGAATTTTTTTTTACAATAACCAGGTATTAAAATAAAATTTCGCAAATAACTGCGTTTCGAAAAAAATTACGCAAATAACCATGTTTCAGACGACTCTCCAAAGGAGGAGCCATCTCACTTGGCGCCTCCTCTCACTTTTAGCCAAGTGAGATGTCGCATGCACTTTAAAAGTGAGAGGAGGCGCCATCTCACTTGGCTCCTAGGACAAAACTAGGGCAAAATATTGTTTTATAAATAATTCGTCTGTTTCTTCGAAATTTCTCACACTTTCTCGCACTGTTTATTTATTTTTTACTCTGTTATTTGCGTCATGACGTCGCCCATGATTTTTAGCAGAGATGGTTACGTTATCTTCTCCACCACGAAACCTGCGATGAAAATGAAATTCTGGCATATTCACTCCATGGAGCGTCTGAAGCGGGAGTTGATGCGATGGCTAGATGAAGACATTGCGGAGGGGGAAAAATTTGAAGGATCTAGCGAAAACGAACAACAACCTCACATGCGACAGGAAGACCTAATGTATGGTTGAAGGAAGTCAAAACAGACAGCGATGTAATGTTGATGATGCATGGGTCAGATGAAATTGTGTTAACAGTTGTAATTTCGTAGACGGAATATCGTTAATTTTTCTTGTACACGCAATATTTATTGTAGCAAAATCTGTTAACGGAAAACCCTAATGTTTACAACATAATTAAGGAAAGATTTTATGTATTACAATTTTTATGTGGTCGAGGCAAACGCCCGATTCGGACAATTTTTGCGATTGTGTCCAACCTGACGGCATAAACCACACTTTCTTTCCAGCTTGTCAAGATCGTCCATTTCTGTTGTGATGCGCTTACTTTTGGGACGACCCTTTTTGTTCCTTCGCATTTGGTCATTGTGCCACACTATTTCGCCGTCGTATGCAGGCCAATAATCTGGTTTTGCTACCAAAGGAAAGTTGTTGTTGTAAACGTTGAGCAACGTTTCAGATTTGTAAATGTGTGACAGAAGTTGCAGCGCGTCTTGATGGGTATGAGCACAAGCGGCAATGACATGAGAGCAAGGCATACGAAATGCTTGAAACCTGCCACAATCGCACCAACGAGAAGATAGCATGACCCTATATTCTTATCTTGGCAGGCCTTCGTTGTGGTCGATTGTCTCTTTCGCAATAAAGTTGTGGTTGTGTCGGTCAAACCGTATAACCATATGAGTGTTGGCTTTGGCACTTTCTGCCTTAATGTATTTCATGCAGCTTTTACTCCATAGTTGTCCAGATTGCAACACCGCATTCCACATTTCACCTCTTTTGGCAAATAATGCAGCCATCCTAAAATACGTAGATTTTACCAAAGCAGTGATCGGGAGGTTTCATATGCCTTTGAATAACCCATTCATCGATTCAATAAGATTCGTTGTCATGTGCCCCCATCTTTGGCCATTGTCGTATGACCTAGTCCGTTTTTCCACCGGAATATTGTCGATCCACCTACCGACTTCCGGATTTGACAAACGGATCTTGTTGTGGTAATATTTGAATGTGGGTTGTGTCAATGCATATCCCACATTCATAACCGCTTTCCTTAGTGTTTTATCCTTGATCTCCCTCGTGAAATTCTGGATGATATGCCTAATGCAATAGACATGCGTAGAAGGAGGGTCATGCCAACCGTTTGCAGGATTATTGTAGGCACTTTCAATGGAGGCATGTATGTCCGAGATCAAATAGAGATCTGGTTGAGGAGCTAGGTGTGTCTGCAGATTTTTCAGAAAAAAGCTCCAAGCACCACCGGTCTTCCCCTCGACAAGGGCAGAGGCAATGGGGAAAATGTTGTTGTTGCCATCTTGTGCAACTGCCATCAGTAGCGTGCCTTTGTACTTCCCATACAACCAAGTCCCATCAATTTGTATACTTGGTTTGCATGATGCAAACCCTGTGATGCGAGGTTGAAATGCCCAAAACACTCAACTGAATATTCCGTTGCCGTTTAGTAGACTACCATCTTGGGCGTATGCTGGCACTGTTTCCAGAACGTAAACAGTACCCGGAGAATACGTCTTGAGTGCATTCAGGTAGCGAGGAAGTTCTTGGTATGACTCATCCCAATTTTCGTACACCTTTTCAATCGCCTTAGTCTTTGCTAACCACACCTTACGATAAGACGGAATATAGTTAAAAACCATGGTGATGTGGGAGATGATTGTTTTCACCTTCAAAGATGGGTCGTTGCTGACCAGTGGTAGGATTTCTTGACAGATGAGATCGTAATTAAGTTTTTGGTGGTCCTGTGATTGGGTAGAACTTACACAAGTGTGGATAGTCATGGAACATATGACCCAGCAGTCACCTCTTAATCTGTATGATGCAGTCAGCTTGAACATACAATCGGGGTAGACACACTTGATCTTGTACCTTTCTGGGTTGACACGGTCCACCTTAAAATCAACCGAGTTGAGCATGTGGAATTTTTTTATGGCTCTGATGCATTCCTCTGTGTTACAAAACTTTTCCTTCTCTTTTAATTTTCATCCGACTGCATATACGGATTGAAAAATAAGTCAGTAGACGGTTCATCTTCGCCCATGTTGAAGTTTGTCATGTGCGGAGGTGGTGTGTAGATCTCGTTTGCAGGAATACTAGGTATGCCATCATCGTCGGAATCATCATTCACCATTTCATCAAACTCTAACTCGTCATCTTCTTCTTCATCATCAACTGCATCTACCTCAGTTTGTTCATTCTCCAAAGGATCAACCACTTGTGTCACCTGAGGCTCTCGCAGCATAATGTACAACTCAATAGAGTCATACCCAGAATACACATGGCTGGAAAACATATTCTGGAGATCCTCGTCATCTTGAACTTCAACCTTATAAAAAATTATTTGGTTGTTTCCAAAAAAAACTGGATTCTGATAAAATATCTGTGTCACTGGGCCTCGTCCAAGTTTTGCCTCCAATCGTTTTTTGAAGTAGGAGAAATTGGCTTTCCCGTTTAAGAGAAATCAAATGTTGTCTGTGTCTCTAAACAAAAACCCAGCGGTGGGACAAATGTATGTCTCACCGTTGAAATGTGCTTTGACGACATATTGTGGTGCATAGGCCATTGCGTAGGGTTGTTTGAAGGTTTGAAGGTTTGAAGGTTGGAATGTTTGAAGTTTATGAGTTATTCGAAGGTTGGAATGTTTGAAGTTTATTGATTGTATGAAGGTTTGAAGGTTGTAAGGTTTGAAGGTTGGAATGTTTGAAGTTTATGAGTTATTCGAAGGTTTGTATGTTTGATTGTTTGAAGGTTTGAAGGTTTGATTGTATGAACGTTTGAAGGTTGGAAGGTTTGACAGATTAAGTGAATCAATGCTATGATAAATGTAAGACTAAAAATCTCATACTGAATTTCAATTAAGTAAGGATGTAACCCCCAAGGCTGCCAATAGTGTTACATGCATGGCATCCCAAAGGCTGTCACGTAGCCTGAGCCTAGTCTGCAACCAATGACACCTCTTATTCACCAATTGGGATGGCGACACCTTTCATTTTTGTACTCTTTCGTCAAGTCCAATGGAGCCTCCCTTAATGTCCAATCGTGTTACATGCATGCAGATATGTAACCCCCTAGGCTTCCACCTAGCATGCGCTTACTCTGCACCTACACTGTATCTTGTAAGTCTCCTCCCATCACCTCCAATAATGTTACATGCATTCAGGCATGGTATCCCAAAGGCTGTCACGTAGCCTGAGCCTAGTCTGCAACCAATGACACCTCTTATTCGCCAATTGGGATGACGACACCTTTCATTTTTGTACTCTTTCGCCAAGTTCAATGGTGCCTCCCTTAATGTCCAATCGTGTTACATGCATGCAGATATGTAACCCCCTAGGCTGTCACCTAGCCTGCGCCTACTCTACACCTACACTGTATCTTGTAAGTCTCCTCCCATCACCTCCAATAATGTTACATGCATTCAGGCATGGCATCCCAAAGGCTGTCACGTAGCCTGAGCCTAGTCTGCAACCAATGACACCTCTTATTCGCCAATTGGGATGACGACACCTTTCATTTTTGTACTATTTCGCCAAGTCCAATGGCGCCTCCCTTAATGTCCAATCGTGTTACATGCATGCAGATATGTAACCCCCTAGGCTGCCACATAGCTTGCAAGAGTGACACTTCTCATGCATGCATGCACCAACTACCACCTCACTCACTCTATGAATTTTTTTTGCCTATAAATACAGACCATATCATACATCTCTCACACCCACACTCGTCTCACTCTCTGCTACGAAATCTTTCATAATCTCTTACACTTTCTAAGTCTTTCATAATCTCTTACATTTTCTAAGTCTTTCATAATCTCTTACACTTTCTAAGTCTTTCATAATCTCAAGCATTTTAAACAATGGTTCTTCTAACAATGGGCGATTCTCACAGAGGCACAAGGGAAAACATCACTGCATTTGTAAGTTTCTAATTTGGTTATACATTATTTATACTTAAGGTAATGCTATGTTCATCTTACTTAATCTTATATCTTTTACATTATTAACTCAGGATACCAAAAGATTCAGAATCCGGTCTCACAACTATCTGGCTCCCGACCCATTTATCGTACCATATCTGGAATACACAGGTTTCGGACATGTTATAAAGATCTCCAACTGCACAATTGATTCGAAGTTCATTCTTGCAATGTTGGAAAGGTGGAGACTAGAGACCCATACATTTCACCTACCAATAGGTGAATGTACCGTCACGCTAGAGGATGTGTACATGTTACTAGGTCTCCCTGTCGACGGTAAGGCCGTGAACGGGTCGGTTCAACAACCCAACTCTCAGTGTGAAGAACTGTTGGGCAGGGATATGGTAGAAGGTGGTGGTGCGAGAGGTCAGAGAATACTACTCACTGAGCTTAAAATTCATTATGCAAGTTTGGAATTAAACGAAAATTCCTCCGAGCAAGACAGGGTAGTAAAAGCCAGAACTTATCTAATGATACTATTTGGTACTTTTTTATTTCCCGAAAGTAGGAGAAATAGTGTAAATTTTATGTATTTACATTTACTTAGAGATTTTGAAAAAACAAGAAAGTATAGTTGGGGTTCTGCAGTTTTAGCCCACCTATACAGTTCCTTGTGCAAAAATGCAGTCAAGGAAAAATGTACATTTTATGGGTGCGCTTTTTTACTACAAGCCTGGGGTTGGTGGAGGATGGAGTCCTTAAACCCCGTCAACAACAACACTTTCATTTTCCCGTACGCAACAAAGTAAGTCATCAAGTTATATCATTTATTACTATTCATCTCTTCACCAAATATATGCTAAAAATAAAATATTTTTCATTTCCTTTAGGTATTACGTGAGGGGTATTGTGATCGGTGGATCTGGAACTGATTGTTTAACGCTGGTTCGCGAAATGTCGCGGAAGCAAGAGTCGCCACCGTCTTTTATTTTCTCCAAATGGAAAGGACAAAAGCACAGAAAAATTCCTTAAAGAGATTGCTCTCGGTTCGGGAGGTAGGTTATAGAAAGGGAAGGTGTTAGCACCCTTTCTATCCATGGTTATCCATGGGCTCTTAGATACTTGCTCATTTGTGTTTTCAAAATAGTTTGTTTGCTTTTCAATTGTGGGTTTTAAAAAAGTTTCTTTGAAAGTTTCAGATCGACTCTTGTGTCAGAGTGTTTGAAAAATTGTTTGGAAAGCTTTTGAAAATGTGTTGGTGTTAAAAGATTTTTGTTTGTTTGAAATTAGAGCAAGTATCCTTGGGAACCTACCTACCCTAAGGAATTCGTCTGTGTAGATGTCCTTTAAAGTAGTGCCATCCCACCATTGAGAGGTAGGTAGCACCACCGTTGGAGGTGTTCGGGTCAATTCGAGTTTATAGGGACATGGTGATCACCAGAGCAATAGGAAGACACCTTAGAAGCTACCCTCATGCCAGGTTCCCGGATCATGAGGACTTACTAAGACATCCTCTACTCGACGATCACCTTTCGAGGTAAGGCAACAGTGAGGCGTACCCTAGGGGTGGTGTGTGCGAATTGTGTGTCATTTTTATTGATATTTGTCTTGTCATGTTTGTTGTGATCTACGCTTGATTTTATTTTTAAGGCCATACATTCTTTCATGCTTTTTTTGTTAACAGTTAAAAATATTTGCGGAAAAGTAAATCTAAGGCTATTACAAATGGCGCGGGTCCACATCGCCAAAATTAAACCGGACCCGATTTGACGGAAAGTAAATAAAGCGAATAAAAGTGCGAAAAGTTTAAGTTACAACGCTTTGGGAGAGATACATAATTATTTAAGCAATAAAATAAATGTGCGAAATTAAATGAATTTAAGAACATGGGCGTTGGACCCTTTTGCAAAAATTGAAATTAATAAGGAATTAAAGATTAAAAAAAAGGAAATGTTTTTGGTATTTTTATGTTTTTTAAGAATTAATGGAAAAAGAGAATTAATCAAAATTAAAATTGAATGTAAACCCTAATCCTAATGGCTTTTAAATTTATTATGAAAAATATTGAATTTTTAACTAATTTAAACCTAAGTTAATTTACATGCATTTTTAATTATGAAAATAAAATGAGTAATATTATTATAAAATAGGAAAAATTAAAAGGAATAAAAATTATCAATTAAACCTAAATTCTATGTTTTTTTATATTTTCGGTTATTAAAAAGAATTAAAATTAAAACCTATTTAATACTAAATTTATTTACATGCAATTATTTACAAGGAAATATGCAAATTAAATATTTTATTATGTTTTTATCTTTTTTCTGATTTTTATGAAGTTTTTATATTTTGTAGAAAAATAATTAATTAATTAAAACAATAAAAATAAATAACACAATAATTAAAAAAATAAAATATGAAGAGAAAAGCAAACCAGGGGGGGTTCAGGCCCCAATTGTGAGGTATAGGTCCAAGAATCCAGGCCCAAAAAGCTTCAGGTCCTTTTGACTTTTTTGTGCCACATGTTGGTACGTTGACTCTTGTTCAAGCTGTTCTCCATCTCTCAACCTTTAGATTGATCTCCAAGTGGACGTGGCAAGGCCTGATTTGGAGGTGCATGGTGTACTTTCACGCTGAAGCTGCCTGTGAACATTCATAGCAAAATAATATAGGAATTTATACAGACCTGGGACTCGAACCCAGGTCTTGGATGTTGAAGCAATGAGAGTTTGCCAGCTGAGCTAAGCGCATATTCAATTATTATACAGACAAACAAATAATATAAAAAGAAACAACGTGTTAGTGGATGGAAACGCGCGAAAATTTAAACAGGCCTATCACTGCGTGACACGACTTCATCTTCTCCATTAGCCCTGTAAAATAAAGAACAAACGCAACGGTTTTTGGACGTTCCCTTAGGCCTGCTACCAAGAAATAGCGATTAGGCCTATGTAACTCATAAATTCATCGCGACTATGGTAATCTCTTCGTCCAGGTCTGTTGATTGCAATGGTGGTGGTCTGGAGTCCTGATTTTACTTCGTTTTGAAAGCCCCAAATCCAACCTCTGAAAACCCTAGATTTCAAGCATGGTACAATCGCGTATACGGCATAAAAATCAAATTGAATGCAATGGTTAGCTTCACAATCAAATGAGGAATAAGAATCATCAATTAAATTTCATAAAAAATGCCTAGAACATGATATGCGTTTATGAGTTTTTTGCTGTACAGTCGAAGGTCTCGTTACCAATTCCTTGCGTTTGAGTTGATGTTAGGGATTGGAATCGCTTCTGGGAACCTTGAGGAAGCTATTGGAAAAGGAATTAAGCTTTTAATCGACCTCTAAGGTTGATTTCAGTTTTGCTTTTTTTAAGTGAAAATTCCAAGTTTGTTCTTAGCTTTTGCGCAGCTTCAATGTGTATTGTGATTAGGGTTTGATTCATGTTTATGTACTGAGGCTATTAGGTCACAAAAACTCAATAAAATCCATGGCATTGATGGTTTTGCATATTTGATTTTCTTAAGATCTTTTCAAATCTTTTTCACATGGTTTTTGTACCAATTAGCAACCAATCACCTCAAATCTTCCCTAATTAGCATGTGCACGAAATCTTGACCTTAAAACATGTATAAAAAGATTGGTTTAGGCAAGTTAGATATTTTTCATGTATTTAAATAATTTAAGTGAATTAATATAAATAATAATTCAAATAAATAAATAAAAAATGAGAAAATACTTCCCTTTGGGCCAAATGGTCGTGCATATGCTTGGAATGATGAATCATGGAAGAAAAATGGGCCCATTAGCAAATTTAGGTTATTTGAACCATTGTTGACTTTTCAAAATATCCAGAAATTTCCCAACTTCCACAAGGCATAACTTGCTCAATTTTTAATCTTTTCTCATGTTCTTGGACATTTTGGAAAGGTCTTTGAGTCCTCTAACCAATTACTTTGGTCCCATGTCATTTTGATTTACCAATCTCAAGTTATGGCCTTTGACTTAGAGTCTCTTTTTGTTGACTTTTGAAAATGACCTATAATGTTGAAATTGATAACTTTTTGTGAGAGCATTTCTTGGACTTGAAGTATGAAGATGAGTTGTAGGAAATGTCTTTCTCTTCAAAATGAGCTTTGGATGGAATTTTTCTGATAATCCATGTGAAAGTTATGCCCTGGTCAATTTCAGTTGACTTTTTCAGTTGTCCAAATATAGTAACTTTTGCATCTTTGATGATTTCTGTGCCAAATTTTGAGAATCATGATCAAGCATTGATCAAATGATGTTTGTGGCTTCAAAATGATATGTTGACCAAAAATTTGAACTTTTGACTGTCAAATGACCATTTTGCCCCTACAGTTGACTGTAGTGCAATCTAGGGTTTTGACTGTGCAATTTTGAGCTGAATGCCTTGAAACTTGATATGAGGATACTTGACCATATTTGTAAGCATGTGAGACTTGATTGGGCCTTTGAAAACTTCCTTTTCTTGATCAGAACACAAACCCTAGTTTTGACTGTATAGGAGGCTCTTTGACTGTGCAACCCTTGGGGAATTTTGCAGCTTGACTTGGCAATTTCTTGAAGAATATGGGAGGGCAAATTTTGGGGTGCAACAGTTGCCCCTGTTCAATCTTCTTAGACCTGAGGATGCAGATTGGCTGACGTGCCTTTCGTAATCCGAGGGTAGAAGATGATTGAACACTAAAGTGCCCAGAAATTTGCGCTCACATAGTAGCAGTGTGATGATGGAATGGGCTTATAGATGCCATTTCGAGGTTGATGAATAGGATGATGGGCTTATAGATGCCATCTGGATGTTGATCGCGTAGGGGATTCCTTATCGAGAACCTGCGTACCTGCAAAAGAACAAATGAGTACCTGACACGTTGCAGGAGCTAATTTTCAGATGCTTGGTAAAGATGCGTCCTGACTGGTTACAGGAGCTGGGTCTGGAGCTTCAAATGATGATGAATGAACCAGGTATGGTTACTGCCTTAGCATGAATGGTAAGAGAACCTTGGTCGACTTTAACTTCAACAACGCTCGTTGAGAAAAATCTTGGGTGTTTTTAACTTCAACAACGCTCGTTGAGAAAATCTTGATGGGAATTATTATCTTCGCAGTATTGGGAAGAGAACCATAGGCAATTATAATCTGAAAGGAATGATCACCTCACTCAACGTCGGAGAGGGAAACATCTGAAAAGGACTTACCACCTCACACACCGTCGGAGAGGGAACCATAGGAGACTATCACCTCACACTCATCGTCGGAGAGGGAAACATCTGAAAAGGACTTACCACCTCACACACCGTCGGAGAGGGAACCATAGGGGACTATCACCTCACACTCATCGTCGGAGAGGGAAACATCTGAAAAAGGAATTACCACCTCACGCACTTGTCGGAGAGGGGACCATAACTTCTGCTGAGTCTTTATCAGAAAAATCTGTTGGGAGTCGATTTAGCTGGACTAGAGAAGGCTTTGAAATATGTTTGAGCATTTTAACTGCGTCTTTCCTGAAAGGTAAAGGTCAGTCATATGCAATGCATGATATGGATCAAGCAATGATGTTCTCAACATAAATGAGATTTGTATGATATGATGCGTCTATGCATGCTATAATGATGTATATGTTGTCTTATGAATGTTTTCGTCTAGGAAAGTAGATCCTTGACGGGTGCCGGGAAGTCGTATCCTGGGCTGATGTTGAAGTATTGATTTTGCTTCCGCTGGGGAGGATAGTTTGCAAGAATACCGATAGGAGAAGATGACTCCGTTGCGGAATAAACTTGGCGAATGGAAGATTCTGCGGGGAGAAAAGATACTCTAGCGATCATGCTGGGAAGCAATACTCTGTGGGAAGAGGGATGCCTTGCTGAGTGTTGATAATAATTTGCTGGGGATATGAGTTCCAATTTTCCTGGGGAAACTGGATTGGACTCTTTTTGGGGGAGACTTTGAACTGTAATTTTGTAAGTTGACAGAGGGAACATATGTAGGGTTGCCTGCTGATGAGCTCGTGTAAAATCGCATCTGAAATGGAGAAGGAACCTGTGTAGGGTTACTTTGATGACGAGTTCGTGTTAAACTGTATCTGAAATGGAGAAGGAACCTGTGTAGGGTTTCTTTGATGATGAGTTCGTGTAAAACTGCGTTCTTGGAAAGGGAGAACCTGTGTAGGGTGTCCGGGTGACGAGTCCATGTAAAACTGCATCTTGAAGAGGGGGAACCGGTGTAGGGTTGCTTGGTGAGGTAAGTTCATGTAAAACTTCTTGATGAACCGGGGTGAGGTTATCTTGAACTAAATCCATGTAAGACTTCTGGAGGAACCGGGGTTAGGTTACCTTGGGGTGAATCCATGTGAGATTTCTTGACGAACCGGGGTAAGGTTACTGGAGACGAGTCCATGTGAGACTTCTGGGGGAACCGGGGTTAGGTTACTTTGAGATAGATCCGTGTGAGATTTCTTGACGAACCGGGGTAAGGTTGCTTCGGGATAAGTTCGTGTAAAACTTCTGGATGAACCGGGGTAAGGTTGCTTGAGATAAACCCATGTAGGATTTCTAGAGGAACCGGGGTAAGGTTACTTGATGAGTTTGTGTAAAAACTTTTTGATGAACCGGGGTTAGGTCATCCTGAGCCAAATCCATGTAAGACTTCTGGAGGAACCGGGGTTAGGTTACCTGGATAAGTTTGTGTAAAAACTTCTTGATGAACCGGGGTTAGGTCATCTGGATAAGTTTGTGTAAAAACTTCTTGATGAACCGGGGTTAGGTCATCTGGATAAGTTTGTGTAAAAACTTCTTGATGAACCGGGGTGAGGTCATCTTGGGATAGGTCCATGTGAGACTCTTGGAGGAACCGGGGTTAGGTTACTTGGATAAGTTCGTGTAAAAACTTTTTGATGAACCGGGGTTAGGTCATCTTGTGGAGGAGGAGTCTGTGTATGACTTTGTCTGAAGGTTGAGAAGAAACCGGTGTTGGGTTGCATGATTTTGATTAAGTGGATGATTGTCCTGTTTGGTCTCGGATGTTAGCCCACGATCTGGAATTTGTAAAGGTAGATGGTAATCATCCTTATGTTGATCTTTCCTTTGTACTTTGGTTGACAGAGCAATTGGATCGCCTGGATAACTCATTATTGCCCCTGCTTCAGAGGTGAGGGAAGAGGATACCTGTGTGGGTGATTGACAAACCTTCGGGTAGACAAGTGATGAGATGCCGGGACATAGTCGTACGCTTTGATCCCTGTCTTTTGCCTGGACCGCCCTTTCGGGTCTTCAGTCCACCGGGATACCCATTCTTGCCCAAGCCGCCTTTTCAGGTTTTCGACTTGCCGGGTGTACATGTTTTTTTTCATTTCATCCCTTCATTTTGCCCGAACCCTTTTGGTTCGCCGGGAAGCCCTTATTTTTGCCTAGGTGTGTCAACCTAGCGGGTCTTTGATTGTGCGTAGTATTTTTTCGACTATGTACACGCTCTCAGAATGTAGGGAGTTGCCCCTGTTGGAAGTATTTTGCCATGCCCCAGATAATGGGCAATGCTCCTACTGTGCCCCTTGATTGGAGGTACTTCTGTTCACAAGGTGTTCATCGTGCGAATTTCCCTGCTGTTCAAACAAACAGTCATATGCAAACAAGGTTATTTTAAGAATGCAAAAGTCTATGTCTGTCTTGAATTTTGAAAATGCATTTTTCGTAATACAGTGCGATGTCAACTCAATATTTTACAGCAAACCTTCAGGAGTCAGGATACCTTCGTAACAGTATGCTTTCGAACTAACCCATGCTTCAGCTAGGACTTTTAAGGGTTATATCGTGGCCTGGTTCACGGTTTAAGAAACAAAGGATAAAGGCTCAAATTATTTGTACCCACCCGCTCTTCGTGATGTTCTCCAAACCTAAACTCAGTTGATCGGGCGTTAGACCTTGTTTGAGTCTTTGCTTTGATATTCCGGTGATGGTTCGGACATTGATGGTTTATTCTGACTAGGCAGTCATTTTTTTTGTTTTTGTTGAGGGTTTGTGATACCTCTTTCTTTTTGATTTCGTTATCCCTTTCTTTTTTGCCTGAACTGTTTCCTTTTTTGGAATTACAGTCAGCGGGATGCCCCAGTTTTGTAAGTCTCCTTCATGGGTTTAGACTTAATGGGTTTTCATTTATGATTTTTTGATAATGACTGCCTGTCCTTATGATTATTCTGAACCATCACTGTCTTTCTTTTTTTGTAAGGATCTCTTCGGTGCCATTCGTTATGCACTTGGATCAACTGAGAGAACTACCCTGCCCCAGGTTATGATTAAGGGTTTTGAATTTCGAAAAGAAAAACTCCTACTTCTTTGACTCAGAGGGGTTGACGAGGGATTATCATCCTTATAACTCCAGTGTTTAAGAATTGAAACAATGCCTGTACCTCATCAGCGGGGTCTGTTCAAAAGCATACTGTAAAGATTGCGGTATCGTTTTCGTCATCCTCCCTCAAGAGGTTTAGAATTTTCAGTTAAGAGTTGATCATCGCAAAAATATGAAAGCAGTTTTAAGCGTAGTAAACATAATTAAATCAAGACAGACATGTGTAATGCATTCATGAAATAAAAGAGTTTAACATGATAATTGTTTATCTGAACAAGAAAGGAAAATACAACTTGAATTCAAATGAACAAAAAAAATTCTCAATCCTAGCCATGTTTGGGCAATGGAGCAGTGATCACGTTGGGAGTCTCGACAGGCTCGAACTCGATCTCTTTGGCGTTGATCATGTTCTGAATCTTGTACTTTAGTGCCCAACAGTCCTCAGTATCGTGCCCCGGGCTATCGGAATGATAAGCACACCTTGCTTCTGGATTGTAGCTAGGAGAGGAGGTCTTAGGATTGGCAGGAGGGTTGATCACTGCAATCAGGTTCATCTTCAACATGTGCTGCAATGCTTGTGACCATGGCATGTTAATGTTGGTGAATTGCCTTTTAGGCCCGTCCGGCCTTTGCTGGTTTCCCTTTTGTGGTTGCCGGCGTGGTGCAGAACCAGAGATCATGACTGCCCCTGCATGTTGATCACGACGACTCTTTTGACTGTATGCAGCATTAGATTCCTTCTTTCCCGTATAAGGCTTTTTATGAATATCAGAAGGTGTGGCCTCTTGAATTTTCCCACTCTTGATACCAGCTTCAATTCTTTCGCCAGTCAGGATGAGGTCGGTAAATCCAGCAGATGAATTACCAATGAGGTGATTGAAGAACGGCCCGGATAGGGTCCCCAAGAACATATCAACGAGTTCCCTGTCAGTTAATGGAGGTTGTACCCTTCCAGCAAGGTCTCTCCATTTCTGTGCATATTCCTTGAAACCTTCATTTGACCCTATCGACATACCCTGGAGTTGGGTACGTGTGGGAGCAAGGTCGGCATTGTACTGGTAATGCTTGTAAAATGCAGTGGCTAAGTCTTCCCAGGTACGGATGTTGGCTCCATTCAGTTGATAGAACCACTCGAGCTGAGTCCCCGAAAGACTCTCTTGGAAGAAATGGATCCATAAGTTTTTGTCAGCTGTATAGGGCTGGATCCTCCTTGTATAAGCCCTGAGATGCAACTTAGGACAGGATGCCCCATCGTATTTAGCAAGGCAGGTACCTTGAATTTGCGCGGGATCACTACCCCAGAAGACAGACCTAGATCCTCGAAGTCCAGGCCAGGCACCTTTTGTATCTCCATAGCACTGAGCCGGTCTTCCAACTGTTTGTACCTGTCCTCAGCCGGAGGGTACTGTTCATCGTTGAAATCTGTCTCATTGTCGGAGACCACTGGGCTGGGAATCCTTTCTTCTTGATGACTACTTTTCCCCACAGATGGAGTTGTCCTCTCTGCTTGGTCCTGCAGGGTGTTCCCAGATCTGCGTCTAGGGCTGAACAAGACAGTCCTCTTCTTCTTCTTTTCCTTCTTCAAGAGCAGAGCCTTCAGATCTTGCTGCCCCTGGGTCAAGTTCATGATTAGCCCTTGGAATTGGGCATTCTGAGCCTGGAGGGCCTTGATAGACTGCTCAGTTGATGATTCAGGATTCATGACAATCGGCTGAAATAAACAGCGAAGAAGGTAAGTAACCTGCAGAGAAAGGGTACCTGTTATGCAATGATATGTATGACATGCATGCAATGATTTCAAGGACCTCGCGGGGTAAACAGAGAAACTTGTTAGAGTTGAAAACCGGTAACTTGATTGAAGGTACTTCATGTTGCAGAAAATCCCTCTTCAAGGGTCAAAGGCTCACCATATCCAGTGGGTCATAGCCCCTGACTACCTTGGCTAGAGGAAAATAAATCCTCTTTGCCCCTTGCTGGGATAGTTGATTCACCATGACCTGCATCACAAGCCCTTGAGATCCTTGAAATGGGTTAAGATGTATGCAATGGTATGATGTTATGATGCATGGGGTAATATGAATAAACCCTGTTATGAGCCCTTATTAAGGACTATAAACAGAAACCTGCAAGAAACTCAAGTAAAACCTGTCATGAGTCCCAGTTAAGGACTAAAAAACCAAAACCTATAAGAAACTTAGTATACCCTGTTATGAGTCCCTATTAAGGACTATAAACAAAACCTGCAAGAAACTCAAGTGTCAGATAACAAGCATGCAAATAGTCAAGTACGAAGGCACACAAGTCACACAAGACAAACCCTTAAAGTTTAGGCCAGCATGGGGTCTGGGTATTACCCTCTTGAAGTTGGTGGGCTCAACCTGTCCTAATCAAAGTAACCGGGTTCTAAGGTTCCCAATATCACGGGGTTGCTTTCATTGTTCATCGTTTCGATTTAGCCACTGAACTGGCGACCGAAATATTCCAGGAAAGCAACCCTCAATTGAGTGTAGTATCGAGTATCAACCAACCTCGGACTGCACCAAAGTCAGTTATCTCACTACCCTAAAGAGGCCAAGATAGTTCAATTAAGGTTCCTAAGGTCTGTTGATGCTTCATGACACCACGCGGAGGCCCCGTACTCTCCTTGACTGAACTCAAGGGTTACCGGTGCACACCAAAGTGCCACATCAACGTAGCAGACTGTTTCAACCATGTCGGTATACCCCGCACAGTTCCCTCACAGCCTTGTTGCTACTTTCTAAGAAAGGTATCCCCAGATCCGGGTTAGGATCTATAGAACTCCCAAGCAACCCACAATAATAAAGCAAGCAAAGAAGACAATTGAAAACATAGTTATGACCTAGCCCTAAGGTACACCTCACTTTAAGTTTATCCCCAGCAGAGTCGCCAGTTCTGTGATCGGTGGATCTGGAACTGATTGTTTAACGTTGGTTCGCGAAATGTCGCGGAAGCAAGAGTCGCCACCGTCTTTTATTTTCTCCAAATGGAAAGGACAAAAGCACAGAAAAATTCCTTAAAGAGATTGCTCTCGGTTCGGGAGGTAGGTTATAGAAAGGGAAGGTGTTAGCACCCTTTCTATCCATGGTTATCCATGGGCTCTTAGATACTTGCTCATTTGTGTTTTCAAAATAGTTTGTTTGCTTTTCAATTGTGGGTTTTAAAAAAGTTTCTTTGAAAGTTTCAGATCGACTCTTGTGTCAGAGTGTTTGAAAAATTGTTTGGAAAGCTTTTGAAAATGTGTTGGTGTTAAAAGATTTTTGTTTGTTTGAAATTAGAGCAAGTATCCTTGGGAACCTACCTACCCTAAGGAATTCGTCTGTGTAGATGTCCTTTAAAGTAGTGTCATCCCACCATTGAGAGGTAGGTAGCACCACCGTTGGAGGTGTTCGGGTCAATTCGAGTTTATAGGGACATGGTGATCACCAGAGCAATAGGAAGACACCTTAGAAGCTACCCTCATGCCAGGTTCCCGGATCATGAGGACTTACTAAGACATCCTCTACTCGACGATCACCTTTCGAGGCAAGGCAACAGTGAGGCGTACCCTAGGGGTGGTGTGTGCGAATTGTGTGTCATTTTTATTGATATTTGTCTTGTCATGTTTGTTGTGATCTACGCTTGATTTTATTTTTAAGGCCATACATTCTTTCATGCTTTTTTTGTTAACAGTTAAAAATATTTGCGGAAAAGTAAATCTAAGGCTATTACAAATGGCGCGGGTCCACATCGCCAAAATTAAACCAGACCCGATTTGACGGAAAGTAAATAAAGCGAATAAAAGTGCGAAAAGTTTAAGTTACAACGCTTTGGGAGAGATACATAATTATTTAAGCAATAAAATAAATGTGCGAAATTAAATGAATTTAAGAACATGGGCGTTGGACCCTTTTGCAAAAATTGAAATTAATAAGGAATTAAAGATTAAAAAAAAGGAAATGTTTTTGGTATTTTTATGTTTTTTAAGAATTAATGGAAAAAGAGAATTAATCAAAATTAAAATTGAATGTAAACCCTAATCCTAATGGCTTTTAAATTTATTATGAAAAATATTGAATTTTTAACTAATTTAAACCTAAGTTAATTTACATGCATTTTTAATTATGAAAATAAAATGAGTAATATTATTATAAAAAAGGAAAAATTAAAAGGAATAAAAATTATCAATTAAACCTAAATTCTATGTTTTTTTATATTTTCGGTTATTAAAAAGAATTAAAATTAAAACCTATTTAATACTAAATTTATTTACATGCAATTATTTACAAGGAAATATGCAAATTAAATATTTTATTATGTTTTTATCTTTTTTCTGATTTTTATGAAGTTTTTATATTTTGTAGAAAAATAATTAATTAATTAAAACAATAAAAATAAATAACACAATAATTAAAAAAATAAAATATGAAGAGAAAAGCAAACCAGGGGGGGTTCAGGCCCCAATTGTGAGGTATAGGTCCAAGAATCCAGGCCCAAAAAGCTTCAGGTCCTTTTGACTTTTTTGTGCCACATGTTGGTACGTTGACTCTTGTTCAAGCTGTTCTCCATCTCTCAACCTTTAGATTGATCTCCAAGTGGACGTGGCAAGGCCTGATTTGGAGGTGCATGGTGTACTTTCACGCTGAAGCTGCCTGTGAACATTCATAGCAAAATAATATAGGAATTTATACAGACCTGGGACTCGAACCCAGGTCTTGGATGTTGAAGCAATGAGAGTTTGCCAGCTGAGCTAAGCGCATATTCAATTATTATACAGACAAACAAATAATATAAAAAGAAACAACGCGTTAGTGGATGGAAACGCGCGAAAATTTAAACAGGCCTATCACTGCGTGACACGGCTTCATCTTCTCCATTAGCCCTGTAAAATAAAGAACAAACGCAACGGTTTTTGGACGTTCCCTTAGGCCTGCTACCAAGAAATAGCGATTAGGCCTATGTAACTCATAAATTCATCGCGAATATGGTAATCTCTTCGTCCAGGTCTGTTGATTGCAATGGTGGTGGTCTGGAGTCCTGATTTTACTTCGTTTTGAAAGCCCCAAATCCAACCTCTGAAAACCCTAGATTTCAAGCATGGTACAATCGCGTATACGGCATAAAAATCAAATTGAATGCAATGGTTAGCTTCACAATCAAATGAGGAATAAGAATCATCAATTAAATTTCATAAAAAATGCCTAGAACATGATATGCGTTTATGAGTTTTTTGCTGTACAGTCGAAGGTCTCGTTACCAATTCCTTGCGTTTGAGTTGATGTTAGGGATTGGAATCGCTTCTGGGAACCTTGAGGAAGCTATTGGAAAAGGAATTAAGCTTTTAATCGACCTCTAAGGTTGATTTCAGTTTTGCTTTTTTTAAGTGAAAATTCCAAGTTTGTTCTTAGCTTTTGCGCAGCTTCAATGTGTATTGTGATTAGGGTTTGATTCATGTTTATGTACTGAGGCTATTAGGTCACAAAAACTCAATAAAATCCATGGCATTGATGGTTTTGCATATTTGATTTTCTTAAGATCTTTTCAAATCTTTTTCACATGGTTTTTGTACCAATTAGCAACCAATCACCTCAAATCTTCCCTAATTAGCATGTGCACGAAATCTTGACCTTAAAACATGTATAAAAAGATTGGTTTAGGCAAGTTAGATATTTTTCATGTATTTAAATAATTTAAGTGAATTAATATAAATAATAATTCAAATAAATAAATAAAAAATGAGAAAATACTTCCCTTTGGGCCAAATGGTCGTGCATATGCTTGGAATGATGAATCATGGAAGAAAAATGGGCCCATTAGCAAATTTAGGTTATTTGAACCATTGTTGACTTTTCAAAATATCCAGAAATTTCCCAACTTCCACAAGGCATAACTTGCTCAATTTTTAATCTTTTCTCATGTTCTTGGACATTTTGGAAAGGTCTTTGAGTCCTATAACCAATGCCTTTGGTCCCATGTTATTTTGATTTACCAATCTCAAGTTATGGCCTTTGACTTAGAGTCTCTTTTTGTTGACTTTTGAAAATGACCTATAATGTTGAAATTGATAACTTTTTGTGAGAGCATTTCTTGGACTTGAAGTATGAAGATGAGTTGTAGGAAATGTCTTTCTCTTAAAAATGAGCTTTGGATGGAATTTTTCTGATAATCCATGTGAAAGTTATGCCCTCGTCAATTTCAGTTGACTTTTTCAACTGTCCAAATATAGTAACTTTTGCATCTTTGATGATTTCTGAGCCAAATTTTGAGAATCATGATCAAGCATTGATCAAATGATGGTTGTGGATTCAAAATGATATGTTGACCAAAAATTTGAACTTTTGACTGTCAAATGACCATTTTGCCCCTACAGTTGACTGTAGTGCAATCTAGGGTTTTGACTGTGCAATTTTGAGCTGAATGCCTTGAAACTTGATATGAGGATACTTGACCATATTTGTAAGCATGTGAGACTTGATTGGGCCTTTGAAAACTTCCTTTTCTTGATCAGAACACAAACCCTAGTTTTGACTGTATAGGAGGCTCTTTGACTGTGCAACCCTTGGGGAATTTTGCAGCTTGACTTGGCAATTTCTTGAAGAATATGGGAGGGCAAATTTTGGGGTGCAACAGGTATGGATTACGGCAAGAATCCAAGATTCAATGTCGCACTATACCGCAATCTGTTGGATCACTTAGGTTCGGATGATGTACGTCGTACCTTTAAACTTTTCTTCATTTAAATTATTTATATATTACGTTTTTGTTAACCTGATTTAAATTTTTTCGCAGTTCGTCTGGAGACCATATTTGGGTTTGGGCCATGATCCATACCCGGAGGATGCAGCAATTTGGACCGCGAAGACTGCAATAATTCGGTTCAACGTTGTGGAGATGCACCACAACGACCGTGTGAAGATGCAGTTCAGAATGCATCAAGATATACCAAGTGATCCAACTTGTTTGTCCCCATGGCATCTCAAAAGGGTCGACGCTCAGTGGGGTCTTACCAACTGGAAAGACTTCGCTCCGGAATGGTGTAAGATGTGGCAGAGGCGTCACCGATATGTCTTGCAATTCCCGGTTTTCCTTAATCATGGTAATATGCGACACACGGATCAATATTTATCTTGGTACAGGTCGGTTAGTAACCCTGAAATGCACGTGTCTCATCCAAGGTACTTGGTTGACCCACACACACAATGGGCACAACCCTCGTTTCCCCAACAACAAACCCAAAACCCATCAACCTCCCACCAACCCCCCAGAAGAAACAGAACCACAAACACCCAGCCACGGTCCCTACCACAACACAATTACACTCAAATGCCCCACAACCAACCACAATCACCACCTCAGTACCAATACCCCCATATGCCTCACACCCAACCACAATACCAATCACAATACCAACACACCCGCATACCCCACACACAATTTCAGTCTTCCGTATATCCCAATATGGGCCCCTCAACATCCAGCCTTAGCCCTGATCTAGGAATGTCAGAAGATTACGAACAAACCGACCCAGCCTACCATCAACCACAATATCACCAAACCACCCAACATCCTCAATACCAAACACCCCAAGATCTATTTCCTTTCTACCCACCATACTCAGACGATCAATGCTACAGACCCACCATGGAACCCCACCCACCGCCAACACGACCAAACTTTGAGGGTATGGGTAATCGACTGTACCAAAGCGGATCTTCTAGATATGGAGATCTGACTGATTTTATGGATCCGGAACACATTGACTTCGCTGGGCCATCGACCCTGCCACAGCAGGAAACGCGACGACACCCAGCACGGAAAAGACGAGGACGGGGATGCGGAACCGGGGGTCATTACCGGGTTCCGGGGGATCACTGATTCATCTGTTTTTTTTTATCTGTTTTTTAAATGTAATACATTTGGATGTAATTATCTTTTTTTAATAAAAAAGTCAATTTTGTTGATCCTGTATCCAATACGCAACACACCAGACCAAAAAAAAAAGCAAAATTTGTCCTAGAATTACACATATGCGCCATCTCACTTGGCTTAGGGCATGCCCTAAGCACATAGGCGTCAAGTGAGATGACGTCTCCCCTTAAATAATGGGTGTAGGCGCCAAGTGAGATGACTCCTCCTTTGGAGAATCATCTGAAACATTGTTATTTACGTTTTTCGAAACGCGGTTATTTGCGAATTTTTTTTTTTAATACTTAATTATTCAAAAAAAAATTCTATAATTCACCGTTTAACACTTTTAAATTTGGCGATTTCTTTTATAGCTATAACCGCGTTAAGTATAAAAAAGTACCGCGTTAAGTTGACGTTCACATATACTCCACCTTGAAATATATTTAATACTCTCTTTCATACCACTAATAAATTATGTTTCATGTTCAAACACAATTCAAACTTTAACATATGCCTTCAGAGTCACGTGATAATATATATTAGTACTGTAATCAATATAGGTATTGTAAATGGTCGTACAAATAGGTTGGCCCCAAACTCCTACGAACCACTTGTGGTATTTTTAAATATATATGGTAGACTAAGAAAATATTGTTCAATTATCTAAATATTTCCCAATCATTTTTTATTTTAAATTTTTATTATAATAACAAGAGGATAATGCTCAGAAGATTTTTTTTAATTCATAAGAAAAGACTTCACGAACGTTCAAATTTGCGGTGCGAATTGCATATTTTATGGAATACTCCGTGCTTCCTGGTCATTTTTAAATTGAAGTGTGAACTATGATTGATTTGCATAAGTGGTCTCATTTTGAAGGTTTCATATCTATAAATAAATAAGTTAAATATGTTTTTTTTTCTAATAAATATTTTTATTTTTATTTTTATTCTTTAATAAAAAATAATATATTTTAATCCTTACAAAATTATAATTCACATAGTTTTAGTAATTTATATTAAACTGTAGAAATCTTTAGAATGTTATGAAAAATTCATCGGAAAAAAAACTCAAAAATTTAATTTATAAAATTTAATTTTGAAATTTAAAAAATTCATATTTAATTCTTCTTATTTTAAAAATTTTTAAAATTTGATAAAGAAATATTTTATAGTATTTTAAACTTTTAAGAAAAAATTATTCAAAAATTTAAAAGTTTAAAGATAATTAAATAGTTTTTAAAATTTTAAAAAATAATAGAGATTAAAACTGCACGCATAAAAAAATTTGTAGAGACTAAAATATATTATTTTTTAATAGGAATTAAAAATGAAAATTGAAATATTTATAGAGACCAAACACATATTTAACCTTAAATAAATTAAACAATTTGATTTAAATTTTATTTAAAAGTAGATGAAATAAGAGACAAAAATAAGTAGCCTCATTTTAATAATTTTAAAAATAGTAATTAAAATTGGTGATTGTCAGATCAACACACTATCAAAATTGTGATAAGTAATGGTCAAAGTGATGTTTAGTGGGAACATTGATGGTTTTCGGTAGTTGAAAAAGTAAGGAGAGTAGGAGTCAATGATTGTCAAGGTGGTGATTTATAGTGGTCAAACTCTAATCTTTCGCTGAAATTGATTTGATCGTTGTTGTTGCCTATTGTCTGACGATTAGATCTGCCATCGGCTCTGTCGCCATGTCGGCCCCTCCGACAACACCGGTCGACTATAAGGATGGTTTTTTATTTCTACAATCTTGTAACATGCTTCCTTTCTCTTCATCGCTTGATATTTTATGACATACTTCAACAATCTTCTTTGACTTGAAACCGTGGTGATGTCAATTATCCATCAACCACCGTGTTGCTCTCTACCAATTCGAAATCTATTGAACAATTTATATAAGTTCAAGCCTCGCTTGAAACTTGATCTTGCCACTTGCATCGACTTGCTCCTAACCACTCTTTTCTACTTCAATAATCTAACAAGTCCACGAGTATTTATTTTCAACCATCTTTGAGTCCACTTGCTTTCAAATGCCTTTCCAAACGTTATTGTTTCTAAGTTTTACAACCCTTCATCCCCATTCAAAGCATAACACACAAGACTTGCATAATCATTCCTTTGAGATGATACAATATATATCTTTAACTTATCACAAGTCAAATGATAATCACAGGTCTCTCTAATTGCTACCCCGCACTAGTATCCATATGTAGGAATTGTTGGACATGTGACTTCACATACAAGAGCGGGGTGAATTGCGTGTTTCAGGAAAAAAAATTATGTTGAAAAACTTTAAGAATTAATTTCAAAGTTTAAAAATATTTTATAAAAGGTTTTAGAAATAAGCAGCGAAAATTTAAGTTGCAAAAAGTATGAGTTAAGGGAAGAGAGAAGACACTAGAAATTATACAGGTTAAGTCAAGAAGACTTAGTCTTGTCCTCAAAATTTGATTTATAGAGTATTCAATAAAATTTAAGAGCTTTTAGTAGGTTGAACTCTCAAACCCCTTATACATGGATAATAAAGTTTGTGACTAACTTCCAACCAAATAGAAAACCCGGAGAGGAGCAATGAGTCTTCATTCCAAATGATGAATAAAAGTGGTTAGTCATATTTCCACAAGGAACTTGGAGTGGTTAGTCTTCAAGTTTCAAACCAATATTTTACACGGGTTGATCCTTGAACATGGGTGAGCTTTTATCATCGGGATGCTCATGAAACTAGGAGATTTTATATCGGCCTAATCTCCAACCATAGAAAGCTTTTAACACCAGACTGAGCTTGAACCGTAAAGAGCTTTTACACAAGATCACTCAAATCGATAAATCAATGTTTTAAGATTTTTGGTTATTCTTTCTGATAAAAATAATACACTAGAGGTGATTCCCTCAAATACACTTTTGATCCGTTTAGAAATTCCAATATTTATTTGAACCTTCCTCAGTTGATTCTTTTCAATTTATCGATCAAAAATATACTTATGAACTTGTTCTAACTTATTTATTCTCACTAACGTAAGCTACTTACCCTTGAAAAATAAATAAACTTGCCGAGCCGAATCAAGGAATTAATAATTAAATCCCCAAAACCAAACTCTTAAAGAGTTTAGCTTCGAACCCAAATAAATAATCCATTAATGGATAAAATATTCAACCAAGGTAAAAACAAACTTTGTTGGTGAATTTATAATTCTATCCTTCCAAAAATACAATTGCCTACCTTGTAAAACAACTTTTTCAAAAGCGCTACGACTAAATATAGTGAGAGAAAGTAAGGAAAATATTTAGAAAGAGAGTGAGGAGTGAGGAATGAAAGCTCATGTTTCTGAATTTGAAAATATGTGGGAAGGAACTTCTATTTATAGGATAGATGTTGGCACAAAAAAAATTTATGTCCAAAATTGTTGAATCAATGGACTGGCACATGAGAAGATCAATTGGTTGTCCTAAAAATAATAATTTGGTTTGCTTTAAAAGGAAAGATAATATCTATATACATCACAACTCATTAAGATTTTATCCTAAAGGTTTAGGGCACATTTTTGCACTGATCCAAAAAATTTCCCCATAACTTTTCGAAGAGCTCCAAGATCATTTGCCACGACTTTAAGATATTTTTAAATTTTTTTATTTATAAAATCAAGTTTGAAAAAGATATTTTAGTGTGCATGTGTGTGAGTGTATGTATGTGTATGTGTCTGTGTGTGTGTGATTATCCGTATAACTTTACGAGAAATTCCTTATACTTTACAATGTTATTCACTCAAACATGTTAGGGTGAGCTTTCACACACTTCAAGTCTTGTCATATGTTTTGCTCTTGTAGACATTTTCTTGATATTTACTTTGATATGAGACTTGAGTTATATTGTATTTAGATGTCTTCATTTGAGAAACTTATGTATCAAGCCATATTGGTCATGTTTGTTTTTTGAGTAGTTAAAATCCCCTCAATTAAGTAGAGAGTATACTCCACTCTCCCCTGAGAGTATACTTGTCCCCCTTTTTTGAAATAAAAAATGCAGGTAAGGGTGCATTACGATGATTTTAAATATGAAAACGTGTTGGAAATTAAATATTTGGGAAAGGAAAATATTTCATTTGATTCAAGGGAAAGTACAAAGGAAGGAAAATTTCAACAAATAAGAAACCAAGAGTGCAAAGAAACAATAAGAAGAAAACACTTGTTCATCTCATCATCATGCTCCCTTGACACTATTGGAGATATAAGGTTTTTTCTCCATTTTCTCAATGAGCTTATTAATCTTTTAATGTATTATCCTTTAATCATCACGAATGTCATTGAGAGTGTTTGAAGAAGATGGAGGGATGTCATTGCTTCTTTGTTGTCTTGCTCATATTGGAGGTAGTGGAACAATTTATTTTACTTGAATACTTAATCCTATTTTGCTTATAATTCCTTTTCCTATTTTAGTGTGCATAAATTTTTATTCTTCTTCTACGAATTCATTTCCGGTGTAGGTTAAGATTTTTGTGATTAATTCACCATATGGTAGATCTACATTCTTCTTTTTGCTATCCAACATGTGATGAAGCATGACATCCACCTAATGTTTCTCAACTTGATTTTCCAAAAACCAAACAGCAGGAACATCAGGATTTTTGGATGGTGCTATATGACTTTTCCTTGGGAAAATGACATGATTCATTATATAGTGAATAAACCTATTATCTGAGATTACAAGGCCGACATTGAATGAAGATGGAATTATGGAAGAAAGATCAATTAGAAGAGTGTGAGCATAAATCTCGAGATTAAACTCATTACATTTAAGATCCATTAGATTATAATCTTGTTAGATGAAGGTAGGTTACAAATTTGTGCAAAATATTCAAGAGATAAAGTGTTGGGGTGCTTCTTGACTTCAGAGTTAATGATACCATCTTTGAAGTGATATTTGCATAAAATATTCTTACTAATTCGAGGTACCTGTTTTGAAGTTTTTCAATGATGAAGTTATTTAGGCCGGTAGAGTTGAAGACTTCCATGAAAGAGAAATCCTTAAAGAGTACTTCATCCAAGTAGTGAGACAAGTGCAATTCTTTATCGATTGGATTATGTGGTTAGAAGCTAAATATGTTAAAAGCTTTGGTTGGGGATTATGTAATTAATTATTATATTTATTTTTAGGTTGAAGATTGTCAATATTAATGAACTTCCCTTAGGCTCTTACTAAGCCTTATTTGTTTAAAGGTTGAAGATCATCAACATTGATGAACTTACCATTGGTTCATATTTAGCCTGTTTAACACTATATGTTAGAAGATCAACATGTTAAAATCTCAAGAGGCTATTGGTTATCTTGTTAAACCAATTTGAGCTCAACTATTTTTGCAGAGAGAATACTAATCGCTTCAATCTACAGTCGAGAAAGAAGTTTGGCCACTTTTGCAACACCCCGATTTTTAGAATTAATTATTTAAATGAGTTATTAGAAATAATTATGAATTATTGATGAATATGTGATGTTTTGTTGAGTATTATGCATGATGTGATGTTATGTTGTGAGATAATGGGAATTTAGATGAGTAAGGAGTATTTTAGTAATTTAGATAATTAGTTCATAATTACTTAAATTAGTTAGAATTATTATTAATAATAAAATAAAGGAATAATTGGTGTAGAGAAGATAAGGGCAATGTGGTAATTGATGAAAGGATAAGTGATGACAAATTAGACAAAACATATTAGGGGTCCTAATGTTAAACAAAGAATTGAAGGAAAAGAGTGTCATTGTGTATGATCGTGAAAAACATTGGAGAACAGAGGAAAAGCTAGGGCACGAAGACATAGAGGAATTCGGTAGATTGCGAAGAGGAAATATCAAGCTAGAAAACTAAGGTAAGGGGTTGATATGTCATTATAATTGATATGTGTTGTACCCCAAAATTTTCCCTCCCATATTCTTCAAGGTTTGTCAAGAATCATCTTCACATGGTTCAAGGTTACTCAAAGATTGCACAGTCAAACCACCTCCTAAGCCAGTCAAAATTAGGATTTTGGTTCCTTCAATGAATTTGGGATTTTCAATGGTTCAACCAAGTCTCATAGGCCTATATACATTCTCAAGCACCTACCTGCCAAGTTTCAAGACTCACAGTGCCAAATTCCACAGTCAAAAGTCCTACTTGACCCACAGTCAACTACAAGGGTAAAATGGTTATTTTGCAGTCAAAAGTCAAAATTTTTGGTCAACATCTTATTTTGAGTCCACAACCATCATTTGATCAAGTCTTGATCATGATTCCACAAGCATGGCTTAAAAATCATCAAGATGCAAAAAGTTACTATTTTTGGACAGTAGAAAAGTCAACTGTATCTTGACCAGGGCATAACGTTTTCATGGTTCATCAGAAAAATCCCATCCAATGCTCATTTTGAAGGAGATGACATTTCCTACAATCCATCTTCACATTCCAAGTCCAAGAAATGCTCTCACAAAAAGTTATCAATTTCTACATTATAGGTCAAATTCAAAAGTCAACCAAAATGCATTTTAAGTCAAAGACCATAACTTGAGATTGGTAAATCCAAATGACATAGGACCAAAGGAGTTGGTTAGAGGACTTCAAGACCTTTCCAAAATGTCCAAGAACATGTTCATATGATCAAAATTGAGCAAGATATGCATTGGAGAAGTTGGGAAATTTTCATGAATTTGCAAAAGTCAACTTTGCTCAAAATACCTTATTTTTGCTAATGGGCCTCAAATTTCTTCTTGAAACTTTATCCATGGCCTATGCACGACCCATCAAGCTTAATTGAATTTATTTTCTTATTTTTATTAATTAATTGGATTTTTAATCAATATTAATTCATTTAATTAATTTAAATTGTAGGAAAATACAAAGATTTGATTTTTCAATCTTTTTGTGAAGCAAGAATGACCTAAAAAGGCTGGCAATTTCGTGCACCAAGTCAAAGATGCCATATCTCCAAATTTGGCAACTTTTTCCAATCATGAAGATTCAAAAATATATGATTTCCAATCAAATATTCAAATCATCATTCCATGGATTTTTGCTCAAAGATTATGACCTAATTCCCCTCCTCTATAAATATGCAAGCTAACCCTACTCATGCATACGTGAAAGAACTGCAGAAAAGCCATAACCATATTGAAAAAAATTCAAGAAAATTGCAAAACTGTTTTCTATATTCCAGGCCAATTCAAGGACTTTTGTTGACTCTAATACCTTACAGGGATTCCCAGGAACGTGTAGCAATCAAAACCAAGCATTGAAGCTCAAAGAATCATCAAGAACAGAGTCACAGTTTGCGTTTTATTTTGAGAATTGTATTGGCTATTTCATGCGCATTTAACATGATTTATTGTTTGTTTTGCATTGCTTGAATCCATATGAAACTAATGGCATAAGTTAATTGAATTATGGTGTACAGAATCACAAGTTACCATGGACGAATTTAGGGTTCATAAGCTTTCAAATTAGGGCTTTACAATCCAGGAACAATTAGGGTTCATAAGGCATATGGTTGGAATCGTCAAGACCAGACGAACACATTGGACTATTCACGAAATATTTATATTGATCACAACCCTAATCGCTATTATTCGTCATTGCATATTGTGGGGGTTAAAAACCCCCCTCTATCTAATGTGTTTTTTTGCAGAACAGCGAAGAAGATGATGATGTGTTGATGCATCATTGGTCAGTTCAAAAAAATACGCGCGTGTTTTGTATTAACAGCATATGGATTGTTTGTTTTATATATTATAATTGTGTGTTATTCTAATAACGAATGCACGCGTTGGTTGGGGTGGTTAAGGCAAGCATCCAATGAGCTTTGGGACCTGGGTTCGAGTCCCAGGTCCCCCAAAAACATTTATTTCTTTTCTTAACATGTTCATATGCAGAATTCCAAAGGTGGTACACCACACGCTCTCACATCCCAGGCGCCAGGTGTCTTCCAGCTCACATCTAATGGCCATGAGATGATGACCATGGTACTCCCTAGTCAATGCATGCGTGGACAATCTCAAAAGTCAAAGGGGCTTGCCTATTGTTGGGCCTGGAAATTTCTTCTTCACCTCCTTATTGGGCCAACACCCCCATGGTTCATTCATTCTTTTTTTCTTTTCTTTTACATTTTTTCATTTAATCTTTTTATTAATTATTATTATCATTATTTAATTAACATAATTAATTATTTTCATAATAAAATCAGAAAACTAAAATATTTTTATTATTTATTAATTTCACCTTTAATTTATTATTTTTGTAAATAAATACTAATTAACTAACTTAGTTTTAATTAGGTTAACTTTAAAATTTTTTTGCAATAAATAAAATCCTTGTAGAATTAGGTTTTGACAACTTTTAATTTCTTTTATTTTTATTTTCCTTAAGACATTAAAAAACTAAAAAATACTTTTTTTCTTTTAATTAATTAATTATTTAGTTTTAGGATTAATTTAATTAAATGCAAAATAACCAAAAACTTCATTCTTTCTCAAAAAGGGTCAAAACCCCAAGGACTTTTCCGATTCAATTTTCTTTCGCGCATATTATATTTTTGATCATATTTATGTAATTGCTCCGAGGATGTAATAGCTTTAATTAGGACTTTTTATCGCTTTCTTTATTTTCTCGCATTTATTTTCCAAGGGTTTGTTTTTGGCGATGTAAATACCCGACGCCTTGTAATAGCTTAGATTTACTTTCCGCAATTTACTTTCCGCAATTATTAACTGTTATGCATGACAAGACTTGTTCTAAAAATAAAATCAACCCGTAGCTCACCATAACATGTGCAAAGATAATTTAACATGAAACATGACACACTCGCACATGCCACTCCTAGGGTACGCCTCACTTGGTTGCCTCGACGTGGTCATTGAGTATAGGGTGTTTTAGAGGTCGCCCTCCTGTCTAAAGATCCAAGTTTCCTTGAAACGGTTGCCTCGGATAAAAAGGATCTAGGACATTAGGTTTGCCGCTAAGGCGTCCTACTATTGCTTTGGTGACCACATGTCCCTATAATCGAATTGACCCGAATAACTCCAACGACGGTGCTACCTACTTCTCAATAGTGGGATAGTACTGTCTAAAGGACATTTACACAACTTAATTTCTTTGAGTAGGTAGAGGTTCTTAGATACTTTCTCTTTCAAAACAAAACAAAAATACTTTTCGCACTTACACTTTTCTGACAAAAGTTTTCAAACAAACACTTCACAACACTCTTGAGGACTGATACAAGAGTTAAAACGAAGTTTTCAAACAAACTTTTTCAAAACCCACAAACACAAGAAAAGCAAAACATTTTTGAAAACATAGTGAGCAAGTACCTAAGAGCCCGTGGATAACCACAGATAGAAAGGGTGTTAACACCTTCCCTTTCTATAATCTACCTCCCGAACCGAGAAACATCTCGAAAAGGAATTTTGCTGTGCTTTTGTCCTTTCCTTGTTGGAGAACATAAAAGACGGTGGCGACTCTTGCTTACCGCGACATTTCGCGAACCAGCATTCCAAAACAGTCAGTTCTATTTCCACCGATCACAATATGGAGTTTAAAGGTATATAGGTATTTGTTGGGGTTTATGATGATTTTGATGATATGTTGTATTGTGATGAACTTGTGTTGAAATTGATGAAAATACCATGTTGATTTGTCATGTATTTCTGTATATAATGCCTATAAATTTGTGTGGTTGTTGTATGATGATTCTATGTTGAAAACTATACAAATTTGGACTGTATCGGTGTGAAATCGGAAGAATATTTGGGGCTGAACAAGTGCGGAATCTCAACAGAGAGTTGATGTCTGCTACGCGTCGCTAGGCAAAGAGATGCACCGTCAGGCGAGGCAACGTCACCTGGTTGTCGCTGGGCGAGCAAAGGAGCGAAGGAATAGGTGGAATAAAATGAGTAAAAAGAGGTATAGTCATGTTGTACCCAAAAATTTTCCTTCTCTCTTCTCGAGACATTTCTCACCAAATATCTCAAATGCTCAAGGGTTCTCAAGGGTTTGATCATACAAGCTCACCTCCTAAGCATTGAGCCTCCAAATTAGGGTTTTGGTTTTCTCAAGGACAATTGGAATTTTGATGCCTTAAATGACATTCATGGTTCATTATAGGTCTTCAAGATTTCCCATACCAAGTTTCAAGTCTTGCATCACAAATTTTCTCAGTCAATTGCTCAGATGACTGAAAATCAACTATATTGGATAAAAAGTCAATTGTGGTCAATATACAGTCAAACTTCATGATTTTTGGCCAACATCAACATTTTGAACCAAGGGTTGATCACAATGCCTCAAGAAAAGCATTCAAATCATCAAAGGGGATGTTGCACCCCAAAATTTTCCCTCTCATTTTACTCAGCACATGCCCATTTAGATCCTCAATTTGCTCAAGGTTGCCCAAGAGTTGACCAGACAAACTCTCTCATAAGGAAATGTGTCTCAAATTAGGGTTTCCATTTTCATCAAGATGGGTGTACTCCAAAGGCCTCAAATTATTTCCATGGTCCTAATATACTCTCAAGATCATCCATGTCAAGTTTCATGCCTTGCACAAGAAGTTTGCTCAGTCAACTGCTCAGATGCTTGGAAATCAACTATACTGGGTCAAAAGTCAACTGTGGCCCATATACAGTTAAACTTCAAGATTTTTGGTCAACATAAACATTTTGAAGTTACTTTCTTCATTTGATCAAGGGTTGATCATGATACCTCAAGGAATGCTCCTAATTCATCAAAACTCAAAAGTTGCTAAATTAGGGTTTCTTAGGAAAAGTCAACCAAATTTTGACCAAGCATAACTTCCTTATACTTTATCAGAAATTTTCCATCCAAGGCTCATTTTGAATAGGATGCAATTACCTATAATTCATCTTCAACCCTCAAGTTCAAAATATGCACTCATCAAAAGATATGAATTTCCACATTATAGGTCTTTTTGAAAAGTCAACAAAAACACCTTTTGGGTCAAAGCTAGAACATGAACATGGAAGACCCAATTGAGATTATACCGAAAGTATTGTTTAGGAGACATTATAAACTTTCTAAAAAGTCCAAGAACACCTCTCTAGGGTTAAAATTGGAAGAGATGTGCCTTGTAAAAGTTGACCATTTTTGCAAAATTGCCAAAAGTCAAATGTGCTCAAAGATGCATTTTTTTGTGCCAAATGGGCCTAACTTTTATGCTTGCACGTCACTCATAACATGGTCCACGACCCAAATATTCACCCACACATTGTTTGCTTCATTTTTCATTTTATTTTGATTTTTTATTAATTAAAAATTGAATTAAATCAAATAAATGACAACTAATAGCAAAGATTTGTTTTGATATGATTTTTGGACAGGATCACAAGCTAATTATGTTGATATATCAAGATCAAATCGAATCAAGGTGGATTGGCACTAGAATGGCATGATTAGGCCTAATTTGGAAACAAATCATACAAGGAAGGAAAGAGATCAAATCTTCAAAATTTTCAAAGATACATGTAGTTTTTATAACCCTAATTCATTCAGGCATATATATTGAGCAAGGCCAGGCACGAAAAAAAGGACTAGCAGTCGTGGAAAGCACAAAGAAGAACTCAAATTTTTGGCAAAAAATGGTGAATCGGATTTCAGCATAGAGACTAATTCAAAGCATTCCAACACTCCCAATCGCATCCTGGAGCATCTCCGAAGCTAACTGGGTCAATTGCAAGTCCTTTCACGCCCAGAAACGCACGCTACAACTCACACGATTTTCTCCTTTTTTCAAAATCGATTACAATAATTCCTGCATCATCAGCGCATTTGATTGATATATTTGTGATTGTTGAGATGTTTGCAACATGACTGACTGATTTAATTGAATTTTTGATGCCTGTATATGAATTTGCCATGGCTAGGGTTTTGGTGTTCGTTTTAGGGTTTTTGTCCACAAGTAAAATTAGACCACAAACAGGGCATCATGATGATCGTGGCATCAAGACTAGTTGAATTCTGGTCTTTAAATTCATTTATCATGTGTATTTTTTAATGTTTGAAGCACGCATGTTTTAGTTACAGACGTTGTATGTGGGTATAGGGTGAACATCTAAGACGATAGACAGAAGGAAGAAGATAGTGATTTGTCACCACCTCACTGGTCCATTCAAACTGGGTGCGCATTTTCTATTTTACCCACTAATCCATTTTGTTTTTATATAATATTGTTTGTTTTTATTATAATAACAAGAAAGAGCAAGTGGCCCAGTGGTGAAGCGCGCATGGTATGAGTGGGAGGACCTGGGTTCGATCCCAGGTCCCAACATATTTCATTTTCTTGTTTTTTTTCTACAGATCATGTGCATCATCCTCTCAAACGCCTTCCATACGCCATCAACATCCAACCATGGGATCCATGACCAATCAGATCCAACGCCTCCTTTAATGAAGGATCATGGTGTACTCTCAAGTCAGCATCACATGGGATCAAATGTTGACTGGGCTGGTTGGCTTCATGGGCCTGGATAATGTCACAATACACCCCCCTTCAGCAAACAGGCCCATTCTATCTTTTTTGTTTTAATTCTTTTAATTATTTTTCTAACTATTCTTTTTTTTTTTAAAATAACATCAAATTATTTCTTTTTATTATTAAATCATGAAATCACAAAAAAATACCAAAAACCATTTTTTTCATAAAATGTTTATTTTCTTTAATTAATTAATTTAATTAAAAATTAGGATAATTTAACTTTTTTTTTTGTAATTAAAATCAATTAGAAACTAGGGTTTAATTTTGTACATAATTAATTTTTTCTTCAAAAATAACTTAAATATTTTTCTCAATTAGATTTTTAGGTTTTATAATAATCCTCGCATTTAATTCGTCGCGCGCATTTTAATTACTTTTTTTAAATTATTTTTGTAATTGCACCGAGTTTGTAATAGCTTTAATTAGGTTTTAATTCCGCCTTTTATTTTACAGTCAAAAATAATTTTGTATCTGTGAAAGCCATGTAATAGCTAAAACTTTAAACTTTCCGCATTTTAATTTCCGCAATTATAAACCACCTAGATGTATGTTAATAGGATTGTATGGAAAGACTAACTGAAAATTAATATGGTAGAAAACCCTAAATGTGCAAAGACAAATTAACTGAAAAAATTCACTCGCACATGTTCACTCCTAGGGTTTACTCCACTCCGGTTGCCTTCGGTTAAATGGTCATAAAGTATAGGGTTTATTAGCGGTCGTTCTCTAGCCCCGAAAGATCTAAATCACCCATTCAGATGTTGCCTCGGAAAAGATCTTTAAGGCTTTAGGAGGATTACTAAAATTCCCTAACATTGCTTTTGTGATCGTATCTGTCCCTTTCAAACATCCCTTAAAAACTCCAACGACAGAGCTACCTATTCCTTAATAATGGGATAGCGCTGTCAAAAGGAAAATGAACAGACTTTTTTCGAGTAGGTAGATTAACTCTTAAGTACTTGCTCAATCAATCAAACAAAACTTTTCACACAAACACTTTTTCAAAACAATTTTCAAAACAAATTCGTCACACCCTTGAGGACTGATACAAGGGTTATCACGAAGTAAAACTTTTTTTCAAAACAAGCACACACACAAGTAATTTTAAAAATGAGCAAGTACCTAAGAGGCCATGGAAAACCATGGATATAAAGGGTGCTAACACCTTCCCTTTCTATAATCTACCCCTCGTACTCAGAATATTCTCGAAAAAGGTTTTTTCTGTTCTTTTTCTTTTTCCTGATTGGATAAAATAAAAGTCGGAGGTGACTCTTGCTTCTTGCGACATTTGCGAATAAAAAACACAAACCAGTATAATAGTCGGTTCTTCCATCGTATCACAGAACTGGCGACTCTGCTGGGGACTAAAATAAAGTGGGGTTTACCTTAGGATCTAGGTCATTTTTAAAATTGCTTTCTTGTTTGTTTTGCCTGCTTTATCTTTATGGGTTTTTTCTTGGGTATTATTGAAGATCCTACACCCGGATCTGGGGACACTCTTTAGGTAAACAACAATAGATCATGGAGACTGTATGGCGTAGACTGATATGGTTTAAGTGATGGTTGTGTTGGTGTGACACTTTAGTTGGTACCAGTATCCTTCGTATGGAAACAAGGAGAATACGGGGCCACCGCGTGATGTCGTGAAGCACTAACGGACCTTAGAACCTTAGTTGAACAAACTTGGCCATTAGAAAGTAGTGAGATAGCCGGCCTCAATATAAAGCTGAGGATTGGTTGATACTCGATGCTACACTCATTGAGATCAGACTTTCGGGATATTTTGTCCGCAAGAAAAGATTTCCTGAGCTGAAACAATGTCCGGTAAAGGATGATCAGTGATATTGAGAATCCTTAGAACCCGGTTACTTTTCTAAGACGGTTGAAACCAACTAAACTTCAAGAGGGTATTTACCTTTAACCTCATGCAAGCCTTAAACCTAAGAGGTTGGTGTGATTTTTCTATGTTTGCTATACCTATGATTTATCATGATATCATGCATCATAACATAACATCCATTCTTATTACACTAACCATTTCAAGGACCAAGGGAATTTATCTTTGTTTTGTTTTGCAGATCATGGCTTCCGTTTGTAGAAACACTATCCGAATCAGCTTTGTGAAGATACATGCCCAACTTAAAGAGCTAGTATCAAAGGTTTCCGAAACTTTTGTGTTCACTAAGAGACATGATCGACTTCTTAACCTGGTTACTTCAAAATTTGATGAAAAAATGATGAGTGTACTCTTTCAGTTCTTCAATCCCAAGCACCACTGCTTCACCTTTCCAGACTATCAGTTGGTGCCTACCATGGAAGAATTCTCTCAGTTGTTGGATATACCCATTCTTGAACAGTTGCCCTTCACAGGTATGGAAGAGGTTCCTAAGCCAGAATTCATTGCCTCAGCTTTGCATCTGAAACGGGTCGACGTGGTATCCAATTGGGAAACAAGAAGCAGAGTCAAGGGTTTTCTAGCTAAGTTCCTGATAGACAAGGCCCAGCTGTTTTGGGATGATATGGATTTTCAGGCTTTTGAGGAGGTCTTGTCCCTTCTAATCTATGGGTTAGTACTATTCCCTAATCCAGAATTATTCATAGATGTGAATGCTATCAAGATCTTCCTCTCTCGCAACCCTGTGCCTACCTTGCTTGGAGATATTTTGCACACTCTCCATACTCGTACCATGAAGAGAAGAGGGGTACTTATGTGCTGCATGCCATTGCTGTCGAGGTGGTTTATTTCTCATCTCCCTAAGTCCGTACTGAATAATGAAGAAGGTGTGGGTTGGCCACAAAGGATAATGTCACTCGCTCACATGGATATTCTCTGGTGTTCCCGAGCTATGGAAAACACTACTATTATTGACTGTTGCGGGGAGTACCCTAATGTCCCGTTACTTGGCATCAGAGGGGGTATAACCTAAAATCCTTGTTTAGATCTGCGACAATTTGGTTACGCTCGAAGAAATGGTCCCCATGAGTTACTTATCAAGGGCATTGTATTCAACTATGAGGATGATGTTCAAGAGTATCGCCGGAGGTTCATACGAGCTTGGGGCATGGTAAACAGATCAGGTGCCAAGGCTTTGGGGCCAAAGGCTTCCATTACCATGGAACCCTATCTCTAATGGGTACGAGCTCGCGCCCAGAAGCTTATAATGCCCTATATGGCCGTTCTACAAGTGATTATGGAACCTACTACTGAAGGGGGTATTCCTTACACGATTCTCTATCCTGATATGCCCACTGATCATGGAGAATTACAGAGGTCTTAGATTCAGTTGAAGAAAGAGCAGGATACTTACAGGGATTAGTTCTATGCCCAGGAGAGGAAGGTTTTAGAGCTCACAAAGCAGATCCATGAGGAAAGAGGGCTCAATGTCTATCTCGGCACAAAGAGGAAGCATCCATGGGAATTTTGATTTTTTTATAGTTTTAGATTTGTTTTTAATTGTAATGCCTAAAAGGAATTTGAAATTTGAATTCAACTAATAAAATCATTATTTCATTTTGGTTCGCAAATTTAAATTTCCCAAAGTCTTTGAAATCATTGCATGCGCATCCCATTCATAACATTGCATGTACATGTACCATTACAGGTTTCTCATCTTCTTAGCTGTTTATTTCAGCAGAAATGTCTTCTGAACAAAGCATCAAGGACCTTCAGGCACAAAACGCCCAGTTCCAACAAATGTTCATAAATCTGGAAAAAGGGCAAGAGGATCTAAAAGCCCTCATCCTGAAAGAGAAAAAGAAAAAGAAGAAGGCTGCCGGTATTCTGAATATGGGTAGAAGGTTTAGAGGGCCATTGAAGCAACAAGTCGATATGACCTCTTCATCCAAGGAAGGGGAGAATCAAGAAGAAGAGACAAGGTGTTAGAACAAGATTGGTTTTGATCATATCTCAGAGTTTTGATGATAACAATAAATATATTTTATATAATTGATACTCTGATAAACATATTTATTTGTTTCAGATAATGTTCTGACAGAAGCATTTTAATGTGCTGAGCTGAAAATAAATGAAGAGGTTCTTTAATGAAAGAACTATTTGTTTTAGCGCAAGTGTTGATGTTGACTCTGATAATAAACTATCTTCTGCATCTTCTAATGCTTAGCAAGTTTCCTTGTTCAAAAGTACTTTGAAAGCAAGCTACGTTCTAATAGTATAAAGAAAGCAAGCGCTGATAAGAAGATATGCAAGCATGTTCTGAATCAAGACGTGAAGCTAGTTCTGAATATAAAAGCTAACAGGTTTTGTCAAGGATCAGGAAACATGCTCTGACAAAGTTCCGTTTGCTCATTTAATGCAAAGACGGCTACATGCACTCAAGTTTCTATGCCAGTTCATTGGAAAATGCAATACTACAAGCAAACACGCAAACATTTATTGCTCTCCACTTTTGAAGGCAGCAATGGTCATTTTCTTCTTACTATATATAGAAGAACATTTATTGTAAGCCAACAACTCAACAAATTTAAAAGAAGCAAGAACTACGTGAAAATATTCTGGGCTCACAAATTATTTTACATACACTTTGTGAAATACTAATCTTAGTGAAAAATCGCAGTTGTGATATAGCTTTCTTAGAAGCAAATTTGTTTCACTATCTGTAAAGATTTAACTCTTGTAATTGTTCCTTGAGAGACCAAGTTTGGTCAGATTTCTCAAGTAGACTAGGACTAGTTTAAGTCTTAGTGGTGTTAGTAACTTGTAAGATTACTTGTGCATTGTTAGTCACAACAGTTGTTGTGTGATTGTAATCAGTTGATTATAGTGAATTAAGTCCTTGTTGAGAAAGGCGAAATCACCTTGGCGGGTGGACTGGAGTAGTTTGAGTTCAAACGAACCAGGATAATAATAACCGTGTCTCTCCATTATTGTTGAGCCTTTAAGAAAAAGAAAAAGAGAAACTTATTCAACCCCCCTCCCCCCTTCTAAGTGTTTTCTCACCCTTCAATTGGTATCAGAGCTTGACTCTGAGTGCAACACTTAACCGTGTCAGGAAAAGATCCAGAAGAAAACACAAATGGCTACTGAACAAAACAACAATAGCTACAACAAATCTCTTGTATTTGATGGAGAAGATTTTGAATATTAGAAAGATAAACTAGAAAGTTTCTTTCTAGGTCATGATAGTGATTTATGGGATATAGTCTTGGATGTTTACACACATCCTACAGACTCATAAGGAAACAAGATTGATAGAAAAAATATGGATAGACAACAAAAAGCTGATTTCAAAAATCATCATGGAGCTAGAAATATTTTTCTAAATGCTATCTCTAAAATGGAATATGAAAAGAACACAAATAGAAATAAAACACATGATATGTTTGAGCCTCTTAAAATGACTCATGAAGGAAACGCTCAAGTGAAGAAGTCTAAAGCTCTGGCTCTCGTCCAGAAGTATAAAGCCTTCAAAGTAGAATAAATTGAATCTATAGAAGTTATGTTCTCAAGGTTCCAAACTCTGATCGCTGGTCTGAGAGTTTTAAACAAGGGATACACTAAGGAAGACCACGTTAAAAAGATCATTAGAAGGTTACCCAGAAGATGGCCACCTACGGTCACTACTTTCAAAGTATCAAAAGATCTGAACAACGTGTCTCTTGAAGAACTCATCAGTGCTCTCAGAAGTCATAAGAAAGAACTTGATGAGCACGGGCCTCAGAAGAAAGGTAATTCTGTTGCCCTTAAATCAATTAAAAAATATGAAACTAATGCTTTTCAGGCTGAAGAGGAAAACTCTGAAGAATCTACGTCAGAAGAAGATGAACTATCCTTGCTCTACATAAGGATCAATCAGTTGTGCGAGCACAGACAGAAGAAGTTCAAGAACTTCAAGAAGTCAGAAGATAAACCAGAATCTTCTGGACACAAAAAGTCAAACAGAAGAGAGATAATCTGTTATGAATGCAAAGAACCTGGACACTACAAGAGTGATTATCCAAAACTTCAAAGAGAAAAACCAAAGAAAAAGTTTGGTAGAAAGAAAGGGATGATGGCAACCTGGGACGATTCAGAATCCTCTGAAGATGAATCTGATTTTGAAGATGAGAACGCCAACCTAGCTCTGATGGCTACCACAGAAGATGACTCAGACTGTGAGTCAGATCCAAAAGAGGTATTCTCTGAATTTACTAGAGATGAACTTGCTGAAAGTTTATCAGAACTTCTAGAAAACTATAGTCAGCTCAAAATCAAATACAAGAAACTCAAGAAGAGTCTTGCATCTGATCTTGAGAAACATGAAACAGAAAAATCTGAACTCAAAGAAAATAATTTTAAACTTAAAGAAGAAATTCAAAATGTTCAAAAAATTTCTAGTTCAGATTCTGTGTCAAGTTCAAAAGATATTCTGAAAGAATATGACTGTAGCTTTCAAACTTTTCTTGCTAAAAGCATAGATAGAAGAAAAATGGCTTCAATGGTCTATGGAGTTAGTGGGAAAAACAGAAGATGAATTGGATATGAAGCTCCCAAAGGGAAGGAGACATATATACCAAAACATGTTGCTAAGATGACTTTCACTTATAAACCTCTGAACAAACAATTCAAGTTTGGACACACACATGATATAAAATATACATCACATTCTGGAAACTCTTATGCTAATCCAAAGTTCAAACAGAACTTTAAATACTCTAACCCAAGAGGACCCATAAAGATATGGGTACCTAAGGATAAAATAATATTTGTTGCAGATGTCCTTAATAGCTCAATTGAGACACCAGTCATGGTACCTGGACTCTGGGTGCTCACAACACATAACGGGAAGAAAGTCTATGTTCCAAAACCTGGAATTTAAAGCTGGAGGAGACGTCAAGTTTGGAGGTAATCAGAAAGGGAAGATTATTGGTTCTGGAACCATTGGAAACGATAACCTTCCTTCTATCTCTAATGTTTTATTAGTATAAGGATTAGCGCATAACCTGCTGTCCATAAGTCAATTAAGTGACAACGGTTATGACATTATCTTTAATCAAAATTCCTGTAGAGCTGTTATTCAAAAAGATGGAACAATCCTCTTTTCTGGAAATAAAAAGAACAACATATACAAAATTGATTTGTCAGATCTTAAATCTCAGAATGTTAAATGCCTTTTGTCTGTTAGCGATGAGCAATGTGCGAAGCATGTCAAAAAGGAAAATTTTCAAAACCTTCCTTTAAATCCAAAAATGTTGTTTCTTCCTCTAGGCCATTAGAACTAATTCATATTGATCTGTTTGGGCCAGTTAAAACTGCATCCACCAGAGGCAAGAAGTATGGATTGGTCATTGTTGATGACTTTAGCAGATAGAGATGGGTTATGTTTTTAAAACACAAGGATGAGTCATATTCTGTGTTCATTGACTTCTGTAACCAAGTGCAAAACGAAAAAGATTTTAGAATTATAAAAGTCAGAAGTGATCATGGTGGATAATTTGAAAACCATTATTTTGAAAAATATTTTAAATAAAATGGTATTGTTCATAATTTCTCTTGTCCTAGAACTCCCTAACAAAATGGAGTTGTAGAACAAAAGAATAGAACTTTACAAGAAATGGCCAGAACCATGATCAATGAAACAAATATGGCTAATCACTTTTGGGCAGAAGCTATGAACACAACATGTTATATTCATAATAGAATATTTATAAGACCTATTCTTGAAAAGACTCCCTATGAATTATGGAAAAACAGAAAACCCAACATTTCTTATTTCCATCCTTTTGGATGTACTTGTTTTATTCTGAACACTAAAGAAAATCTGAACAAGTTTGATTCTAAAGCACAAAAGTGTTTTCTGCTTGGATATTCTGAATGCTCAAAAGGCTATAGAGTATACAACACAGAAACTTTGATTGTTGAAGAATCAGTCAAAGTCAAGTTTGATGATAAGCTTGGCCAGCAACAGCCAAAGCAAATTGATATTTTTGTAGGTACAGAAGATCATCCCTCAAACTCTGAAACTTCAGAAGCAAATGAAGACTCATAAGATCATCCTCTTGACAATGCTCTGGATAATCTCTGAATCTCTGAACAACCCACTCAGAAAAGGTTTCCTAGAATCTCTTCAGCTCATAAAGAAGACTTCATTATTGGAATAAAAGAAGATCCCATAAGAACAAGATCCTCTCTCAAAATCAATGAAGAATCATTGTTTGGATTGGTATCTCTGATTGAGCCAACTTCTATTGATGAAGCTCTGGAAGACAATGATTGGATCTTAGCAATGCAAGATGAACTCAATCAATTTTCCAGAAACGATGTGTGGGATCTAGTTCCAAGACCTAAAGGATTCAACATTATAGGTACTAAATGGGTTTTCAGAAACAAACTAAATGAGCAAGGAGAGGTGGTCAGAAACAAAGCACGACTGGTTGCACAAGGTTATAGTCAACAAGAAGGAATTGATTATAATGAAACCTTTTCCCCAGTCGCCAGGTTAGAGTCTATTAGATTATTAATTTCTTTTGCTGTTCAAAATAACATTTCATTATATCAAATGGATGTTAAAAGTGCTTTTTTAAATGGCTATATAGAAGAAGAAGTTTATGTCCATCAACCTCCTGGCTTTAATGACTCAAAACATCCAAAACATGTTTTAAAATTAAAAAGTCTTTGTACGGTTTAAAACAAGCTCCCAGAGCTTGGTATGATCGTCTGAGTAATTTTCTTTTAGAAAAAGATTTTACCAGAGGGAAAGTGGACACAACTTTATTCAGAAAGACATTTAAAAATGATATTTTAATTTTTCAAATTTATGTTAATGATATTATTTTTGGAACCTCTAATATCTCCCTTGGAAAAGAATTTGCTGAGACCATGCAGGAAGAATTTGAGATGAGCATGATGGGAGAATTGAAGTTCTTTCTGGGAATACAAATTAACCAGACTCCAGAAGGTACTTACATACATCAAAAGAAGTATGTTAAAGAACTTCTGAAGAAATTTCAGATGTCAGAAAGAAAAGATGCTAATACACCAATGCATACAACATGCATTCTGGGAAAAAATGAGGTAAGTATGAAGGTAGATCAGAAGCTCTACAGAGGTATGATTGGATCCCTTCTCTATCTGACTACATCTAGACCTGATATATTATTCAGCATATGTTTATGTACTAGATTCCAATCAGATCCTAGAGAATCTCACTTAACTGTTGTTAAGATAATTCCGAGGTATCTGAAAGGTACTACTAATCTGGGTCTGTGTTACAGAAGATCAAAAGATTTCAGACTAGTAGGTTATTGTGATGCTGACTTTGCTGGAGATAGAATTGAAAGAAAGAGCACCTCTAGAAGCTGCCAGTTTCTGGGTGACAATCTTATCTCGTGGTACAACAAAAAGCAAGCAACAATTGCACTTTCAACAACGGAAGCTGAGTATATATCTGCTGCTGGATGTAGTTCTCAGATGATTTGGATGAAAGGTCAGCTAGAAGATTTTAATCTTTATGAAAGTAAGATTCTTATCTTCTGTGACAATACCTCTGCAATTTTTCTTTCTAAAAATCCTATTTTACATTCTAAAGCTAAACACATTGAAATTAAGTATCATTTTATAAGGGACTACATTCAGAAGGGAATCTTAAATTTAAACTTTGTAAAAACAGACCATCAATGGGATGATATTTTTACCAAACCCCTTTCAGAAGATAGATTTAAATTCATTTTGAAAAATATTTATATGGAATTATGTCCTGAATAAAATTGTATTTATCTTCTGTGTTTGACTTCAAAATGTTCTGAAATGAATGTTCTGATTAACAACTCTTTAGAAGTTAGAAGAGAAGTTACATCAGAAGCTATATATAAAGTTCTGAAATGTTCTAATGTTTCATTTCAAGTATAGCTCAGTAGTTCATTAGATCAAACAACTGTCCCATGCAACCTTCAGTAGATGAACACATGGTGTGTTTCTGAAAGGTCACGCGTGCTAAAGCTATTGACGCTGTTCTAGGTAACTATTATGATTTGCTCAAATCTCTCGTTTTCCCCTCACTTTTCAATATCATTAAATGCTAAGTCATGATTATATTCTTTTTAATTAAATTTTTATTAAATACTCTTTTTACAGTTTTATTTTTAAAACCTATTTCTCAAAAATTTTCATATAAATACCTTTGTAAAAACCCTTTCTCACTTCTTACCTTCTCTTTCAAAATTCAACCGTCTCTGTGTATTTTTCTCTGCAACCCTTTTTCTTCTCTCAACCTAAGTGCTTAAATGGCTTCCTCCTCTGCTCATTCTGAGAATTCCCAATCTGAACAGTACGTCATTCCTGAGAGAACCACTCTCATTCCAGTGGATAGCTTAGAGGTTATAAGTGAATTAATGGTGGATTTTGATAACCAAAAAGTAAATGGCTTTGATCTTCTTCCTACTGTGGAGTTTCAAGGATGGGGAAACTTCTTTGACCGTCTAGCTGGTCCTGCTTTTCCACACCTTGTTAAGGAATTTTGGATACACGATATTGCTTCTCCAAAAGTCATCCTCTCATTTGTGATGGGTAAGGAAATCTCTATAACTGAAAATATCATCAGAAAACTACTGGGTTTTGAAGTGGAGTGACTGGAATTTCAAGTGGCAGAATGGAAATGTCAAAAGTTTATGCATAAATTTTTATAAATGGGCAAGCGTCTTCGAAAGTCAGAGATTTAAAAAATAAGTACAAAATATGGGCAAGAATCATCCATGGTTGCATTCATCATAGGAAGGAAACAAGTTCTCCTGACTATATAAATGCTGACCAGCAATACTTGTTGTTTTGTCTTGGAACAAATGTTAATATTGATTTACCCTATCTATTGTTTGATCATCTCTAGACTCATGTTAAAGAAACTAGGGAAGCGTAAAGAATGAAGAACCCTAAATCCAAAAGGAATTGGATTCCAATGGGGAGATTGATTTCAGACATTCTGACTGAGAATGGTCTGATTGCTCACTTGGATGAAGCAAATCTGCTGGGGGAGTTAAAGCGTACATGTGGGAAAGCTCTGACTAGAAAGAACTTGGTGAAGAGAAAGATAATTGACAAACTGCTGATAGAACCAACTCCTTATGTTTTAGCAACTGTTACCAGAAGAAGGATTCCAATTGCTGACTTTCCACTGTTCAACTCAGGAGATCACCCTTGCACATCCTGCATTACATTCAGATTTGCAAAGAAAGTGGAACTTCAATTGATCCTGCTTGGCTTCAAGGTAGACATGAAGCTGCTCCAGATGTTGTTTTTCAGTAACCAATGAAGAGGAAAGCAGTTGAAGGACCATCTGATAGACCTTAGAAGAAAAAGAAGAAATCAGGTACACCTGCTGAAACTATTTCTGTTTATGATTCTGTAAATATATCTACATCTGCTGAACCCCAAACCTTAGGTGACATAGATGTTGACATAGACTTGACCATACCCTCTGAACATCTTGCTGAAAACCCTCAAAGAGATCAAATTTTATCAAACTTGAGTGATTTTGACTCTGATTACTCCTCTGAAACCCAAACAGAACCATCTCAAACAAAACCCTCTCAAACACCTATCTCTCAAACTATTCCTGCTGAAAACCTTTCTAGACCACCTCCCAAACCTTTATCACCCAGACCTACTGGATAGTATGATGTTGGCTCTTGGAGAATACCAGGAATAAACATACCTCTGGCCACACAAAAGCCACCATTCACCCTACCTTCTGAAAATATCTTTGCCATGAACATAACACAACCACAAAATCCTACCCCCACTACTGATAACACCATCATCATTTCACCTGACGTCACACCATCCACATCTCCACAACTTCCAACACCTAACTCACCAATGCTTTCACCTCCTCAATCTCCATAACATAACCTCCATCCAACACATGAACCCTCTGAAACTCTCAATCCATCAGAAACACCTGAACCTTTTGAACAACCTGACCAAACTGAAACACCTGAACAATCAGAAAATCCTGAACCAACTGACTTTTTGAAAACTGTAGTTGATTTTGAATCTCTACAATTTCTGAAAAACAAAACCTACAAAAAGGTTGTTCCCAAACCTGTTCAGCCAGATGTAAATGTATGTTTTCATAATTTCTTAACAGAAGTACAAGCTTGGTTGGACCTGCTGAAGGCAGACTGCACCAGAAATGTGAACCCAGCAGTAACAGATCTTCTGTGGGAAACGTTCAGAAGAACCTTAGATGTTGAGTCACTGAAGTTGCAAGACTTATGTCATTCTCAGGTGCTTGAGAACTTCTCCAAACATCTGCATGCCTTCCAGTCATAATTTGCTAATATTTGGGATAAGAAGTCCTCTCTGATGATTGCTAATGCTCCAGCTGATCAAATGGACATTTCAGAAGATGAGTCTGAAGATGCCTCTGAAGATTCAAATCCTCTGGAAATAGTTCTGTTGAATCAACCTCCTGCTAAAGCTGCACCTAAACCTGTGCCAACTCTTATGGTGGATCTGGGCACTCTACTTTCAACTTTTGTTCGTTCTTACTCTGTTGCATCTACTCCAAAGGCTGTATCTGCTGAAGCTTCTTCATCCCCTGCTCCTACTTCAGTTGTTATGGATACTCTGAATGAGCTTAAGAGGGAAAATTAAGCTATTCACGAGCGCTTGGACAAGCAAGATCAGACAAACCAGGAAATCAGAAACTGGATGATGAAACAAGAGGAATCTGCACCTGAGATCAAGAATCTTCTTATGCCCTTGTTTCTAAGAAATCTTAGTGTCATTTTGTTTCTTGTTTTTGTTTGTTGTTTTTTGTACCTCTGAATCTTTTATTAAAAAACTTTTACGCTCTTCAATTATTTTTATATACTTTTTTATTATGCCAAAAAGGGGGAGAAAATGAGTATTTTGATCTAATCTCTGATTAACAGTTATGGGACGAAGTCTCAAACATTCTAACAGAATACAAATATTTCTTTCTATGTTTAAAAGAATTTTGCAGGTATCACTAAACTCTGGAAGTTTAATTCAAATGAACATTATCTTCAAAAGACTTGCTGAAGAAATCCTAGAAGAAAATTCCAAAGCTCTGATGAAAATTCTCAGGAAGTTTTTCTTATAGAAATATTTATTTCAGGGGGAGATTCTTATCTCTTATTTAATTTTATTTCAAAACCTGAATATTTTTGCAATCATCAAAAAGGGGGAGATTGTTAGAACAAGATTGGTCCTGATCATACCTCAGAGTTTTGATGATAACAATAAATATATTTTATATAATTGATACTCTGATAAACATATTTATTTGTTTCAGATAATGTTCTGATAGAAGCATTTTGATGTGCTGAGCTGAAAATAAATGAAGAAGTTCTTTAATGAAAGAACTATTTGTTTTAGCGCAAGTGCTGATGCTGACTCTGATAATAAACTATCTTCTGCATCTTCTAAGGCTTAGAAAGTTTCCTTGTTCAGAAGTACTTTGAAAGCAAGCTACGTTCTGATAGTATAAAGAAAGCAAGCGCTGATAAGAAGATATGCAAGCATGTTCTGAATCAAGACCTGAAGCTAGTTCTGAAAGAATATAAAAGCTAACAGGTCTTGTCAAGGATCAGGAAACATGCTCTGACAAAGTTCCGTTTGCTCATTTAATGCAAATATGGCTACATGCACTCAAGTTTCTACGCCTATTCATTGGAAAATGCAATAGTGCAAGCAAACACGCAAACATTTATTGCTCTCCACTTTTGAAGGCAGCAACAATCATTTTCTTCTTACTATATATAGAAGAACATTTATTGCAAGCCAACAACTCAACAAATTCAAAAGAAGCAAGAACTACGTGAAGATATTATGGGCTCACAAATTATTTTACATACACTTTGTGCAATACTAATCTTAGTGAAAAATCACAGTTGTGATATAGCTTTCTTAGAAGAAAATTTGTTTCACTATCTGTAAATATTTAACTCTTGTAATTGTTCCTTGAGAGACCAAGTTTGGTCAGATTTCTCAAGTAGACTAGGACTAGTTTAAGTCTTAGTGGTGTTAGTCACTTGTAAGATTACTTGTGCATTGTTAGTCACAACAGTTGTTGTGTGATTGTAATCAATTGATTATAGTGAATTAAGTCCTCATTTAGAAAGGCGAAGTCACCTTGGCGGATGGACTGGAGTAGTTTGAGTTCAAACGAACCAGGATAAAAATAACCATGTCTTTCCATTATTGTCGAGCCTTTAAGAAAAAGAAAAAGAGAAACTTATTCAACCCCCCTATAAGTGTTTTCTCACCCTTCACAAGGGAGAAAGATACCAGTCCTAAAGTTTCTGACAATGATACAGACTACAATGATGAGCAATATCCTCCCAATGAGGATAAATACAAGCAGTTGGAAGATCGCTTGAGTGCTATGGAAGTCTAGAGGATACCTGGGCTGGACTTTGAAGAATTGGGATTGGTGTCAGGAGTGGTCATCCCGCAGAAGTTCAAGGCTCCAATTTTTTCTAAGTATGATGGGGTGTCTTGCCCAAAAATCCATCTTTGTTCCTACGTCAGAAAAATCCAGCCCCACACCGCTGATAGAAATTTGTGGGTTCATTTCTTTCAAGATAGTCTGTCAGGGACTCAGCTTGAATGGTTCTACCAACTGGAGAGAGCCAATGTTCGAAATTGAGAAGATCTGGCTGCTGCTTTCTATAAGCAGTACTAGTATGATACCGACCTTGCTCCTACTCGTACTCAACTCCAGAGTATGTTCATGGGGGCGAGTGAAGGCTTTAAGGACTATGCACAGAAGTGGAGAGACTTGGCTGGAAGAGTCCAACCCCCATTGTCCGATAGGGAGTTGGTTGATATGTTTCTTGGGACGCTATCTGGTCCATTCTTTAATCATTTGATCGACAGTTCGTCAACTGGTTTCACCGAGCTGATTCTGAATGGAGAGAGAGAGAGTAGAAGCTGGGATTTGGAGCGGCAAGATACAAAAGGATACCTCTTCAAGTTCATTAAAGAAGCCTTTTGCTGGTAAGAAAGAAGCCAGTGCCGTCTACAGCCCGAGGGGCCAAAATAGAGCTGAACATCGCCAGACAGTAAGTGCCGTAATGATACCTAGGCCCGTGGCCGCTCCACAATGCAACAATCAACCAAGGGTGGAAAGAACACAACGACAGTTTACCTGAATCAGCATGACACTGGCTGAAGTTCTACCCCATCTGCTGAGATCCAACTTGGCGACCTTGAAAGAGGCTCCTAAGAATCTGAATACCACATCTCCCCGATATAATCCAAATGCTCGGTGTGCCTATCATTCTGAAAGTCCTGGCCACGATACCAATGACTGCTAGGCCCTAAGAAATAAGGTACAAGATCTGATCGAAGCCAAGGAAATTGAGTTCGATGCTCAAGAAAAGCCCAATGTCATAACTGCTCCCATGCCTAAGCACGATCGTGGAGTTAATGTTGTTGATACCGACTTGTTTGTGACCTCGGTGGATGAAGTTTCTACTCCTCTCATGATTGTGAAGAAGAATTTGCTATTGGCCGATTTATTTCCGGGTTGTGGTGAAGGTTGCCACATGTGTTCATTTCTGCCTTCTGGTTTCCATTTGCTGAAGTCAGGTGTCCAACGCCTGATGGACATCAAAGAAATTTTGTTCGAAAAAACTTTGGTTCCTGTTGCTCCATCTGAAGACATTGCCATTATAACCATTTCCTCCAATCCTTCCAAGGTCTCCTCGAGCAGACCTGTTAGGATTACATATGCTCCAAGAATCGCTCTGCTAATAATCACTGTTCTTGGTCCTGTCCCGTATGCCTCGGACAAAGCTGTCCCCTGGCATTATGGTGCCGATGTGTATTATCATGGCATAATACAAGATCTGAAAAATGAAGAGGTTGATCCTGATATTGATAACATTATCGGGACCAACAAGGTTACCCGAAGTGGAAGGGTCTTCTCTCCCGAGATTTCCCCTAAGACTGTCAAGAGGCCTATTGTTATTCCGTCTGCTACTCCTGCTGGTACATCAACTACTACGCCTATGTTTACTCCAATTATCACTCCCGCCGACGAGTCATCTGGGACCCGAGGCAAAGAAATCATAGGCGAGCCTTCCCGGACGGAGGCGCCTAGAAAAATTGTTGTGGAAGCCTCTAAGCAAGAGATAGAGGAAATATTGAAAATAATTAAAAAGAGCGACTACAATGTGGTCAAGCAGCTGGGGCAGACCCCCTCAAAGATATCCAGGTTATCCCTGTTGTTGTGCTCCGAGGCCCATGCGAAGGCTTTGAATTCATTCCTCAAAACTGCGCATGTGCCGCAAGAGACTTCAGCTGATCAATTTAAAGATTGCGTGGCTAGCCTGACTGCTGACAATGGGTTGGGTTTTTCAGATACAGACTTAACACCGAAGGGAAGGAAGCATAATGATGCTCTGCATGTCTCGATTGAATGCAGGGGCACCACTATGGCTCATGTGCTGGTGGATATTGGGTCTTTGCTGAATGTTCTGCCCAAGAAGGCGTTGGACCGGTTGGATTGCGAGGGTTTGACTTTAAATCCTAGTAACATTGTGTTAAGGGATTTTGATGGGTAAAAAAGAATGGTGTACGGGGAGTTGGACATCCCTGTCAAAGTGGGTTCTCAGACCGTTGGGTCCACCTTCTATATGATGGACATCAGGCCGTCATATTCTTGTTTGTTGGGTCGTCCTTGGATCCACGAGGCCGGGGCAGTTACTTCCACACTACACCAAATGTTGAAGTATCCGGTAAAAGGGAAGATTGTCACTGTATGGGGTGAAGAGGAGTATATGGTGAGCCACCTCAATTCTTTCTGGTACATAGAGATGGGCGGGGAATTCATAGAAACTCCTTGTCAGAAATTCGAAGAGGTCCCTCAAATCTTGGCATCGACTGAAACTACTACCAACAACAAACCTCCTATGAAGATGGATTCTCTCAAGGACGCTAGGGCCGTAGTAGAAGAAGGTGGGTGTACCATTTGGGGTCAGCTCCATGATTTCACTCACAAAACTGACAAATTTGGGTTGGGATTTACTACAGAGGCTCAAAAGGCCGTTCAACACGCTCGGGCTGGAGGACCTCCCCTACGCATCAGCAATCGTGGGGTTAACGCCATTTAAGACAACGAGGAAGACTCTGACATTGACAGCTGGATCTACCCGACTACCAACGGTGGACCTAGTAATTGGACGGCCATAGATTTTATACCAGTTTCTTTCATTCCGTAGTAATTGTCTTATTTGTTTTCTGAGCTTGTAATAAACAATTTAAACTTTATGGCCTTTTGTCTTGCCCGAGACACAACGGTTCTATTTGTGAGGGCTATTATATGTCATCTTTACATGTCATCAATAAAGCATTAGACGTTCTTGCTTACAAATTTTGCGCTCTCTATTTTTTCTTTCCTGCTTTCTAAAATACAGCTATGCTCTTACACACACTCACGTATCAAACTGCAGATCCATATCCACTCTGGATCCCATTGATAATAGTTCTTCTATTGCTCATTATGACTTCGAAAATCCGATCAACCAAGCCGAGAACGAAGGTGGGGAAGATTGTGAGGTGCCTGGGGAGCTTGCTAGACTACTACAACATGAAGAGAGGGCCATACAGCCTCACGAAGAGCCAGTTGAGACAATGAACTTAGGTACTGAGGAAGACAGAAAAGAGGTTAAAATAGGTGCAAATCTGGAGCTTAGCGTCAAACAGAGGTTGATACAAATGTTGCACGACTATGTTGAGATCTTTGCCTGGTCCTATGAAGACATGCTTGGTTTGGACACTGATATTGTGGTACATCGCCTGTCGACTAAAGAAGATTTCCATTCGGTAAAGCAGAAGGTCCGCCGTATGCATCCCGAAATGTCAGAGAAGATCAAAGCGGAAGTTATGAAGCAGTTCAACGTTGGGTTCCCAGCTGTCACTTCCTACCCACAATGGGTTACTAACATCGTCCCAGTACCTAAGAAGGACGGTAAGGTACAAATGTGTGTGTACTATAGAGATATGAACAAGGAAAGTCCCAAGGATGACTTCCCACTGCCGCACATTGACGTTCTGGTTGATAACACCGTGCATCACAAGATCTTCTCCTTCATGGATGGTTTCTCTGGCTACAACCAGATCAAGATGGCTCCTGAAGACATGGAGAAGACAACCTTCGCTACACAGTGGGGCACTTTCTGTTACAAGGTGATGCCTTTCGGGTTGAAGAATGTTAGGGTAACTTATCAGCGTACCATGGTCGCTTTGTTCCACGACATGATTCACCATGAGATAGAGGTTTATGTGGTTGACATGATCGCCAGGTCTCTAATTGAAGAAGAGCACCTTCATGATCTGCAAAAATTTTTGACAGGTTGAAGATATACAAGTTGAGGTTGAATCCAAACAAGTGCACCTTCAGAGTGAGGTCTGGTAAGCTTTTGGAGTTTATCGTCAGTGACATGGGTATTCAGGTAGACCCTGCGAAGGTAAAAGCCATACAAGAGATGATGGTTCTCCGTACAGAAAAGGAGGTTAGAGATTTCTTGGGACGCTTGAATTATATCGCCAGGTTCATTTCACATCTGACTGCTACTTGTGAGCTAATCTTCAAGCTTCTGAAGAAAGATCAAGTGGTAAAGTGGAATGATGAATGCCATACCGCTTTCGAAAGAATCAAGGAATACCTTCAAGAACCACCAATTTTGATGCCTCCGGTTGAAGGAAGACCTTTGATTTTGTACCTAACAGTGCTAGACAATTCAATGGGGTGTGTGCTGGGACAACATGACGAGTCTGGTCGAAAAGAGCACGCAATATACTACCTTAGTAAAAAGTTTAACGACTGTGAGACAAGATACTCATTGCTCGAGAAAACTTGTTGTGCTTTGGCATGGACTGCTCGCCGACTAAGACAGTATATGCTGACCCACACTACCTTGTTGATATCAAAGATGGATCCGATCAAGTACATTTTCGAGAAACATGCACTCTTCAGAAGAATAGCGAGGTGGCAGATGATCTTAACTGAATACGATATACAATATATAACCCAGAAGGCAATCAAAGGGAGTGTATTGGCTGATCATTTGGCTCATCAGGCCATGGATGACTACCGGTCCATGAATTTTGAGTTCCCGGATGAGAATATTATGCTAGTGACTGATTATGAAAAACCTGGACCGGATGAAGGACCTGAAGAAGGATCCCGATGGACTATGGTTTTTGATGGAGCCTCAAACGCACTGGGTAATGGTATTGGCGCCGTAATCATATCTCCCGAGGGCTGTCATACTCCGTTCACTGCCCGATTATGCTTCAACTATACCAACAACATGGCGGAGTATGAAGCATGTATCATGGGTCTTAGAGCTGCTATTGACCTAAGGATCAAGTTCTTGAGTGTATTCGGGGATTCAGCCTATGTAATAAGTCAGATCAAAGACGAATGGGATACCAAGCACCCGAATCTCATCCCATACAAAGAGTACATGCTGACATTGCAACCACATTTCGAGGAGGTAACTTTTGAACATTTCCCACGAGAGGAGAACCAGTTAGCGGACGCGCTAGCTACCATGTCTTCTATGTTCAAAGTCAGGTGGGACAATGAAGCACCCCGAATCACCATTGAGAGGTTGGATGAACCAGCACACTGCTGTGAGATTGAGACTGAAGAGGTAGCAGATAAACCTTGGTTTCATGAAGTAAAGAGGTATCTCGAGGTTCAGGAGTATCCCGAGGGAGCATATGTTAACGATAATAAGTTTCTGAGAAGGTTCGCTGCAAATTTATTCCTCAGTAATGGAATCCTTTACAAGCGCAACCATGACTCTACCTTACCGTGATGTGTAGACAAGGGCGAAGCAGAGAGAAACCTGGCGGATTTACATGAAGGTACCTTTGGAACCCATTCAAGTGGACATACCATGGCTAAGAAGATCCTACGGGCGGGATACTATTGGTCCACTATGGAAGCGAATTGTTATCAGCACTCTCGAACTTGTCATATGTGCCAAATCTATGCTGATAAGGTGCATGTGCCTCTGGTTCCTCTGAATGTCTTAACGGCTCCTTGGCCCTTTGCAATGTGGGGCATTGACATGATCAGAGAAATTAGACCTACCGCTTCCAACGGGCATCGCTTCATTCTAGTGGCCATTGATTACTTCACGAAGTGGGTTGAAGCGGCCTCTTTTGCTACCGTGACCAAGAACGTTGTTGCGCAATTTATCAGGCATAACTTGATCTATCGGTATGGCGTGCCAGGGAGAATTATTACGCACAATGGTACAAATCTCAATAACACGATGATCACCAAGCTCTGCAAGCAGTTCAAGATACAACATCATAACTCTTCTCCCTACCGACCGAAGATGAATGGCGTTGTTGAAGCAGCTAACAAGAACATCAAGAAAATTATACAGAAGATGACGATGACATATAAAGACTGGCATGAGATGTTACCATTTTCTCTTCATGGATACCGTACCTCAGCGCGGACGTCGACAGGGGTAACACCCTACTCTCTAGTATATGGCATGGAGGCAGTCCTACCCATCAAAGTCCAGATACCTTCTCTCAGGATTATGAAGGATTCAGGTTTGACCAAAGACGAATGGATCCAAACTCAACTTGATCAGCTAAATATAATCAATGAGAAGAGATTTACTGCTATCTGTCATGGTCAGACGTATCAAAAACGAATGATCAAGGCTTTTAACAAGAAAGTCAGATGTCAAGAATATTAAGTCGGGGATCTAGTGATCAAGCGCATCATACTGCCGCAAGGTGATCCCAGAGGAAAATGGACCCCACATACGAAGGGCCATTTGTGGTTAAGAACATTTTCTCAGGTGGAGCTATGATTCTAACCACCATGGATGGTAACGACCTTCCTCACCCTGTCAATGCAGACATAGTGAAAAGATACTATGCCTAATTAAAAGACCCGCTAGGTTGACTGGCCTAGGAAAAAATAAGGGCTTCCCGGTGAACCAAAAGGGTTCGGGCAAAAATAAGGTATGAAAATGAAAAATATGCACACTCGGTAAGTCGAAAACCTGAAAAGGCGGCTTGGGCAAAAAAGGGTATCCCGATGGACTGAAAACCCGAAAGGGAAGTCCAGGCAAAAGTTAGGGATATAAAGCGTATCACTATGTCTCATTGGATCACCTTGCGAACAGACTTTGGTATCAATTATCAAGCTCGGACGACACCAATCAATTTACTTAACCTTCGACCAAGTAGCAAAGTGATGAGATGCTTGAAGACATAGGGGCAATAGCGGAGTTGGAACTCAATAGGATCATTTCACATAGCTGTTTTACTTTCACACAATTCTGTATAGCTTCTATTTTTACGGCGGTGTTCTCTTACTAGAACGTCAGCCTCCTTGTACAAAAACGCCTGTTATAGGCCAACTTCAAAATTAATACAAGTCATTCTAACACACAAAAATGTTTGTTTTCCCTTTTTCTGTTTTATTTTGCAAGAACGTCCAATGAGTTATTCTTAACATGTGCATTTGAATATAATTGCTATTCATAAATATTTTCATAGGAAACAGAAAGACAATTGCTTGTAACTTAAGAAACAGGAGTAAAAAAACTAAAAGAATGTCAAACCCGACAGTTAATCTGTCCACCAGGTACCGAGGTAGAACGGCTTTGGAACACAGTCATCAGTACATGCGATCTCGTTATATCAGTACTCTCTATAAAGTAAAAGCTTTCAAAGGCATTGATGTCAGCCTTTTCGAAAACAGGAAGTAACCTCCCCAGCCAAGGTCATTCAGAAACCTGGCGTATGTTCCCCAGCCGAATTTCATAGTCGCGAGTGAATCAATAAATTTTTATCTCCCAAGCAGAGTTTATTTCTCTGGACACAGAAACTTAATCCCCGACAGAGTTTATTCCTTCAGATAAGAAAGTTCACCTTCCAACAGAGTTATTCCCTGCAGAGTTATTCTCAAGAAGAGTCTCTCCCCGGCAGAATATTCACAAACAAGGAGCGAATCTACAACATAGTCGTCTCTGTTCATCATCCCCGACGGAAGTAGAAGGATCACAATCCTCTACCACAGTCAGGAATGCTATATTCTCCAGCAGCAGTCAGGGATTTATTTTCCTAGACTCAGACATGTCACAATAGCATTTCATGTGCATACATCATAACATGCGCATACATATTGCATAACATCATAATCTCATTTATTTTGAGAACATCCTCACACAATGCATTTCAGGCATCGCATATAATTAATTTTGTACCTTTTCAGGAAAGATGGTTATTGTGATATGGTGGCAGAACCGACTGTTTAATAATGGTTTGCATTTTGCGTTTTTTGTTCATAAAATGTCGCGGTAAGCAAGAGTCGCCACCGACTTTTATTTCATCCAATCGGAAAGGAAAAAAGTACAGAAAAAAAATCCTTTTTCAAGATGTTTCTGAGTACGGGGGGTAGATTATAGAAAGGGAAGGTGTTAGCACCCTTTCTATCCATGGTTTTCCATGGGCTCTTATGTACTTGCTCATCTTTTAAAAATTGCTTGTGTATGTGCTTTGTTTTGAAACAGTTTGACTTCGTGATAACCCTTGTATCAGTCCTCAAAGGTGTGACGAAGTTGTTTTGAAAATTTGTTTGAAAAGTGTAAGTGTGAAAAGTTTTGATTTTGAGCAAGTACCTACTAGCATCTACCTACTCGAAAAAAGATTGTTTCTATTCTTGTTTTCTTTAGACCGTGTTATCCCACTATTAGTGAGTAGGTAACCCTAGTCGTTGGATGTTGAGGGACTATCGAAAGGGACGTAATGGTTATTGAAGGCAACATGTAAGGATACCTTAGCATTTCGAAGGGACTGTCATCATATATTCGTAGGCAACATCGAGGGACAAGATCATTTCTCGTAGGTAACTCGAGGGGAATTAAGGGACCATGATCTTTATGATGATTTTAACCGAGGGTCTTTGCTAAGATATCCCTATATTTGAGGGACATGACCATTGCTTTCCGAGGAAACCAAGTGAGGAGTACCCTAGGAGGGAGCATGTGCATGTGTTTGATTTCAGTTATTTAATCTTTGCACAATTAGGGTTTTCTACCGGGTTAATTTTCAGTTAGTCTTTCCATACAATCCTATTAACATACATCTAAGCAGTTTATAGTTTGCGAAAATAAAATGCAGAAAGTTTAAAGTCCTAGCTATTACAAGGCTTTTGCAGATACATAATTATTTTGGACTGAAAATAAAAATGCGGAATTTAAACCTTAATTACTATTACAACCTTGGAGCAATTACATAATTAGAAAAAAATGCGAGAAAAGATAAATCTACACTATTACATTGATAATGTGACCTATACAATTTTTCTAGAAATTAAAATGTAAAAGAATAAATAAAAAGAAATTAAAGAAAAAATTAAAACCGAAAATTCTAAGTTAATGTTTTTGGTGTTTTTTTGTAGAAAATAATTTTAAGTTAATTAAAAAACCTAATTCTAACTAATTTTAATAAAAAAAGTTAATTAACTTAATTTATTAATAAATGAAAAAAAGCCAAAAATTCAGTTACTAACTAAAACAAAAACCTAATCTTAATTTGTTAAAAAAATGGTTAATTAAAGGGTTAATTACAACAAAAAAAACTAAAACCTAATTGTTTAATAAAAAAAAGGTTAATTTTGAAAAAAAGGTTAATTAAAAAAACCTAAAACCTAATTAATTTTAATTAATAAAAAAAAGGTTAATTTTGAAAAAAAAAGGTTAATTTTAAAACAAAAGGTTTATGTGTAATGATTAATAAGAAAGAATTAAGTTTGCCAAAAAATAGATAGGGGAAGAAACATCAATGAAAAATAGGGTTAGAAAATAAAGATAATGCAAATGTCATGGGTGGTTGTTGAACCAAAAATTAATTTAAAACCTAAAATTAAATTAAAAAAAGACCTAATATTAATTATTCGAGTTTAGGAGGAAAAATTAAAGGTTTGTGAAAAATGTTAAGTTTTATGAAAAAAAAAGTTTTAAACAGAAAGAATGAAAATATGTAAAAGGATAAATAAAAAGGAAGAAAACTAAAATCAATAGGGGTGGTTGTTGAATCCACGCCCTTAACCTTCTCAAGATGTCTGCCTCGCCATTTATTGGTGGTTGTTCTACTTAGGTCATTAGTGTTTTGGCCTCAACGTTCTGTAATGAACCTGCATGGGACCCTGTCTAAATCTGCAGTGTTGAATCTCATGAACACATTAAATAAATTACTATATATCATGAAATACAAATAAAGTAAATATATGAAAAAAATTTAATGTTAAAACCGATATGACATGTATGAATGATTATACCCTTTTGATCATGGAGATCAAACTAGCCTTACCCTTAATGGAGAAGTAGTGAGATGAATGCTTCTATGCCCTTTTGATCATTGAGATCAAACCAGCCTTACCCTTACTGGAGAAGTAGTGAGATATGGGTTTGTAATAAGGATTTAAAGGTTTTAGGGTTCTTGAAAGAATTTGATATTCTGACAGTGTTGTGGCAAAGGTTTTTTTTTCGTTTTCTCCTCTTTGTGTGAAAAGAATGAGATTATATAATAGAAATTAGATAGAAAAAATGGGCTTTGAATGTGCAATTGGGCCTCCAATGTTCACTTGAGTCCGTCACGTTCCAGGCTAAACCGCAGGGGCTTAAGTGCAATTTTTGAAGTTGAAATGTGAAAACAAAATATATCCGACATCAAAAACTAACTCCTCTCCAAAAATGGGCTCAATCGGATAAACAGTGAATTAGTTATGAATTTTTTATGTTTTAGCTCAGACAAACTTATTTTGGGCTCCAGTGTCGACTCTAACACGGTCTTCAATAAAAAACTGGTATTGATCGGAGCATAACCCGGTCTCTACTTTGGAAGAAAAGTTGTAGATCTCTGAGTCAGTGACCTTCTATAAAGAGATGGGCCCGATCCGATAAAAATTGACCGACTTATGAATTTTTGAAGTTTCGACCCAGATGAAATAATATTTAGCATTCAGGATTTTTGGCGCGTCACGCGTACACTGAGAAAAAAACGAAGGCCTTTTAGATACTGTTCGAACATAATATCTCCTGTGAAATCTTAGCCAACTCATTTTGTGAAATTTTGGCACCGAAACCAGCTCGATACGATGAAAATTGACCAAGTTATGATTTTCTGAACATGACGCAAATAAACTTCTGTCACAAATTTTCTGTACGAAAATACTTGATAAATTTGCATTTTTGAAGACCTTCTGATCGAAATTGGCTTCCAGCCGTGAGAGATGAAAACGTAGATGACGCCAAGATGAAATTTTAGCCACCGGAACGGGATCAAAACAAGCCACGATCTTTAAGTTATGAATTTTTAGTGCGTAAAAACTGCACTTTCAACACACTTTTTCACCACATTTCTTCGAGAAAACTCACACATTCGGAGACCTTCTTTAAATAATTGACTCATGAGCCAAACCTGAATTTGAGAATACATTATCTGAGATATCTTGGCGAAAAAACACCTGAATATGATGCGTCAGGTTGGACTTGTGAATCTTTGAACCTTGAATCATTGCAAAACGACGAACCGATCTTCAGCACGGAAAATACTCTGAGAATATCCATTGACGAAATAAACGTCACTTGTAACCTGAAGAAGCTTGATAAATATACATTTATTACATAACCATAAAACCAATAATATGCGTGTATGAAAAAGGGAAAATTTTGGGGTACAACAGCTGCCCCTGTTCAATCTTCTTAAACCTGAAGATTTAGATTGGCTCGTCTGCCTTTTGTGATCTGAAGGTGGAAGATGATTGAACACTAGAGTGTCCAGAAATTTGCACTCATCATTAGGCAACCTTACACAGGTTCCTTCTCAGGAAATTTCAGATGCAATTTTACACGGACTCATCACCAAACAACCCACCTTTTGATACAGTTTAGATACACTCCAGACATGGACGCAATTCTGATACTCATTCTTTCAACTTACAAATTACAACTCAACAAGCATTCTTGGATGGCATCTACAAGCCCATCTCCAACAAGATTCTATCACCTATCCAAATGGCATCTTTAAGCATATTCCTCCTATCATCGCATCATCGAGTGCAAATTTCTGGGCACTCTAGTGTCCAATCATCTTCCACCTTCGAGTCATGAATGACAGAACTCACCAATCTAACTCTTCAGGTTTAAGAAGATTGAACAGGGGCAGCTGTTGTACCCCAAAATTTGCCCTCTCATTTTTAAGGCTTTTCTCACAAGGATTCTCAAGGTTCAAGCTTGCACAAAGTAAATTGGGATTTTCCAGCACCAGAATTAAAAGGAAACTATCAAAAAGGGAGAAAACAGATAAAAATAACATTTTGACGAATTTGGAGGAAAATAGGTCTCCTTCGATTCAGCCCCCTTCGATTGGACTTTGCACCTCCTTTGATTTATCAAAAGTTGCTGCTAGCGTGCCTCTTTCGTCTGGGCATGTGACTTCAAATAGGTCTCCTTTGATTCAGAAGGAAATGATCTTCATACAAGCTTCAATTGAGTTTTTGTTTCCCTTTGAAACAGTGTCCTTCGACTCAGGAATGTCCTTCGACTCAGGAATGTCCTTCGACTCAGGAATGCCCTTCGACTCAGGAATGTCCTTCGACTCAGGAATGTCCTTCGACTCAGGAGTGTTCTTCGACTCAGGAATGTCCTTCGACTAAGGAATGTCCTTCGACTCATGAAGTAAAGGCCTCCTTTTGGTTTTCTTCAATTCAAAAAGTCAATAATCTTCTGAAAGCTTCCTTCGATTGAGAAGTTAATAACCTTCTGAAAAGGGCCATTGGAAGAACATACAGTTGGTTCATTCGAAGGACACACAACTGGTGAAAACGAATGCTGTGTTGTTCTAGTCTGTTCGAAAGGTGTAGAAAGATGGAGGATTCGACTCAAAAGATCAAGTTAAACATTTAGACCCATAGGCTAGGCTACATGGTTTCCCTTTTCAGGCCTCAAACCTATGACTCACTCTATACTTAATTATTTATGCAAGATAAAATAGGCCTTTACCCATTTGTTGTTCAAGACCACCTGCACTTAATAGTATAATACTACCTTTTAGAAAAGTTTGTCTTGATCCTTGCGCCTATTTTCCTTTAGAAGGAAGCAACCCATCTGAACCATTCATCTTGCTTTTATGGCACAAGTGGACACTTACTTTCCAGCTGAGACTTATTTTATTATTTTTGCTCCCCAAAAGCCTTTCTCTATAAATAGAGAGTTCATTTGCACAAAGAAGGAGAGGATCTTTGGACCAGAGGCACGAATCCCCCAAATTTTCTCAAACACAACAAAACTCTCAAGTTCATCAACACTTGAGAAATCACAAAAAACCCAGAATCACATTCATCTCCTTCGATTCTGAAGAACAACCACACTTCAGTCTCCTTCAAATCAAAGAAGCATCACACTTTCTTTTTTCTCTTCCTTCGAATCCAGCATTCCAAGCACAACTATTGACCCCCTCTTTCGAATCCAGTATCCTGGGCCTCCACTCAAGGTCCCACATCCATTCAAGGCCTGAAGCAAGGTAAGTTATTCTCACCTTTGAACTTTTCATTTCATGGCATAGTAATTTTTCCCTTTCGTTTGAAACATGTACATACCATTGTTCCTTTCGTTTCCACCCTTTTAACATATTTTTCAGAGCTAACCCTTTCGTTTTGCTTTCTGTTTACCTGAACTTTCTTTAACTATTAAACTGTTTACAAGACAAATACTAGCACGGCCTTAGGCCATGTTGCCATTTAATGCTTTAAATAAAAGAAACAGGAAACAAGAAATAGGAAACGAAGCTTCTGGCATCTACCCTCTTTCTCCAGGTCAAACGAAATAGACAACCAGGAGGAAAACCATGTTGACTTCTAGGCCCAGGCAAAAAGCATGCCTTCACTGATTCCAGGCTCAGTCGAAAGGCGTTCCCTCACTTCTTTCAACCTCCAGTCGAAGAAGGCAACAAGGAAGAACCATAAGGCTTCTCCATGCACATACTTATCCAATCGAAGGCCATGACCTCACTGGTGCTAGTCCCAATCGAAGGAGGCCAACAGAATGAAAATCGAAGGGTGTTCCTGCCTGGGTCGAAGAGCTCATTTTCCTTTCTTTTATTTTGTTTTTGCTTTTACATTTTCTTGCCCTTCAATATGGTTGTAATAGTGCAGGATATTTATTTCCTGCATTTTTATTGTTTTGTACAAATGCTAGTAATTAGATGTGTATGGCAAGATAAAACCAACAAATAGACAACCCTAATCAAAGACTAAATGCCTGCAATCAAACACACTTGCACACATGCACCCTTAGGGAAATTCCACTTGTTGCCTTACAAAAATGACCATGTTATGCATGTGGGATGTCTTAGCACAAACAAAACGAAAAAGATCATAGTCCCTCGATGAAGCTATCAAAGTTGCCTTTCAAAATGATCTTAGTCCCTACAGAAAAGTGCTAAGTCATTTCACAACATTGCTATCATGGTCATACGATGACCCAACGCTCGTCCCTTCACATCCAACGATGAGGCTTCTTATCAAATCAAGGGTAAGGTAGCAACATCTAAAGGAGGAGGAAAAACACATCTAAAACCTTTTGAGTAGGTAGATTACTTTTAGTTACTTGCTTTATTTCAAAATAAACATCCTTGCTGTTTTTTCAAAACAAACACACACACAAATTTCAAAAACATCTTACAAACATTGAAAACATTTTCAAAAGAAAAACATCTTTGTATACATTCTTACGAACGAGAATAATTATAAAGATTGCCTAAACAAATGGCCTCTTTTACAAAATACTTTCAAAACCACATCAAACACTATTTCGAACAAACCAAAGCAAGTGATCTAAGCAAATAACTAAGAGCCCATGGAAAACCATGGATGAAAAGGGTGCTAGCACCTTCCCTTTTCATAGTCTACCCTCCGAACTCAAGAAAACATCTCAAAGGTGTTTCCTGTGCTTTTTCACCTTTCCTTTTGGATAAAAGAAAAGTCGGTGGCGACTCTTGCTAACCGCAACATTTGCAAACACAAATGCAAAACCATCAAGTCAGTTCTCCCACCATATCACAGAACTGGCGAATCTGCTGGGGAATTTCTTAAAAGTGGGGTTACCTTAAGGTTAGATCACATTTACTTGCTTATATTGCGTGATTTGTTTGCTTTACATTTTGGTTCCTTGTTTAGGTTTGTTTTAAATCCTACACTCGGATTTGGGGACACCTTTCTAGGTAAGTGGCAATAAACTGTGAGGGAACTGTGTGGGGTATACCGTCACGGTTGAATTAGTAGCTACATTGATGTGGAACTTTGGTTGGTACCGGTAACCCTTGAGCCAGTCAAGGAGAGTACGGGGCTGCCACGTGGTGTCGTAAAGCATCAACTGACCTTAGAACCTTACTCGACCAACTTGGCCATTAGGACATAGTGAGATGACCGGCTTTGGTGTAGTCCGAAGTTCGTAGATACTCGATGCTACACTCATTGAGGCTTGACCCTTGAGTTTTGTTCGGTTGCGAGTCAATTTCTTATTGAACGAAGCTTGTGGGAAAGGTCAATGGTATTGGGATCCCTTAGGACCCGGTTACTATTAACTAGGACAGGTTGAGCCAACTAAACTTCAAGAGGATACTTACCTACAAACTCCATGCAAGCCTAAAGCTAAGGACTTATTGACTTTGTGTGAATATGATTATTTGCTTACCTCGCATATCTGTTCATAACATCATAACATCATACCATAGCATCTTCAATAACCATTTCAAGGATCTCGAGGGTTTTTGATGCAGGGTCACGTTGAACCAGACGTCTAGCAAGGGGCAAGAGGATTTATTTTCCTCTAACCAAATGTCGTCAAAGATCAAGTACAACAAACTTGAGTCAAGGGCTATGACCCACTTGATATGGTGAGCTTGACTCTTGAAGAAGGACTCTCAACGACACGAAGTTTCTTCAATCAAGCTGTAATCAAATTCTAACTTTTTCTTATGTTTATCCCACGAGATCCTTGAAAACATGCATCCACATATCATGCATCATATCATGACAGGTTTCTACCATACAGGTCTCCTTATCTTCCTGCTGTTTATTTCAGTAATATGGATATGGAACAAACAGTGAAAGATCTCCAAGCTCAAAATGCTCAATTCAAACAAATGTTTCTGGCTATGGCTAAGGCACAAGAGGACTTGAAAGCTCTCCTTCTCAAAGAAAAAAAGAAAAAGTCCAAGAAGTCAGTAGGCGACCTGAACTTGAGAAGAAGACCTAAAGCTCTAGATCTTTCAACTCCATCCAACATGGGGGATAGTCTTGAAGAAGACCATAATTTGGAGATTGATAAAGTTGAAGCTGACTACTCCGAGGAACAATATCCTTCCACTGATGACAAGTACAAATAGTTGGAGGATCACCTCAGTGCTATGGAGATTCAACAGATACCTGGCTTGGATTTAGGATACATGGGTTTGGTTTTTGGAGTGGTCATCCCGCCAAAGTACAAAATCCCTACCTTTGCCCTGTACGATGAAATCTCTTGCCCTAAGATGCACTTAAAGTCTTATGTCCGCAAAATTCAACCATACACAACTGATCCAAATATTTGGATCCATTTCTTCTAAGAAAGCCTAATAGGGACTCAACTCGAATGGTTCTATCAATTGGAGAATTCTCGCATTCACACCTGGGAGGATTTAGCTGCTGCTTTCTATAAGCAGTATCAGTACAATGCTGATCTTGCACTAACTCGTGTGCAATTGCAGAACATGACCATGGGTTCCAACGAGAGCTTCAAAGGGTACAACCAAAAATGGATAGATCTGGCTGGTAGAGTGCAACCCCTTTTAACTGACAGGGAGATGATTGACATCTTCATGGGAACTTTGACAGGGCCTTTCTTCAAACACTTGATCGGAAGTTCTTCAGCCGGGTTCACCGAGCTAATACTGACCGGTGAAAGGGTTGAAGCTGGCATCAAAAGTGGGAAGATTCAAGAAGCTACACCTTCTGTTGCTCAGAAAAATCCCTACAATGGGAAGAAGGAGTCAAATGTTGTGTATGGTCAAAAGAGTCGACATGACTAGCACGTAGGAGCAATCTTGATCTCTAATCCTACGCCTGCTCAACAAAGGCAGGGGCATCGGTGTAAGGAGGTCGCGCCTAAAAGACAGTTCACCAACATCAACATGCCGCTGTCTCAAGCGCTACAACACTTGTTGAGGATGAATCTGATTGCATTAATAAGACCTCATCCAAACCCCAAAACTTCTTCTCCTAACTACAATCCTAATGCAACGTGTGCTTATCATTCTGACAGTCTCGGGCATGACATTAACGATTGCTGGGCATTGAAGTACAAGATTCAGAATTTGATTGACGCCAAGGAGATCGAATTCGACCCTCCGAAGACTCCAAACGTGATCACTACTCCTTTGCCAAATCATTGAGAGCAACTTGTTTCATTTTGAATTTTCAATTGTAATTTCTTTTGTTATTCAAACAATTATCTATTAATGTCGAACTTTGTTTCATTAATGCATTGCATATGTTTGTCTTGAATTCATCCATTTGTTTTCATTATACTTAAACTATGCTTTCTACTTTCTTTATGACATTTAACTCTTGCTAAAAGTTACAAGCCTTTAGAGGGAGGATGACGAAAACAATTCCATAATCTCATACAGTATGCTTTTGAACAGACCTTGCTGATGATGTACAGGCATTATTTCAAATCCTAAACACTGGAGTTATAAGGAAGATAATCCCTAGTCAACCCCTTCTGACCAAAGCAGTAGAAGTTTTTCTTTTTCACACAAATTGAAACCTTTAATCAAAACCTGGGGCTGGGTAGTCTCTCAGTTAATTAAAACGCGCGTTTATCCGCAAACTCTCATCTCGTAATACATCAAATGACGTCAAGAAACATTCCTCTGGAATCAAAAGACGGTGATGGTTCCCTATCACATAGGCAGTCATTATCTCTCAAAAAATAAAAGCCCACTAAGTAAAAACCTACAAAGGAGACTTTAGAAAAACGGGGGCATCTCGCCGACTGTAATCTCAAAACAAGAACAATCAGGCAAAAATTAGGGATAACAAATCAAAAGAAAGAGGTCACTACAAATCCTCAACAGCATGGAAAATGTTGCAAAAAATGATTGCCTTCTGATAAACTAAACTTGTCTGAACCATCACCAAAACGTCATTCTAGACTCAATTAGGGTTCAAACGCACAATTAACTGAGCTTAAGACTGAAGAGCATCACGAAGAACGGGTGGGTAAAAATACACTTTGAGCCTTTATCCTTTGTTTCTTAAACCGTGAACCAAGCCACGTTACAACCCTTCAAAAGTCCTAATTGAAGCATGGGTTAGTTCGAAAGCATACTGTTACAAAAGGTATCCTGACTCCTGTAAGGCTTTACTCAAAATACAAAGTTGAATTACAAACTTCTTTACTTGTTGAAAATGAATTTTTCAAAACTTCAAGACAAGCATAAACTTTGCATTACTTGAATATCACTGTTTGCATTTGGCTATTTGTTTGACAGCGGAGAAATTCACACAACGAATATCCAGTGAACGAAAGCTCTCTCAGTGAACAAAATCAATCCAAGAAGGATGACACTTCTGTTGACAAAACTACTATCAACAAGGGGACATGACATGTCACTACCCAGCACACCTGGGGCAGTCCAGTCAAGATTCCAAGAAATCTCTCAAGAGTTACAGAGTAACCAGGGGCAAGTCTCCACCTCCGTCACTTGGGGCATTGAATGTCAATCCCGACAAAGGGTTACGTACAGTCAAACATTTCCCGCCAGGGATACAAACACTCACTGCTAGAGGCAGTGACAAATCTCCCCAAAATCCTTCTCATAGGATGACTCCCCAACAAGAGTTTAATATCTGAAAACCTTTCCCCAGCTGAGATGACCTCAAGAGTCCTCGAGGACTTTCCCCAACGAAGTTGTCACCTCTCTAGAAGACCGACAACAAGGTTTATTTCCCCAACAAACTACAAATTCCCCTGTTTGAGTTTGGCCTCTACAACTACAACAAATCAAAGGACCACAACTCCCTTTCCCTAGTAGACTACTCTACAATCCTCAGCAAGTTACTGCGAAACATTGACCCGACCAGATATCAGTTCAACTTCGACTCCCTAGTAGAGCAACAGATGACTAAGACTCCTAAACTCTTTTCCCAAGCAGGAATAAATATGCTCCCCACATAATTTTCAATATCCCCCAGTGGATTTCTCCTCAAACAACAAAACAGGAATCCCAATGGAAACATTCTAAGCAAAGTTTGAAGACACACCAACTCTTCAACAGTAGTCCAGGATTTAACAGTTCCCCGGCATTTGTCAAGGATTTATTTTCCCAGACAAAAATACATTCATTAAACATTTCACATTTCATACATCCTATTCACAGGCATGATAAGTGCATACAACACCATCTCATTTATTTTGAGAACATCATGACATCACGCATTTCATACATCATGACATTGCATACAACTAACATTTTACCCTTTTCAGGAAAAGGTCAATCAACAGATGGCTACCAACAACCTTTTCAAGTTCCAGATTAATACCTGTAATAAGCCAGGAAAACTATCCGTGGATGACTAATTATAGATTAATACCTGTAACAAGCCAGGAAAACTATCTACATGAAGAGATTGAAGATTAACACCTGTAACAAGCCAGGAAAACTATCTTTCTTTCTCAGGTCAAAGATTAACACCTAAAATCAGACAGGACAATTATCTAGTTGACCATCATTGAAGCAACCCTACACCGGTTCCTTCCCACTTCCAGATGAAGTTTTACACGGACTCATTATTGAAGCAACCCTACACAGGTTCCTTCTCAATTCAAGATGCAGTTTTACACGGACTCATCATTTAAGCAACCCTACACCGGTTCCTTCTCACTTCCAGATGCAGTTTCACACAGACTCATCATCAGGCAACCCTACACCGGTTCCTTCTCACTTCCAGATGCAGTTTTACATGGACTCATCATGATGCGGTGGGAGAACTGACTTGAGGTTTTGCATTTGTGTTTGCAAATGTTTCGGTTTAGCAAGAGTCGCCATCGACTTTTTATTTTATCCAAAGGAAATGTCAAAAAGCACAAGAAAGACCTTTGAGATTGTTTTTGGGTTCGGGGGGGAGATTATGAAAAGGGAAGGTGCTAGCATCCTTTTCATCCATGGTTTTCTATGGGCTCTTAGTTACTTGTTTTAGATCACTTGCTTTTGCTTTTCAATTGTTTGAAATGGTGCTTTGTGTATGGTTTTGAAAGTATTTTGAAAAGAGGCCTTTGTTTAGGCAACCTTTGTAACGATTCTTGTTGGAATGTATACAAAGGTGTTTGTCTTTTGAAAAATGTTTCAATGTTTGAAAGTTTGTTTTGGGAAAATGTTTTGAAATCGTGTTGTGATGTGTTTTTGAAAATAGCAAGGATGTTTGCAAGTTTGATCAAGTAACTAGAAGCATCTACCTACCTACTCAAAAGTTTTTCCTACACATTTTTAACCCTTTGACATTGTTGTTTTACCATGGCATTTGGTAAATAACCTTGTGTTTGGATGTTAAACGGGACAGGCGCGGGTCATCGTATGATCATGAAAGCAATTGTGCCAAGTATCTTAGCAAGTTTTTTGAGGGACTGGATCATTTTTGTATAGGCAACCAAGATAGCGTCATCGAGGCACTATGATCTTTTTGTTTTGATTTTGTTTTGCCAAGATACTTAACATGCATACCATGGCCATTTTAAAGGCAACGAGTGGATGAAACCCTAGGGGTGCTTGTGTGCATTGTGTTGTCATTTTTCATGCATTTTTTTCTTGTATTAGTCAAGCTATTTGTTTGATTTTTGATTGTCATACAAACCCTAATCTTTTTATCATGCATATTTGAAAGCAATAAAGTGCGTAAAAGTAATCTAAGCTATTACAACATTGATATGGGAAGGGGGATACAAGTTTGAATAAGGGGATATTTGTAAGAAAATAAAACCCTAATTTCAACTATTACAACATATTGAATTCATTGTAAAAATAATAAATTGACAAATATTTAAAGGTGCAATTAAACATAAATATGCAAAAATGTTTTTGTATTATTTTTATGTATGTAAAAATAAATTATTTAATGTATCAAAAATAAGAAAATAAAAGATTATTTTTATTAAGGGTGGAAACCCTAATTTGTTTTAAGAAAATATATATATATTATAATTATTTATTTATGTACAAGAAAATAAAATAAAATATATACAAAATGTTGAAAAATAAAAATATGTATGACAATATTATTTTTAAGTGTATAATATAATAAAATAAAATATGTAATATTTTTGTATTAATTATAAGTTTATTTAAGAAAATCAAAGTATATATTATTTAATAACTATTATTATGCTAAAAAAATAATAAAAAATAATAAAATAAAATGTGAAAATTTAAGAAAATATTTTTGGTAATTTTTAATGTTTAGAAAAATAAATAAAAGTCAGAAAATGTAAAATAAATGAGAAAATATAAAAAATAAGAGAAATGGGCCAGGGGGGTGCAGAAAGTAGGATGGAGGGTGCAAAAAGCAGAACAATCCAAGCCCAGCCCAAAGTCCAGCTTCATCCCCGTCCTTGAGACTGAAACACGTGCACCATGGTTCAAATCTCTATCTCCTGCATTTATGCTTAAAAACAAAAACTTGCAACATGAAAGTTATAGCTCTTGATCACACGATTCTAACCATGTATTAAACTTAATCTAACTCTCAAAGACCAGAGAGAATTTCTCTGGCCCTAATTGCTAACCTAGTTTTTTCAGAAAGTTCAACATCCAAATTCTCTTAGCTCAGTTAACATAAATGAATTCTATGCATATGTACAGCTCAAGGACAATGAGGACTACATTTTTGCTTCACAAACCTAAGCCTAATGATTCCTAAATAAGGAGATAGAAGTTTGTGAAATACCTGTTTCAGTAAAGCTCGAGTATGGCAATGTAAGGGTTGTGAGTGAGGCCTAAGATACTTGTGATCTTTCTTGAAGTTCCTTTGAGGTTTCCCAATGCTTAGCCTGCTTTGAAATAGCTTGAATATGCTTGTAGAACTCAACCTGCAATGTCAGAATTTGAAAATGGTGAAGTGTGTAAATGGAGTTACAGTGACTTGGGAATGATTGGGATAGTTTAGGTATGTTGTATGGAGTGTGTTGGAAGAGGTTTGGGGAAAGACGCACGAGGCAATGTGAAGATGGAAGTGAAACTGCAGAACCTGCCCTGTTTTGACAAGAACTTGTGTTTTGGTGTTTTGGAGGGTTTGAGAACATGCTAGCTCGTGTTTATGGCTTGATGTGATATGCTGAAGTTGTTTCAAATGTTTACAAACTTTGGTTTTAACAGATACCAGAGTTGTTGAGTTTTTGCAAGGTTTCTTATTTTTGAAGCAAAAGTTGGAATGGACAATGCAAAGGCTTGTACAATCTAGCTTAGGGTCTGCACCTAGTTGGTACCAAATGCCTGATATTAGTGAACTTTGTTTGCATAAATAAATTAGGTCCATGGCTCAAGATACACAATTTGAGATAAAGCATGCTTTATCAAAGTGGCAATGCTACCTTTTTGCCAAAAATGGATTAATTCTTTGTATAATGCTTCATAGATCAGAACAATGCCTCTAACCAATGTGTTTGCATTTAATTTATGAGTGTGGAAGGGTTTAAGGACCTGTAAAACAAGTACAAGCATGTTTGGACATAATTTGCAACTTGTATCAATGTGGAAAATGCCATGGACAAAAGTGATATTTTGCCAAATTCAAACTTTCGATTCTCTCTAACCATGAATGATCTTGGAGAGTTCTTGGACATTTTGGAAAGCTTTTTACATGATCTACAATCCATATTTGAAATTAATTTTGAGATTCCACTTGGAACTATGTGAAAAATTTCCATGAAGATAGGTCAAAATCCTGCCTAAACTAGGGCAAAATTTCACTAAGTTAAAAGTTTCATGGACCATTGTTCATAAAATCATATCTTTAGATCCAAGCATCTTTTTGGAAAACTTTGTGAATAAAAGTTGTAGATTTTGTGGAGGACTACAACTTTCATGTTTTAAGTTTTCCTTGAATCCAATTGCATCATGGTGAAAATGTTGGGAAAAGTTGGGAAAAAATAAGAAATTTTCATAACTTAGAAAATTTCTACGTTATGAAAATTTTCCATTTTAAACCCTAATTTTCAAAATTAGGTTTCTTGGTGAACAAGTTTCATGTTTTGACACATCTTGATGAAAAATGACCCTTGGAAATTGATTTTGACCAAAAAGTCAAAGTTTGACTTTTCAGTGTACAATTGATTTTTGATCAGTTGACTGGAAAATTCATCTGTCAATCCAATGCATTTGAGATCTTTTGAACCTTGTGATTAGGTCAAGATTATGCCATTGAGTCCTTGAATCCATGCTTTAACCCAACTAACCATTGGCTAGGTGAAAAATCATAAATTGCCCTTCTGCAGTCAAAAACCCTAAAAATGACCATCTTGCCCTTTTGATGATCTGATCAAATTTCTTGAGGAGTTGTGGTCCAAACTTGATCAAATGGTTCGCATGAGTCTATAATGTTGATGTGGATCTAAAATTATGAGGTTTGACTGTAAATTGGCCACAATTGACTTTTTCCCCAATACAGCTAATTTTTAGGTCAACTGTCCAATTGACTGGGCAAAAAATTGATTCAAGGCTTGAAACCTGGTATGGGCAATCTTAGGAGTCCAACATGAAGTATGAAAGTCACATGGGGCATTGAAAGTCCAAAAATCCTTGTGCAAACTCAAACCCTAATTTCAGGTCAACAATGCAAGGAGATGTCTTGAGCAGAGCAAACCCTAATTCTGTCTGGAGTCCAAAGAGTCTTGTGAGGAGAAATCTTGATAAAATGAGAGGACAAATTTTGGGGTACAACACTCATCATCAGGCAACCCTACACAGGTTCCTTCCTTCCAAGATGAAGTTTTACACGGACTCATCATCAGGCAACCCTACACAGGTTCCTCCTTTCCAGATGAAGTTTTACACGGACTCATTATCAGGCAACCCTACACAGGTTCCTCCTTTCCAGATGAAGTTTCACACAGACTCACCATCAGGAAACCCTACACAGGTTCCTTCTTTCCAAGATGAAGTTTCACACGGACTCATCATCAGGCAAACCTACACAGGTTCCTTCCTTCCAAGATGCAGTTTTACACAGACTCATCATCAGGCAACCCTACACAGGTTCCTTCCTTCCAAGATGCAGTTTCATGCGGAATCATCATCAGGCAACCCTACACAGGTTCCTTCCTTCCAAGATGCAGTTTCACACGGACTCATCATCAAGAAACCCTACACAGGTTCCTTCCTTCCAAGACGCAGTTTCACACGGACTCATCATCAGGCAACCCTACACATGTACCTTCCTTCCAAGATGCAGTTTCACACAGACTCATCATCAGGAAAACCTACACAGGATGAATTTTTACACGAACTCATCATCAGGCAACCCTACACAGGTTCCTTCTCAATAAATTTCAGATGCAGTTTTACACGGACTCATCACCAAACAACCCACCTTTGGATACAGTTCAGATACACTCCAGACATGGACACAATTCTGATACTCATTCTTTCAACTTACAAATTACAATTCAAAAATCATTCTGGGATGGCATCTACAAGCCCATCTCCAACAAGATTCTGTCACCTCTCCAAATGGCATCTTTAAGCCCATTCCTCCTATCATCGCATCACCGAGTGCAAATTTCTGGGCACTCTAGTGTCCAATCATCTTCCACCTTCGAGTCAGGAATGGCATAACTCACCAATCTAACTCTTCAGGTTTAAGAAGATTGAACAGGGACAGTTGTTGTACCCCAAAATTTCCCCCCTCATTTTTAAGGCTTTTCTCACAAGGATTCTCAAGGTTCAAGCTTGCACAAAGTACATTGGGATTTTCCAGCACCAGAATTAAAAGGAAATTGTCAAAAAGGGAGAAAACAGATAAAAATAACATTTTGACGAATTTGGAGGAAAATAGGTCTCGTTAGATTCAGCCCCATTCGATTGGACTTTGCACCTCCTTAGATTGCTCAAAAGTTGCTGCTAGCGTGCCTCTTTCGTCTGGGCATGTGACTTCAAATAGGTCTCCTTCGATTCAGAAGGAAATGATCTTCATACAAGCTTCAATTGAGTTTTTGTTTCCCTTTGAAACAGTGTCCTTCGACTCTGGAATGTCCTTTGACTCAGGAATGTCCTTCGACTCAGGAATGTCCTTTGACTCAGGAGTGTCCTTCGACTCAGGAATGTCCTTCGACTCAGGAAGTAAAGGCCTCCTTCAGGCCTCAAACCTATGACTCACTCTATACTTAATTGTTTATGCAAGTTAAAATATGCCTTTACCCATTTGTTGTCCAAGACCACTTGCACCTAATAGTATAATACTACCTTTTAGAAAAGTTTGTCTTGAGCCTTGCGCCTATTTTCCTTCAGAAGGAAGCAACCCATCTGAACCATTCATCTTGCTTTTATGGCACAAGTGGACACTTACTTTCCAGCTGAGCCTTATTTTATTATTTTTTCTCCCAAAGCTTCCCAAAAGCATTTCTCTATAAATAGAGAGTTCATTTGCACAAAGAAGGAGAGGATCTTTGGACCAGAGGAACGAATCCCCCAAATTTTCTCAAACACAACAAAACTCTCAAGTTCATCAACACTTGAGAAATCACAAAAAACCCAGAATCACATTCATCTCCTTCGATTCTGAAGAACAACCACACTTCAATCTCCTTCGAATCAAAGAAGCATCACACTTGATTTTTTCTCTTCCTTCGAATCCAGCATTCCAAGCACAACTATTGACCCCCTCTTTCGAATCCAATATCCTGGGCCTCCACTCAAGGTCCCACATCCATTCAAAGCCTGAAGCAAGGTAAGTTATTCTTACCTTTGAACTTTTCGTTTCATGGCATAGTAATTTTTCCCTTTCGTTTGAAACATGTACATACCATTGTTCCTTTCGTTTCCACCCTTTTAACATATTTTTCAGAGCTAACCCTTTCGTTTTGCTTTCTGTTTACCTGAACTTGCTTTAACTATTAAACTGTTTACAAGACAAATACTAGCATGGCCTCAGGCCATGTTGCCATTTAATGCTTTAAATAAAAGAAACAGGAAACATGAAATAGGAAACGAAGCTTCTGGCTTCTACCCTCTTTCTCCAGGTAAAAAAAAAGAGACAACCAGGAGGAAAACCATGTTGACTTCTAGGCCCAGGCAAAAAGTATGCCTTCATTGATTCCAGGCTCAGTCGAAAGGCATTCCCTCACTTCTTTCGACCTCCAGTCGAAGAAGGCAAAAAGGCAGAACCAGAAGGCTTCTCCATGCACATACTTATCCAATCGAAGGCCATGACCTCACTGGTGCTAGCCCTAATCGAAGGAGGCCAACAGAATGCAAATCAAAGGGTGTTCCTGCCTTGGTCGAAGAGCTCATTTTCGTTTCTTTTATTTTGTTTTTGCCTTTACATTTTCTTTCCCTTTAATATGGTTGTAATAGTGTAGGATATTTATTTCCTGCATTTTTATTGCTTTGTACAAATGCTAGTAATTAGATGTGTATGGCAAGATAAAACCAACAAATAGACAACCCTAATAAAACACTAAATGCCTGCAATCAAGCACACTTGCACACATGCACCCTTAGGGAAATTCAACTTGTTGCCTTACAAAAATGACCATGTTATGCATGTGGGATGTCTTAGCACAAAAAAGTCGAAAAAGATCATAGTCCCTCGGTGACGCTATCAAAGTTACCTTTCAAAATGATCTTAGTCCCTACAGAAAAGTGCTAAGTCATTTCACAACAATGCTATCATGGTCATACGATGATCCAATGCTTGTCCCTTCACATCCAACGATGGGGCTTCTTATCAAATCAATGTTAAGGTAGCAACATCTAAAGGAGGATGAAAAACACATCTAAAACCTTTTGAGTAGGTAGATTACTTTTAGTTACTTGCTCAATTTCAAAATAAACATCCTTGCTATTTTTTCAAAACAAACACACACACACACACATTTCAAAAACATCTTACAAACATTGAAAACATTTTCAAAAGACAAACATCTTTGTATACATTCCTACGAACGAGAATCATTACAAAGATTGCCTAAACAAATGGCCTATTTTACAAAATACTTTCAAAACCACATCAAACACCATTTCAAACAAACCAAAGCAAGTGATCTAAGCAAATAAGTAAGAGCCCATGGAAAACCATGGATGAAAAGGGTGCTAGCACCTTCCCTTTTCATAATCTACCCCCCGAACTCAAGAAAACATCTCAAAGGTCTTTCCTGTGCTTTTTCACCTTTCCTTTTGGATTAAAGAAAAGTCGGTGGCGACTCTTGCTAACCGCAAAATTTGCGAACACAAACATAAAACCATCAAGTCAGTTCTCCCACCGTATCACAGAACTGGCGACTCTGCTGAGGAATTTCTTAAAAGTGGGGTGACCTTAAGGTTAAATCACATTTACTTGCTTACATTGCGTGATTTGTTTGCTTTACATTTTTGTTCCTTGTTTGGGTTTGTATTAAATCCTACACCCGGATTTGGGGACACCTTTCTAGGTAAGTGGCAATAAACTGTGAGGGAACTGTGCGGGGTATACCGACACGGTTGAAGAAGTAGCTACATTGATGTGGCACTTTGGTTGGTACCGATAACCCTTGAGTCAGTCAAGGAGAGCACGGGGCCGCCGCGTGGTGTCTTAAAGCATCAACTGACCTTAGAACCTTACTTGACCAACTTGGCCATTAGGACATAGTGAGATGACCGGCTTTGGTGCAGTCCGAAGTTGGTAGATACTCGATGCTACACTCATTGAGGCTTGACCCTTGAGTTTTGTTCGGTTGCGAGTCAATTTCTTATTGAACAAAGCTTGTGGGAAAGGTCAGTGATATTGTGATCCCTTACAACCCGGTTACTATTAACTAGGACAGGTTGAGCCAACTAAACTTCAAGAGGCTACTTACCTACAAACTCCATGCAAGCCTAAAGCTAAGGACTTGTCTACTTTGTGTGAATATGATTATTTGCTTACCTCGCATATCTGTTCATAACATCATAACATCATACCATAGCATCTTCAATAACCATTTCAAGGATCTCGAGGGTTTTTGATGCAGGGTCACGTTGAACCAGACGTCTAGCAAGGGGCAAGAGGATTTATTTTCCTCTAACCAAATGCCGTCAAAGATCAAGTACAACAAACTTGAGTTAAGGGCTATGACCCACTTGATATGGTGAGCATGACTCTTGAAGAAGGACTCTCAACGACACGAAGTTTCTTCAATCAAGCTGCAATCAAATTCTAACTTTTTCTTATGTTTATCCTACGAGATCCTTGAAAACATGCATCCACATATCATGCATCATATCATGACAGGTTTCTCCCATACAGGTCTCCTTATCTTCCTTCTATTTATTTCAGTAAGATGGATATGGAACAAACAGTGAAAGATCTCCAAGCTCACAACACTCAATTCCAACAAATGTTTCTGGCTATGGCTAAGGGGCAAGAGGACCTGAAAGCTCTCCTTCTCAAAGAAAAGAAGAAAAAGTCCAAGAAGTTAGTAGGCGTCCTGAACTTGAGAAGAAGACCTAAAGCTCTAGATCTTTCAACTCCATCCAACATGGGGGATAGTCTTGAAGAAGACCACAATTTGGAGATTGATGAAGTTGAAGCTGACTACTCCGAGGAACAATATCCTCCCACTGATGACAAGTACAAACAGTTGGAGGATCTCCTCAGTGCTATGGAGATTCAACAGATACCTGGCTTGGATTTAGGAGACATGGGTTTGGTTTCTGGAGTGGTCATCCCGCCAAAGTTCAAAATCCCTACCTTTGCCCTGTACGATGAAATCTCTTGCCCTAAGATGCACTTAAAGTCTTATGTCCGCAAAATTCAACCATACACAACTGATCCAAAGCTTTGGATCCATTTCTTCCAAGAAAGCCTAATAGGGACTCAACTCGAATGGTTCTATCAATTGGAGAATTCTCGCATCCACACCTGGGAGGATTTAGCTGCTGCTTTCTATAAGCAGTATCAGTACAATGCTGATCTTGCACCAACTCGTGTGCAATTGCAGAACATGACCATGGGTTCCAACGAGAGCTTCAAAGGGTACGCCTAAAAATGGAGAGATCTGGCTGGTAGAGTGCAACCCCTTTTAACTGACAGGGAGCTGATTGACATCTTCATGGGAACTTTGACAGAGCCTTTCTTCAAACACTTGATCGAAAGCTCTTCAGCCGGGTTCACCGAGCTAATACTGATCGACGAAAGGGTTGAAGATGGCATCAAAAGTGGGAAGATTCAAGAAGCTACACCTTCTGATGCTCAGAAAAATCCCTACAATGGGAAGAAGGAGTCCAATGTTGTGTATGGTCAAAAGAGTCGTCATGACCAGCACGTAGGATCAATCTTGATCTCTAATCCTACGCCTGCTCAACAAAGGCAGGGGCATCGGCGTAAGGAGGCCGCGCCCAAAAGACAGTTCACCTACATCAACATGCCGCTGTCTCAAGCGCTACAACACTTGTTGAGGATGAATCTGATTGCATTAATAAGACCTCATCCAAACCCCAAAACTTCTTCTCCTAACTACAATCCTAATGCAACGTGTGCTTATCATTTTGACAGTCCCAGGCATGACACTAACGATTGTTGGGCATTGAAGTACAAGATTAAAAATTTGATTGACGCCAAGGAGATCGAATTCGACCCTCCGAAGACTCCAAACGTGATCACTACTCCTTTGCCAAATCATTGAGAGCAACTTGTTTCATTTTGAATTTTCAATTGTAATTTCTTTTGTTATTCAAACAATTATCTATTAATGTCGAACTTTGTTTCATTAATGCATTGCATATGTTTGTCTTGAATTCATCCATTTGTTTTCATTATACTTAAACTATGCTTTCTACTTTCTTTATGACATTTAACTCTTGCTAAAAGTTACAGGCCTTTAGAGGGAGGATGACGAAAACAATGCCATAATCTCATACAATATGCTTTTGAACAGACCTTGCTGACGATGTACAGGCATTCTTTCAAATCCTAAACACTGGAGTTATAAGGAAGATAATCCCTAGTCAACCCTTCTGGCCAAAGAAGTAGAAGTTTTTCTTTTTCACACAAATTGAAACCTTTAATCAAAACCTGGGGCATGGTAGTCTCTCAGTTAATTAAAACGCGCGTTTAGCCGCAAACTCTCATCTCGTAATACAACAAATGACGTCAAGAAACATTCCTTTGGAATCAAAAGATGGTGATGGTTCCCTATCACATAGGCAGTCATTATCTCTCAAACAAGAAAAACCCACTAAGTCAAAACCTACAAAGGAGACTTTAGAAAAACGGGGGCATCCCGCTGACTGTAATCTCAAAACAAGAACAGTCAGGCAAAAATTAGGGATAACAAATCAAAATAAAGAGGTCACTACAAATCCTCAACAACATGGAAAATGTTGCAAAAAATGACTGCCTTCTGATAAACAAAACTTGTCTGAACCATCACCAAAACGTCATTCTAGACTCAATTGGGGTTCAAACGCACAATTAACTGAGCTTAGGAATGAAGAGCATCATGAAGAACAGGTGGGTACAAATACACTTTGAGCCTTTATCCTTTGTTTCTTAAACCGTGAACCAAGCCACGTTACAACCCTTCAAAAGTCCTAATTGAAGCATGGGTTAGTTCGAAAGCATACTGTTACAAAAAGTATCCTGACTCCTGTAAGGCTTTACTCAAAATCCAAAGTTGAATTACAAACTTCTTTACTTGTTGAAAATGCATTTTTCAAAACTTCAAGACATGCATAAAATTTGCATTACTTGAATATCATTGTTTGCTTTTGGCTATTTGTTTGACAGCGGAGAAATTCACACAACGAATATCCAGTGAACGAAAGCTCTCTCAAAAAACAAAATCAATCCAAGAAGGATGATACTTCCGTTGAAAAAACTCCTATCAACAAGGGGACATGACATGTCACTATCCAGCACACCTGGGGCAGTCCAGTCAAGATTCCAAGAAATCTCTCAAGAGTTGCAGAGTAACCAGGGGCAAGTCTCCACCTCCGTCACTTGGGGCATTGAATGTCAATCCCGACAAAGGGTTACGTACAGTCAAACATTTCCCGCCAGGGATACAAACACTCGCTGCTAGGGGCAGTGACAAATCTCCCTAAAATCCTTCTCATAGGATGATTCCCCAGCAAGAGTTTAATCTCTGAAAACCTTTCCCCAGCTGAGACGACCTCAAGAGTCCTCGAGGACTTTCCCCAACGAAGTTGTCACCTCTCTAGAAGACCGACAACAAGGTTTATTTCCCCAACAAACTACAAATTCCCCAGTTTGAGTTTTCCTCTCCAACTACAACAAATCAAAGGACCACAACTCCCTTTCCCCAGTAGACTACTTTACAATCCTCAGCAAGTTATTGCAAAACCTGGACCCGACCAGATATCAGTTCAACTTTGACTCCCCAGTCGAGCAACGAACGACTAAGACTCCTAAACTCTTTTCCCAAGCAGGAATAAACATGCTCCCCCACAGAGTTTTCAATATCCCCCATCGGATTTCTCCTTAAACAACAAAACAGGAATCCCCAATGGAAACATTCCAAGCAAAGTTTGAAGACACACCAACTCTTCAACAACAGTCCAGGATTTAACGGTTCCCCGACATTTGTCGAGGATTTATTTTCCCAGACAAAAATACATTCATTAAACATTTCAAATTTCATACATCCTATTCACATGCATGATAAGTGCATACGACACCATCTCATTTATTTTGAGAACATCATGACATCACGCATTTCATACATCATGGCATTGCATACAACTAACGTTTTACCATTTTCAGGAAAAGGTCAATCAACAGATGGCTACCAACAACCTTTTCAAGTTCCAGATTAATACCTGTAACAAGCCAGGAAAACTATCTGTGGACGACTGATTGTAGATTAATACCTGTAATAAGCCAGGAAAACTATCTACCTGAAGAGATTGAAGATTAACACCTGTAACAAGCCAGGAAAACTATCTTTCTTTCTCAGGTCAAAGATTAACACCTAAAATCAGACATGACAACTATCTACTTGACCATTATTGAAGCAACCCTACACCGGTTCTTTCTCACTTCCAGATGAAGTTTTACACAGACTCATCATTGAATCTACCCTACACAAGTTCCTTCTCAATTCAAGATGCAATTTTACACGGACTCATCATTTAAGCAACCCTACAACGATTCCTTCTCACTTCCAGATGCAGTTTCACACGGACTCATCATCAGGTAACCCTACACCAGTTCCTTCTCAATTCATGATGCAGTTTTACACAGACTCATCATTGAAGCAACCCTACACCGGTTCCTTCTCACTTCCAGATGCAGTTTTACACGGATTCATCATCAGGCAACCCTACACAGGTTCCTTCCTTCCAAGATGCAGTTTTACACGGACTCATCATCAGGAAACCCTACACAGGTTCCTCCTTTCCAGATGAAGTTTCACACAGACTCATCATCAGGCAACCCTACATAGGTTCCTTCCTTCCAAGATGAAGTTTCACACGGACTCACCATCAGGCAACCCTGTACAGGTTTCTTCCTTCCAAGATGCAGTTTTACACAGACTCATCATCAGGCAACCCTACACAGGTTCCTTCCTTCCAAGATGCAGTTTCACGCGGAATCATCATCAGGCAACCCTACACAGGTTCCTTCCTTCCAAGATGAAGTTTCACACGGACTCATCATCAGACAACCCTACACAGGTTCCTTCCTTCCAAGATGCAGTTTCACACGGACTCATCATCAGGCAACCCTACACTTGTTCCTTCCTTCCAAGATGTAGTTTCACACGGAATCATCATCAGGAAACCCTACACATGATGAATTTTTACACGAACACATCATCAGGAAACCCTACACAGGTTCCTTCTCAAGAAATTTCAGATGCAGTTTTACACGGACTCATCACCAAACAACCCACCTTTTGATACAGTTCAGATACACTCCAGACATGGACGCAATTCTGATACTCATTCTTTCAACTTACAAATTACAATTCAACAAGCATTCTTGGATGGCATCTACAAGCACATCTCCAACAAGATTCTGTCACCTCTCCAAATGGCATCTTTAAGCCCATTCCTCCTATCATCGCATCGCCGAGTGCAAATTTCTGGGCACCCTAGTGTCTAATCATCTTCCACCTTCGAGTCACGAATGGCAAACCTCACCAATCTAACTCTTCAGGTTTAAGAAGATTGAACAGGGGCAGCTGTTGTACCCCAAAATTTTCCCTCTCATTTTTAAGGCTTTTCTCACAAGGATTCTCAAGGTTCAAGCTTGCACAAAGTACATTGGGATTTTCCAGCACCAGAATTAAAAGGAAACTGTCAAAAAGGGAGAAAACAGATAAAAATAACATTTTGATGAATTTGGAGGAAAATAGGTCTCCTTCGATTCAGCCCACTTCGATTGGACTTTGCACCTCCTTCGATTGCTCAAAAGTTGCTGCTAGCATGCCTCTTTCGTCTGGGCATGTGACTTCAAATAGGTCTCCTTCGATTCAGAAGGAAATGATCTTCATACCAGCTTCAATTGAGTTGTTGTTTCCCTTTGAAACAGTGTCCTTCGACTCAGGAATGTCCTTCGGCTCAGGAATGTCCTTCGACTCAGGAATGTCCTTCGACTCAGGAATGTCCTTCGACTCAGGAGTGTACTTCGACTCAGGAATGTCCTTCGACTCAGGAATGTCCTTCGACTCAGGAAGTAAAGGCCTCCTTTTGGTTTTCTTCAATTCAAAAAGTCAATAATCTTCTGAAAGCTTCCTTCGATTCAGAAGTTAATAACTTTCTGAAAAGGGCCATTCGAAGAACACACAGTTGGTTCATTCGAAGGACACACAACTGGTGAAAACGAATGCTGTGTTGTTCTAGTCTGTTCGAAAGGTGTAGAAAGATGGAGGGTTCGACTCAAAAGATCAAGTTGAACATTTAGACCCATAGGCTAGGCTACGTGTTTTCCCTTTTCGGGCCTCAAACCTATGACTCACTCTATACTTAATTGTTTATGTAAGATAAAATAGGCCTTTACCCATTTGTTGTCCAAGACCACTTGCACCTAATAGTATAATACTACCTTTTAGAAAAGTTTGTCTTGAGCCTTGCGCCTATTTTCCTTCAGAAGGAAGCAACCCATCTAAACCATTCATCTTGCTTTTATGGCACAAGTGGACACTTACTTTCCAGCTGAGCCTTATTTTATTATTTTTGCTCCCCAAGCTTCCCAAAAGCCTTTCTCTATAAATAGAGAGTTCATTTGCACAAAGAAGGGGAGGATCTTTGGACCAGAGGAACGAATCCCCCAAATTTTCTCAAACACAACAAAACTCTTAAGTTCATCAACAATTGAGAAATCACAAAAAACCCAGAATCACATTCATCTCCTTTGATTCTGAAGAACAACCACACTTTAGTCTCCTTCGAATCAAAGAAGCATCACACTTGCTTTTTTCTCTTCCTTCGAATCCAGCATTCCAAGCACAGCTATTGACCCCCTTTTTCGAATCCAGTATCCTGGGCCTCTACTCAAGGTCCCACATCCATTCAAGGCCTGAAGCAAGGTAAGTTATTCTTACCTTTGAACTTTTCGTTTCATGGCATAGTAATTTTTCCCTTTCGTTTGAAACATGTACATACCATTGTTCCTCTCGTTTCCACCCTTTTAACATATTTTTCAGAGCTAACCCTTTCGTTTTGCTTTCTGTTTACCTGAACTTGATTTAACTATTAAACTGTTTACAAGACAAATACTAGCATGGCCTCAGGCCAAGTTGCCATTTAATGCTTTAAATAAAAGAAACAGGAAACACGAAATAGGAAACGAAGCTTCTGGCTTCTACCCTTTTTCTCCAGGTCAAACAAAAGAGACAACCAGGAGGAAAACCATGTTGACTTCTAGGCCCAGGCGAAAAGCATGCCTTCACTGATTCCAGGCTCAGTCGAAAGGCATTCCTTCACTTCTTTCGACCTCTAGTCGAAGAAGGAAACAAGGCAGAACCAGAAGGCTTCGCCATGCACATACTTATCCAATCGAAGGCCATGACCTCACTGGTGCTAGCCCCAATTGAAGGAGGCCAACAGAATGCAAATTAAAGGGTGTTCCTGCCTGGGTCGAAGAGCTTATTTTCCTTTCTTTTATTTTGTTTTTGCCTTTATATTTTCTTGCCCTTCAATATGGTTGTAATAGTGTAGGATATTTATTTCCTGCATTTTTATTGCTTTGTACAAATGCTAGTAATTAGATGTGTATGGCAAGATAAAACCAACAAATAGACAACCCTAATCAAAGACTAAATGCCTGCAATCAAACACACTTGCACACATGCACCCTTAGGGAAATTCCACTTGTTGCCTTACAAAAATGACCATGTTATGCATATGTGATGTCTTAGCACAAACAAATAGAAAAAGATCATAGTCCCTCAATGTCGCTATCATAGTTTCCTTTCAAAATGATCTTAGTCCCTACAGAAAAGTGCTAAGTCATTTCACAACATTGCTATCATGGTCATACGATGACCCAACGCTCGTCCCTTCACATCCAACGATGGGGCTTCTTATCAAATCAATGGTAAGGTAGAAACATCTAAAGGAGGAGGAAAAACACATCTAAAACCTTTTGAGTAGGTAGATTACTTTTAGTTACTTGCTCAATTTCAAAATAAACATCCTTGATATTTTTTCAAAACAAACACACACACACACATTTCAAAAACATCTTACAAACATTGAAAACATTTTCAAAAGACAAACATCTTTGTATACATTCTTACGAACGAGAATCATTACAAAGATTACCTAAACAAATGGCCTCTTTTACAAAATACTTTCAAAACCACATCAAACACCATTTCAAACAAACCAAAGCAAGTGATCTAAGAAAATAAGTAAGAGCCCATGGAAAGCCATGGATGAAAAGGGTGCTAGCACCTTCCCTTTTCATAATCTACCCCCCGAACTCAAGAAAACATCTCAAAGGTCTTTCCTGTGCTTTTTCACCTTTCCTTTTGGATAAAAGAAAAGTCGATGGCGACTTTTGCTAACCGCAACATTTGCGAACACAAATGGAAAACCATCAAGTCAGTTCTCCCACCGTATCACACTGCTCATAGTTATAAAACTCGGTTGGGGAATGCAGATATCAACTTTCTGAAGGAACCTGTTGGGGAAGGAAATATAATGGGGGTGTATGTGATAATCACTTCGCTTCCAACTGTCTCTGCCCCTTGTACCATGCTGGAAAAAGTACATGCAGAGATTTTATGGATGGATCTATGTCGTGATTGTACTTGAACATTTATTTAATGAGTGTCAGGATGACATCCGTCTCTGGATCGTATCTGAACTGTACTTGAAACATGTGTTGAATGAGTGTCAGAATGACATCCATCTCTTGATCGTATCTGAATTGTATCTGAAAGTTGAATCTGGATGAGTATTAGAGTGGCATCCGTATTTGGAGCGTATCTGAATTTTATCTGAAAGCTGAATCTGAATGAGTATCAAAATGGCATCCGTATCTGGAGCATATCTGAACTGTATCAAAAAGCTGAACCTGAATGAGTATCAGAATGGAATCCGTATTAGGAGCATATCTGAACTATATCTGAAAGATGAATCTGAATGAGTATCAGAATGGCATCCGTATCTGGATCGTATCTGAACTGTATCTGAAAGCTGAATCTGAATGAGTATCAGAATGACATCCGTATCTGGAGCGTATCTGAACTGTATCTGAAAGCTGAATCTGAATGAGTATCAGAATGGCATCTGTATCTGGAGCGTATCTGAACTGTATCTGAAAGCTGAATCTGAATGAGTATCAGAATGGAATCCATGTCTGGAGCGTATCTGAACTATATCTGAAAGATGAATCTGAATGAGTATCAGACTGGTATTCGTATCTGGAGCGTATCTGAACTATATCTGAAAGATGAATCTGAATGAGTATCAGAATGACATTCGTATATGGAGCGTATCTGAACTGTATCTGAATTCTGGTGCTCTTGATGAATGCTGATCAAGGTATAAGTCTTCCCTTGATAGACAGGTGACAAGACATAATCGTAGGTTTTAAATCCCTAACTTTTGCTTGGACTGCCCTTTCCGGTTTTAAGTCCACCGGGATACCCTTTTTTGCCCAAGCCTCCCTTTCGGGTTTTCAACTTGCCGGGTGTACAGATTTTTTTCATTTTTTATCCCTAATTTTTGCCCGAACCCTTTTGGTTCGCCGGGATGCCCTTATTTTTACCTAGGTATGTCAACCTAGAAGATCTTTGTTATGCGTAGTATTTTCCGACTATGTCCACGCCTTCAGGATGTAGAGAGTTGTCACTATCCGTTGTGTTGTAGTACTGTCAAAAATGTTTTCTTGATGGCACATGATTCGTTGCTGGAATGCGTGCGTAATTCCCCAAGCGATTCAGATGGCGATCTTACCCTAGTTATTTGGCACTTTTGGAGAGACTGCCCCAGGTGTATTTAGACATCATGTCATGGCCCTTTCTTATGGAAGACCTGTTATTGGAAGTGTCTTTCTTGCTGAGGTGATTCTGTCCATTGAGAGGATGTCTGTTTATTGAATATCCATTGTGCGAATTTCTCTGCTGTCAAACAATTAGTCATATGCAAACAATGTCATTTAAAGAATGCAAAACTCATGTTTGTCTTGAAATTTTTTTGAAAATGTGTTTTGTGTAGTAAAATAAAATTTGCAAGAATGTGATATCAACTCAGGATTCGTAACAAAGGCTACAGGAGTCAGGATACCTTTGCAACAGTATGCTCTTAAACTAACCCATGCTTCAACTAGGACTTTTAAGGGTTATAACGTGGTCTGGTTCACGGTTCAAGAAACAAAGGATAAAGGCTCAAATTTTATTTGTACCCAACCCGCTCTTCGTGATGTTCTTCAGTCCTATGCTTAGTTAATTGCGCGTTTAGATCCCGATTGAGTATGGAATCTTTTCTCTGATACTTGGTGATGATTCAGAAATTGAACCTTTGTTTTGAAAATGTAGTCATTTTTGTAATCTTCTTTTTGTCGAGGATTTGTAGTAACCTCTTTATTTTGGTTTTCGTTATCCCTTCTTTTGCCTGAACTGTTTCTTTTGTGATTACAGTCAGCGGGATGCCTTAATTTTCTCTTAAGTCTCCTTCATAGGTTTTGACTTAATGGGATTTTATTTCGAGAGATAATGACTGTCTGTCTTGACGATTATATGAAACCATCACCGTATTTTGTTTTGGAAGGACGTCTTCGATGCCATTCATTGTGTACGAAGCGACAGATTATGACTGAATACGTCTCTAACTTAACTGAGAAAACTACCCTGCCCCAGGTTATGATTAAGGGTTTTAATTTGTGTGAAAAGAAAAACTCCTACTTCTTTGGATCGAAGGGGTTGACGAGGGATTATCTTCCTTATAACTCCACTGTTTAGGATTTGAAACAACGCTTGTACATCGTCAGCGGGGTCTGTTCAAAAGTATACTGTAGAGATTGTGGTATCATTTTCGTCATCCTCCTTCTAAAGGCTTAAAGTTTTTAATCGAGAGTTGAATATCACAAAAGGAAATTAGAACGCATTTCTGAAATAGTGAATACGAATGAATTGATTCAAGACAAACATGTGCAATGCATTGATGAAATAATGAGGTTGGATATGAATAAATGTTCAAACAAATCAAAAGAAAATCACACATTGAAAATTTTAATGAACGAAAAGCCTTCTTGTGAGAACTTGTCACTTCAGATGGTATGCCTTGGAGGGATGGCAAAAGAACTCAGCCTGACCATCTTGTACGAATTCTAGCACTCCTTCATGAATTTTATTTCTCAACACCCAACAACTGTTGGTGTCATGTCCAAGACTGTTGGAGTGGTACGCACATCTTGCATTTGGATTGTACCTTGGGGAGGCTATGTTGGGATTCTGAGGAGGGTGCCTTAACATAACCAACTTAGCCTTCAACATGTGTTGCAATGCGTGAGCCAATGACATGTTAATTTCGGTGAAGCGTCTTTCAGATGTATTCTTCTTATACCGATTTCCCCGTTGTCGTTGGAGAGGTTTTGGTTGGGCTTGTGATGTAGTAGTAATCTGGAAAGGTCTGTTCCCAACCTCTTTTCTCACTGGGGGCTGATTAATGCCTTGATCCATAATTTTAACTGTTTGTTTCATGGATCTGCATCCATCTTGGGGAAGCTTGTTGAGGAAGGCTCTTAGCCCTTCTTGTCCTCGAGCTAAGTTTTGGATAAGAGCCATCTGCCCCAGCATCTGGATTCTCATTTCTTCTACCTAAACTTGCAGTTGTTCCAATTGTTCACCCTTGTTGTTGTCAGGACGTTCCTTGGTCAGATTCCCGATGAAGAGTGTTTTCAGGTCTTCTTGCCCCTTGGATAGATTCAGGAGAAATTCCTTGAACTGGGCATCTTGAGCTTGGAGATCTCTGTTGTCTTGTTGGAGAGCCATTGCTGAAATAAACAGCGAGAACATGAGAGACCTGCTTTGAAACCTGCTTATGCAATGATATGTATGATATGTATGCAATGTTTTCAAGGATCTCGCGGGGTAAACAAGAAACTTTTAGAATTTGATTGTAGCTTGATTGAAGAAACTTCGTGTCATTGAGAGTCCTTCTTCAAGAGTCAAGCTCACCATATTGAGTGAGTCATAGCCACTGACTCAAGTTATCGCGTTTTGATCTCTAGACGGCATTGGCTAGAGGAAAATAAATCCCCTTGCCCCTTGCTAGACGTCTGATTTACCATAACCTGCATCACAAACCCTTGAGATCCTTGAAATGGTTAAGGAAATGTTAAGGCATGATGTTATGATGTGTATGCTATGTGTTTAAGAAAAAGTGCGAGGTGATGTAAGCAAGTATACCCGGCCAGAAATCCAAGTTATTGGATAAGGACGATAAACAAAACCTGCAAGGAATTCATGTTGTCAGATAATAAAACTGTGCAAGTAGTTCAAGTTGAAAGCACACAAGTCACACAAACAGCCTTAGGTTTAGGCTTGCATGAGGTCAAAGGAAATACCCTCTTGAAGTTTAGTTGGTTTCAACTTGTCCTAGAAAATGTAACCGGGTTCTAGAGGATCTCAATATCACTGACCATCCTCCATCGATCATGGTTTTAGCTCACGCAATCTTTTCTTGCGGCCGGAACTATCTCGAGAGTATGGTCTCAATGAGGGTAGCATCGAGTATCAACCAGTTCCCAGCTTTACACCGAGATCGGCTATCTCACTACTTTCTAATGGCCAAGTTGGGTGATTAAAGGTTCTAAGGTCAGTTGATGCTTAATGACACCACACATCGACCCCGTATTCTCCTCGTTTCTCCATAAGGGATACCGGTACCAACCAATGTGCCACATCAATGTAGCTACTGCTTCAACCGTATCGGTCTACGCCATACAGTTCCCTCACAGTCTATTGCTACTTACCTAAAAGGTATCCCTAGATCCGGGTTAGGATCTATAGTAACCCCAAACAGAACCCTCAACAATAAAGAAAACAAGGCAATCAAGATAAGCAAATATGATGAACTAGATCCTAAGGTATACCCCACTTATAGAATCCCCAGCAGAGTCGCCAGTTCTGTGGTACGGTGGCAGAACCGACTGTTTAATACTGGTTTGCGTTTTGAATTTTTTATTTGTAAAATGTCACGGTAAGCAAGAGTCGCCACCGACTTTTATTTCATCCAATCGGAAAGGAAAAAAGTACAGAAAAAAAAAATCCTTTTTCGAGATGTTTCTGAGTACGGGGGGGGGGGGGGGGGGTAGATTATAGAAAGGGAAGGTGTTAGCACCCTCTATCCATGGTTTTCCATGGGCTCTTAGGTACTTGCTCATCTTTTAAAAATTGCTTGTGTATGTGCTTTGTTTTGAAATAGTTTGACTTCGTGATAACCCTTGTATCAGTCCTCAAAGGTGTGACGAAGTTATTTTGAAAATTTGTTTGAAAAGTGTAAGTGTGAAAAGTTTTGACTTTGAGAAAGTACCTACTAGCATCTACCTACTCGAAAAAAGATTATTTCTATTCTTGTTTCCTTTAGACCGTGTTATCCCACTATTAGTGAGTAGGTAACCCTAGTCGTTGGATGTTGAGGGACTATCGAAAGGGACATAATGGTCATTGAAGGCAACATGTAAGGATACCTTAGCATTTCGAAGAGACTGTCATCATATATTCGTAGGCAACATCGAGGGACAAGATCATTTCTCGTAGGAAACTCGAGGGACATTAAGGGACCATGATCTTTATGATGATTTTAATCGAGGGTCTTTGCTAAGATATACCTACGTTTGAGGGACATGACCATTGTTTTCCGAGGCAACCAAGTGAGGAGTACCCTAGGAGTGAGCATGTGCATGTGTTTGATTTCATTTATTTAATCTTTGCACAATTAGGGTTTTTTACCGGGTTAATTTTCAATTAGTCTTTCCATACAATCTTATTAACATACATCTAAGCAGTTTATAGTTTGCGAAAATAAAATGCAGAAAGTTTAAAGTCCTAGCTATTACAAGGCTTTTGCAGATATATAATTATTTTGGACTGAAAATAAAAATGCGGAATTTAAACCCTAATTACTATTACAACCTAGGAGCAATTACATAATTAGAAAAAAATGCGAGGAAAGATAAATCTACGCTATTATACATTGATAATGCGACCTATACAATTTTTCTAGAAATTAAAATGTAAAAGAATAAATAAAAAGAAATTAATGAAAAAATTAAAACCGAAAATTCTAAGTTAATGTTTTTGGTGTTTTTTCGTAGAAAATAATTTTAAGTTAATTAAAAAACCTAATTCTAACTAATTTTAATAAAAAAAAGTTAATTAACATAATTTATTAATAAATGAAAAAAAGACAAAAGTTCAGTTACTAACTAAAACAAAAACTTAATCCTAATTTGTTAAAAAAATGGTTAATTAAAGGGTTAATTACAAAGAAAAAATTAAAACCTAATTGTTTAATAAAAAAAGGTTAATTTTGAAAAAAGAGTTAATTAAAAAAAACCTAAAACCTAATTAATTTTAATTAATAAAAAAAAGGTTAATTTTGAAAAAAAAGGTTAATTTAAAAAAAAAGGTTTATGTGTAATGATTAATAAGAAAGAATTAAGTTTGTCAAAAAATAGATAGGGGAAGAAACATTAATGAAAAATAGGGTTAAAAAATAAAGATAATGCAAATGTCATGGGTGGTTGTTGAACCAAAAATTAATTTAAAACCTAAAATTAAATTAAAAAAAGACCTAAAATTAATTATTCGAGTTTAGGAGGAAAAATCAAAGTTTTGTGAAAAATATTAAGTTTTACGAAAAAAAAAGTTTTAAACAGAAAGAATGAAAATATGTAAAAGGATAAATAGAAAGGAAGAAAACCAAAACCAATAGGGGTGGTTGTTGAACCCACGCCCTTAACCTTCTCAGGATGTCTGCCTCGCCATGCATTGGTGGTTGTTCTATTTTGGCCATTAGTGCTTTGGCCTCAACATTCTATAATGAACCTGCATGAGACCTTGTCTAAATCTGCAGTGTTGAATCTCATGAATACATTAAATAAATTACTATATATCATGAAATACAAATAAAGCAAATATATGAAAAAAAATTTAATGTTAAAACCGGTATGACATATATGAATGATTATACCCTTTTGATCATGGAGATCAAACAAGCCTTACCCTTACTGGAGAAGTAGTGAGATGAATGCTTCTATGCTCTTTTGATCATGGAGATCAAACCAGCCTTACCCTTACTGGAGAAGTAGAGAGATGTGGATTTGTAATAAGGATTTAAAAGTTTTAGGGTTCTTGAAAGAATTTGATATTCTGACAGCGTTGTGGCAAAGGTTTTTTTTCGTTTTCTCCTCTTTGTGTGAAAAGAATGAGATTATATAATGGAAATTAGAGAAAAAAATGGGCTTTGAATGTGCAATTGGGCCTCCAATGTTCACTTGAGTCCGTCACGTTCCAGGCTAAATCGCAGGGGCTTAAGTGTAATTTTTGAAATTGAAATGTCAAAATAAAATGTAGCCGACATCGAGAACTAACTCATGTCCAAAAATGGACTCAATCAGATAAACGGTGAATTAATTATGAATTTTTGAAGTTTTAGCTCAAATAAACTTATTTTGGGCTCCACTGTCGACTCTAACACGGTCTTCAATAAACATATGGTATTGATCGGAGCATAACCCAGTCTCAACTTTGGAAGAAAAGTTGTAGATCTCTGAATCAGTGACCTTGTGTAAAAAGATGGGCTCGATCCAATAAAAATTGACCGAGTTATGAATTTTTGAAGTTTTGACCCAGATGAAATAATATTCAGCATTCAGGATTTTCGGCGCGCCACGCGCACTCTGAGCAAAAAAAGAAGGCCTTTTGGATACCGTTCGAACTTAATACGTCATGTGAAATATTAGCCAACTCAATTTTTGAAATATTGGCGCCGGAACCAGCTCGATACGATGAAAATCAACCAAGTTATGATTTTCTGAACATGATGCAAATAAACTTCTGTCACAAAATTTATGTACGAAAATACTTGATAAATCCGCATTTTTGAAGACCTTCTGATCGAAATTGGCTTCCAGCCATGAGAAATGAAAATGTAGATGACGCCAAGACGGAATTTTGGCCACCAGAACGGGTTCAAAACAAGCCACGATCTTTAAGTTATAAATTTTTTAGTGCGTAAAAACTGCACTTTCAGCACACTTTTTCACCACATTTCTTCGAGAAAACTCACACATTCGGAGACCTTCTTTAGAGAATTGACTCTTGAGCCAAACCTGAATTTGAGAATACATTATCTGAGATATCTTGGCGAAAGAACACCTAATATGACGCGTTGGGTTGGACTTGTGAATCTTTGAATCCCGAATCGTTGCAAAACGGCAAACCGATCTTCACCACGGAAAATACTCTGAGAATATCCATTGACGAAATAAACGTCACTTGTAACCTGAAGAAGCTTGATAAATATACTTTTATTCCATAACCATAAAACCAATAATATGCGTGTATGAAAAGAGGGCAAATTTTGGGGTACAACAGTTATCATCAACAATTTCCAGCAGGTCCAAGATTAGTTCCTGAAACTAAACAGAGTAATTATCTGTGCAGCCTAATGCGGTCCTACACAGACTCATCAAAGAAACCTTACCCAGGTTCCTCCTGAAGTCTACTCAGACTCATCACAAAGTAGCCTTACCCAGGTTCCCTCTGAAGTTTTACCCAAACTCATTTCGAAGTAACCCTACGACCCAGGTTCTTCTCATAACCCTACTATCCAGGCTCTCATTTCAAAGTAAACCTACGACCCAGGTTCCTTCTCATAACCCTACTATCCAGGCTCCCATTTCTAAGTAAACCTTATATCTAGGTTCCTTCTCATATCCCTACTATCCAGGCTCCCATTTCGAAGTAACCCTACTATCCGGGTTCCTTCTCATAACCCTACTATCCAGGCTTTCATTTCGAAGTGATCCTACTATCCAGGTTCCTTCTCATATCCCTACTATCTAGGCTTTCATTTCGAAGTAACCCTACTATCCAGGTTCCTTCTCATAGCCCTAATATCCAGGCTTTCATTTTGAAGTAATCCTACGACCCAGGTTCCTTCTCATAGCCCTACTATCAAGGCTTTCATTTCTAAGTAACCCTACTATCCAGGTTCCTTCTTATAGCCCTACTGTCCAGACTTTTATTTCGAAGTAACCCTACTATCCAGGTTCATTCTCATAGCCCTACTATCTAGGCTTTCATTTCGAAGTAACCCTACTATCTAGGTTCCTTCTCATATCCCTACTATCCAGGCTTTCATTTCGAAGTAACCCTACTATCCAGGTTCTTTCTCATAGCCCTACTATCCAGGCTCTCATTTCGAAGTAATCCTACGACCCAGGTTCCTTCTCATAGCCCTATTATCCAGGCTTTCATTTCGATGTAACCCTACTATCTAGGTTCCTTCTCATAGCCCTACTATCAAGGCTTTCATTTCGAAGTAACCCTACTATCCAGGTTCCTTCTTATAGCCCTACTATTCAAGCTCTCATTTTCAAGTAACCCTACAACCCAGATTCCTTCTCATAACGCTACTATCCAGGCTTTCATTTCGAAGTAACCCTATTATCCAGGTTCCTTCTCATAGCCCTACTATCCAGGATTTCATTTCGAAGTAACCCTACTATCCAGGTTCCTTCTCATAGCCCTACTATCCAGGCTCTCATTTCGAAGTAACCCTACGACCTAGGTTCCTTTTCATAGCCCTACTATCCAGGTTCTCATTTCGAAGTAACCCTACGACCCAGGTTCCTTCTCATAGCCCTACTATCCAGGCTTTCATCTTGAAGCAACCCTACTATCCAGATTCCTTCTCTCTTATCTCCAGACAACAATTTACAATGTTGTAAGACTTGGACCCGATCAGATACAATCGATTTCACGCTTCCCCAGTAAGTCACTGTGCAACCTAGACCCTGACCAGATATACATCTTACTTTCGCCTCATCAATCAGGAGTTAACTCCCCAATAGAGTAATGGACAACCGAAACTCCTATACTCTACTGCCCCAGACATAAGTCAACATGCCCCGACAAAGTCCTCCTCAACGGATAATACGAGAATTCTCGCAAAGGAATCTCTTATGCGACCAATATTTTCTCTGGATGGCATCTTTAAGCCCATCCCCGACAACTATCCGTCTCTTTCCAAATGGCATCTGTAAGACCATTCCCGATACCACCAATTGACACTCACTTCATACGAGTGCAAATTTATGGGCACTCTAGTGTTCAATCATCTTCCACCTTCAGATCATGAAAGGCAGACAAGCCAATCTACATCCTCAGGTTTAAGAAGATTGAACATGGGCAGATGTTGCACCCCAAAATTTTCCCTCTCATTTTACTCAGCACATGCCCATTGACATCCTCAATTTGCTCAAGGTTGCCCAAGAGTTGACCAGACAAACTCTCTCCTAAGACAATGTGTCTCAAATTAGGGTTTCCATTTTCATCAGTATGGGTGTACTCCAAAGGCCTCAAATGCTTTCCATGGTCCTAATATGCTCTCAAGATCATCCATGTCAAGTTTCATGCCTTGCACAAGAAGTTTGCTCAATCAACTGCTCAAATGCCTAGAAATCAACTATACTAGGTCAAAAGTCAACTTTGGCCCACATACAGTCAAACTTCAAGATTTTTGGTCAACATCAACATTTTGAAGTGACTTTCATCATTTTATCAAGGGTTGATCATGATACCTCAAGGAATGCTCCTAATTCATCAAAACTCAAAAGTTGCTAAATTAGGGTTTCTTAGGAAAAGTCAACCAAAAAGTCCAAGAACACCTCTCTAGGGTTAAAATTGGAAGAGATATGCCTTATCAAAGTTGACCATTTTTGCAAAATTGCCAAAAGTCAAATGTGCTCAAAGATGCATTTTTTTGTCAAATGGTCCTAACTTTTATGCTCGCACCTCACTCATAACATGGTCCACGACCCAAATATTCACCCACACATTTTTTGCTTCATTTTTCATTTTATTTTGATTTTTTATTAATTAAAAATTAAATTAAATCAAATAAATGACAACTAATAGCAAAGATTTGTTTTAATCTAATTTTTGGACAGGATCACAAGCTAATTATGTTGATATATCAGGATCAAATCGAATCAAGGTGGATTGACACAAGAATGGCATGATTAGGCCTAATTTGGAAACAAATCATACAAGGAAGGAATGAGATCAAATCTTCAAAATTTTCAAAGATACATGTAGTTTTTATAACCCTAATTCATTCAGGGATATATATTGAGCAAGGCCAGGCACGAAACAAAGGGCTAGCAGTCGTGGAAAGCACAAAGAAGAACTCAAATTTTTGGCAAACATTGGTGAATTGGATTTCAGCATAGAGACTAATTCAAAGCATTCCAACACTCCCAATCGCATCCTGGAGCATCTCTGAAGCTAACTGGATCAATTTCAAGTCCTTTCACGCCTAGAAACGCATGCTACAACTCACACGGTTTACTCCTTATTTTCAAAATCGATTACAGTAATTCATGCATCATCAACGCATTTGACTGATATATTTGTGATTGTTGAGATGTTTGAAACATGACTGACTGATTTAATTGAATTTTTTATGCCTGTATATGCATTTGCCATGGCTAGGGTTTTGGTGTTTGTTTTAGGGTTTTTGTCCACATGTAAAATTAGACCACGAACAGGGCATCATAATGATCGTGTCATTAAGACCAGTTGAATTCTGGTCTTTAAATTCATTTATCATGTGTATTTTTTAATGTTTGAAGCATGTAGGTTTTAGTTACAGACATTGTCCGTGGGTATAGGGTGAACATCTAAGATGACGAACAGAAGGAAGAAGGCGGTGATTTGTCACCACCTCACTGGTCCATTCAAACTGGGCGTGCATTTTCTATTTTACTCACTAATCCGTTTTGTTTTCATATAATATTGTTTGTTTTTATTATAATAACAAAAAAGAGCAAGTGGCCCAGTGGCGAAGCACGCATGGTATGAGTGGGAGGACCTGGGTTCGATCTCAAGTCCTAGCATATTTCATTTTCTTGTTTTCTTTCCATAAATTATGTGCATCATCCTCTCAAACGCCTTCCATACGCCATCAACATCCAACCATGGGATCCATGATCAATCAGATCCAACGCCTCCTTCAATGAAGGATCATGGTATACTCTCAAGTCAGCACCACATGGGATCAAATGTTGAATGGGCTGGTTGGCTTCATGGGCCTGGATAATTTCACAATACACCCCCTTCAGCAAACAGGCCCATTCTATCTTTTTTGTTTTAATTCTTTAAATTATTTTTCTAACTATTCTTTTTTTTTAAAGAAATAATATCAAATTATTTCTTTTTATTATTAAATCATGAAATCACAAAAAAATACTAAAAACCATTTTTTCATAAAATGTTTATTTTCTTTAATTAATTAATTAAATTAAAAATTAGGATAATTTAACTTTTTTTTGTAATTAAAATGAATTAGAAACTAGGGTTTAATTTTGTATATAATTAATTTTTTCTTCAAAAAATAACTTAAATATTTTTCTCAATTAGACTTTTAGGTTTTATAATTATCCTCGCATTTAATTCGTCACGCGCATTTTAATTACTTTTTTTTTTATTTTTGTAATTGCATCGAGTTTGTAATAGCTTTAATTAGGTTTTAATTCTGCCTTTTATTTTACAGTCAAAAATAATTTTGTATCTGCGAAAGCCATGTAATAGCTAGAACTTTAAACTTTCTGCATTTTAATTTCCGCAATTATAAACCGCCTAGATGTATGTTAATAGGATTGTATGGAAAGACTAGTTGAAAATTAATACGGTAGAAAACCCTAAATGTGCAAAGACAAATTAATTGAAAAAATTCACTCGCACATGCTCACTCCTAGGGTTTACTCCACTCCGGTTACCTTCGATTAAACGGTCATAAAGTATAGGGTTTATTAGAGGTCGTCCTCTAGCCCCGAAAGATCTAAATGATCCATTAGGATGTTTCCTCGGAAAAGATCTTTAAGGCTTTAGGAAGATTACTAAAATTCCCTAACATTGCTTTTGAGATCGTATCTGTACCTTTCGAACGTCCCTTAAAAACTCCAACGATGGAGCTACCTATTCCTTAATAATGGGATAGAATTGTCAAAAGGAAAATGAACAGACTTTTTCGAGTAGGTAGATTAACTCTTAAGTACTTGCTCAATCAATCAAACAAAACTTTTCACACAAACACTTTTTTAAAACAATTTTCAAAACAACTTTGTCACACCCTTGAGGACTGATACAAGGGTTATCACAAAGTAAAACTTTTTTTCAAAACAAGCACACACACAAGCAATTTTAAAAATTAGCAAGTACCTAAGAGCCCATGGAAAACCATGTATTGAAAGGGTGCTAACACCTTCCCTTTCTATAATCTACCCCCCGTACTCAGAAATATTCTCGAAAAAGGTTTTTTCTATTCTTTTTCCTTTTCCTGATTGGATAAAATAAAAGTCGGTGGCGACTATTGCTCACCGTGACATTTGCGAATATAAAATGCAAACCAGTATAACAGTAGGTTCTGCCACCGTATCATAGGGGAAAATTGTCAAAATTAGGGTTTTTATTGGGAATGACTGATTAGTGACTTTTGACCTAGTACATGACCTAATGGCTTGAAATATGATCTCAAAGACTCAAAAACAACATGTTGACCTAATTTCATTGTTCAAATCATTTCTCAAGGTCAAGGGATTGATAGTTGAAAAATTGGATCAACTGATGAAAAGTCAACTAATACACAAAAAGTCAAATTTTGACTTTTTGATCAACATTGAATTTCAAAGATCAAAATTCGTCAAGACATTAAAAAATATCAAACTTGGTCAACAAAAATAAAGAAAATCCATAAAAAGTCAAAGTTTCAAGACTTAGAAAAAAATTCTAAGTGTTTTTAACCTTGATAATTTCATTACCTAATGATAATGTTTCACCAAGATGCAAGATGATTCAAGGAAAACATTTAACATAAAAGTTGTAGCTCTTGATGAATTCTACAACTTTGGCCCTTAGGGTTAATATCCAAAAAATGCTTAGATTTGAAGATATAGGCTCATGAAGTCATGACCTTTTTACTAAAACACTTAGTGAAATTTTCATCAAGTTAGGCAATTTTTTTGTCCTAACTTCTTGGCCAATTTTCACCAAGTTCCAAGATGATTTAGCCAAAGTGGTCAACATAAAGTTTGTATAAAATGTTTCAAGCTTTCCAAAATGTCCAAGAACTTAAAGAGATCATTCTTGAGCTAAGAGAATCGAAGAGAAGAAGTTGGGCATCCATTCTTGAATTATAGGTCATTTTCATGAAGAACACTTGATCCAATCTTCAAGCATGCTGCATAATCTTACTTTGCAGGCCTTCAAACTTACAAATCACTCAATAATTAAATGTTTACACAACTTATTGAGCCATTGTCCAAGAATTTGAGCCATTGTCCAAGTGATTAATCCATTTTTGGCACAAAGGTAACATTGCCATTTTGGGAAAACCAACTTTAATCACAATGTCAACTTCTTGAGCTTTACACTTGTTCCTTCTGAACACGCACAATCTCAAAGCTAGAACCAACTTGTCTAGAGCATGTTAACCACCTACAAGCCCTTGTACTTCACATTGAAACTATGCATTTCAAGGTTGCTTCAAAAATAAGTTTCAAAACCATAACATGTGATCTCTTGGATCTGATGTTCTCATTCTCTCCAACCTTTCCCTATAAATAGAGACACTATTTTGAAAGCAAGACACGATTTTTACAAGCCCTTGAACTCCCTCAAACTCCCTGAAACTTAGAACTTGCACACAAACCTCCATTGTTTCATATTCTGACCATAAACTTTGTAACACGGTGGGAGAACTGACTTGGGTGTTTTGCGTTTGATCACAATTATTGCGGATAGTAAGAGTTGACACCGACTTTTCTTTTATCCAATAAGGAAAGGCTGAAAAGAACAGGAAAGACCTTTCGAGATATTTTCTTGAGTTCGAGGGGTAGATTATGGAAAGGGAAGGTGTTAGCACCCTTTCATCCGTAGTTATCTACGGACTCTTAGTTGCTTGCTAGATCACTTGATTTTGTTTGAAAGTGTGCTTGTGGTTTGGGTTTTGAAAGTATTTTGAAAAGAATGTCTTTGTAACGGTTCTCGTCTCTATAAGAACGCGTACACAATATTTTGACTTTTGAGAAATGTTTCAAAGTGAAGTGTTTGGTATAAAAAACGTTTTTGTTGTGAGCAAGCGAGCAACTAGGAGCATCCTACCTACTGAAAAGGTCTTAAATGTTCTTTTCCTCCTCCTTTAGATGTTGCTATCTTACCATTGATTTGGTAAGAAGCCCCATCGTTGGATGTGAAGGGACATACGCGGGTCAATCGTACAGTCATAGAAGGAAACTTGTGAGACGCTTTAGCAATTTTTCATAAGGGACTAGATCGTTTTATCAAAGGCAACATCGAGGGACATCGAGGGACTACGATCTTTTTTATCGAAGGGTCTTTGCTAAAGCGTCCTATATTGGAGGGACATGACTGTGTTTTCGAGGCAACAAGCGAGGTTACCCTAGAGGTGCGCGTGTGAAAGTGTGTTTGATTCAAGTTAAGTTGTTCTTTGATTAGGGTTATCTAGCGATTGATTTTATATCTTATCATACACGCCTAATTACTATACAGTATAAGGAAAACAGTAAATTGCGAAAATTAAAATTCTGCGCTATTAGAGAGTTTTCGGGAATGGGGGCACAAATTCAAAAATGGGGATGGATCAATGCGATTAAAAGTCCAAATAGGCAATTAATACAATCAAATCAAATCGAGTAATTAATTGAAACTACAACAAACCTATGAAGTAAAAATTAATTAACAAAGTAAAAATATGGAAATAAAATTCTAGGTATTTTGCTTGAAAAGTTTGGAAAGAAAAATAAAATTCTATTCTATTAAATAAAATAATTAAATAAATAAATTAAATCAAATGTATATTTTTTTTCTTTTAGTATTTTTTTATTATAAAGAAATTAAACAAACAATTTAAGACTAAAGAAAAAAAGTTAATTAATAAAAATATTTAACAAGTCCTAAACTAAACTAATTAATTTATTTTGAAATTTATATTTTTTATTTAATTAAAATTAAAAGGTATTAAAGATTAAATTAAATCTAAACTAAAATCATTAAGATAATTCTAAACTAAACTTAAAATTTTAAATAATTAGATTAAATATAAATTAAGAACTACTAAATCAAACACAAGAGGAGGTATGAAACAGAAAACTGAAGGTGCTGTCATGATTTTCGTATGGGCTTTTGGTTAAAAGCCCAAACATTTTTTTTTGGTTATTTTGTCTAATAGCAAAAGAAGAAAATGATGAAAAGATTAAAAAAAAAACAAAACGTCCCAGGGGGACTCGAACCCGGGACATCAAGCTTCCAAACCCACGCGTTCACCACTGCTCCAGCTGACTCATTCATTTATGATGGCACTTTAAAAATACCAAAGCTTAAGAATTAAATAATTTTTGGATTAAAAAAATGGTGGGCCTGGGCCGAACCGGGTCGACCCAGGGTCCACCTCTGTTGTAATCACAGACGGGTTGATGAAACCCTAGGGGGAAAACAAATGAGGCAGCGCCTCCTCCATGAAAACAACAGATACAAGCAAAAGAAAAACTCCCTCTGTTCTCAAACCTCCGGCGCCGTTCATAACTCAAACCTCTCCTCTGACGACCTTCTTATTTGATCAACAGAGACCAAGGTCGCCACCACAACATCCATTAGCATTACATCTCCGTCTCAATCCGCTTTCTCTCATCGTCAAGACTCTTTTTTCCAGGATTCAAAATCCTCGCCTCCGTACAAGACCACCGCCGTCTCATAATCTTCAATCACTTCCGTCTCAAAGCATCGCTGTCGTGTCTCCTTTATCTCGCTCTTCTCTCAACACAACGACGACTTCATCCTTCTCAATTCGCGATACTTGTCAACAACATTTCATCACCGTCTCAGTTTCAAATCATTTCAACAGAAAAGAAAAGCATATTATATTAATGAAAGGGATTACGAAGTATTACCTACCAAAGAATAGTCTGGTGCTCTTGATTGACGACGAGAGAGACAAAGAAAACCAAAGACACTGATGTAAATTTCAAGTAAAAACTCAATCTCATATGTTCTTGATTCAGGGATTTCCACTTTTCCACGAGCTCATTTATGATTGTTGCCACTGTGTGATGTGCAAAGAGATATTTTTGAAATTGTTCTCCATTGTTGATGAGAAGCAGATGGTGAAGGTTGATGATGTTGTTGTTGCTTTTGAGCGAAATATTCTGAAAAGGATTAGAGTTCTTTCTGAGGTGAGTTCTTTTCCTTTTGTATTTTTTGGTCAGTCTTCTCTTGCAATTAAATCATGAATGATCAGAGGATTAGAGAGAGTTTTCTGAGTTTCTTTTCTCTCTGTGTGATTTCTGTGTGTACTCTACTCTTCATTGAGTATTGTTGGTTTCTGATGTATTTTTGTTGTATGGGTATGATTTGTGAAGGGTCCGGTTTTGAGAGATTGAGTGGTGAGGTCCTTTTTCTGGTTTTTGAGATAATTGGTGTTATAATCAATCTGAGAATGGATCTGTATGGAAATGTTATATTGGCAATTTTTGGTCCTCTTTTTTCTCCCTCTAATTGAACAATGGCTGTTATTATATTGAGATAAGGGTGAAAAGTGGGGGAAAAATGTTGAGTTTTGAACTGTTTTGGCAAATTGTTTTAAGGCTTTGTTCACACAATTTCCTTTAACCATTTTGATGTAATTCTTTGTTAGTATTTGCAGTGAACAGCAGAGCCATTTTTGTCTGGTTTTGACTATTGAATAGCAGGTTTTGACAGCAATATGCAGGGGCTGTTTTGCAGGGTGTTTGAACTGTTGTATAGGCTAGGTGATATCTTTCTGTCTCTTTCCTCTTTATCTTTCCATGATGCAAAGCAATTGTGCCTTTTTACATAATTTTTGAAGGATTTTCCATTTAGGGAAATGATGACATAAGGTCTTTGGCTATGAACTAGTGCTAGCTGTTTTTATATTGGATGATTTTTATTTGTTTTAGCTATTGCGCTTGTTGTTTTGTGTTTATGTGCTTGGAAGCTTGGCTGCAAGTCTATCTTTTGTTTACAACAGTTGTTTTCCTGCTGTTCTGCTGCTATATGCTGTTGTTGGCTGCTTTGTTGTTTGCTGTTGTTTAGGATGCTATTGTTGTGCTGGTTTGCTTCTTCCTTGGTGCTTTGCTGCATCTGTTTTTGTACTTGGCAGTTTTAACTTTGCTTTTGCAGTAGGAAAACATTTGCGAATTTCTATTCCCTTTTGTGAACCAAAAAGATCAAACTTTTTGTGATTTGCAAAAGTAGGAGATAGTCCATGATTAAAAACAAAACCTTTTAGTTCTGATTCCAAATGCAAATCCTAATGATGAGCTTTCTTGTTTAACAAATCAATCTTGCTTCAATTTTTCACATGTTGATTGTTTGCTAATTTTTCTTTCTTTTGTTACATGTACGAGCAATTGGATGGAAAGCGAGGTTGAAAGGCGTAGAAGCCAAGGCGAGAAATGGATGATTTTCTTGGAGATAAAGCAAAAGAAAATTGAAGAAGCGATATTTCTTTTTTTTTTTGTAAACAAAACACTTGTAGTTTGTATTGTAACTTGTAATTTTGTAACATAAATTGATGGAACTTGAAGTTTGTAAATCTCTTGTAGTAATGTAACAACTTTGAATGATTTGCGAGATATAAACTCGAAATTTCCTCATGGAAACTCATTTGTCTCAAAACTTGTAGGAAATTGACACATTAGTGAATCAACGGGATTTTGAACATGTATTGAGTGAAGTTTGTTTGATAATATTGAATATGTTTTGAACTTTGTATACCCTTTTGATTCCACAAAACTTGTACTCAAAATGGAACATGCATGCCATGCTCGATTCAAATGGAACTTCATTGCCAAACCTGAATTCAATCTCTTGATGATAAAACAAAATGCTTTAAGAATATTCATCAATCTTGTAAAAATTAACGACTTCAACATGAAAATCATAGTCCTGAGAAAACAATTGTGGTATGAATTAAAATTATGAGTTAAGAACATTCTAAATCAAGCAAATGACCTGTGATGATTCGATAACTTTCAAAGTCTTCCAAACACAATTTTCCTTTGATCTTTGAAGATAAACTTGTAAACGTCATCACTTATGACAATATGCAGAAATAATCATCTCAAGATCTCAGAATTTGAGGAAATCACAATTCTTAGAAGTCAGGCGACAATTACTTAAAGTCTATGAAGCCACTTCTAAAGTATTCGAATTTTGGTGATCTTCCGCACGTAATCAGTTCTTGATTTGTGAAGAGAAATTGTAGGTGACGTTAAAGAGAGTCATACACAAAAAGAACCACTCAAAAGTATTGAATAATGAAGAAGTTACAATCATTTGAACTTGATCTCGCAAAGGTTGATTTTTGGGTCAATGTAGTCATTTTTCAGTCATATCAACCATCGATTGAGCAAACTTGCAATGCAAAGTTTTAAAACTAGCCCGAACATTCTTGAGGAGACATGAAGATCTATGAAGACCATTTGAAACCTTGAAGACTCAATTTTCTTTGAGAAATGCCAAACCCTAATTGTTGACTTACTGCCTAGGAAGAGAATCTGTCTGATCAACTTCTGCTCAAAATTGAGTACTCGAGAAACCCTAGGATAGTATCTTGAATGAAAAATGGGAGGGTAAATTTTGGGGTACAACAGTTGCCCCTGTTCAATCTTCTTAAACTTGAAAAGTGAGATCGGCATGTCTGTCGTTCGTAGCTTGAAAATTGGAAGATGATTGAACACTAGAATGCCCAGAAATTTGCACTCGATGATGTCTTGATTGATTGTGTAAGGAATCGGCTTAAATATGCCATTTGGAGAAATGATGGAGAGTTGTCGGAGATGGGCTTATAGATGCATCCAAAGGTGATTGTTGACAGAAATTAGACTAAGTCTAAACTTGACTTCAATTAGAAAAGAATAAGAATAAACCTTTGGTCGATTTAAACTGAAACTAGCAGAAGTCTTGAATGTTGTTTGACTGGAAAGAATCAGAATAAATCTTGGAGTGATTTATCTAAACCAGAGAAAATGTCTATTTGGAAAGTATCAGGATAAACTGTTGAGAGGTTTAAACTTAACCAAAATAGGTCTTGGGTATTCTTTAACTTGAGAGAATCAGAATATATCTTTGAGCTATTTATCTGAACCAGAGAAAGTGTCTACTAGGAAAGAATCAGAATACACTGTTGAGAGATTTAAACTGAACCAACATGGGTATGGAGAAGAATCAGAATAAATCTTAGAGTGACTTATCTGAACCAGAAAATATGTGTGCGGGAAAGAATCAGAATAAACCGTTGAGAAATTTAAACTGACCCAGTAGGGGTCTGGAGAAGAATCAGAATAAATCTTGAAGTGACTTATCTGAACCAGAGAAGATGTCCGCAGGAAAGAATCAGAATAAACTGTTGAGAGATTTAAACTGAACCAGCAGGGGTCTGAAGGAAATATTTTTTATGTAGATGGTCAACTGGTCCTTTCTCGGGAATTGATCTATAATTGATTTGTCCACAAATAGTTGTCCTGTCGGAAATTTGTTAATGATAATTTTCTGTTGATTGATCTTTCCTGAAAAGGTTAAGAGTTATTTGTATGCGATGCCATGATGTATGAAATGCATGGCATGAGACTGCACTATATACATTTGTGTTGTCAATGCTATGACGTATGCATGCAATGTATGAACATATTAATTATTTTGCTACAATGTTGCTGGACTCAGGGAAAATAAATCCTTGAGTACTGCTGGGAATGTAAGTCTTCATATTTTGAAGTTGAAGCATTGATGGATGAGTTTCCATTTAGAGAAATAAACTCTGTTGGGGAAGGGAAACGCCGTGCATTTCTTGTGGACTTCGTGAGATCCTGTTGGGGAATCCTGAGAAGCTGGGAGACTTTCGCGGGGGAATCTTTGGAGCGGTAACTAGAAGTTTTGCTCCGTCGAGGATATGAGAGCACCTGATACCATTAGGCTGTATACTGGAGATACGCTAGTGATCCTGTAGCAGGATGTCCTTGTTTCTGCTCCTGCTGGAGAAATTACTTGCGGGGGTTGTAGAGCAGTCTACTGGGGAAGAGGAATTGTGGTCCCTTGATTTATGATAGTCTGGGAAGCAAATTCAAGCTGGGTAATTTTGTCATTTGTTGGGGAAATAAACCTTGTCGCCAATCTGCCGGAAGGGAGCTTTGGACAAAAACTCCATAAGGCTTTTAACTCAATTAAGACCAGCTCAGCTGGGGAACGTCAGAATAATTCTAAGCCTTGATGGTGCCTGAGGAGATATTGAACGAGTATCAGAATGATATCCATATCTGGATTGTATTTAAACTGTATCTGAGGAGAGTCTGGAATAAACGTCAGAATAAATCTGTATTTAGATTGTATCTGTATTGTATCTAGAAGAGGCTTTTGAATAAGTATCATAATGAATCTTTGTCTGGATCGTATCCGTACTGTATTTGCAAGAGAATATAAAATGAGTATGAGAATGAATCTGCATGAAAATTGTGTTTGTACTGTATCTAAGGAGAGTCTGGAATAAATGTCAGAATAAATCCGTATTTAGATTGTATCTACATTGTATTTAGAAGAGGCTTTTGAATAAGTATCAGAATGAATCTTTGTCTGGATCGTATCTTTATTGTATTTGCAAGAGAATCTGAAATGATTATCAGAATGAATCTGCATGTAGATTATGTCTGAACTGTATCTAAGAAGATGGTAAACTTATTGGCAATCACCCTCTGTTTGGGAACTAGTGTGATGTGTGCATTTGTTGGGAGAAGATCATAACTCCTCTGTTCGCTGGTGAGTTTGACTATGTCATCGACTGGAGGATGCCCCACTTTTGTTTAAGGATGCTTCTGCACTTATCGGGGATAGCCTTGTGACTCTGACGACTTCACCGCGGATCACCTTATGAAGGGTACTTTGTGGGGATTTGTCACTGTCCATAGCAGTAAGTGTTGTAGTAATGCTAGAAAATGTTTTCTTGGCCGCACATGACCCTTTATATGTGGGAGCCTATTTGCCCCTAGAGTTAATCTGGTGCACCTCGACGTTTGAGATTTTGATCACATTTCTGGTAGCCTTGAACTTCCTAGAGATATTTTCTAAGACTGTTGTGGAAGAAACCAAAGACCTGTTACTGACATCATCTAGTACTACTGGCACAAACAAACAAATTGGCGGTACCCAAGATCTTTGGTCATGTCTCGGAATTTTCTAAGAACTGTCATGGGAGGATCCGAAGACATGATACTGACACCATCTGATACTAACACCATCTGACATTATTGGCACAGACAAGCAATTTGATGGTACCAGAAGTCTTCATAGTGGATATTGTTCAAACCCATGATCAAGATAACATTGCCCCTTGAGTGACTCAGATGGAGATTTGCCACTAGTTATTCAACAATTCTTTGAGAGATTCTTTAAATCGCGACTTGACTTCCCCAGATGTGTTGGACAATCACCATGTCGTGCCCCTTGATTATGAGAGATTTGTTATTGGAAGCGTCTTTCCATTTGAAGTGACCCTGTTTATTGAGAGAGCTTTCATTTGTTGAATATTCATCATGTGAATTTCTCTATTGTCAAACAATTAACCATATGCAAACAACGGTATTCAAAATAATGCAAAGTTTATGCTTGTCTTGAAGTTTTGAAAATGCGTTTTAGCAGATACAAGAATTTTGCAAGTATGTGAATTTAAATCAGGATTTAGAGTAAGCCTTACAGGAGTCAAGATACCTTTTGTAATAATATTCTTTCAAACTTACCCATGCTTCAATTAGGACTTTGAAAGGTTGTATCATGGTCTAGGTTCACGGTTTAAGAAACAAAGGATAAGGCTTAAAGTGTAATTGTACCCGCCCGATCTTCATGATGTTCTTCAGTCTTAAACTCAGTTAATTGTGTGTTTGAACTCCAATTGAGTATGGAATGGCTTTTTGGTGATGGTTCAGACAAGTTAAGTTTGTTGGAAGGAAGTCATTTTTTCCATATTTGCCATGTTGTTGAGGATTTGTAGTGACCCTTTTTTATTTATTATCCCTGATTTTGCCTGGCTGTTCTTGTTTTTGAGATTACAGTCAGCGGGACGCCCTAGTTTTCTTTAAGTCTCCTTCGTAGGGTTTGACTTAGTGGGCTTTTCTTTTGAGAGATAATGACTGCCTATTTAATAGGGAACCATCACCGTCTTTTGGTTCAAAAGGAATGTTTTTGATGTCATTCGTTGTGTACTGAACGCGCGTTTGAACTAACTGAGAGAATAGCCTGCCTTAGGTTTTGATTAAAGGTTTCAATTTGTGTAAAAAAGAAAACTTATACTTCTTTGGCTCGAATGGGTTGACTAGGGGTTATCCTCCGTATAACTCTAGTATTTAGGAATTGAAAGAACACCTGCACATTGTCAGCAAGGTCTGTCCAAAAGCATACTGTATGAGATTATGGCATTGTTTTCGTCATCCTCCCTCTAAAGGCTTGCAACATTTTGAAACAAGAGTTGAATATCATAAAGGGAGTAAAAAGCATAGTTTAAATATAATGAAAACGAATGGACTAAATCAAGACAAACATATGCAATGCATTAATGAAACAAAGTTCGACATTAATAGATAAATGTTTGAACAACAAAAGAGATTACAATTGAAAATTTAAAATGAAAAGGATGCTCTCAATGATTTGTAATAGGAGTAGTGGTCACGTTAGGAGCCTCTGGAGGGTCGAACTCAATATCCTTGGCATTAATCATGTCTTGAATCTTATTCTTCAGAGCCCAACAGTTGTTCGTGTCGTGTCCAGGGCTATCAAAATGGTATGCACACCTTTCATTGGGATGATAAGTAGGAGCAGAAGTATTGGGATTCTGGAGAGGAGCCTTTAACATAATCAACTCTGCTTTCAACATGTGTTGTAGCGCTTGAGCCAGTGGCATGTTGATCTTAGTGAATTGTCTTTTAGGCACAACCTCCTTACGTTGATTACCCTGTTGGCGTTGTTGCACTGATGCAGGTCTGGAGATCAGGACTTCCCCCACATGTTGGTCGCGGTTGCTCTTGTTATGACCTATTTGGCCATAAATAGCATTGGACTCTTTCTTCCCCTTGTATGGATTTTTCTGAGCATCAGAGGATGTAGCTCCTTAGATCTTTCGAATTTTGATTCTAGATTCGACCCTTTCGCCAGTCAGTATTAGCTCGGTGAACCTGTCCGAGGAGCTTCCGATTAGATGATTGAATAAAGGACCCATCAAGGTTCCCATAAAGATGTCAATCAACTCCTTATCAGTTAAGGGTGGCTGCACTCTGCCTGCCAAGTCTCTCCAGTTTTGGGCGTACTCTTTGAAGTCCTCATTGGAACACATGGTCATATTTTGAAATTGCACACGAGTTGGTGCAAGATCAAAATTATATTGGTACTGCTTGTAGAAAGCAGCAGCCAAGTCCTCCCAGGTGTGAATTTCGGTTCCTTCTAACTAATAGAACCACCCTAGCTGAGTACCAACCAAACTTTCTTGGAAGAAATGGACCCATAGCTTCCGATTAGCAGTGTGAGGCTAAATCTTACGGACATAAGATCTCAAATGCATCTTAGGACAAGAGACCCCATCATACGTGGCAAAGGTATGGATTTTGAACTTTGGTGGGATGACCACTCCGGAAACCAACCCTAACTCTCCAAAGTCCAAGCCAAGTATCTGCTGAATCTCCAACTGTTTGTATTTATCATCAACAGGAGGATATTGTTCATTAGAGTAGTCAGCCTCATCTTCATTAGTCCCCGGGCTGTTATCTTCTTCATGATTATTCCCCTCATTTGATGGAGTTGAGAGATCTAGAGCTCACTTGACTGGTCCTCTAGATCTTCTTCCCAAATTCAGGACGCCCACTGACTTCTTTGTCTTTTTCTTCTTGTTCTTAAGAAGGAGAGTCTTCAAGTCCTCTTGCCCTTTAGCCAAAGTCAGGAACATTTGTTGGAATTGAGTGTTTTGTGCTTGGAGATCCTTCACAATTTGTTCTATATTCATCTTACTGAAATAAATAGTAGGAAAATAAGGAGGCCGGTATGGGAGAAACCTGTCATGATATGATGCATAGTATGTGGATGCATGTTTTCGAGGATCTCGCAGGGTAAACACAAGAAGATGTTAGGAGTTTAAACTTTGACTATAACTTTGATTGAAGAACCTCGTACCGGTGGATGTCCTTCCTCGAGCATCAAGCTCACAATGTCAAGTGGGTCATAGCCCTTGACTCAAGTTATTGTGCTTTGGTCTTTGACGGAGTTTGGTTAGAGGAAAATAAATCCACTTGCCACTTGATAGACATCTGATTCAATGTGACCTTGCATCATAGGCCCTCGAGATCCTTGAAAAGGTTATTGAAAATGATATGGTATGATGTCATGATGTTATATACACGTATGCAAATTAAGCAAGTTCTTATGTAGAAATAGTCATATACACACAAAGCAGACAAGTCCTTAGGTTTAGGCTTGCATGGAGTTTGTAGGTAAGTACCCTCTTGAAGTTTGGTTGGCTCAACCTGTCCTAATAATAGTAACCGGGTTCTAAGGGATCTCAATTTCACTGATCTTTCTTCATCGGGCATTGTTTCAGCGTAAGCCTCTTTAATAGCGACCGAAATATCCCAAAAGTCTAATCTCAATGAGTGTAGTGTCGAGTATCAACCAACTTTGGACAGCACCAAAGCCGGGTACCTCACTACTTCCTAATGGCATAGTTGGTCAAGTAAGGTTCTAAAGTTAGTTAGTGCTTCATGACACCACACAACGGCCCCGTATTCTCCTTGACTACTCAAGGGCTACTGGTACCAACAAATGTATCACACTAACGTAGCTATTTCTTAGACCATGTCGGTATACCCTACACAGTTTCCACAACTTATTGCTACTTACCTAAAAAAGGTTCCCCAGATCCAGGTAGAGGATCAAAACAAGCCCAAACAAGGAACCATAATATAAAGCAAATAAATCAAACAATGAAAAGCAGTTAAAGGTGATCTAGCCCTAAGGTAACCCCACTTTTAAGAGTCCTCAGCAGAGTCACCAGTTTTGTAACACGGTGGGAGAACTGACTTCGGTGTTTTATGTTTGATTGCAATTGTTGCGGATAGCAAGAGTCGCCATCGACTTTTCTCTTATCCAATAAGGAGAGGCTGAAAAGAACAGGAAATAACTTTTGAGATATTTTATTGAGTTCGGGGGGTAGATTATGAAAAGGGAAGGTGTTAGCACCCTTTTCATCCGTAGTTATCTACGGGCTCTTAGTTGCTTACTAGATCATTTGCTTTTATTTGAAAGTGTGCTTGTGGTGTGGGTTTGGAAAGTATTTTGAAAATAATGTCTTTGTAATGGTTCTCGTCTCTATAAGAACGCGTACAAAGTGTTTTGTATTTTGAGAAATGTTTCAAAGTGAAGTGTTTGGTGTAAAAAATGTTTTTATTGTGAGCAAGCGAGCAACTAGGAGCATCCTACCTACTCAAAAGGTCTTAAATTTTATTTTCCTCCTCCTTTAGATATTTCTATCTTACCATTGATTTGGTAAGAAGCCTCATCGTTGGATGTGAAGGGACATGCATGGGTCAATCGTACAGTCATAGAAGGCAACTTGTGAGACGCTTTAGCAATTTTTCGTAAGGGACTAGATCGTTTTACCGAAGGCAACATCGAGGGACTACGATCTTTTTTATCGAAGGGTCTTTGCTAAAGCGTCCCATATTCGAGGGACATGACTGTGTTTCCGAGGCAACAAGCGAAGTTACCCTAGAGGTGCGCGTGTGAAAGTGTGTTTGATTCAAGTTAAGTTGTTCTTTGATTAGGGTTATCTAGCGATTGATTTTATATCTTATCATACACGCTTAATTACTATACAGTATAAGGAAAACATTAAATTGTGAAAATTAAAATTCTACGCTATTACAGAGTTTTCGAGAATGGGGGTACAAATTCACAAATTGGGATGGATCAATGCGATTAAATGTCCAAATAGGCAATCAATACAACCAAATCGAATCGAGTAATTAATTGAAACTACATCAAATCTATGAAGTAAAAATATGGAAATAAAATTCTAGGTATTTTGCTTGAAAAGTTTGGAAAGAAAAATAAAATTCTATTCTATTAAAGAAAATAATTAACTAAAGAAATTAAATCAAATGTATATTTTTTGTATTTTATTATTTTTTATTATGAAGAAATTAAACAAACAATTTAAGACTAAAGAAAAAAAGTTAATTAATAAAAATATTTACCAAGTTCTAAACTAAACTAATTAATTTATTTTGAAATTTATATTTTTTATTTAATTAAAATTAAAAGGTATTAACAATTAAATTAAATCTAAACTAAAATCATTAAGATAATTCTAAACTAAACTTAAAATTCTAAATAATTAGATTAAATCTAAAATTAAGAACTACTAAATCAAACATAAGAGGAGGTATGAAATAGAAAACTGAAGGTGTTGTCATGATTTTCGTATGGGCTTTGATTAAAAGCCCAAATATTTTTTTGGTGATTTTTTCTAATAGTAAAAGAAGAAAATGATGAAAAGATTAAAAAAAACACAAAACGTCCCAAGGGGACTCGAACCTGGGACATCAAGCTTCCAAACCCACGCGTTCACCACTGCTCCAGCTGACTCATTCGTTTATGATGGCACTTAAATAATACCAAAGCTTAATAATTAAATAATTTTGGGATTAAAAAAATGGCGGGCCTGAGTCGAACCAGGTCGACCCAGGGTCCACCTCTGTTGTAATCACAGACGGGTCGATAAAACCCTAGGGGGAAAACACATGAGGCAGCGCCTCCTTCATGAAAATAGTAGATACAAACAAAAGAAAAACTCCCTCTGTGCTCAAACCTCCGGCGCCGTTCATAACTCAAACCTCTCCTCTGACGACCTTCTTATCTGATCAACAGAGACCAAGGCTGCCACCACAACCTCCATTAGCATTACATCTCCGTCTCAATTCATTTTCTCTCAGCGTCAAGACTTTGTTTTCAAGGATTCAAAATCATCGCTGCCGTACAAGACCACCGCCGTCTCATAATATTCAATCACTTCCTTCTCAAAGCATCGCGGTCGCGGCTCCTTCATCTCGCTCTTCTCTCAACACAACGACGACTTCATTCTTCTCTATTCGCGATACTCGTCAACAATGTTTCATCACCTCTCAGTTTCAAATCATTTTAACAGAAAAGCAAAGAATTTCATATTAATGGAAGGAATTACGAAGTATTACCTACCAAAGACTAGTCTGGTGCTCTTGAATGACGATGAGAGTGACAAAGAAAACCAGAGACACTGATGCATATTTCAGGTAAAAACACAATCTCGTACGTTCTTGATTCATGGATTTCCACTTTTCCACGGGCTCATTTATGATTGTTGCCACTGTGTGATATGCAGAGAGAGCTTGTTGAAATTGTTCCCCATTGTTGATGAGAAGCGGATGCATGAAGGTTGATGATGTTGTTGTTTTTGTTGTTGTTTTTGAGCGAAAGAGTGTGAAAAGGATGAGAGTTCTTTCTGAGGTGAGTTCTTTTCCTTCTGTATTTTCTGGCCAGTCTTCTCTTGCAAATAAACGCGAATGATTAGAGGATTAGAGAGAGTTTTCTGAGTTTCTTTTCTCTCTGATTTCTGTGTGTACTCTGCTCTTCATTGAGTATTGTTGGTTTCTTATGTGTTTTTGTTGTGTGGGTATAATTTGTGAAGGGTCCGGTTTTGAGAGATTGAGTGGTGAGGTCCTTTTTCTGGTTTTTGAGATAATTGGTGTTAGAATCAATCTGAGATTGGATCTGTATGGAAATGTTATATTGGAAATTTTTGGTCCTCTTTTTTTTCCTCTAATCGAACAATGGTTGTTATTATATTGAGATGAGGGTGAAAAGTGGGGGAAAACTGTTGAGTTTTGAACTGTTTTGGCAAACTGTTTTCAGGCTTTGCTCACACAATTTCCTTTAACCATTTTGATGTAATTTTTTGTTAGTATTTGCAGTGGACAGCAGAGCCATTTTTGTCTGGTTTTGACTGTTTAATAGCAGGTTTTTATAGCAATATGCAGGGGCTGTTTTGCAGGGTGTTTGGACTATTGTATAGGCTAGGTAATATATTTCTGTCTCTTTCCTCTTTATCTTTCCATGATGCAAAGAAATTGTGCTTTTTTTACATAATTTCTGAAGGATTTCCCATTTAGGGAAATGAAGACATAAGGTCTTTGGTCATGAACTAGTGCTAGCTGTTTTTATATTGGATGATTTTGATTTGTTTTGGCTATTGAGCTTGTTGTTTTGTGTTGATGTGCTTGGCAGCTTGGCTGTAAGTTTGTCTTTTGTTTACAGCATCTGCTTGCCTGCTGTTCTGCTGCTATATGCTGATGTTGGCTGTTTTACTGTTCGCTGTTGTTTAGGTTGCTGTTGTTACGCTGGTTTGCTGCTGCCTTGGTGCTTTGCTACATCTGTTTTTGTACTTGGAAGTTTTAACTTTGCTTTTGCAGTAGGAAAATGTTTGTGAATTTCTGTTCCCTTTTGTGAACCAAAAAGATCAAACTTTTTGTGATTTGCAAAAGTAGGAGATAGTCTATGATTAAAAACAAAACCTTTTAGTTCTAATTCCAAATGCAAATCCAAATGATGAGCTTTCTTGTTTAACAAATCAATCTTGCTTCAATTTTCCACATGTTGATTGTTTGCTAATTTTTCTTTCTTTTGTTACATGTACGAGCAATTGGATGGCAAGCGAGGTTGAAAGGCGAAGAAGCCAAGGCGAGAAGTGGATGATTTTCTTGGAGATGAAGCAAGAGAAAATTGAAGAAGAAATATTTCTTCTTTTTTTTTTTTGTAAACAAAACACTTGTAGTTTGTATTGTAACTTGTAACTTTGTAACATAAATTGATGGAACTTGAAGTTTGTAAATCTCTTGTAGTAATGTAACAACTTTGAATGATTTGTGAGATAGAAACTCGAAATTTCCTCATGTAAACTCATTTGTCTCAAAAACTTGAAGGAAATTGACACATTAGTGAATCAACGCGGTTTTGAACATGTATTCAGTGAAGTTTGTTTGATAATATTGAATATGTTATAAAAATTGTATACCCTCTTGATTCCACAAAATTTGCACTCAAAATGGAATAGGCATTCCATGCTCGATTCAAATGGAACTTCATTTCCAAACCTGAATTCAATCTCTTGATGATAAAAAAAAATGCTTTAATAATATACATCAATCTTGTAAAAATTAACGACTTCAACATCAGAATCATAGTCATGAGAAAACAATTGTGGTATGAATTGAAATTAGGAGTTAAGAACATTCGAAATCAAGCAAATGACCTGTGATGATTCGATAACTTTCAAAGTCTTCCAAACATAATTTTCCTTTGATCTTTGAAGATAAACTCGTAAACGACATCACTTATGACAATGTGCAGAAATAATCGTCTCAAGATCTCGAAATTTGAGGAAATCACAATTCTTAGAAGTCAGGCGACAGTTACTTAAGATTAGGTCAAAGTCTATGAAGCGACCTCTAAAGTATTCGAATTTTGGTGATCTTCCGCATGTAACCAGTTCTTGATTTGTGAAGAGAAATCGGAGATGACGTCAAATAGAGTCATACGCAAAAAGAACCGCTTAAAAGTATCGAATAATGAAGAAGTTACAATTGTTTGAACTTGATCTCGCAAAGGTCGATTTTTGGGTCAATGTAGTCATTTTTCAGTCATCTGAACCATCGACTGAGCAAACATGCAATGCAAAGTTTGAAAATTGGCACAAACATCCTTGAGGAGACATGAAGATCTATGAAGACCATTTGAAACCTAAAAGACTCAATTTTATTTGAGAAATGCCAAACCCTAACTGTTGACTTACTTCCTAGGAAGAGAATTTGTCTGATCAACTTCTGAGCCAAATTGAGTACTCGAGAAATCCTAGGATAGTTCTTGAATGAAAAATGGGAGGGAAAATTTTTGGATACAACAAACTCCAAACTCTTAATTCCATTATGCGTTTTCATTTCTAATCAATCATAAAGCTTACACACTTTATTTATAACTCATCCCCACCCTTGTTTCATAAATGTAACTCCATCTTCATCATCCTCCAAACTCAAAAACTCAGCTTTGCAATTTGACTTCTCCAGCACGATTCAGGCACTTTCATTACAAAGTAAGAGTTGCATTAGCTTCCTAGGAGTCCAGTGAAACTATTCAGATCATCACAACACTTCCAGGGGTGCTCAAACTCCATACACAATTTCCAGTTTTGAGGTAAGTTTTATCAACTTTGAACTTCTTATACAAGCATCATTAATGGTTACTTTATGAATAAAAATGTAGACATCATAGTCCTGAAGCTAACCATGCCTTTAGTTTTCATTTATGTTGCCTGAGTGATGTGAATTTTGAGTTTGAACTTTCTGAAAAAATTAAGTTTTATTTGGTACCAAATAAAATTCATGTTCATCTTTGATTTATAGCTTTTAGTCCTTACAAAATTATTATGCACATAGTTTTAGTCATTCATGTTAAACTAATATGTATTTTTAAATGATAATTTTGTAGAAATCTTTAGAATGTTATAAAAAATTCCTCGAAAAAAAAACTCAAAATTTAATTTATAAAACTAACTTTTGAAATTTAAAAAATTCATATTTATTTCTTCTCATTTTAAACAATTTTAAAATTTGATAAAGAAATATTTTATAGTATTTTAAACATTCAAGAAAAAATTATTCAAAAATTTAAAAGTTTAAGGGTAATTAAATAGTTTTCAAAATTTTAGAAAATAGTAGGGATTAAAACTGCATGCATAAAAAATTTGTAGAGACTAAAATATATTATTTTTTACAAATTAAGCAATTTGATTTAAATTTTATTTAAAAGTAGATGAAATAATAGACAAAAATAAGTAGCCTCATTTTAATAATTTTAAAAGTAGTAATTAAAATTGGTGACCGTCAGATCAACACACTCTATCAAAATTGTGATAAGTAATGGTCAAAGTGATGTTTAGTGGGAACATTGATGGTTTTCGGTAGTTGAAAAAGCAAGTAGAGTAGGAGTCAATGATTGTCAAGGTGGTGATTTATAGTGGTCAGACTCTAATCTTTCGTCAAAATTGATTTGATCGTTGTTGTTGTCTATTCTCCGATGATTAGATCTGCCATCGGCTCTGTCATCATGTCGGCCCCTCCGACAACACCAATCGACTATAAGGATGGTTTTTTATTTCTACAATCTTGTAACATGCTTCCTTTCTCTTCATCGCTTAATATTTTAAGGCATACTTCAACAATCTTCTTTGACTTGAAACTGTGGTAATGTCAATTTATCCATCAACCACCGTGTTGCTCTCTACCAATTCGATATCTATTGAACAATTTATATAAGTTCAAGCCTCACTTGAACCTTGATCTATCCACTTGCATCGACTTGCTCCAAACAACCCTTTTCTAATTCAATAATCTAACAAGTCTATGAGTGTGTGTTTTCAACCATCTTTGAGCCCACTTGCTTTCAAATGCCTCTCCAAACCTTATTGTTTCTAAGTTTTACAACCCTTCAGCCCCATTCAAAGCATAACACCCAAGACTTGCATAATCATTCCTTTGAGATGATACAATATATGTCTTTACCTTATCACAAGTCAAATGATAATCATAGGTCTCTCTAATTGTTACCTCGCACTAGTATCCATATGTAGGAATTGTTGGACATGTGACTTCACACATAAGAGCGGGGTGAATTACGTGTTTCAGAAAGAAAAAAAATTATGTTAAAAAACTTTAAGAATTAACTTCAAAGTTTAAAAATATTTTATAAAAGGTTTTAGAAATAAGCAGCGAAAATTTAAGTTGCGAAAAGTATGAGTTAAGGGAAGAGAGAAGACAATAAAAATTATACAGGTTAAGTCAAGAAGACTTAGCCTTGTCCCCAAAATTTGATTTATAGAGTATTCGTTAAAATTTAAGAGCTTTTAATAGGTTGAACTCTCAAACCCCTTATACATGGATAATAAAGTTTGTGACTAACTTCCAACCAAATAGCAAACTCAGAGAGGAGCAATGAGTTTTCATTCCAAATGATGAATCAAAGTGGTTAGTCATATTTCCACAAGAAACTTAGAGTGGTTAGTCTTCAAGTTTCAAACCAATATTTTACATGGGCTGATCCTTGAACATGGGTTAGCTTTTATCATCAGGATGCTCATGAAACTAGGAGATTTTATATCGACCTGATCTCCAACCATAGAAAGCTTTTAACACCTAATCGAGCTTGAACCGTAAAGAGCTTTTATACAAGATCACTCAAATCGATAAATCAATGTTTTAAGATAGTTGCATGTTGAACCGTTTTACACTTGAATTTATTTGTTATCACTAAGGAATATATGTCATCATCAAAAGCATGTTTATCTTTAAGATAGTTCCCTTTAACAATAACCTGCAAACCATGGTAAAAGAAATAACTCATGTTTGTTTTTTGAGTAATTAAAATTCCCTCAATTAAGTAGAGAGTATACTCCACTCTCCCCTGAGAGTATACTTCTCCCCCTTTTTTGAAATAAAAAATGCAGGTAAGGGTGCATTACGATGATTTTAAATATGAAAACGTGTTGGAAATTAAACATTTGAGAAAGGAAAATATTTTATTTGATTCAAGGGAAAGTACAAAGGAAGGAAAATTTCAAGAAATAAGAAACCAAGAGTGCAAAGAAACAATAAGAAGAAAAGACTTGTTTATCTCATCATCATGCTCCCTTGACACTATTGGAGATATAAGGTTTTTTCTCCATTTTCTCAGTGAGCTTATTAATCTTTTAATGTATTATCCTTTAATCATCACGAGTGTATTGAGAGTGTTTGAAGAACATGGAGGGATGTCATTGCTTCTTTGTTGTCTTGCTCATATTGGAGGTAGTGGAACAATTTCTTTTCCTTGAATACTTAATCCTATTTTTATTATAATTCCTTTACCTATTTTAGTGTGTGTGATACGGTGGCAAAATTGACTGTTAATACTGGTTTGTGTTTTTTGTTCGCAAATGTCGCGGTAAGCAAGAGTCGCCACCGACTTTTATTTTATCCAATAAGGAAAGGGTAAAAAGAACAGAAAAAGACTTTTTTTTCGAGATTTCTAAGTAATGGGGGTAGATTATGGAAAGGGAAGGTGTTAGCACCCTTTCCATCGATGGTTTTCCATGGACTCTTAGGTAATTGCTCATTTCTAAAATTGCTTTCGTGTTTATGTGTTTGAAAAGCTTTGAAAATGCCTTAGTGCGGCGATTCACTTTATTGTAACTATTGTATCAGTCCTCAAGAGTGTGATAAAGCGTTTTTGAAAACTTTTGTTTGAAAAGTATGTTTGAAAGTGTATGGTGTAAAAAGGATTATTTTGAGCAAGTACCTAACAATTATCTACCTACTCGAAAAAAGAAGTTCTTTTCCTCCTATCCTTTAGACCGTGTTATCCTACTATTAATGAATAGGTAACCCTAGTCGTTGGATTTTTGAGGGACTATCAAAAGGGATGTACGGTCATTGGAGGCAACATGTAAGGATACCTTAGCATTTCGAAGGGACTATCATCATAAGATCATTTCTCGTAGGTAACCCGAGGGACATTTAGGGACTATGATCTTTATGACGATTTTAACCGAGGGTCTTTTCTAAGAGTATCCCTATGTTTCGGTGACATGACCATTATTTCTGAAGGCAACCAAGTGAGATAATACCCTAGGGGTGCAAGTGTGCGACAATGTGCTTTTTTTTAGATGTTTATCTTTGCATGATTATGGTTTTCTACTGTTTCAAATTATTGATCTTTTGCATACAATCCTACGCATACATCTAAACAGTTTATATATTTGCAGAAAGTAAAAGTGGAAAAGTAAATCTAATTATTACAAGGCTTCGGGGAATGAGGATTACATGACCAAAAACTTTGGGGATTAAACAGTAAATAGGGAACGACAATAAATAACCTAATTAAAACTATTACAATCTAGAAGCAATTACATTAATAATGAAAAATAAATCGTACGGAAAAAATAATTAAGCGCGAGAATTTAAATTGAAAAAAAGTGCAAAACCCTAAAAAACTAATTTGAACATTAAAATATGTTTTTGGATTTTTATGAAAAGGTTAGAAATTTAACCTAATTTTTCTAATTAATTTTAATTAATGAAACAAATTAAAGTTGATGAAATTAATTAATTTGAAAAAAATAATTCATTAAAAAAAACTAGGTCCTATTTTTTGTGATGATTTTTTGATTTTATGATAAAAAAGAATGAATAAACAAAGTAATATAAAACTAAAAAGAATAAATAAAAAAAAAGAGAAATGGGCCTGAAAGGGGGTGTGAAACCCAGACTGGGGGGTGAGGTTGTTGAATTGGGCCAAAGTCCAGATCTGATGGTCCAGTGCAAGCGTGAGATCCAATGATGCTGTGTTAGAAAGGTCCACCATGGGGACTACTGGCTAGGCGCTAGATCTGGATCAGTGGATGATCTAATGGCTGAGAGTGAGAGCGCAGGATGGACGTCTGGCCATGTACCCCACTAGGACCTGCAAGAATTATTCAGAAAATAGCAAAATGCGGGACCTGGAACTCGAACCCAGGTCCATTCTCTTCCAAACGTGCTGCCTTTACCAACTGTGCCACTAGATCATTCATTAATATAATAATACAAAAACAATATATGTGAAAACAAAGGATCCCAATATATGAAAACAAAAAGTGTACACTGGTTCAAAATATCCAACCAGGCTACGCCACGCCATCGTCTTCCCCACTCCTCCGTCGTATTTGCTTATGCATTTTTACCTACGGACATTGTTCGTCACTATAGTACCTGCCATTCTCAAAATTCACAGCATATAATATAAATTCAATCTAAAGCCATAGATCGATTGGGTTTGATGCCCTAAGCACGATGGCACTCATCTTTTAGCCTAATTTTTCCTGTATTTGAAAGCCCTAAATCACAGGTCAAAACCCTAACAATGGCATATCGTTTTTCATACATCAAAATGAGCAATTAACGATTCAAATACATTCTAATCATTCACATAAGCAATAATGCATGGTCAAAATTCGTTTATGATGCACGTATGATCATAATCATTTAAAAAAAAAGAGAGAGCAAACTGTGATGGTGTTGGGCACGATTCTTTGGGATTTGGCGCTTGAGAGTGATACAGCTAGCTTCAGAATACCTCCAGGAATTGATTGCAAGCTTCAAAATTCTTTGAATCTCTCTGTAACTCTGAATCCGATTGGCACGTTTCCTTGAAATTTCAAGCTTGTAAGAGGGTTTTTTGGCAGCAACTGCGTGTCCTATTAGGTCTGAAATTTTTGTGTATATGTAGTGAATCACATTAGGTTAACAAATGTGGAATGAATCTTGAAGATTGGATGGAAGGGATTTCATTTGCATCTTAGAATTTTAAGTTTCCAAATTTGGCCAAATCTTGCTCATCTCTCTCCAATTAGCCCTTGCACGGAATTTTGACTCAATATTTAGATGTTAGGCTCATGATCTGATCATAAAACAAATCTTCGGATTTAAATCAACATTTTACTATTTTATTTGATTTATTAAGATTTAAATGAATAAAAATTTCAAATAAATAAAAATAAATCTCATAAAAATAAAATAATGGATTTAGATGTCTTGAATAAGTCCATGGATATGTTTGAGATCCACAACCCACGCCCATTAGTTCAAAAAATCCAAATTGCTCACATTGACTTTTGTGCATTTTCATAAAGTTGGTCAACTTTCGCAATGCATATCTCTCTTATTTTAAATCCTAAGAGGGTGTTCTTGAACTTCTTAGAGAGATTAGGATGTCCTCTAAACAACCCTTTTGGTTTCATCTCAATTGGATCTTCCATGTTCATGTAAGGAGCTTTGACCCAAAAGGTGTTTTTGTTGACTTTTTGAAATAACCTATAATGTATGAACTTGTATCTTTTGATTGAGGAATTTCTTGACCTTGAGGGATGAAGAGGAGTTGTAAGGAATTGGATTCTCTTTAAAATTAGCCTTGGTTGGAAAATTTCTGGTAAAGTATGTGAAAGTTATGCCTGGTCAAAGTTTGGTTGACTTTTCCTATAGAAACCCTAAATTGCCATTTTTGACTTTTGATGAGTTAGGAGCATTTCTTGAGGAATCATGATCAACCCTTGATCAAGTGATGGATAATACTTCAAAATATTGATGTTGACCAAAAATCTTGAAGATTGACTGTATTTGGGCCACAATTGACTTTTGACCTAGTATAGTTGATTTTCAGGCATTTGAGCAGTTGACTGAGCAAACTTGTTGTGCAAGGCATGAAACTTGGTATGGGTGATCTTGAGGACATATTAGGGCAATGGAGACCATTTGGGACCCTTGGAACTCAAACATCTTGATGAGGAGTGAAACCATAGTTTGAGGCTTATTGTCTTAAGAGGAGGATTTGTCTAGTCAATCCTTAGTCAACTTGAGCCATTGAGGATCTCTAGGAGCATGTCTTGTGTGAAAATGGGAGGGAAAATTTTGGGGTACAACATCTTCCCCTGTTCAATCTTCTTAAACTTGAGGATTTAGATTGGCGTGTCTGCCTTTCGTGATCTGAGGGTGGAAGATGATTGAACACTAAAGTACCCAGAAATTTGCACTCGCATGAGGTAAAACTGATGGTTGATGACGCTGAGAATGGGCTTACAGATGCCATCTAAAGAAAGTGACGAAGACTCGTCGAAGATGGGCTTAAAGATGCCATCCAAAACAATGATGATTTCTTGAGATATTCCTTCGTGGGAATTCCTGTTCCTATTGTTAGGGTGGCCTTCGCTGAGGAATGTTGGCCTCTGTCTTGGGGAATAGAGTCTAGGAGCTTCAGTTTGTCCATTACTCTACTGGGGAGTCATCTCTTGATTGAAGAGATGGAAGCAAACTGCTATCTGGTCAGGATCCAAGCTTCACAGTGACTTGTTGAGGATGATAAGGCTGACTGCTATCTGGTCGTATTCCAGGATTCATAGTGACTTATTGGGAAATGAGATTAAACTATTATCCGGTCAGGATCTAGGCTTCACATGGTCTTGAATTGTTGATTGACTATTATCCGGTCAGTTTCTGGGCTTCATAGCTTCTTTAACTGGAATATAAATCTTAGTATCGATTTGACTGAACCAGAGAAAGGTCTCAAGTTGTCTTCAACTGGGATAGAAATCTTAGTGTCAATTTGGCTAAACCCGGGAAAGGCCTTGAATTAACTTTGACTGGCATAGTAATCAGGAGGATCTTAGTAGCGATTCAACTGACCCAGACGAGAGTCTTGGTACATCTTCCACTGGCATAGTAATCAGATAGATCTTAGTGTCGACCAGTATGACCCAGGGAAAAACTTAGGTTAACTTTGACTAGCATAGTAATCAGGAGAATCTTAGTAGCGATTCGACTGACCTAGAGGAAAGTCTTGGAGTTTCTTCTACCAACATAGTAAGAAGAGAGATCTTGGGTTAACTTTGAATGACATAGTAAGAAGGAGAATCTTAGCAGTGATTCAACTGACCCAGACGAAAGTCTTGGAACCTCTTCCGCCGGCATAGTGAGAAGAGAGATCTTGGGTAACTTTGACTGGCATAATAATCAGGAGAATCTTAGTAGCGATTCAACTGACCCAGACGAAAGTCTTGGAGTCTCTTCCACCAGCATAGTGAGCAGAGAGATCTTGGATTAACTTTGACTGGCATAGTAATCAAGAGAATCTTGGTAGAGATTCAACTGACCCAGACGAAAGTCTTGGAATCTCTTCCACTAGCATAGTGAACAGAGAGATCTTGGGATTACTTTGACTAGCATAGTAGTCAGGAGAATCTTGGTAGCGATTCAACTGACCCAAACGAAAGTCTTATGAGGACATCTTCTTGAAGAAAATGATGAAATAGCCTTTGGTTAGAAGTAGCTTGTTGATTTGGTCCTTTCCTAAAAGGTAAAGAGTTAGTCATATGCATTATCATGATGTATGAAATGCATTGTGATGATGTTCTCAAAATAAATGAGATTGTATTGTATGCAATATGTATGCACATGCCATGATGTATAAATATGGGATGCTATTAAGGTATTTCTTAGTTGGGGGAAATAAATCCCGGACTGCTGCTGAAAATATTAGGGAGCCGAGTTCTCTGATTCAGTTGGGGATGGTGAATGGAGATGACTATGCTGTGGATTTATTCTTTTCTATTTGCGAATATTCAGCTGGGGAGAGACTCTGCTTGAGAATATCTCTGCGGGGGAATAACTCTGTTTGCGAGAAGAGATGCTTTGCTGGAATATTTTCCCGATTCGGGGAAATAAACTCCGTTGGGGGATGAACTTTCGTAGCTAGAGAAATAAACTCTGTTGGGAATTGAGCTTATATATTTAGAGAAATAAACTCTGCTCGGGAGAAAACTTTATGAACCGCTTGCGATTATAAAATTCGGCTGGGGAATATAGACGTCGGTTCTCTGAAGGAAATTTGCTGGGGAAAGTAGCTCCTGTTTGGGGAAGCAGCAATCAAAACTCTTGGTTTCCTCTACTCTGTGGGGAGCATAGACGTTACGGGGCACATGTAATGGTGACTTTGTTTCAAAGCTGTCTCTGCCCTTGTACCTGCTGGAAGGAGTAACTGTCAGGATTGACATGGTTTTTTAGTCTTTTCCCCTGTTCCTTAAGTCATGAGCAATTGTCTTTCTGTTGCTTATGCAAATATTTGTGAATAGCAATCATATTCAAATGCATATGTCAAGAATAAATCATTGGACGTTTTTGTGAAACAAAACAGAAAAACAAATGGTTTTTTAAAAATGATTTGTATTAATTTATGAAGTTTTCCTATAGCAGGCGTTGTGTACAAAGAGGCTGACGTTCTAGTAGGAGAACACCACCATGAGAGTGGATACTGTACAAAATAGTGTACAAAGAGAAGAAAACATCTATGTGTAATAATCCCATTGAGTTTCAATTTTGCTATTACTGCTATGTCTTCGAGCATCTCATCACTTTGCTACTTGTCCGAAGCTGACTGGATTAATCGATGCCGTTTGAGCTTGATAGCTGATGCTAAAGTCTGGTCACAAGGTGATCCAATGGGACATAGTGATACACTTTAAATCCCTAACTTTTTCCTGGACCGCCCTTTCGGGTTTTCAGTCCACCGGGATACCCTTTTTTACCCAAGCCGCCTTTTCAGGTTTTCGACTTGCCAGGTGTACAGATTTTTGTTTCCATCCCTAATTTTTGCCCAAACCCTTTTGGTTCGCCGGGAAGCCCTTATTTTTTCCTAGGCCATTCAACCTAGCAGGTCTTATTTATGCGTAATATCTTTTCACTATGTCCGCATTGATAGGGCGAGGAAGGTCGTCACCGTCCATGTTGGTCAGAATCAAGGCTCCGCCAGAAAAAATGCTTTTGATCACAAATGGACCTTCATATGTGGGAGTCCATTTGCCCATAGGATCACCTTGCGACAGTATAATGCGCTTGATCACTAGATCCCTGACTTAATATACTTGGCATCTGACCTTTTTGTTGAAAGCCTTGATCATCCGTTTTTGATACATTTGACCATGACAAACAACAATAAGTCTCTTTTCATCGATCAGGTTCAATTGATCAAGTCGAGTCTGGATCCAATCATCTCCATTCAGTCTCGCATCCTTCATGATTCTCAGAGAAGGGATCTGGACCTCAATAGGAAGGACAACCTCCATGCCATATACCAGAGAGTAGGGTGTTTCCCCTGTCGATGTTCGTGTGGAGGTGCGGTACCCATGAAGAGAAAATGGTAACATCTCATGCCATTCTTTGTATGTCATCGTCATCTTCTGTACAATTTTCTTGATGTTCTTGTTAGCAGCCTCCACAACACCATTCATCTTTGGCCGGTAAGGGGAAGAATTATGGTGCTGGATCTTGAACTATTTAGAGTTAGGTGATCATTGTGTTGTTGAGATTCATACCATTGTCAGTGATAATTCTTTCTGGCACACCATACCGACAAATCAGGTTATGCTTGATAAACCGTGCCACAGCATTCTTGGTAACAGTAGCAAAAAAGGGAGCTTCAACCCACTTCATGAAGTAATCAATGGCCACCAGGATGAAGCGATGCCCATTGGAAGCGGTAGGTAGAATCTCTCCGATCATGTCAATTCCCCACATCGCAAAGGGCCAAGGAGCCGTCAAGACATTCAAAGGAACCGGAGGTACATGCACCTTATTAGCATAGATCTGGCATTTGTGGCAAATTCGGGAATGCTGATAGCAGTCTTCTTCCATAGTGGACCAATAGTATCCTGCCCATAGGATATTTTTAGCCATGGTATGTCCACTTGAATGGGTTCCAAAGGTACCTTCGTGTAGAACTGTCATAATCCTCTCCGCTCCACTCTTGTCTACGCACCAAAGTAAAGTAGAGTCATGGTTGCGCTTGTAGAGGATTCCATTACTGAGGAACAATTTCACGGAGAACCTTCTCAGAAACTTCTTATCATTGACATATGCCCCCTCGGGATACTCTCGAGCCTCGAGATATCTCTTCACCTCAAAGAACCAAGGTTTGTCTGCTACTCCTTCCGTGTCGATCTCGTAGCAGTATGCTGGTTCATCCAATCTCTCAATAGTGATCCGAGGAGCCTCGTTGTCCCACCTGACCTTGAACATAGAGGCCATGGTAGCTAGCGCGTCTGCTAACTGATTCTCTTCTCGTGGAAAATGTTCAAAGGTTACTTCCTCAAAGTGTGGAAGCAATGTCAGAACACGCTCTTTATACGGGATGAGATTCGGGTGCTTCGTATACCACTCTCCTTTGATTTGACTTATCACCAAGGCCGAATCCCCGAAAATGCTCAAGAATTTGATCCCCAGGTCAATAGCAGCTTTGAGACCCATGATGCATGCTTCATACTCCGCCATGTTGTTGGTACTGTTGAAGTATAGTCGGGCAATTAAAGGAGTATGACAGCCCTCGGGGGATATGATTACAACACCAATGCCATTACCGAGTGTGTTCGAAGCTCCGTAAAAATCCATAGTCCATCGGGATCCTTCTTCAGGTCCTTCATCTGGTCCAGGTTCTTCATAGTCAGTTACTAGCATAATATTCTTGTCCGGGAACTCAAAATTCATAGACTGATAGTCATCCACGGCCTGATGAGCCAAATGATCATCTAATACACTTCCCTTGATTGCTTTCTGGGTCGTGTATTGGATATCGTATTCGGTTAAGATCATCTGCCATCTCGCTATTCTTCCGGAGAGAGCGGGCTTCTCGAAGATGTACTTGATGGATCCATCTTAGATATCAGCAAAGTAGTGTGGGTCAACATATATTGTCTTAGTCGACGATCAGCCCATGCCAAAGCGTAATAAGTTTTCTTGAGTAGTGAGTATCTTGTCTCACAGTCGCTAAGATTTTTGCTAAGGTAGTATATTGCATGCTCTTTTCGACTAGACTCGTCATGCTGCCCCAGCACACACCCCATTGAATTGTCTAACACTGTTAAGTACATTATCAAAGGTCTTCCTTCAATCGGAGGCATCCGAATTGGTGGTTCTTGAAGCCATTCCTTGATTCTTTCGAAGGCAGTCTGGCATTCGGCATTCCATTTTACTACTTGATCTTTCTTCAAGAGCTTGAAGATTGGCTCACAAGTAGAAGTTAAATGGGAAATGAACCTGGTAATGTAGTTTAGGCATCCCAAAAAGCCTCTGACCTCCTTCTCAGTGCAAGGAGCCGGCATCTCTTGTATAGCCTTTACTTTTGCAGGGTCCACCTAAATGCCCTTGTCACTGACAATGAAACCTAGCAGTTTACCAGACCTTACCCCGAAGGTGAACTTTTTCGGATTCAACCTCAGCTTGTATGTCTTCAACCTATCAAACAACTTTTGTAAATGATCAAGGTGCTCTTCCTCGGTTTGAGACCTGGCTATCATGTCATCCACATATACTTCTATCTCATGGTGAATCATATCATGAAATAAAGCAACCATTCGCTGATAGGTTTCCCCATCATTCTTTAATCCAAACGGTATTACTTTTGTAGCAGAAAGTGTCCCATTGCGTGACGAAGGTTGTCTTCTCCATATCTTCGAGTGCCATTTTGATCTGATTGTAACCAGAGAAACCATCCAGAAGGAAAAGATCTTGTGTTGCGCAGTGTTGTCAACCAGGACGTCAATGTGGGGGAGAGGAAAGTCATCTTTGAGGCTTGCTATGTTCAGATCTCTGTATTCCACACACATTCATACCTTACCATCTTTTTTAGGCACCGACACCACGTTGGCAACCCATTGGGGGTAAGAGGTGACAACTAAGAACCCAGTGTTGAACTTCTTCATAACCTCTGCTTTGATCTTCTCTGACATTTCAGGGCGCATGCAAAGGACATTATGCTTTACTGAAGGGCGATCTTCTTTAGTTGGCAGTCGGTGAACCACGATATCTGTATCCAGTCCTGGCATGTCTTCATATGACCAGGAAAAGATCTCGACATAGTCGTGCAACATTTGTTTCAACCGTTGTTTGACATTAATCCCCAGATTTGTGCCAATCTTGACTTCTTTTCCGTCTACCTCTGTGCCCAAGTTTATTGTCTCAACTGGCTCTTCATGAGGCTGTATAGCCCTCTCTTCCTGCTGTAACAGTCTAGCAAGTTCTCCAGGTACCTCACAATTTTCCTCACCTTCATCCTCAGCTTGGTTGATCGGATTTTCGAAGTTATAACTGGCAATAGCAGAACTGTTATCAATGGGATCCATAGTGGATATGGATTTGCAGTTTGATATGTGAGTGTGTGTAAGAGCATAATTGTATTGATAAAGTAAAAAGCAGAAAAGAAAATCAGAGAGTGCAAAATTTGTATGCAAAAACATCCAATGTTTTAATGATGACTTATGATAATGACATATAATAACCCTCACAAATAAGCCATTGTGCCTCGGGTAATACACAAGGCCATAGAGTTTATATTGTTTATTACAAATCCGAAAAACAAGCAAGACAATTACTATTGAACAAAAGTAATCGGCACAAAATCTTTGGTCGTCCAGTTACTAGGTCCACCATTGGTAGTAGGGTAGATCCAGCTGTCAATATCAGAATCCTCATCATTGTTTTCTATAGCATTGAATCCATGATTACTAATGCGTATGGGAGGTCCTCCAGCCCGAGCATGTCAAACAGCCCTTTGAACTCCTGAAGTAAAGCCCAAACCAAAATTTTCAGTTTTATAAGGAAAGTCAGGGAGTTGTCCCCAAATGGTACACCCATCTTCTTCAAGTACTGCCCTGGTGTCCTTAAGAGAAGCCATCTTTAAATGAGGTCTGGTGATCTTCGGCACACTGGTAATAGTCTCGGTTGATGCCATAGTCTAGGGAATCTCTTCAAAATTTTGACAAGGGGTCTCTATGAACTCACCGTCTATTTCCACATACCTGAAAGAGTTCAGATGGCTTACCATTTACTCCTCTTCACCATGCACAATGGCAGTCTTTCCTTTCACTGGATACTTTAACATTTGGTGCAGTGTAGAAGTAAAGACTCCAGCTTCATGGATCCAAGGACGACCCAACAAACAAGAATAACATGGCCTGATATCCATCACGTAGAAGGTGGATTCAAAGGTCTGGGAACCCGCTTTGACAGGGATGTCCACCTCCCTGTGCACCATTCTTTTTGAACCATCGAAAGCCCTCACCACAATGTTACTGGGCTTTAAGGTTAATCCTTTACAATCTAGCATATCAAGAGCCTTCTTGGGTAGGACATTCAGTGATGATCCAGTATCCACTAGCATATGGGACATAGTAGTGCCCCTGCATTCAATCGAGAGATGCAGAGCATCATTATGCTTCTCCCCTTGGGTGTCAAATCAACATCAGAAAAACCCAACCCATTATCAGCAATCAGACTGGCCACACAATCCTCGAATTGGTCAGCGGAGGTTTCTTGCGGCACATGAGCAATCTTGAGAAATGTAACCAAAGCCTTTGCATGGGTCTCAGAACACAATAGCAGAGCCAACATTGATATCTTCAAAGGGGTCTGCCCCAGCTATTCGACCACATTGTAGTCGCTCTTCTTGATTATCTTTAAAATCCCCTCCATTTCTTGTTTAGAGGATTCCAAAATAACTTCTCTAGGTGCCTCAGTTCGGGCAGGCTCACCTATAACTTCTTTGCCCCGAGTCCCAGATGACTCATCGGTAGGGGTAACAACTGGAGTAAGGATGGGAGTTGTAGCAGGAGTACTATCCAGAACAATAGATGGAATAACAACAGGCTTAAAAACAATCTTCAGGGAGATCTTGGGAGAGAAAACCGTCCCACTTCGAGTAATTTTGCTGGTCCCGACAATATTACTGATATCGGGATCAACCTCTTTAGTTTTTTCGTCTTTAATGGTTAACAAATCCTGCTTGACGCCATAGTAGTAAATGTCAGCAGCATAATTCCAAGGAATAGCTTTGTCCGAGGAGTATGGTACAGGGCCAGGAAAAGTGACTATTAATGGAGAAATTCTTGGAGCAGATGTAATCCTAACAGGTCTTTTGGAGGAGACCTTAGAAGGATTGGCGAAAATGGTTACGATCGCAACATCTTCATGTAGAACAGTTGCAACTGGAGTCTTTTCGAACAAAATCTCTTTGTTATCCACCAGGTGTTGAGCACATGCCTTCAGTAAATAACAACCAGAAGGCAGAGATAAACACATGTGGCAACCTTCATCACAACTCGAAAATAAACCGACTAGCAACAAGTTCTTCTTGACGGTAATGAGAGGAGTAGAAACTTCATCAACTGAAGTAACAAATAGATCAATATCAGCGGCATTAACACCACATTTCTGCTTAGGCATGGGAGTAGTTATGACATTAGGCATCTCAGGAGTATCAAACTCAATCTCCTTTGCTTTGATCAGATCATGTATCTTATTCTTCAGAACCCAACATTCGTTTGTATCGTGGCCTAGACTCTTAGAATGGTAATCACACCGAGCCTTTGGATTGTAACGAGGAGATGTGGTGTTGGGATTCTTGGGATCCTCCCTTAAGGTTGCCAAATTATATTTTAACAGATGGGGTAAAACCTCAGACAACGTCATATTGATCCAGGTGAACTGCCTTTGAGGTCTTTCTACCCTTGGCTGATTGTTTCGTTGTTGAGTAGCCACAGGCCTAGGTATCATCACAGCCCCTACCGTTGGATGGTTCTCGGTTCTATTCTGACTTCTTGGATTGTAAATAGAATTGACCTTCTTCTTACCCATGAATGGCTTTTTCACTGTACTTGAAGAGGTGTCTTTCTGGATCTTGCCACTTCGGATCCCAGCTTCTACCCTTTCTCCAGTCAATATTAGCTCAGTAAAACCGGCTAAGGAGCTACCAATCAAGTGATTAAAGAACGGACCAGATAGCGTACCAAGAAACATGTCCACCAACTCCCTATCAGACAAAGGGGGATGGACTCTCCCTGCCAAATCTCTCCACTTCTGAGCATAGTCCTTAAAACTTTCTCTTGCACCCATAGACATACTCTGGAGTTGAGTACGGGTAGGAGCAAGGTCGGTATTATATTGATACTTCTTATAAAAAGTAGCAGCCAGATCATCCCAGTTGCGGACATTGATTCCCTCCAGCTGATAGAACCACTCAAGCTAAGTCCCGGACAGACTGTCTTGAAAGAAATTGACCCACAAGTTCCTATCAGCAGTGTGAGGCTAAATCTTCCTCACATAATAATAGAGATGAAGCTTGGGACTAGAAACCCCATCATACTTTGCAAATACCAAAACCTTGAACTTCTGTGGGATGACAACCCCAGATACCAAACCTAGCTCTTCAAAATCCAGCCCTGGTACTCTTTGGATCTCCATTGCATTCAGACGATCCTCTAATTGTTTGTACCTTTTGTTAGCCGGAGGATACTGCTCTTCATTGTAATCAGTGTCATTATCATATTCCCATGGACTAGGGTCTTCCTCCCTTATCTCACCCTCTTGATTCTCTCCTTCCTTGGATGAAGAGGTCAGATCAACCATTTGCTTCAACGGTTCTTTGAATCTTCTTCCCAGGTTTACCACACCAACGGTCTTCTTCGCCTTCTTCTTTATATCTTTTAGAATAAGGGCCTTCAGATCTTCCTACCCTTTAGCCAAAGCTACGAACATTTGCTGAAATTGGGTATTTTGTTCCTGGAGATCCTTGATACTTTGTTCAGAAGCCATTATTGCTGAAATAAACAGCGAAGAAGATGAGAATCCTACTTTGAAACCTGTTTATGTAATGTCATGGATGATATGCATATGCAATGATTTCAAGGATTCTTAAAGACTCAAATTTGCTTAAATAAAAGAAACACACGTTAACTGTATTAATAAGTTCGAATTGTTACAAAGAGTTCGCTTTAGGCTTACAATAAAAAAATAAAACTTAAATCAAAAAGAAAATTAGGTTTCCCATAAGCGCATCCTCTTTGGTGCAATGTAGGCGTTTATATTCCCCTCTTCATGAAGTAGCCTAGTGAGTTCCAGGAATTTCTTCTCGCTGGCGTAGAATTGAGCTTCTAACGTGTCCCGCTCCTCCTTAAGTTGAACCCAAGATTTTTGTAACTCCTCATGATCAGTTGGCATGTCAGGATGAAAAACAAGATAAGGAGTGTCTCCTTCAGCAACCGGTTCCATAATCACAGGTAGGATGGCAGGGTAAGGCATCATAAGCCTTTAAGCACGGGCTCATACCCATTTGAGATAAACCTTAAGAGGGATAGAATTCTTGTGCCCCAGTGTCTTACTATCAACTCTATGTACCATGCCCCATGCCCCATGCTCGCATGAACCTTTTACGGTAACCCTAAGCATCATTCTCATAGTCGAAGGTGATTCCTTTGATAAGTGTATCATGAGGACCATCCCTTCTTGCATATCCAAACTGTCGTAGTGCCAAACAAGGATTGTAAGTGATTCCTCCCCTAATTCCTAAGAGAGGGACATTAGGGAATTCTCCGCATCGATCAATTATGGTAACATTCTTCGAGGATCGAGGACACCAATGATTACCTGAATGTGTAAGAGTCATTAACCTATGAGACCATATCAAACCCTGTTCATTCTTTAAGACAAATTGAGGTAGGTGCGAAATAAACCACCTAGCCAAAAGAGGAGTGCAACACAGAAGAGTCCCTCTTTACTTTATAGTGCGAGTATGTAGAGAATGTAGGATATCTCCAAGAAGAGTAGGTACCGGATTGCATGACAGGAAAACCTTAATCGTATTCACGTCCATGACTTGATCCGAATTAGTAAACAGTACCAACCTATAGATGAGAAGGGCTAACACATCTTCAAAATTTTGTAAGTTCAGGGTATCCCAAAAATGATGAGCTTTCTCAAACAAGAACTTATCCAAAAAACCCTTGACACCTCTCCTGGTTTCCCAATTTGCTACTACGTCAGACCATTGTAAGGACATAGCTTTAGCAATATCTTCAGGTTTAAGGTCTCTTTCCATACCATTGAAAGGTACCTTGTTGAGGATAGGCACCCTCAGTAACAGAGAAAACTCCTCCATAGTAGGCACTAACTGGTAATCCGGAAAAGTGAAGCAATGATGTAGAGGGTCAAAGAATTGAAAGAGAACTTTTAACATTTCTTCATCAGGGTTTGAGGTGGCCAAGCTGAGAAGTCGATCATGTCTTTCAGTGAAGGGAGAGCTTTCAGGAACCCTTGATACCAACTCCTTAAGCTGAGGAGGTACCTTTACCAGACTGACTTGGATAGTGAATCTGCGGGCGAGGGCCATGTCCTACAAAACAAGACAAATATAAACCCTAAGAATCCTTGAAATGCTTAGTATGATATGCTATGTTATGATGTCATGATTATGCTCAGATATAGAAGATATAGCAAACACAAGCAAATCACACAAAGACCTTAGGTTTAAGGCTTGCATGGGTTTTAAGGCAACACCCTCTTGAAGTTGGGTTGGTTTAACTTGTCCTAAATATAGTAATCGGGTTCTAAGGGATCTCAATATCACCGATATTTCCCCCAAATTTCATTCCGATAGACAATTGACTTGCCACCAAACAAAACTAAATTGTTAAACCTCAATGAGTATAGCATCGAGTATCAACCGACTTTGGGTTTACACCAAAGACGACTATCTCACTACGTCCTAAAAAGCCAAGTTGGTCAATTAAGGTGCTAAGGTCAGTTAACGCTTTATGATACCACACAACGGCCCCGTATTCTCCTTGATTACTCAAGGGCTACCGGTACACACTAGAGTATCGCATCAACATAACTACTGTTTCAACCGTGTCGGTATATCCCGCACAACTCTCTCACAATTTATTGCTACTTACCTAAAAGGAATTCCCTGATCCGGGTTTAGGATCCAAATAACCCAAACAGATACCCTTAAAAGTAAATCAAACAGGACAAGACAAAGAAGCAATTAAAATGACCTAGATCCTAAGGTAAACCCCACTTTACAAAGCATCTCCCCAGCAGAGTCGCCAGTTCTGTGATACGGTGGCAGAACTGACTATTAATACTGATTTTTGTTTTTTGTTTGCAAATGTCGTGGTAAGCAAGAGTCGCCATCGACTTTTCTTTTACCCAACAAGGAAAGGGTGAAAAGAACAAAAAAATACCTTTTTTTCGAGATTTCTGAGTAAGGGGGGTAGATTATGGAAAGGGAAGGTGTTAGCACCCTTTCCATCCATGGTTTTCCATGGGCTCTTAGGTACTTGCTCATTTCTAAAATTGCTTTCGTGTTTGTATGTTTGAAAAGCTTTGAAAATGCCTTAGTGCGGCGATTCACTTTATGGTAACTCTTGTATCAGTCCTCAAGAGTGTGATAAATCATTTTTGAAAACTTTTGTTTGAAAGTGTATGGTGTAAAAAGGATTATTTTGAGCAAGTACCTAACAGTTATCTACCTACTCGAAAAAAGACGTTCTTTTCCTCCTGTGATACGGTGGAAGAATCGACTATTATACTGGTTTGCGTTTTTTGTTTGCAAAATGTCGCGGTAAGCAAGAGTCGCCACCGACTTTTATTTTATCCAATTAGGAAAAGGAAAAAGAACAGAAAAAACCTTTTTCAAAAATATTTCTGAGTACGGTGGGTAGATTATAGAAAGGGAAGGTGTTAGCACCCTTTCTATCCATGGTTTTCCATGGGCTCTTAGGTACTTACTCATTTTGAAAATTACTTGTGTGTGTTTTGAAGAGTTTTTGTTTAACTTTATGATAACCCTTGTATCGGTCCTCAAGAGTGTAATGAAGTGTTTTAGAAAACTTTAGTTTGAAAAGAGTTTTGAAAGTGTAGGGTGTAAAAATGATGTTTGAGCAAGTACCTAACAATTATCTACCTACTCTAAAAAAGTTGTTCTTTTCCTCTTATCCTTTAGACCGTGTTATCCTACTATTAGTGAGTAGGTAACCCTAGTCGTTGGATGTTTGAGGGATTATCAAAAGGGACGTTTATGGCATTGAAGGCAACATGTAGGGATACCTTAGCAGTTCGAAGGGACTGTCATCATATATTCCTAGGCAACATCGAGGGACAAGATCATTTCTCGTAGGCAACTCGAGGGACAGTGAGGGACTATGATCTTTATGATGACTTTTAGATTGAGGGTCTTTTGCTAAGATATCCCTACGTTCGAGGGACATGACCATTGTTTTTCCGAAGGCAACCAAGTGGGGAGTACCCTAGGGGTGCAACTGTGCAACAATGTATTTTTCAGTTATATTTATCTTGCAATTTGGGTTTCCTATTAATCTAAGCATTGCATAAAATATAGTAGCAGGAGATAAAGGAAGAAATGTAAACCTAAGCTATTACAGAGCTTTGTGGCAGTTACATAATAGTGAAGAGGGCGGAAAAGAAATCCTAAAATTATTACATCCCGAAAGCAATTACATGATAATGATGGAAAAAAACGGGAAAAATAAAGTTACGCTATTACAGTTGAATGCGTCTGTTGTACCCCAAAATTTGCCCTCCCATATTCATCAAGAAATTGCTAAGTCAAAGTCACAAAATTCCCCAAGGGTTGTGCAGCTCAACTGTCTCCTATACAGTCAAAACTAGGGTTTGAGTTCTGGTCAAGCAAATGAACTTTTCAAAGGCCCAATCAAGTCTCATATGCTTACAAAGATGGTCAAGTGTCCTCATGTCAAGTTTCAAGGCATTCAGCTCAAAATTGCACAGTCAAAACCCTAGATTGCACTACAGTCAACTGTAGGGGCAAAATGGTCATTTGACAGTCAAAAGTTCAAATTTTTGGTCAACATATCATTTTGAAGCCACAAACATCATTTGATCAATGCTTGATCATGATTCTCAAAATTTGGCTCAGAAATCATCAAAGATGCAAAAGTTGCTATATTTGGACAGCTGAAAAAGTCAACTGAAATTGACCAGGGCATAACTTTCACATGGATTATCAGAAAAATTCCATCCAAAGCTCATTTTGAAGAGAAAGACATTTCCTACAACTCATCTTCATATTCCAAGTCCAAGAAATGCTCTCACAAAAATTTATCAATTTCAACATTATAGGTCATTTTCAAAAGTCAACAAAAAGGGACTTTAAGTCAAAGGCCATAACTTGAGATTGGTAAATCAAAATGACATGGGACCAAAGGCATTGGTTAAAGGACTCAAAGACCTTTCCAAAATGTCCAAGAACATGTGAAAAGCTTAAAAATTGACCAAGTTATGCCTTGTGGAAGTTGGGAAATTTTTGGAAATTTTTGAAAGTCAACATTGATGCAAAAGGCCTAAAAATGCAAATGGGCCCATTTTTCTTCCAAATTTCTTCATGCCAAGCCTATGCACGACCACTAGGCCCAAAGGGGAGTATTTTCATATTTTTTAATTATTTATTTGAATTTATATTAATTTATATTCATTTAAATCATTTTAATACATGAAAAATATAAACCTAACCTAAAAAAATCTTTTTATGCACATTCCAAGGTCAATATTTCGTGCTTGATTGATTATAGCAAGTTTTGATAAGATTTGATCATGATTGAACCAAATAACATGAAAAAAGATTCAAAAAAGATTTTCCAAAATCAAATATGAGAAATCATCAATGCATGAGATTTTGTCCAATTTTTCTTAACCTAATCACTCCCTATATGATCAGAATCAAGACCTAATGCCAAGGAGACTGCAAGCTGCGCCCCAAGAAGCCATTGCATATTGAAATTTCTCTTAAAAAACTCAAACACTGAAAACCAGTTTCAAGCTCGATTCAGACCCCAATTCTTGTCCCATTAGCATCCTGAGACGTCCTTGAACGTTTCTCAATCATTAACATCAATCAAAAGGCCCTGAATTGGTACCCCTAAGTCTAACTGTACCTTGAAATTTTTGAAATCGCACAGCATGATTCCATCATCTTTTTGCATTTTTCTTTGTTGATTCATGTTCATATTAATGTTCTAAAGCTAACTGTGGTGTTTAATTGCGTTTTCATTGATCATACAAGATTATGCCATGTTTGAAATCTTAGGGTTTGCAGGTTACAAAATTGGGGTTTCCCAAGCCAAGTAAAATTAGGATTCCAAACCTATGCCATTGCAATCAACGCATCTGGACGAAGCAATCTAGACCCTCGCGCCTAATTTATGTCGAGAAACGAGGCATTTTTCTTTGTTGATTCATGTTCATATTAATGTTCTAAAGCTAACTGTGGTGTTTAATTGCGTTTTCATTGATCATACAAGATTATGCCATGTTTGAAATCTTAGGGTTTGCAGGTTACAAAATTGGGGTTTCCCAAGCCAAGTAAAATTAGGATTCCAAACCTATGCCATTGCAATCAACGCATCTGGACGAAGCAATCTAGACCCTCGCGCCTAATTTATGTCGAGAAACGAGCTAATCGCTATTTTTTGTAAACTGGCCTAATGCAACGTTTCTAAAACCGTTGCTGTATGCTTATGTTTCAGAAAAAATAAAAAAAGGGATGAAGACGATGACGTGCTGGCGTGATATGATTGGGTGTTTTAAATTTCGCGCGCCCAATTATTAGTGCGCTTGGTTTTTCCTTTTGTTTTTTTATTCCTTATAATATATCAATTGATGTTCAGTGGCTCAGTTGGCAGGGACAACGCTTGTAACCTTCAAGACCTGGGTTCAAGTCCCAGGTCTGGCAAAAATCCCATATTATTTTTCAAAACGAAATTCTATGCTATGCTAACATCCAGGTACACCCTATTCCCTCCATCATCAACATGCCACGTCCGCTTGGAGGCCAATCTAAAGGTTGGAAGCTGAAGAACACCTACGCCTGGTCAAACGCGTCATACATGATCCAGAAAGTCAATGAATTCCAAATCAAATGGGCCAGAATTTCCAGGCCTATACCTCCATATGGGGCCTGAACCCCCCCTGGTTTGCTTTTCTTTTCTTTTATTATTTTAATTATTGTATTATTTATTTTTATTGCTTTAATTAATTAATTTTCTTTTTTTTTTTACAAAATATAAAAACATCATAAAAATCAGAAAAAGCCAAAAATTAATAAATATTTATATTATAATTATTTTCATAAATAAATTAGAATGTAAATTATTTAGTTTAATTAGGTTTTAGTTTTAATTCCTTTCTAATAAAAATCAAAAAAATGTAGAATTAGGTTAATTGATAGTTTTAATGTCTTTCTAATTTTTATTTTTCTCTCACAATCCTATTTATTTATTATTTTATTTTTATAATTAAAAATTGTACATAAATAATTTAGGGTTTAATTTAGATTATATTTTAATTCTTTCATAATAAATAATAAAAATTATTAGAATTAGGGTTTACCTTTTAATTTAATTTCAATTAATTCCTTTTTCTCATTAGATCTAAAAAACACAAAAATATCATTTTCATTTAAATTTAATTTTAATTCCTCTTTATTTAATTAATTCATGTAATTTTAAATTGTTTGCAAAAGGGTCCAACGCCCTAGTTTTGTATTGATTATTTTCTTTTGCGTATTTACTTTATCGCTTATTATAATTCTGTATCTCTCCCAAAGCACTGTAATTTAAATTTCTCGCACTTTATTTTTCCGCTTTATTTATTTTCCGCTAAATCGGGTCCGGTTTAATTTTGGCGATGTGGACCCGCGCCATTTGTAATAGTTTAGATTTATTATTTCCTCGCAAAAATATTTAACTGTTAACCAAGCATGAAAGAATGAATGTCTTAATAAAATCAAGCGTAGATCACAATGACATGACAAAAGACAAATAAATAACTGAAAACGACACACAAATCACACACCACCCCTAGGGTACGCCTCACTGTTGCCTTGCCTCGAAAGGTGATCGTCGAGTAGAGGATGTCTTAGTAAGTCCTCATGATCCGGGAACCTGGCATGAGGGTAGCTTCTAAGGTGTCTTCCCATTGCTCTGGTGATCACCATGTCCCGAACCTCGAATTGACCCGAACACCTCCAATGGTGGTGCTACCTACCTCTCAATGGTGGGATGGCACTACTTTAAAGGACATTTACACAGACGAATTCCTTAGGGTAGGTAGGTTCTTATAGATACTTGCTCTAATTTCAAAAACAAATCAAAAATACTTTTCACACCAACACTTTTCAAAAGCTTTCAAAGCAAATTTTTCAAACACTCTGACGTACGAGTCGAACTGAAATTTTCAAAAGAAACTTTTTTAAAACCCACATTGAAAAGCAAGCAAACATTTTTGAAAACACATTGAGCAAGTATCTAAGAGCCCATGGATAACCATGGATAGAAAGGGTGCTAACACCTTCCCTTTCTATAACCTACCTCCCGAACCGAGAGCAATCTCTATAAGGAATTTTTCTGTGCTTTTGTCCTTTCCATTTGGAGAAAATAAAAGACGGTGGCGACTCTTGCTTCCGCGACATTTCGCGAACCAGCGTTAAACAGTCAGTTCCAGATCCACCGATCACAGAACTGGCGACTCTGCTGGGGACACTTAAAGTGAGGTGTACCTTAGGACTAAGATCACTTGTGTTTTCAATTGCCTGAATTGTTTGCTTTTAAATTGTGGGTACTGTCTGGGGAGTTCTATAGATCCTAACCCGGATCTGGGGGATACCCTTTTAGAAAGTAGCAACAAGGCTGTGAGGGAACTGTGCGGGGTATACCGACATGGTTGAAACAGTCTGCTACGTTGATGTGGCACTTTGGTGTGTACCGGTAACCCTTGAGTTCAGTCAAGGAGAGTACGGGGCCTCCATGTGGTGTCATGAAGCATCAACAGACCTTAGGAACCTTAATTGAACCATCTTGGCCTCTTTAGGGTAGTGAGATAACTGACTTTGGTGCAGTCCGAGGTTGGTTGATACTCGATACTACACTCAATTGAGGGTTGCTTTCCTGGAATATTTCGGTCGCCAGTTCAGTGGCTAAATCGAAACGATGAACAATGAAAGCAATCCCGTGATATTGGGAACCTTAGAACCCGGTTACTTTGATTAGGACAGGTTGAACCCACCAACTTCAAGAGGGTACTACCTAGACCCCATGCTGGCCTAAACTTAAGGGCTCTCTCTTGTGTGACTTGTGTGCATTCGTACTTGACTATCTGCATGCTTGTGATCTAACACTTGTTTCTTGCAGGTTTTGTTTCAGTCCTTAATTAGGACTCATAACAGGGTTCACTCACATTACCCCATGCATAGCATAACATCATACCATTGCATGCATCCTGCATACATCCTAACCCATTTCAAGGATCTCAAGGGCTGGTGATGCAGGTCATGATAAATCAAACATCTAGCCAGGGGCAGAGAGGATTTATTTCCTCTAGCCAAGGTTGTCAGGGGCTATGACCCACTGGATATGGTGAGCTTTTGACCCTTGAAGAAGGACTCTCAACAGCATGAAGTACCTTCAATCAAGTTACCGGCTTTCAACTCTAACAAGTTTCTCTGTTTACCCCGCGAGGTCCTTGAAATCATTGCATGCATGTCATACATATCATTGCATAACAGGTACCCTTTCTCTGCAGGTTACTTACCTTCTTCGCTGTTTATTTCAGCCCGATCGTCATGAATCCTGAATCATCAGCTGAGCAGTCTATCAAGGCCCTCCAGGCTCAGAATGCCCAATTCCAAGGGCTAATCATGAACTTGACTCAGGGGCAGCAAGATCTGAAGGCTCTGCTCTTGAAGAAGGAAAAGAAGAAGAAGAGGACTGTCTTGTTCAGCCCTAGACGCAGATCTGGGAATACACCGCAAGTCGAAACTGAGAGGACTACCCCATCTGTGAGGGAAAGCAGTCACCATGAGAGAGAGGTTCCCAGTCCAGTGGTCTCCGACAACGAGACAGATTTTGATGAAGAGCAGTACCCTCCTGCTAACGACAGATATAAGCAACTGGAGGACAGAATGAAAGCTATGGAGGTTCAACAGGTACCTGGGCTGGATTTCGGAGATCTGGGTTTGTCGACTGGTGTGGTTATCCCTCGCAAGTTCAAAGTACCGCCCTTCTCTAAGTACGACGGGGCATCTTGTCCCAAGCTGCACTTAAGGTCCTATGTTCGGAAGATTCAACCCTATACGGTGGACAAGAATTTGTGGATCCACTTCTTCCAGGAGAGTCTTTCAGGGACTCATCTTGAATGGTTCTATCAGCTAGATGGGACCAAGGTTCGTAACTGGGAGGAGTTGGCTACTGCTTTCTACAAGCAGTATCAGTATAATGCCGACCTTGCTCCTACGCGTACCCAACTCCAGGGTATGTCGTTAGGATCAAGTGAAGGATTTAAAGAATATGCGCAGAAATGGAGGGATCTTGCTGGAAGGGTACAACCACCTCTGACTGACCGTGAACTTGTGGACATGTTCTTGGGGACCCTGTCTGGTCCATTCTTCAACCACCTCATTGGTAACTCATCTGCTGGATTTACCGACCTCATCCTGACCGGCGAAAGAATTGAAGCTGGTATCAAGAGCGGGAAAATTCAAGAGGCCACACCTTCGGATATTCATAAAAAGCCTCACACGGGAAAGAAGGAATCTAATGCTGCATACGGTCAAAAGGGTCGCCGTGATCAACATGCAGGGGCAGTCATGATCTCTGGTTCTGCGCCACGCCGTCAACCACAGAGGGGAAACCAGCAAAGGCCGGACGGGCCTAAAAGGCAGTTCACCAACATTAACATGCCATGGTCGCAAGCACTGCAACATATGTTGAAGATGAACCTAATTGCAGTGATCAACCCTCCTGCCAATCCTAAGACCTCCTCTCCTAGCTACAATCCAGAAGCCAGATGCGCTTATCACTCCGATAGCCCGGGGCACGATACTGAAGACTGTTGGGCACTAAAGTACAAAATTCAGAACATGATCGATGCCAAAGAGATCGAGTTCGAGCCTGCTGAGACTCCCAACGTGATCAATGCTCCGTTGCCAAAACATGGCTAGGATTGAGAAATTTTTTGTTCATTTGAATTCAAGCTGTATTTTTCCTTTCTTGTTCAGATAAACAATTATTATGTTAAACTCTTTTATTTCATGAATGCATTACACATGTCTGTCTTGATTAATTATGTTTACTATGCTTAAAACTGCTTTCATATTTTTGCAATGGTCAACTCTTAATTGAAAACTCTGAACCTCTTGAGGGAGGATGACGAAAACGATACCACAATCTACAATATGCTTTTGAACAAACCCCGCTGATGAGGTACAGGCATTGTTTCAACCCCTAAACACTGGAGTTATAAGGATGATAATCCCTCGTCAACCCATCAGAGCCAAAGAAGTAGGAGTTTTTATTTTCGAAAATCAAAACCCTTAATCATAACCTGGGGCAGGGTAGTTCTCTCAGTTGAGCCAAGCGCATCTTTACAAAACGAGCAAAGACAATAATGGTTCAGAACAATCAAAAGGACAGGCAGTCATCATCAAAATTCATAAATGAAAAGCCCAAAAAGTCTAAACCTACAAAGGGGACTTATGAAACTGGGGCATCCCGCTGACTGTAATTCCAAAAAAGGAAACAGTTCAGGCAAAAAAGAAAGGGATAACAAAAATCGAGAAAGAGGTCTCACAAACCCTCAACCAAAAAAGACTGCCTATTCAAAAGAAGTCATCAACATCTGAACCATCATTGGAACATCAGAGCAAAGACTCAAACAAGGTCTAACGTGTGATCAACTGAGTTTAGGTTTGGAGAACATCACGAAGAGCGGGTGGGTACAAATAATTTGAGCCTTTATCCTTTGTTTCTTAAACCGTGAACCAGGCCACGATATAACCCTTAAAAGTCCTAGCTGAAGCATGGGTTAGTTCGAAAGCATACTGTTACGAAGGTATCCTGACTCCTGAAGGTTTGCTGTAAAATATTGAGTTGACATCGCACAGTATTACAAAAAAATGCATTTTCAAAATTCAAGGCAGACATAGACTTTTGCATTCTTAAAATAACCTTGTTTGCATATGATTATTTGTTTAAACAGCAGGGAAATTCGCACGATGAACACCTTGTGAACAGAAGAACCTCCAATCAAGGGGCACAGTAGGAGCATTGCTCATTATCTGGGGCATGGCAAAATACTTCCAACAGGGGCAACTCCCTACATTCTGAGAGCGTGGACATAGTCGGAAAAAATACTACGCACAATCAAAGACCCGCTAGGTTGACACACCTAGGCAAAAATAAGGGCTTCCCGGCGAACCAAAAGGGTTCGGGCAAAATGAAGGGGTGAAATGAAAAAAAGCATGTACACCCGGCAAGTCGAAAACCTGAAAAGGCGGCTTGGGCAAAAATGGGCATCCCGGTGGACTGAAAACCCGAAAGGGTGGTTCAGGCAAAAGGTAGGGATCGAAGCGTACGACTATGTTCCGGTATCTCGTCACTTGTCTACCCGAAGATTTGTCAACCACCCACATAGGTATCCTCTTCCCTCACCTCCGAAGCAGGGGCAATAATGAGTTATCCAGGCAATCCAATTGCTCTGTCAACCAAAGTACAAAGGACAGATCAAGATAAGAATGATTACCATCTACCTTTACAAATTCCAGATCGTGGGCTAGCGTCCGAGACTAAACAGGACAATCATCCACTTAATCAAAATCATGCAACCCAACACCGGTTTCTTCTCAACCTTCAGACAAGGTCATACACAGACTCCTCCTCCACAAGATGACCTAACCCCGGTTCATCAAGAAGTTTTTACACAAACTTATCCAAGTAACCTAACCCCGGTTCCTCCAGAAGTCTTACATGGATTTAGCTCAAGATGACCTAACCCCGGTTCATCAAAAAGTTTTTACACAAACTCGTCAAGTAACCCTACCCCGGTTCCTCTAGAAATCTTACATGGGTTTATCTCAAGCAACCTTACCCCGGTTCATCCAGAAGTTTTACACAAACTTATCCCGAAGCAACCTTACCCCGGTTCGTCAAGAAATCTCACACGGATCTATCTCAGGTAACCTAACCCCGGTTCCCCCAGAAGTCTCACATGGACTCGTCTCCAGTAACCTTACCCCGGTTCGTCAAGAAATCTCACATGGATTTACCCCAAGGTAACCTAACCCCGGTTCCTCTAGAAGTCTTACATGGATTTAGTTCAAAGATAACCTCACCCCGATTCATCAAAAAGTTTTACATGAACTTACCTCACCAAGCAACCCTACACCGGTTCCCCCTATTCAAGATGCAGTTTTACATGGACTCGTCACCCGGACACCCTACACAGGTTCTCCCTTTCCAAGAACGTAGTTTTACACGAACTCATCATCAAAATAACCCTACCCAGGTTCCTTCTCCATTTCAGATGCGGTTTTACACGAGCTCATCAGCAGGCAACCCTACATAGGTTCCCTCTTGCAACCTACAGCATTACAGTTCAAAATCTCCCCAGGAGAATCCAATCCAGTTCCCCAGGAAAAGTCGGGATCCATCTCCCCAAGCAGTAAGCTTATCCCCAGTATATTCTGGAAGCTTATCCTCGCAGAACACGAACGCGTCGTCCGTCTTCATTTAAAGAGTTATTTCCTTAACAGGATATAACTGGGTTATCCTCAGCCAAAAGCCATGGAAAGAGCGTCGTCGACAAAGTCTTCTTACCCCAGCGAAGTCCTTCAACACTTCCTATGCAACAAGGGTATCCTCAGCAAACTGTCAACATTCAGCAAAGCATCTCTATCCCCACAGAGTATTGCTCCCCAGCATGATCACTAGAGTATCTTTTCTCCCGCAGAATTATTCCATTTGCCAAGTTTATTCCTCAACGGAGTTATCTCCGCCTACCGGTGTTCTTGCAACGAATCATCCACAGCGGAAGTAAAATCTCTCCCTCAACATCAGCCCAGGATATGACTTCCCGGCACCCGTCAAGGATTTATTTTCCTAGACGAAAACATACATGAATCATCACATACATCATTATAGCATGCATGTACGCATCATATCATATAAATCGCATCCATGTTGAGAACATCATTGCTTGATCCATATCATGCATTTCATATAACTGACCTTTACCTTTCAGGAAAGATGCAGTTGAAATTCTCAAACATATTTCAAGGACTTCTCTAGTCCAGTTAAGTCGACTCCAAACGGATTTTTCTGATAAAGACTCAGTAGAAGTTCTCTTATGGTCCCCTCTCCAACGGCGAGTGAGGTGGTAATTCCTTCTTCAGATGTTTCCCTCTCCGGCATGAGCGTGAGGTGATATTCTCTTATGGTCCCCTCTCCAACGGCGAGTGAGGTGGTAATTCCTTCTTCAGATGTTTCCCTCTCCGGCATGAGCGTGAGGTGATATTCTCTTATGGTCCCCTCTCCAACGGCGAGTGAGGTGGTAATTCCTTCTTCAGATGTTCCCCTCTCCGGCATGAGCGTGAGGTGATATTCTCTTATGGTCCCCTCTCCAACGGCGTGTGAGGTGGTAATTCCTTCTTCAGATGTTTCCCTCTCCGGCATGAGCGTGAGGTGATATTCTATTATGGTCCCCTCTCCAACGGCGTGTGAGGTGGTAATTCCTTCTTCAGATGTTTCCCTTTCCGGCATGAGCGTGAGGTGATATTCTATTATGGTCCCCTCTCCAACGGCGAGTGAGGTGGTAATTCCCTTTCAAGATGTTTCCCTCTCAAACGGCGAGTGAGGTGATATTTCCTTCCAGATTATAATTTCCTATAGTTCCCTCTCCAACGGTGAGTGAGGTGACTCCCTTTGAGATTATAATGTCCTTCGGTTCTCTTCCTGACACTACGAAGATGGTAATTCTCACCAAGATTTTCTCAACGAGTGTTGTTGAGGTTGAAATCATTCAGGATTCTCTTACCATCCATGCTAAGGCAGTAACCATCCCTGGTTCATTCATCAGCGTTTGAAGCTCCAGACCCAGTTCCTGTAACCAGTCAGGACACATCTATACCAAGCATCCAAAATCAGCTCCTGCAACGTGTCAGGTACTCATTTTTCTTTTGCAGGTATGCAGGTTCTCGCTAAGGAATCTCCTACGCGATCAACGTCCAGATGGCATCTATAAGCCCATCATCCTATCCAGCAATCTCTAAATGGCATCTATAAGCCCATTCCCCCATCACACTGTTACTATGTGAGCGCAAATTTCTGGGCACTCTAGTGTCCAATCATCTTCTACCCTCGGATTACGAAAGGCCCGGCAGCCAATCTGCATCCTCAAGTCTAAGAAGATTGAACAGGGGCAACTGTTGTACCCCAAAATTTGCCCTCCCATATTCATCAAGAAATTGCTAAGTCAAAGTCACAAAATTCCCCAAGGGTTGTGCAGCTCAACTGTCTCCTATACAGTCAAAACTAGGGTTTGAGTTCTGGTCAAGCAAATGAACTTTTCAAAGGCCCAATCAAGTCTCATATGCTTACAAAGATGGTCAAGTGTCCTCATGTCAAGTTTCAAGGCATTCAGCTCAAAATTGCACAGTCAAAACCCTAGATTGCACTACAGTCAACTGTAGGGGCAAAATGGTCATTTGACAGTCAAAAGTTCAAATTTTTGGTCAACATATCATTTTGAAGCCACAAACATCATTTGATCAATGCTTGATCATGATTCTCAAAATTTGGCTCAGAAATCATCAAAGATGCAAAAGTTGCTATATTTGGACAGCTGAAAAAGTCAACTGAAATTGACCAGGGCATAACTTTCACATGGATTATCAGAAAAATTCCATCCAAAGCTCATTTTGAAGAGAAAGACATTTCCTACAACTCATCTTCATATTCCAAGTCCAAGAAATGCTCTCACAAAAAAGTTATCAATTTCAACATTATAGGTCATTTTCAAAAGTCAACAAAAAGGGACTTTAAGTCAAAGGCCATAACTTGAGATTGGTAAATCAAAATGACATGGGACCAAAGGCATTGGTTAAAGGACTCAAAGACCTTTCCAAAATGTCCAAGAACATGTGAAAAGCTTAAAAATTGACCAAGTTATGCCTTGTGGAAGTTGGGAAATTTTTGGAAATCTTTGAAAGTCAACATTGATGCAAAAGGCCTAAAAATGCAAATGGGCCCATTTTTCTTCCAAATTTCTTCATGCCAAGCCTATGCACGACCACTAGGCCCAAAGGGGAGTATTTTCATATTTTTTAATTATTTATTTGAATTTATATTAATTTATATTCATTTAAATCATTTTAATACATGAAAAATATAAACCTAACCTAAAAAAATCTTTTTATGCACATTCCAAGGTCAATATTTCGTGCTTGATTGATTATAGCAAGTTTTGATAAGATTTGATCATGATTGAACCAAATAACATGAAAAAAGATTCAAAAAAGATTTTCCAAAATCAAATATGAGAAATCATCAATGCATGAGATTTTGTCCAATTTTTCTTAACCTAATCACTCCCTATATGATCAGAATCAAGACCTAATGCCAAGGAGACTGCAAGCTGCGCCCCAAGAAGCCATTGCATATTGAAATTTCTCTTAAAAAACTCAAACACTGAAAACCAGTTTCAAGCTCGATTCAGACCCCAATTCTTGTCCCATTAGCATCCTGAGACGTCCTTGAACGTTTCTCAATCATTAACATCAATCAAAAGGCCCTGAATTGGTACCCCTAAGTCCAACTGTACCTTGAAATTTTTGAAATCGCACAGCATGATTCCATCATCTTTTTGCATTTTTCTTTGTTGATTCATGTTCATATTAATGTTCTAAAGCTAACTGTGGTGTTTAATTGCGTTTTCATTGATCATACAAGATTATGCCATGTTTGAAATCTTAGGGTTTGCAGGTTACAAAATTGGGGTTTCCCAAGCCAAGTAAAATTAGGATTCCAAACCTATGCCCCTGCAATCAACGCATCTGGACGAAGCAATCTAGACCCTCGCGCCTAATTTATGTCGAGAAACGAGCTAATCGCTATTTTTTGTAAACTGGCCTAATGCAACGTTTCTAAAACCGTTGCTGTATGCTTATGTTTCAGAAAAAATAAAAAAAGGGATGAAGACGATGACGTGCTGGCGCGATATGATTGGGTGTTTTAAATTTCGCGCGCCCAATTATTAGTGCGCTTGGTTTTTCCTTTTGTTTTTTATTCCTTATAATATATCAATTGATGTTCAGTGGCTCAGTTGGCAGGGACAACGCTTGTAACCTTCAAGACCTGGGTTCAAGTCCCAGGTCTGGCAAAAATCCCATATTATTTTTCAAAACGAAATTCTATGCTATGCTAACATCCAGGTACACCCTATTCCCTCCATCATCAACATGCCACGTCCGCTTGGAGGCCAATCTAAAGGTTGGAAGCTGAAGAACACCTACGCCTGGTCAAACGCGTCATACATGATCCAGAAAGTCAATGAATTCCAAATCAAATGGGCCAGAATTTCCAGGCCTATACCTCCATATGGGGCCTGAACCCCCCCTGGTTTGCTTTTCTTTTCTTTTATTATTTTAATTATTGTATTATTTATTTTTATTGCTTTAATTAATTAATTTTCTTTTTTTTTTACAAAATATAAAAACATCATAAAAATCAGAAAAAGCCAAAAATTAATAAATATTTATATTATAATTATTTTCATAAATAAATTAGAATGTAAATTATTTAGTTTAATTAGGTTTTAGTTTTAATTCCTTTCTAATAAAAATCAAAAAAATGTAGAATTAGGTTAATTGATAGTTTTAATGTCTTTCTAATTTTTATTTTTCTCTCACAATCCTATTTATTTATTATTTTATTTTTATAATTAAAAATTGTACATAAATAATTTAGGGTTTAATTTAGATTATATTTTAATTCTTTCATAATAAATAATAAAAATTATTAGAATTAGGGTTTACCTTTTAATTTAATTTCAATTAATTCCTTTTTCTCATTAGATCTAAAAAACACAAAAATATCATTTTCATTTAAATTTAATTTTAATTCCTCTTTATTTAATTAATTCATGTAATTTTAAATTGTTTGCAAAAGGGTCCAACGCCCTAGTTTTGTATTGATTATTTTCTTTTGCGTATTTACTTTATCGCTTATTATAATTCTGTATCTCTCCCAAAGCACTGTAATTTAAATTTCTCGCACTTTATTTTTCCGCTTTATTTATTTTCCGCTAAATCGGGTCCGGTTTAATTTTGGCGATGTGGACCCGCGCCATTTGTAATAGTTTAGATTTATTATTTCCTCGCAAAAATATTTAACTGTTAACCAAGCATGAAAGAATGAATGTCTTAATAAAATCAAGCGTAGATCACAATGACATGACAAAAGACAAATAAATAACTGAAAACGACACACAAATCACACACCACCCCTAGGGTACGCCTCACTGTTGCCTTGCCTCGAAAGGTGATCGTCGAGTAGAGGATGTCTTAGTAAGTCCTCATGATCCGGGAACCTGGCATGAGGGTAGCTTCTAAGGTGTCTTCCCATTGCTCTGGTGATCACCATGTCCCGAACCTCGAATTGACCCGAACACCTCCAATGGTGGTGCTACCTACCTCTCAATGGTGGGATGGCACTACTTTAAAGGACATTTACACAGACGAATTCCTTAGGGTAGGTAGGTTCTTATAGATACTTGCTCTAATTTCAAAAACAAATCAAAAATACTTTTCACACCAACACTTTTCAAAAGCTTTCAAAGCAAATTTTTCAAACACTCTGACGTACGAGTCGAACTGAAATTTTCAAAAGAAACTTTTTTAAAACCCACATTGAAAAGCAAGCAAACATTTTTGAAAACACATTGAGCAAGTATCTAAGAGCCCATGGATAACCATGGATAGAAAGGGTGCTAACACCTTCCCTTTCTATAACCTACCTCCCGAACCGAGAGCAATCTCTATAAGGAATTTTTCTGTGCTTTTGTCCTTTCCATTTGGAGAAAATAAAAGACGGTGGCGACTCTTGCTTCCGCGACATTTCGCGAACCAGCGTTAAACAGTCAGTTCCAGATCCACCGATCACAGCGTCATATACACTTTATCTAGGAAAATAAAAATAAGATGAAAATAGAAAAGAAAATGTTTTGGTGATTTTTTTATGAAAAAAATGATTTATGATAATTAATTAAATAAACCTAAAAAAACTAATTAATTTTAATTAATAAAAAATGTTAATTTTGAAAAAAAAAGGTTAATTAAATAATCTAAAAAACCTAATTAATTCGAATTAAAAAAAAGTTAATTTTGAAAAAAAAGGTTAATTAAGAAAAACCTAAAAACATAATTAATTTTAATTAATAAAAAAAGGTTAATTTTGAAAAAAAAAGGTTAATTAAAAAAACCTAAAACCTAATTAATTTTAATTAAAAAAAGTTAATTTAAAAAAAAAAGGTTTTTGTGTAATGATTAATAAGAAAGAATTAAGTTTGCCAAAAAATAGATAGGGGAAGAAACACCAATGAAAAATAGGGTTAGAAAATAATGCAAATGTCAGGGGTGGATGTTGACCCAAAAATTAATGTAAAACCTAAAATAAAATTTTAAAAAAACCTAAAATTAATTATTCGAGTTTATTATGAAAAATTATTAAAAATTATGAAAAATCAAGGGTTTGTGAAAAATGTTAGGTTTTATGAAAAAGGTTTTAAACGGAAAGAATGAAAATAGGTAAAAGATAAATAGAAAGGAAGAAAACCAAAACCAATAGGGGTGATTGTTGAACCCACGCCCTTAACCTTCTCAGGATGTCTGCCTCGCCATGCATTGGTGGTTATTCTGTTTTGGCCTCAACGTTTTGTAATAACCCTACACGGGATCCTGTCTAAATCTGCAATGTTGAATTTCATGAACACATTAAATAAATTACTATATCATAAAATACAAATAAAGCAAATATATGAAATTTTGTAATATTCAAACCGATATGGCATGTATGAATGCTTCTATACCCTTTTGATCATGGAGATCAAACCAGCCTTACCCTTACTGGTGAAGTAGTGAGATGTGAGTTTGTAACAAGGATGACTTGTTTGTAGTCAGATCGGGGTTTGTAATAAGGATTTCAAGGTTTTTAGGGTTCTTGAAAGAATTTGATATTTTTACAGGGTTGTGGTAAATGTTTTTTTTCTCTGTTTTGTCGTGTCCTGTTTGTGTGAAAAAAGTGAGATTATATAATGGAAACTAGAGAAAAAAATGGGCTTTGAATATGCAATTGGGCCTCCAATTACCACAAGCAATAGTGCAGATTTTTATTCACTTGAGTCCGTCACGTTCCAGGCTAAATCGCAGGGGCTTAAGTGCAATTTTTGAAGTTAAAATGTGAAAATAAAATGTATCCTACATAGAGAAATAACTCCTTTCCAAAAATAGGCTCAATCTGATAAACGATGAATTAGTTATGAATTTTTGATGTTTCGCCTCAGACATACTTATTTTGGGCTCCAGTGTCAACTCTGACACGTTCTTCAATAAAAAACTGGTATTGATCGGAGCATAAACCGGTCTTTACTTTAGAAGAAAAGTTGTAGATCTCTGATTCGGTGACCTTGTGTAAAAAGATGGGCCAGATCCGATAAAAATTGACCGAGTTATGAATTTTTGAAGTTTCGACCCAGATGAAATAATATTCAGCATTCAGGATTTTCGGCGCATCACGCGCACTCTGGGCAAAAACAAAGGCCTTTTGGATACCTTTCAAACTCGATATCTCTGATGAAAATGTAGCCAACTCAATCTTTTAAATTTTTGCACCGGAACCAGCTCGATACGATGAAAATCGACCAAGTTATGATTTTCTGAACATGACGCAAATAAACTTCTATCACAAATTTTCTGTACGAAAATACTTGATAAATCCGCATTTTTGAAGACCTTCTGATTGAAATTGGCTTCCAGCCGTGAGAGATGAAAACGTAGATGACGTCAAGACGGAATTGTATCCACCGAAACAGGTTCAAAAGAAGCCACGATCTTCAAGTTATGAATTTTTAGTGCGTAAAAACTGCACTTTCAGCACACTTTTTCACAACATTTCTTCGAGAAAACTCACACATTCGGAGACCTTCTTTAAAGAATTGACTCTTGAGTCAAACCTGAATTTGAGAATATGTTATCAGAGATATCTTGGTGAAAGAACACCTGAATATAACGCGCCGGGTTGGACTTGTGAATCTTTGAACCCCGAATCATTGCAAAACGAAGAACCAATCTTCAGCATAGAAAATACTCTGAGAACATCCATTGGAGAAATAAACGTCACTTATAACCTGAAGAAGCTTGATAAATATACCTTTATTCCATAACCATAAAACCAATAATATGCGTGTATGAAAAGAGGGTAAATTTTGGGGTACAACAGTTGTCCTTGTTCAATCTCCTTAAACCTGAAGATTTAGATTGGCTTGTCTGCCTTTCGTGATCTGAAGGTGGAAGATGATTGAATACTAGAGTGCCCAAAAATTTGCACTCGCCTGTAATGATGCTTGACTATGTAGGTAGTATCGGGAATTGGCTTACAGATGCCATTTGGAGGAGATGACAGAAGGTCACCGGAGATGGGCTTAAAGATGCCATCCGGAAGATATGAAGGATAATCGTCGGGTATGGGCTTAAAGATGCCATCTAGAGGATGTTGATTTCCCGAAATATTCCTTTGATGAGAATTCCTGTTCCTGTCGTTGAGGAGGAATCAGCTGAGGAATGTTGGTCTCTGTCTTGGGAGAGGTGGAATTTTAGCAACTTTAGTTGTCCGTTACTCTACTGGGGAATCATCTCTTAGTCGAGGAGATGAAAATGAACGGCTATCTGGTCGTGCTCCAAGGCTTACAGTGATTTGTTGAGGATAATAAGACTGACTGCTATCTGGTCGTGCTCCAGGTTTTACAGTGACTTACTGGGGAGATGAGATTAAACTTGCTATCTTGTCGTGCTCCAGGCTTTGCAATCTCAAAAAATGTTATCTGGTCGTGCTCTAGTCTTCACAGCGTCTTATATCATTATCTGGTTGTACGCCAGGCTTCACTGTGTCTTATACCACTATCTGGTCGATTCCAGGCTTCATAGTATCTTGTACTGTTATCCGATCGATTTTCAGGCTTCACAGTATGATGGGGAAATTAAGTTGTTATTCGGTCGATTTCTGGGCTTCATAGCTTGAATTTGAGATATACCATTATCTAGTCGATTCCAGGCTTCGTAGTGTTTTGGAGAAATTAAGATATTATCCGGTTAATTTCCGGGCTTCATAGCTTGAATTTGAGATACACCACTATCTGGTCGATTCCAGGCTTCGTAGTATTGAACTGGAATAGAAATATTAGTATCAATTTGACAGAATAATGGAAAGGTCTCGAGTTGTCTTCAACTGAGAGAGAAATCTTAGTATCGATTTGACTGAGCCCGTGAGAGGTCTCGAATTAACTTTGACTGGCATAGAAATCAAGGGAATCTTAGCCGCGATTTAGCTGACCCAGACGAAAGTCTTAGAACATCTCCAACTAGAATAGAAACCTTAGTGTCAGTTTGATTGAACCAGAGAAAATATTGAAGAGTGTTGGAATATCTTCAACTGGAAAAGAAACCTTGGTGTCGGTTTGATTGAACTAGAGAGAACTCGTGAGAACTTGATTGCATCTTTCCCTGAAAGGTAAAGAGTTAGTCGTATGTAATGTCATGATGTATGAAATACATTGAATGATGATGTTCTCAAAATAAATGAGATTGTGTTGTATAATATGTATGCACATGCCATGATGTATGAAATGTATTGAGTAATGATGTTCTCAAAATAAATGAGATTGTGCTGTATAATATGTACGCACATGCCATGATGTATGGATATGCAATGCTATGTTGGTATTCTCTAGATGGGGAAAATAAATTCTGGACTGCTGCTGGAAAGTATAAGGAGTTGAGTTATTTGTTTCTGTTGGGGATAGTGACTGAACTGATTAGCTGTAGATTTATATCCGTTATGCTTGAGAATATTCTGTCGGGAGAGATTCTGTCTGAGAATAATCCTGCGGGGGAATGACTCTGTGGGGCAGAGAGATACTTTGTTGGAAGATCTACTGATTTGGAGAAATAAACTCAGCTGGGGATGAACTTCCATTGCTGGAGAGAAGAGCTCTGTTGGAGATCGAGCTTCCGCTGTCAGAGAAATAAACTCTGCTCGGGAGAAAACTTTATAAACTGTTTATGATTATAAAGCTCGGCTGGGGAATACAGACATCAGCTTTTTGAAGGAACCTGCTGGGGAAGGAATTCCTGCTTGGGGATACGGAGGTTGGACCTTGGTTGTCTCGGCTCTGTGGGGAATATAGGTATCACAGGCTTGTATGTGATAGTGACTTCACTTCCAACTGTCTCTGCCCCTTGTACCATGCTGGGAAAATTACACGCGGAGATTTTGTGGATGGATCTATGTCGTGATTGTACTTGAACATGTATGTAATGAGTGTCAGGATGACATCCGTCTCTGGATCGTATCTGAATTGTACTTGAAACATGTGTTGAATGAGTGTCATAATGACATCCGTCTCTAGATCGTATATGAACTGTACTTGAACCATGTGTCTGAATGAGTATCAGAATGGCATCCGTATCTGGAGCGTATCTGAATGTATCTGAAAGCTGACTTTGAATGAGTATCGGAATGGCATCTGTATCTGGAGCGTATCTGAACTGTATCTGAAAGCTGACTTTGAATGAGTATCAAAATGGCATCTGTATTTGGAGCGTATCTGAACTGTATCTGAAATCTGAATCTAAATGAGTATCAGAATGACATCCGTATCTAGAGCGTATCTAAAATGTATCAGAAATATGAATCTGAATGAGTATTAGAATGGCGTCTGTATCTGGAGCGTATCTAAACTATATCAGAAAGTTGAATCTGAATGAGTATCAGAGTGGCATCCGTATCTGGAGCGTATCTGAACTGTATTGGAAAGCTGAATTTAAATGAGTATCAGAATGGCATCCGTATCTAGAGCGTATCTGAACTGTATCGGAAAGCTGAATCTGAATGAGTATCAAAATGGCATCCGTATCTGGAGCGTATATGAACTATATCAGAAAGCTGAATCTGAATGAGTATCAGAATGGCATCCATATCTGGAGCGTATCTGAACTATATCAGAAAGCTGAATCTGAATGAGTATCAAAATGGAATCCGTATCTGGAGTGTATCTGAACTGTATCAGAAAGCTAAATCTGAATGAGTATCAGAATGGCATCCTTATCTAGAGCGTATCTGAACTGTATCGGAAAGCTGAATTTGAATGAGTATTAGAATGGCATTCGTATCTGGAGTGTATCTGAACTGTATCGAAAAGCTGAATTTGAATGAGTATCAGAATGGCATCCGTATCTGGAGCGTATCTGAACTGTATCTGAAAGCTGAATCTGAATGAGTTTTGTTCAAGGTATAAGTCTTCCACTAATAGACAGGTGATGGGACATAGTCGTACGTTTTAAATCCCTAACTCTTGCCTGGACCGCCCTTTCGGGTTTTCAGTCCACCGGATACCTTTTTGCCCAAGCCTCCTTTTCAGGTTTTCGACTTATCGGGTGTACAGATTTTTTTTTGTATATCCTTAACTTTTGCCCGAACCCTTTTTTGTTCGCCGGGATTCCCTTATTTTTTCCTAGGTGTGTCCATCTAGCGGGTCTTTTTTTCATGCATAGTATTTTCCGACTATGACCATGCTTTCAGGATGTAGAGGGTTGTAACTATCCATAGTTTTGTGTTGTAGTACTGTCAAAAATGTTTTCTTGATGGTACATGATTTGTTACTGGAATGCGTGCGTAGTGCCCCAAGCGATTCAGATGGAGATATGCCCCTGGTTATTTGGAACTTTTGGAGAGATTTCCCCAGGTATGTTTAGACATCGTGTCATGCCCCTTGCTTATGGAAGACCTATTATTGGAAGTGTCTTTCCCACTGAGGTGATTCTGTCCATTGAGAGGATGTATATTCATCGAATATCCATTGTGCAGATTTCTCTGCTGTCAAACAATTAGTCATATGCAAACAATGTCATCTAAAGAATGCAAAACTCATGTTTGTCTTGAAATTTTTTTGAAAATGTGTTTTGTGTAGTAAAACGGAATTTGCAAGAATGTGATATCAACTTAGGATTTGTAACAAAGCCTACAGGAGTCAGGATACCTTTGTAACAATATGCTCTCAAACTAACCCATGCTTCAACTAGGACTTTTAAGGGTTATAATGTGGCCTGGTTCACGGTTCAAGAAACAAAGGATAAAGGCTCAAATTTTATTTGTACCCAACCCGCTCTTCGTGATGTTCTTCAGTCCTATGCTCAGTTAATTGCGCGTTTAGATCCCGATTGAGTCTGGAATCTTTGCTCTGTTACTTCGTGATGATTCAGAAATTGAACATTTGTTTTGAAAAGGCAGTCATTTTTGTAATCTTCTTTTGTCGAGGATTTGTAGTAACCTCTTTTTTTTTGGTTTTCGTTATCCCTTCTTTTTCCTGAACTGTTTCTTTTGTGTTTACAGTCAGCGGGACGCCCCAATTTTTCTCTTAAGTCTCCTTCATAGGTTTTGACTTAATGGGCTTTTATTTCAAGAGATAATGACTATCTGTCTTGACGATTATATGGAACCATCACCATCTTTTGTTTTGGAAGGACGTCTTCGATGCCATTCATTGTGTACGAAGCGGTCGATTGTGACTGAATGCGCCTCTAAATTAACTGAGAAAACTACCCTGCCCCAGGTTATGATTAAGGGTTTAAATTCGTGTGAAAAGAAAAACTCCTACTTCTTTGGCTCGAAGGGGTTGACTAGGGATTATCTTCCTTATAACTCCACTATTTAGGATTTGAAACAATGCTTGTACATCGTCAGTAGGGTCTGTTCAAAAGCGTACTGTAGAGATTGTGGTATCATTTTCGTCATCCTCCCTCTAAGGCTTAGAGTTTTTAATCGAGAGTTGAATATCACAAAAGGAAATAAGAACTCATTTTTGAAATAGTGAATATGAATGAACTGATTCAAGACAAACATGTGCAATGCATTGATGAAATAACTAGGTTTGATATAAATAAATGTTCAAACAAATCAAAAGAAAATTACACATTGAAAATTCTAATGAACAAAAAGTCTTCTTGTGAGAACTTGTCACTTCAAATGGTATGCCTTGTAGGGATGGCAGAAGAACTCAGCCTGACCGTCTTGTATGAATTCTAGCGCTCCTTCATCAATCAGGTCTTGAATTTTATTTCTCAACGCCCAACAGCTGTTGGTGTCATGTCCAGGACTGTTGGAGTGGTACACACATCTTGCATTTGGATTGTACCTTTGGGAGGCTATGTTGGGATTCTGAGGAGGGTCCCTTAATATAACCAACTTGGCCTTCAACAGGTGTTGCAATGCTTGAGCCAATGACATGTTGATTTCGGTGAAGCGTCTTTCAGATGTATTCTTCTTATGCCCATTTCCCTATTATCGTTAGGGAGGTTGTGGTTGGGCTTGTGATGTAGTAGCAATCTGGAAAGGTATGTTCTTGAACAAACCAAGCTCTTCTCTCACTGGCGGCTGATTAATGCCTTGATCCATAATTTTAACTGTTTGTTTCATAGATCTGCATCCATCTTGGTGAAGCTTGTTGAGGAAATCTCTTAGCCCTTCTTGTCCTCGAGCTAAGTTTTGGATAAGAGCCATCTTCCCCAACATCTGGATTCTCATTACTTCTACATTAGCTTGTCGTTGTTCCAATTGTTCATCCTTGTTGTTGTCAGGACGTTCCTTGGTCAGATTCCCAGCGAAGAGTGTTTTCAGGTCTTCTTGCCCCTTGGATAGATTCAGGAGAAGTTCCTTGAACTGGACATCTTGAGCTTGGAGATCTCTGTTATCTTGTTGGAGAGCCATTGCTGAAATAAACAGCGAGAACATGAGAGACCTGCTTTGAAACCTGCTTATGCAATGATATGTATTATATATGTATGCAATATTTTCAAGGATCTCGTGGGGTAAACAAGAAAATGTCAGAAGTTGAATTTTGCAGCTTTGATTGTAGAACTTTGTATCATTGAGAGTCCTTCTACAAGAGTCAAGCTCACCATATCAAGTGGGTCATATCCCCTGACTCAAGTTGTTGAGTTTTGATCTTCTGGCGACATTGGCTAGAGGAAAATAAATCCCCTTGCCCTTTGCTAGACGTCTGATTTATCATAATCGGCATCACAGGCCCTCGAGATCCTTGAAATGGTTAGTGCAATAAGAATGGATGCTATGTTATGATGCATGATGTCATGTTCAAATAGGATAAATCACATATAAGCCAAAACACACAATAGACCTTAGGTTCAAAGGCTTGCATGAGGTTAAAGGTAAGTACCCTCTTGAAGTTTAGTTGGTTTCAAACATGTCTTAGAAAAGTAATCGAGTTCTAAAGATTCTCAATATCACTGATCATCCTTTATCGGGCATTGTTTCAGCTCAAGCAATCTTTTCTTACGGCCAAAATATCCTGAAAGTCTGATCTCAATGAGTGTAGCATCGAGTATCAACCAATCCTCAGCTATATACCGAGGCCGGCTATCTCACTACTTTCTAATGGACAAGTTTGTTCAACTAAGGTTCTAAGGTCCGTTAGTGCTTTATGACACCACGCGGCAGCCCCGTATTCTCCTCGTTTCCACAGAAGTATATCGGTACCAACCAAAGTGTCACACCAACACAGCCATTGCTTAAACCATATCGATCTACGCTGTACAGTATCCACGATCTATTGTTGTTTACCTAAAAAGTGTCCCCAAATCCGAATGTAGGATCTTTAACAATGCCCAAGCAAAACCCTTTAAGAATAAAGCATACAAAACAAATAAGAAAGCAAAAAATCACCTAGATCCTAAGGTATACCCCACTTATTTATTTCCCCAGCAGAGTCGCCAGTTCTGTGATACAGTGGCAGAACCGACTGTTATACTGGTTTACATTTTTTGTTCGTAAAATGTTGCGGTAATCAAGAGTTGCCACCGACTTTTATTTTATCCAATTAGGAAAAGGAAAAAGAACAAATAAAAACTTTTTCGAGAATATTTCTGAGTATGGGGGGTAGATTATAGAAAGGGAAGGTGTTAACACCCTTTCTATCCATGGTTTTCCATGGGCTCTTTGGTACTTACTCATTTTAAAAATTGCTTGTGTGTGTTTTGAAGAGTTTTTGTTTAACTTCGTGATAACCCTTGTATCGGTCCTCAAGAGTGTAATGAAGTGTTTTTGAAAACTTTAGTTTGAAAAGAGTTTTGAAAGTGTAGGGTGTAAAAATGATGTTTGAGCAAGTACCTAACAGTTATCTACCTACTCGAAAAAAGTTGTTCTTTTCCTCTTATCCTTTAGACCGTGTTATCCTACTATTAGTGAGTAGGTAACCCTAGTCCTTGGATGTTTGAGGGAATATCGAAAGGGATGTTTATGGTCATTGAAGGCAACATGTAGGGATACCTTAGCAGTTCGAAGAGACTGTCATCATATATTTGTAGGCAATATCGAGGGACAAGATCATTTCTCGTAGGCAACTCGAGGAACATTGAGGGACTATGATCTTTATGATCACTTTTAGATTGAGGGTCTTTTGCTAAGATATACCTACGTTCGAGGGACATGACCATTATTTTTCCGAAGGCAACCAAGTGGGGAGTACCCTAGGGGTGCACGTGTGCAACAATGTATTTTTCAGTTATATTTATCTTGCAATTAGGGTTTTCTATCATTCATTTTTATCTTTCTATACAATCCTATTAATATAAGCGTTGCATAAAATATAGTAGTAGGAAATAAAGGCGGAAATGTAAACCTAAGCTATTACAGAGCTTTGGGGCAGTTACATAATAGTGAAGAGGGCGGAAAAGAAATCCTAAAACTATTACATCCCGGAAGCAATTACATGATAATGATGAAAAAAAGCGGGAAAAATAAAGTTACGCTATTACAGTTGAATGCGCCCTATACACTTTATCTAGGAAAATAAAAATAAGATGAAAATAGAAAAGAAAATGTTTTGGTAATTTTTTTATGAAAAAATGATTTATGATAATTAATTAAATAAACCTAAAAAAACTAATTAATTTTAATTTATAAAAAAATTTAATTTTGAAGAAAAAAAAGGTTAATTAAAAAATCTAAAAAACCTAATTAATTCGAATTAAAAAAAAGTTAATTTTGAAAAAAAAAGGTTAATTAAAAAAACCTAAAAACCTAATTAATTTTAATTAATAAAAATAGGTTAATTAAAAAAAACCTAAAACCTAATTAATTTTAATTTAAAAAAAAAAGTTAATTTTGAAAAAAAGGTTTATGTGTAATGATTAATAAGAAAGAATTAATTTTGCCAAAAAAATAGATAGGGGAAGAAACAACAATGAAAAATAGGGTTAGAAAATAAAAATAATGCAAATGTCAGGGGTGGGTGTTGACCCAAAAATTAATGTAAAACCTAAAATAAAATTTGAAAAAAACCTAAATTTATTATTCGAGTTTATTATGAAAAATTATGAAAAATCAAAGGTTTATGAAAAATGTTAGGTTTTATGAAAAAGGTTTTAAACAAAAAGAATGAAAATAGGTAAAGGATAAATAGAAAGGAAGAAAACCAAAACCAATAGGGGTGGTTGTTGAACCCACATCCTTAACCTTCTCAGGATGTTTGCCTCGCCATGTATTGGTGGTTATTCTGTTTTGGCCTGTCTAAATCTGCAGTGTTGAATCTCATGAACACATTAAATAAATTACTATATCATGAAATACAAATAAAGAAAATATATGAAATTTTGTAATATTAAAACCAATATGGCATGTATGAATGCTTCTATGCCCTTTTGATCATGGAGATTAAACCAACCTTACCCTTACTGGAGAAGTAGTGAGATGTGAGTTTATAACAAGGATGACTTGTTTGTAGTGAGATGGGGGTTTGTAATAAGGATTTCAAGGTTTTTAGGGTTCTTGAAAGAATTTGATATTTTGACAGGGTTGTGGCAAATATTTTTTTTTTCTCGTTTTGTCGTGTCCCGTTTATGTGAAAAAAGTGAGATTATATAATGGAAATTAGAGAAAAAAATGGGCTTTGAATGTACAATTGGGCCTCCAATAACCACAGGCAATAATGCAGATTTTTGAAGTTGAAATGTGAAAACAAAATGTAGCCTACATCAAGAGCTAACTCCTTTCCAAGACTAGGCTCAATCGGATAAATGGTGAATTAGTTATGAATTTTTGAAGTTTCGCCTCAAACAAACGTATTTTGGGCTCCAGTGTCAACTCTGACACGTTCTTCAATAAAAAACTGGTATTGATCGGAGCATAACCCGATCTTGACTTTGGAAGAAAAGTTGTATATCTCTGAGTCAGTGACCTTGTGTAAAAAGATGGGCCAGATCCGATAAAAATTGACCGAGTTATGAATTTTTGAAGTTTCGACCCAGATGAAATAATATTCAGCATCTAGAATTTTCGGCGCGTCATGCGCACTCTGGGCAAAAAGAGAAGGTCTTTTGGATACCGTTCAAACTCGATATCTCCTGTGAAAATGTAGCAAACTCAATTTGTGAAATTTTGGCACCGTAACCAGCTCGATACGATGAAAATCGACCAAGTTATGATTTTTTGAACATGACGCAAATAAACTTCTGTCACAAATTTTCTATACGAAAATACTTGATAAATCCGTATTTTTGAAGACCTTCTGATCGAAATTGGCTTCCAGCCGTGAGAGATGAAAATGTAGATAACGTCAAGATAAATTTTATCCACTGAAACGGGTTCAAAACAAACCACGATCTTCAAGTTATGAATTTTTTAGTGCGTAAAAATTGCACTTTCAACACACTTTTTCACCATATTTCTTCGAGAAAACTCACACATTCGGAGCCTTCTTTAAAGAATTGACTCTTGAGCTGAACCTGAATTTGAGAATACGTTATCAGAGATATCTTGGCGAAAGAACACCTGAATATGACTCGTCGGGTTGGACTTGTGAATCTTTGAACCCAGAATCATTTCAAAACGGCGAACCGATCTTCAGCATGAAAAATACTCTGAGAACATCCATTGGCGAAATAAACGTCACTAGTAACCTGAAGAAGCTTGATAAATATACCTTTATTCCATAACCATAAAACCAATAATATGCGTGTATGAAAAAGGGTAAATTTTAGGGTACAACACCTCTTATCCTTTAGACCGTGTTATCCTACTATTAATGAATAGGTAACCCTAGTTGTTGTATTTTTGAGGGGCTATCGAAAGAGACGTATGGTCATTGGAGGAAACATGTAAGGATATCTTAGTATTTCGAAAGGAATAAATTCATAAGATCATTTCTCGTAGGCAACCCGAGGGACATTTAGGGACTATGATCTTTATGACGATTTTAACCGAGGGTCTTTGCTAAGAGTATCCCTATGTTTAGAGGGACATGACCATTATCTCTGAAGGCAACCAAGTGAGGTAATACCCTAGGGGTGCAAGTGTGCGGCAGTGTGCTTTTTTTAGATGTTTATCTTTGCACAGTTATGGTTTTCTACTGTTTCTAATTATTGATATTTTGCATACAATCCTACTCATACATCTAAACAGTTTATATATTTGCAGAAAGTAGAAGCGGAAAAGTAAATCTAATTATTACAAGGCTTCAAGGAAAGGGGATTACATGACCAAAAACATTGGGGATTAAACAGTAAATAGGGAACGACAATAAATAACCTAATTAAAACTATTACAATCACGAAGCAATTACATTAATAATGAAAAATAAATCGTACGGCAAAAATAATTAAGCGCGAGAATTTATATTGAAAAAAAAGTGCAAAACCCTAAAAAACTAATTTGAACATTAAAATATTTTTTTGGATTTTTATGAAAAGGTTTGAAATTTAACCTAATTTTTCTAATTAATTTAAATTAATGAAACAAATTAAAGTTGATTAAATTAATTAATTTGCAAATTTTAATTTTTTTTAAAAAACTAGGTCCTATTTTTTTTGTGATGATTTTCAGATTCTATGATAAAAAAGAATGAATAAACAAAGTAATATAAAACTAAAAAGAATAAATAAAAAAAATAGAAATGGGCCTGAAAGGGGTGTGTGAAACCCAGACTGGGGGGTGAGGTTGTTGAATTGGGATAAAGTCCAGATTTGATGGTCCAGTGCAAGCGTGAGATCCAGTGATGCTGTGTTAGGAAGGTCCACCATGGGGACTACTGGCTGGGTGCAAGATCTAGATCAGTGGATGATCTAATGGCTGAGAGTGAGAGCGCAGGATGGACGCCTGGCCATGTACCCCACTGGAACCTGCAAGAATTATTCAGAAAATAGAAAAATGCTGGACCTGGGACTCGAACCCAGGTCCTATCTCTTCAAAACGCGTTGCCTTTACCAATTGTGCCACTGGATCATTCGTTAATATAATAATACAAAAATAATATATGTGAAAAAAAGGATCCCAATATATGAAAACAAAAAGCGCGCGCTGGTTCAAAATAGCCAACTAGGCTACGCCACACCGTCATCTTCCCCACTCCTCCGTCATATTTGCTTCTGCGATTTTACCTACGGACATTGTCCGTCACTATAGTACCTGCCATTCTCAAAATTCACAACACGTAATATAAATTCTATCTAAAGCCATGGATCGATTGGGTTTGATCCCCTAAGCACGATGGCACTCATCTTTTAGCCTAATTTTTCCTGTATCTAAAAGCCCTAAATCACAGGTCAAAACCCTAACAATGGTATATTGTTATTCATACATCAAAACGAGCAATTAACGATTCAAATACATTCTAATCATTCACATAAGCAAGAATGCATGGTCAAAATTCATTTATGATACACGTATGATCATAATCGTTTAAAAAAAAGGCAAATTGTGATGGTGTTGGGCACGATTCTTGGGGCTTTGGCGTTAGGGAGTGATGTAGCTAGCTTTATAATACCTCCAGGAATTGACTGCACGCTTCAGAATGCTTTGAATCTCTCTGTAAATCTTAATCCGATTGGTAATTTTCCTTGAAATTTCAAGCTTGTAAGAGGGTTTTTTGGCAGCAGTTGCGTGTCCTATTAGGTCTGGAATTCTTGTGTATATGTAGTGAATCACATTAGGTTAACAAATATGGAATGAATCTTGAAGATTTGATAGAAGGGATTTGATTTTCATCTTAGAATTTTAAGTTTCCAAATTTGGCCAAATCTTGCTCATCTCTCTCCAATCATCCCTTGCACGAAATTTTGACTCAATATTCAGATGTTAGGCTCATGATCTGATCATAAAACAAATCTTGGGATTTAATTCAACATTTTACTATTTTATTTGATTTATTAAGATTTAAATGAATAAAAATTCAAATAAATAAAAATAAATCTCATTAAAATAAAAGAATGGATTTAGATGTCTTGAATAAGTCCATGGATATGTTTGAGATCCACAACCCACGCCCATTAGTTCAAAAAAAAATCCAAATTGCTCACATTGACTTTTGTGCATTTTCATAAAATTGGTCAACTTTCACAATGCATATCTCTCTTATTTTTAATCCTAAGAGGCTGTTCTTGGACTTCTTGGAGATCTTAGGATGTCCTCAAAACAACCCTTTTGGTTTAATCTCAATTGGATCTTCCATGTTCATGTAAGGAGCTTTGACCCAAAAGGTGTTTTGGTTGACTTTTTGAAATGACCTATAATGTATGAACTTGTATCTTTTGATTGAGGAATTTCTTGACCTTGAGGGCTGAAGAGGAGTTGTAGGGAATTGGATTATCTTCAAAATGAGTCTAGGTTGGAAAATTTTTGATAAAGTATGAGAAAGTTGTGCCTAGTCAAAGTTTGGTTAACTTTTCCTATAGAAACCCAAAATTGCCATTTTTGACTTTTGATGAGTTAGGAGCATTTCTTGAGGAATCTTGATCAACCCTTGATAAAATTATGGATAATACATCAAAATATTGATGTTGACCAAAAATCTTAAAGTTTGACTGTATTTGGGCCACAATTGACTTTTGACCTAGTATAGTTGATTTTTAGGCATTTGAGTAATTGACTGAGCAAACTTGTTGTGCAACGCATGAAACATGGCATGAATTATCTTGAGGACATATTAGGGAAATAGAGACCATTTAGGACTCTTGGAACTCAAACATCTTGATGAGGAGTGAAACCCTAGTTTGAGGCTTATTGTCTTAAGAGGAGGATTTGTCTGGTCAATCCTTAGTCAACTTGAGCCATTGAAGACCTCTAGGAGTATGTCTTGTGTGAAAATGGGAGGGCAAGTTTTGGGCTACAACAGTGTGCATAAATTTTTATCCTTCTTCTACGAATTCATTTCCGGTGTAGGTTAAGATTTTTGTGATTAATTCACCGTAGGGTAGATCTACATTCCTCTTTTTGCTCTCCAACATGTGATGAAGCATCACATCCACCTAATTTTTCTCAACTTGATTTTCCAAAAACCAAACTGCAGGAACATCAACATTTTTGGATGGTGTTAAATGACTTTTCATTGGGAAAATGTCACGATTCATTATATAGTGAATAAACCTATTATCTGAGATTACAAGGCCGACATTGAATGAAGATGTAATTATGGAAGAAAGATCATTTAGAAGAGTGTGAGCATAAATGTCGAGATTAAACTCATTACATTTAAGATCCATTAGATTATAATCTTGTTAGATGAAGGGTAGGTTACAAATTTGTGCAAAAGCTTCAAGAGATAAAGTGATGGGGTGCTTCTTGACTTCAGAGTTAATGATACCATCTTTGAAGTGATATTTGCATAAAATATTCTTACTAATTCGAGGGTCCTGTTTTGAAGTTTTTCAATGACGAAGTTATTTAGGCCGGTAGAGTTGAAGACTTCCATGAAAGAGAAATCCTTAAAGAGTACTTCATCCAAGTAGTGAGACAAGTGCGATTCTTTATCGAATGGATTATGTGGTTAGAAGTTAAATCTGTTAAAAGCTTTGGTTAGGGATTATGTAATCAGTTATTATATTTATTTTTAGGTTGAAGATTGTCAATATTGATGAACTTCCCTTAGGCTCTTACTAAGCCTTATTTGTTTAAAGTTTGAAGATCATCAACATTGGTTCATATTTAGCATGTTTAACACTATATGTAAGAAGATCAGCATGTTAAAATCTCAAGAGGCTATTGGTTATCTTATTAAACCAATTTGAGCTCAGCTATTTTTGCGGAGAGAATACTAATCGCTTCAATCTACAGTCGAGAAAGAAGTTTGGCCACTTTTGCAACACCCTGATTTTTAGAATTAATTATTTAAATGAGTTATTAGAAATATTTATGAATTATTGATGAATATGTGATGTTTTGTTGAGTATTATGCATGATGTGATGCTATGTTGTGGGATAATGGGAATTTAGATGAGTAAGGTGTATTTTGGTAATTTAGATAATTAGTTAATAATTACTTAAAATTAGTTAGAATTATTATCAATAATAAAATAAAGGAATAATTGGTGTAGAGAAGATAAGCGCAATGTGGTAATTGATGAAAGGCTAAGTGATGACAAATTAGGCAAAATATATTAGGGGTCCTAAGGTTAAACAAAGAATAGAAGGAAAAGAGTGTCATTGTGTATGATCGTGAAAAACATTGGAGAATAGAGGAAAAGCTAGGGCACGAAGACATGGAGGAATTCGGTAGATCGAAAAGAGCAAAGATCAAGCTAGGAATCTAAGGTAAGGGGTTGATCTGTAATTATAATTGATATGGGGTTTAGAGGTATATAGGTATTTGTTGGGGTTTATGATGATTTTGATGATATGTTGTATTGTGATGAACTTGTGTTGAAATTGATGAAAATACCATGTTGATTTGTCATGTATTTCTATATATAATGCCTATAAATTTGTGTGGTTGTTTTATGATGATTCTATGTTGAAAAATATAAAAATTTGGACTATATTGGTATGAAATCGTAAGAATATTTGGGGCTGAATAAGTGTGGAATCTCAACAGAGAGTTGATGTCTGCTACACGTCTCTAGGCAAAAAGATGCACCATCAAGCGAGGCAACATCACTTGGTTGTCGTCGGGAAAGAAAAGGAGCGAAGGAATAGGTGGAATAAAATGAGTAAAAAGAGGTATAGTCATGTTGTACCCAAAAATTTGCCTTCTCTCTTCTCAAGACATTTCTCACCAAAGATCTCAAATGCTCAAGGGTTCTCAAGGGTTTAATCATACAAGCTCACCTCCTAAGTATTGAGCCTCCAAATTAGGGTTTTGGTTTTCTCAAGGACAATTAGACTTTTGATGCCTTAAATGACTTTCATGGTTCATTATAGGTCTTCAAGATTGCTCATACCAAGTTTCAAGTCTTGCATCACAAATTTGTTCAGTCAATTGCTCAGATGACTAAAAATCAACTGTATTGGGTAAAAAGTCAATTGTGGTCAATATACAGTCAAACTTCATGATTTTTGGCTAACATAAACATTTTGAATCAAGGGTTGATCACAATTCCTCAAGAAAAGCATGCAAATCATCAAAGGGGAAAATTGTCAAAATTAGGGTTTTGACTGGGAATGACTGATCAGTGACTTTTGACCTAGTACATGACCTAATGGCTTGAAATATGATCTCAAAGACTCAAAAACAACATGTTGACCTAATTTCATGGCTCAAATCATTTCTCAAGGTCAAGGGCTTTATAGTTGAAAAATTGGATCAACTGATGAAAAGTCAACTAATACACAAAAAGTCAAATTTTGACTTTTTGATCAATATTGAATTTCAAAGATCAAAATTCATCAAGAAATTCAAAAATATAAAAATTGGACAACAAAAATCAAGAAAGTCAAGAAAGTCCATAAAAAGTCAAAGTTTCAAGACTTAGAAAAACATTCTAAGTGTTTTTAACCTTGATAATTTCATTACCTCATGACAATGTTTCACCAAGATGCAAGATGATTCAAGGAAAACTTTCAACATAAAAGTTGTAGATCTTGATGAATTCTACAACTTTGTCCCTTAGGGTTGATATCCAAAAAATGCTTAAATTTGAAGATATAGGCTCATGAAGTCATGACCTTTTTACTAAAACACTTAGTGAAATTTTCATCAAGTTAGGCAAATTTTTTGTCCTAACTTCTTCGCCAATTTTCACCAAGCTCCAAGATGATTTAGCCAAAGTGGTTAACATGAAGGTTGTAGATAATGTTTCAAGATTTCTAAAATGTCTAAAAACTTAAAGAGATCATACTTGAGCTAAGATAATCGAAGAGAAGAAGTTGGGCATCCATTCTTGAATTATAGGTCATTTTCATGAAGAACACTTGATCCAATCTTCAAGCATGCTGCATAAACTTACTTTGAAGGCCTCCAAACTTGCAAATCACTCAATCATTAAATGTTTACGCAACTGATTGAGCCATTGTCCAAGCATTTGAGCCATTATCCAAGTGATTAATCCATTTTTGGCACAAAGGTAACATTGCCGTTTCAGAAAAGCCAACTTTAATCACAATATCAACTCCTTGAGCTTTACACTTGTTCCTTCTGAACACACACAATCTCAAAGCTAGAAGCAACTTATCTAGAGCCTGTTAACCACCCTACAAGCCCTTGTACTTCACATTGAAACTATGCATTTCAAGTTTGTTTAAAAAATAAGTTTCAAAACCATAACATGTGATCTCTTGAATCTGATGTTCTCATTCCCTACAACCTTTCCCTATAAATAGAGACATTATTTTGCAAGCAAGACACTATTTTTACATGCCCTTGAACTCCCTCAAACTCCCTGAAACTCAAAACTTTCACACAAACCTCCATTGTTGCACATTCTGACCATAAATTCCAAAATCTTAATTCCATCATGCGTTTTCATTTATAATCAATCATAAAGCTTCCATAATTCATTTATAACTCATCTCCACCCATGTTTCATAAATGTAACTCCATCTTCATCATCCTCCAAACTCAAAAACTCAGCTTTGCAACTTGACTTCTCCAGCACAATTCAGGCACTTTCAGTATAAAGTAAGAGTTGCATTAGCTTCCTAGGAGTCCAGTGAAGCTATTTAGATCATCACAACACTTACAGAAGTACTCAAACTCCATACACAATTTCCAGTTTCGAGGTAAGTTTTATCAACTTTGAGTTTCTTATACAAGCATCATTAATGGTTACTTTGTGAATAAATATGTAGACATCATAGCCCTGAAGCTAACCATGCCTTTAGTTTTTATTTATGTTGTCTGAGTGATGTGAAGTTTGAGTTTGAACTTTCTGAAAAAATTAGGTTTTATTTGGTACCAAATAAAATTTATGTTCATCTTTGATTTATAGCTTTTAGTCCTTACAAAATTATTATCCACATAGTTTTAGTCATTCCTGTTAAACTAATGTGTATTTTTAAATGATTATTTTGTAGAAATCTTTAGAATGTTATAAAAAATTCCTCAAAAAAAAACTCAAAATTTAATTTATAAAGTTAACTTTTGAAATTTAAAATATTCATATTTAATTCTTCTCATTTTAAAAAATTCTAAAATTTGATAAAGAAATATTTTATAGTATTTTAAACATTCAAGAGAAAATTATTCAAAAATTTAAAAGTTTAAGGGTAATTAAATAGTTTTAAAAATTTTAAAAAATAGTAGGGATTAAAACTGCATGCATAAAAAAATTGTAGAGACTAAAATATATTATTTTTGAATAGGAATTAAAAATGAAAATTGAAATATTTTATAGGGACCAAACACATATTTAACCTTAAATAAATTAAGCAATTTGATTTAAATTTTATTTAAAAGTAGATGAAATAAGAGACAAAAATAAGTAGCCTCATTTTAATAATTTTAAAAATAGTAATTAAAATTGGTGATTGTCAAATCAACACACTCTATCAAAATTGTGATAAGTAATGGTCAAAGTGATGTTTAGTGGGAACATTGATGGTTTTTGGTTGTTGAAAAAGTAAGTAGAGTAGGAGTCAATGATTGTCAAGGTGGTGATTTATAGTGGTCAGACTCTAACCTTTCGCCGAAATTGATTTGATTATTGGTTTTGCCTATTCTCTGACGATTAGATCTGCCATCGACTATGTCGCCATGTCGGGCCCTCCGACAACACCAGTCGACTATAAGGATGGTTTTTTTATTTCTACAATCTTGTAACATGCTTCCTTTATCTTCATCGCTTAATATTTTAAGGCATACTTCAACAATCTTCTTTGACTTGAAACTGTGGTGATGTCAATTTGTCCATCAAACACCGTGTTTCTCTCTACCAATTCGATATCTATTGAACAATTTATATAAGTTCAAGCCTCGCTTGAACCTTGATCTTTTCACTTGCAACGACTTTCTCCCAACCAACCTTTTCTACTTCAATAATCTAACAATTCCATGAGTATGTGTTTTCAACCATCTTTGAGTCCACTTTCTTTCGAATGCCTCTCCAAACGTCATTGTTTCTAAGTTTTACAACCCTTCAGCCCCATTCAAAGCATAACACCCAAGACTTGCATAATTATTCCTTTGAGATAATACAATATATGTCTTTACCTTATCACAAATCAAATGATAATCATAGGTCTCTCTAATTGATACCTCGGACTAGTATCTATATGTAGGAATTGTTGGACATGTGACTTCACACACAAGAGCAGGGTGAATTGCATGTTTCAGAAAGAAAAAAATTATGTTGAAAAACTTTAAGAATCAATTTCAAAGTTTAAAAATATTTTATAAAAGGTTTTAGAAATAAGCAGTGAAAATTTAAGTTGCGAAAAGTATGAGTTAAAAGAAGAGAGAAGACACCAGGAATTATACAGGTTAAGTCAAGAAGACTTAGTCTTGTACCCAAAATTTGATTTATAGAGTATTCAATAAAATTTAAGAACTTTTAATAGGTTAAACTCTCAAACCCCTTATACATGGATAATAAAGTTTTTGAATAACTTCCAACCAAATAGAAAACTCAGAGAGGAGCAATGAGTCTTCATTCCAAATGATGAATAAAAGTGGTTAGTCATATTTCCACAAGAAACTTGGAGTGGTTAGTCTTCAAGTTTCAAACCAATATTTTACACAGACTGATCCTTGAACATGGGTGAGCTTTTATCACCGGGATGCTCATGAAACTAGGATATTTTATATCGGTCTGATCTCCAACCATAGAAATCTTTTAACACCAAACTGAGCTTGAACCGTAAAGAGCTTTTACACAAGATCACTCAAATCGATAAATCAATGTTTTAAGGTTTTTGGTTATTCTTCTGATAAAAATAATACATCAGGGGTGATTCCCTCAAATACACTTTTGATCCGTTTAGAAATTACAATATTTTTTTGAACCTTCCTCAGTTGATTCTTTTCAATTTATCGATCAAAAATATACTTACGAACTTGTTTTAACTTATTTATTTTCACTAACGTAAGCTACTTTCCCCTGAAAAATAAATAAACTCACCGAGCCGAATGAACGACTTAATAATTAAATCCCCAAAACCAAACTCTTAAAGAGTTTAGCTTCGAACCCAAATAAATAATCCATTAATGGATAAAATATTCAACCAAGGTAAAAACAAACTTCGTTGGTGAATTTATAATTCAATCCTTCCAAAAATACAATTGCCTACCTTGCAAAACAACATTTTCAAAAGCGCTACGACTAAATATAGTGAGAGAAAGTAAGGAAAATATAATTTAGAAAGAGAGTGAGGAGTGAGGAATGAAAGCTCATGTTTTTGAATTTGAAAATATGTGGGAAGGAACCGCTATTTATAGGATTGATGTTGGCATAAAAAAGGAAGTTTTTTGTGTCCAAAATTGTTGAATCAATGGACTGGCATATGAGAAGATCAATTGGTTGGCCTAAAAATAATAATTTGGTTTGCTTATAAAGGAAAGATAAGATCTATAGACATTGTAGCGGTAGAAATGTTCAAGACTGAGCCGTTGGATTGACTTGACTTTATACAAATCAAAATAAAAATCGCCACCGCGCTTTATTGTTTCCAAAGGAATGGGAAAAGAGCGAATAACCCAAAAAGAGGGGGAAAGATTCAAGGTAAGGGGGTTAGTTATGAAAAGGGAAGGTATTAGCACCCTAAACATATACGGTACTCCGCAGGAACCTCTTTGAAAAATTTGTATATTTTGGCTATAAAATATGTTGTATATAAAATGGGTGGTGAAGGTGAGTAAAGAAATATATTTTTTATGATTTTTGCACCTGCCGCGGTTGCGAACCTTTAGTGCCTACGTACCACCTTTCGTGCAATAGGGGATCAGGGTACACGTAGTTCCTCTTTTAAAAATTTGAAACACAAGTGTGTTGGTAGATTTTAAGAGATAAGACATCATCGTCATTGTCCGTGTGGAAAACATACTTACTACCCACAATCATGAGAAAGGAGAATTTGCATCATCTCAAAGTGGAGGTTATGGCTTGAATTTTAAAATCAACAATGCCTCACTCAATACCCAAGTGGAAAATATCTCACTTCACTACATATTGTAGAAGTATAGTTGTTGCATCACTATAAGGATTGACAAGAGTCCAATATTTTGAGAAAAGTTTTAAAGTAGAAGCCAAAGTGGCAAAATAGTTTGAAATGAGATTGATTGACTTTTAGTCTTCTCACAAAAAATGTCAAGGTATTGTTAAGTTCATTGAAGTTTATTTATGAAAAGATTTTTAAAATGCATGGACCTAGGTCCAAGTTTATCATGAAAATGGTTCAAATTTCAAAACAAGAATAATTTTCAAAAGGAGGGAGAAGAGTTTTGAAATTAAAGAAGATGGGAGGAGATGAAGAGACTATCCTAAAGCATAAGTTAAAAGCTAAGGATAAGAACCATCTAACCAACAAGAAGCCAATACTTGACATTATGAGTCAAGATAGAATTCCCATTCTTTGGATTGAAACCAAGTAAGTAAAGATACTAGACCTCTTGAGAGGACCAAACTTCAAGTATATTAAGTCTTCGCAAAAATTGGGCAGAGTAACGACTGTATACGGGTGAATTCCAGATTACAAACAAAGTATGTAATCACAATAACCTGCACACAAAACAAACAAACAATCCAATGTCTTGAGGTAAACCTCAAGAACTCCAGACAAAATAATGAATTAAGGATCACAAGGTCTCCAAGATAGGCCAAGGTTTCTAATCCTAAGTCCAAGAAGTCCAATACTCCATAATGCCAAGGATAGTAACCAAATAGTCCAAGTATCATTAAAGATTTTTATGGTTCATGTTGATTATTAGATGTATTCAAAAGAAAGAAAAGCTCAAGTGAGCAAAGAAAAAATGGCAAGAAAATAAATGCTCAAATGAGCAAAGATAAAAATGGCATGAAATGTAAATGCTAAAAGTAAATAGTACATAAAACATAAAAAATAAAAGCATAAAGTAAAGTCAATTGTTAGAAATTAGTGGTTAGTTGGATGACCATCTTGAAACTTTCATTTGGAACTCATTAGAGGATTGGTAGAACCAAAGCCTCCACACAACAAGTTGCATTTGCTTTTTGTCAAGTATATCATCCATTTTGGAATCCTCAAAAGTAACATTTAATGATCAAAGATGTTTAAGTGATCCGCGTTGACCAAAGGTGTTGTAGATCCATTAGAGGATTGGTAGAACCAAAGCCTCCACACAATAAATCTCAAGGTTATTGGATCAAAGAGATCAAATTAACATACTTGGGCTTGCAATCATAAGTTTGGGCCATGAATGATCATCTATTCGAATCGGGACAAAATTTAGCGCTATGTTAAGCAGTCGTAAGTGGAATTATGTAGAAGTCGCACCTATTTTGAGGCCAGTCAATATCAATCTATGTACTTCTTGTTTGGATAAATGATATAGAGATAATCATCCCTTAACATGTAGCACAATTAAAAAAGAAAGGGATAAGATGAAGAGGGAGGGGAATGATAAGCTAATTTGGATTACTACCTCAAAATTCTTTCATCTTTAAATTCAACCAATCCTCTAGATGGATTAAAACACAAAACATATCATTAATCCAAAGCACCAAAAATGAATTAAATAATTCACTCTTAGGTAGATTTGAATTGATGAACATTTATCCAACTTCATCTACACCACAAAGTCCATTGAATTTAAAGAGAAATTGGACATTTAAAATTGTAATCCAAATTATCCATCAAAGAGAGTGAGTAGAAAAAATATTTGAGTCAAAACAGCCCCAAAATAAGGCAGAAAAAGTATTTTTGGCACTGTTATTATCGATTGTGCTTAGACATCAACCAATTGCATCAGTGCAGTTTTTTTTTTCAAATCAATTTTATGTGACAATCGATTGCAATGTTACAACAATTGATTGCAACCTGTTAAAATCAGTAGAAAACAGCATTTCAAGGATCAAATTCTTGTTCCAACTTTTCATCAAATACCTTATGATCATGGATCCAATTGAGCATGAAAATTCCATCAAATTATGATAAAATAGCACTAATGGAATCATAAAACAGTGCTCAATGAATCAAAACTAGAAATCCACAAGAGATCACATTGTGAAAGATGATGATCCAACTTACCAAAGGTAGAATTAGAGAATTATCAAACAACTTCCAGAATTTGCTTCAATTCAACCACAAGAATCAATTACCAAAGCTTGGATGTAGAGAATTGATGAAGAAAAAGTTTTGGATGAAGGTTTAGCTCAAAGATTAGTAAGCTTCAATGCAAAGCTTACTATCCTTTTTTTTGAAAATGGAGCTTTGAGTGAATTTGGTAGATGGAGAGAATTGAGAGATTCTTTAGCAAAATGAGTTTGGCTATCAAAAGCTTATCATTTGAATGAAATGAGGTCTCTATTTATAGATTTTAGGATTAGGATTAGTGGTAATTTGGTAATTGATTCTTGGAGCCAAAAATTGAATTAATGATATAATTTTCAAATTATGCAGAAAAAATTAGAGCAAAAAAGATGACAGATTTGAAATTGCTGGCTTTTTCAAAAATCACGTGTGTTTTACTGCTATGAGTCGACACAAGAGTCGTATGCATCGACACATTCTATTTTTATAACACAACATGAGTCGACGCAAGCTTCTATAAATCGATACAAGCTGTTACTTTAATACAATACAAAATCAATCAACTTGCATGAGTCGACACATAACATGTATGTGTCGACACATGCTAGTTATACAAAACAGGATGAGTCGATACAAGCCTTTATGGGTCGATGCAAGATTCTACTTCAACACAATACATAATAAATCAATTTGCATGAGTCGACGCAAGCTTCTATGGATCGATACAAGCTGCTATAGAAAACAGGATGAGTTGACACAAGCCTCTATGGGTCGATGCAAGCTGCTTTTGTCAGTACATTACAGAATCAATTGCCTTGCATGGGTCGACACATAACATGTATGTGTTGACACATACCAATTTTTTTTTTGAAGGCTAAAAATACACTTTTTCAAAGATTATGCACAATACACTCTGTGCAATCGTTTGCACTATGGGAGCAATCGATTGTACAGGAAAACAAAATTTTTTAATTATTATTATTTTTCTTTGCAAATAGAGATTTTAGGGAAATAATACCGGAAAACCTTATTTGTCGGATGCTTTGACTCGGTACCTACAAAACACAAATATGCAAAGGCAAAGACAAATGTTTTTTTAGTATTTTGGTTAGAGGTTAATTATCAACGTATATACAAAATACACAACTAAGGTGCTTAGAGATTCCTCAAGAGCAAACTTAAAGATAGGAGATAGAAAAAAAGGAAGAACCAACCCTAATGTGATTTTGTTATGATCAAGTTGACATGATATGATAGGGGGATTTTAGGGGGGAAAATGGGGTACAACAGCTGCCCTTATTTAAGTTTCTTCTATCCAGAGATACGAAGGTTAAAAATCTTCGTGTCGACGCGATCGAAGATACTTAAATATAAAACAAACCCTATTTTTGTCCCTAAGATGCCATGTATGATACGGTGGGAAAGAACTGACTGTTTTTTTGGAATACTGGTTTGCGTTTTGCGTTTGTTTTCGCAAAATGTCACGGTAAGCAAGAGTCGCCACCGACTTTTATTTTATCCAACAAGGAAAGGAAAAAAGCACAGAAAAATTCCTTTTTTTGAGATATTTCTCGGGTTCGGGAGGTAGATTATAGAAAGGGAAGGTGTTAGCACCCTTTCTATCTGTGGTTATCCACGGGCTCTTAGGTACTTGCTCATATTGTTTTCAAAATTGTTTTCTTTGTGCTTGTGGGTTTGAAAAAGTTTTTGTTTTGAAACTCCGATTTAACTCTTGCTTCTATCTTCAAGAGTATATGAAGTGTTTTTGAAAACTTTGTTCGAAAAGTGTAAGTGTGAAAAGTTTTTGTTTTTGAAAGAGCAAGTAGCTAAGAACCATCTACCTACTAAAAAAAAGGAATCGTTCTATGCTATCTTCCTTTAGACAATGATATCCCACTATTGATGAGTAGGTAGCACCGCCGTTGGAGTTTAAGGGTCAATTCGAATTTAGGGACTTACGGTCACCAAAGCAATGCTAGGATTCCTTAGCGGTAACCCTAATGTCTTAGATCATTTGTTTTGAGGCAACAATATCCGAGGCAACCATTTCGAGGCGACTATGATCTTTAGACAAGAGGACGACCTCTAAAGTGACCTATACTCAATGACCGCGTATGAGGGCAACCAAGTGGGATGTACCCTAAGAGTGCGCATGTGTGAGTGTGTCATTTTCAGTTTATTTTTATCTTTGTACATGTTAAGGGTGATCTAAGTTGATTTTAGGTTAAAACATTCAGTCTTGTCATGCAAACCTATTATCAAACATCTAACAGTTATAAGTTGTGGAAAATAAATTGCGGAAATTTAACTAACTATTACAAGGCGTCGGGTATTTACATCGCCAAAGACAAACCCTTGAAGAATAAATAAAGCGATAAAAAGTAATAAAAGGTCATATTAACTATTACAAACCGGGAACAAATACATTATGATATAAAAGAAAATAAATCGCGTGTGAGAAATTAAATCGAGCGCAAATAGGGTTTGACGCTTTTTGAGAGAAAATATCTTTTTTTGTTATTTTTGAATTAAGAAAGAAACTATCCTAAATTAATTACTAAATTAATAAATTAATTAATTAAATGAAAAAAGTTATTTTTGGGTTTTTGGTATTTTAAGAAAGAAAAATAAAATTAATTAATGTTAGTAAAAACCTAATCAAATCTAGTTTAATTTTAATTATTTACAAAAATATGTTAAAGTTATTCTAATTAAACCCAAATTAATTTATTAGTATTTATTAATAAAAAATAAAAATTTAAAGTTTGGTTTGATAAAGAAAAATATTTTGTGATTTTATTTTATGAAAAAAAGGAAATTTGTGATTGGTTAATAGAATTAAATAATAATAATAAAACAAATACTAAATAAAATAAAATAAAGAGAAGAGGGGGTATGGGCCTGAATATGGGTGTTTGAACAGCAGATTTGTGGCCCAAACGAGCTGGCCCTTTGTTAACTTTTGAGATCCAGTAGGCGTGCATGGACTTTGTCTATGGTGAACCATCAATTATTGGCAATCAGATTTGGCCTTAGGCCATCTGGCAACTGGATATGTGAAGGCGTATGGTGTTCTGCGCGCTTGAATATGCATGTAATTACCTGAAGAATGAAAATAACAAAGAAAGTGGGGGACCTGGGATTCGAACCCAGGTCCTGAAAGTGATTGGATGCATGCTTGCCACTAGGCTATTTTGTTTCATTTGTTAGTAATATACAAACAAATCATAATATAAAAAGACAAGTCAATATGCCAGCAAACAAAAAAAATGCGCGAAAATTTTGAAAGGGCCAATCAGAGGAGGACACGATCTCGTCCCTATCCTCAGACCTGTAAAAATGTTACCTGCGGATTTGGATCCGCAGCTAAAAGCATAGGCCACTCCTAAAATCCATCTCAGGCTACATAAATTCATTCCAAGGCCATGGTTGCATTCGTCTTCCTCTTCTAGTCACGCCTATAGCCATCACTAAGGCTAATTTTATATGGAAAAAAAAACCTAAACCAAGATTCAAAACCCTAAAATGGTGCTTTACGTTAAAGGTTAGATAAACAAAATTGAATAATGCAAAAAGCTTAGAAACATTGTGAAGATTACAAATATGCAAGAAATTTGTTCAAATGATGCAAGAATGAAGAATCACAGATTCAAGAACCAAGGTTATTATCGTGACGCTTACAGTGCTTTGTGGTATGTGAAAACGCTTGCTCTTGATCCAGGAATATTCAATGTACGTCCAGGAAACGATTGGGATCGGTCTAAGCTTCTGAAATTGCCTCTTGCTATGGTTTCGAATTCAAGCTTTTTGGTGACTTTTCAAACTTTGTTCTGCCTCTTCTTGCAGCCTCCAACCTCTATTTTCGTGCCTTTTCCTTCCTTATGTAATTTATATTGCATTAGGGTAAGAAACTTGGTACAAATCTCTCCATATCAATGCTCATGAATTGGATTTGATTCCACCATTACAACATTCCAAATTTGGTCTAAATCATATCTTCTTGTAACCAATGCACTTGATGCGAATTTTATTCACATAATAGTTGTATTCAAAGCCTAAAGCAACCAAAAAATCATGAGTTATAAATACTTTTGATTTTATATGATTTTATTTGATTTAAAGTGAATAAATTCAATTAAAAATCAAATTAAATAATAAAAATAAGATATGGGCTCATGGCTCAAGCTAGGACACGTGGGAAATTATGCAAGCTCAAATCAAGTGGAAAAAAATGGGCCCATTTGACAAAATTTGAAGTTTTGGAGATAGTTGACTTTTGGCAATTTTGCAAAAATATCCAACTTCAACAATGCATAACTACTTTAATTTTGAACTTTTGGAGGTGTTCTTTGACTTTTTAGAAATATTGAGATGTCCTCTAACAAACAATTTTTGTCTCATATCATTTTTATATTCCATGCTCAAGTTATAAGCTTTGGCAAAAAAGGTGTTTTTGTTGACTTTCAAAAATGACCTATAATGTCCAAATTTATAACTTCTTGTGAGTGCATTTTTTGATCTTGGGGTATGAATATGGATTGTAGGAAATTTCATCCTATTAAAAATGAGCTTTGGATGGGTCATTTATCATAAAGTATGAGAAAGTTATGCTTGGTCAAAGTTGAGTTGACTTTTCCTACAAAACCCTAATTTAGCAACTTTTGAGTCTTGATGAATTTTGAGCAATCTTTGATGAATCATGATCAACACTTGATCAAATGATGAAATAATCCTTCAAAATTAGAATGTTGGAAAAAAAAACTTGAAGTTTGACTACTTGTAGGTCACAATTGACTTTTGCCCTAGCACAGTCGATTTTTGGACCCCTTGAGCAATTGACTGAGCAAACTTCCTCTGCAAGGCTTGAAACTTGACATGGATGACCTTTAGAACATATTAGGACATTAGGGAGCACTTGAGGTCATTTTGATTCAAAGATCTTGATGCAACACAAAACCCTAATTTGGGGTTGACTGCCTTAGGAGATGACTTGTCTGACCCATTCTTGAGCAAACTTGAGCCACTTGGAGATTTTTCTTGAAATGCTTTGAGGAATATGGGAGGGAAAATTTTGGGGTACAATAGCTTCCCCTGTTCAATCTTCTTAAACCTGAGTATGTAGATTGGCTTTCGTGCCTTTCGTGATCCGAAGGGGGAAGATGATTGAACACTAGAGTGCCCAGAAATTTGCACTCGCATGAATTGGTATCAGCCTTGTGATGTCGGGAATGGGCTTATAGATTCCATTTGGAGATTGCTGACGGGAGGATGGGCTTAAAGATGCCATATGCAGGAGTGTCGATCGCATAAGAGATTCCTTAGTGAGAACTTGCATACCTGTTGTTGTGGAATATTCCGCTGGGGAAGCCTGGTTTTTGTTGAGATTTTAGGAACTTGCATGTGCCTCGACTAAGAGAATGCCTCTACTGAGTTTTAAGAACTTGTCCGTAATTCAACTGGGGGGAAACATCTTCATCGAGATTTAGGAACTGTCTGGTCTTCAACGGAGGATAATTCTGTTGAGATTTTAGAGCTCGTCCACACTTCGACGGAGGAAAGTTATCGAGATTTAGAACCTTATCTGTAATTCAACCGAGAATAATTCAGTTGAGATTTAAGAACCGGTCAGGTCTTCGACTGAGGGAAACATCTTTATCAAGATCTAGGACTGTCTGGTCTTCAATGGAGGACAATTCTGTTGAGATTTTAGAACTCGTCCACACTTCGATGGGGGAGAATTGCCGAGATTGAGAACTTTATCTATAATTCAACCGAGAATAATTCAGTTGAGATTAAGAACCGGTCAGGTCTTCGACTGAGGGAAACATCTTCATCGAGATCTAGGACTGTCTGGTCTTCAACGAAGGATAATTCTGTTGAGATTGTAGAACTCGTCCACACTTCGACGAAGGAAAATTGTCGAGATTGAGAACCTTATCTGAAATTCAATCGAGGATAATTCAATTGAGATTTAAGAACCGGTCAGGTCTTCGACTGAGGGAAACATCTTCATCAAGATCTAGGAACTGTCTGGTCTTCAATGGAGTATAATTCTGTTGAGATTGTAGAACTCGTCCACACTTCGACGGAGGAAAATTGTTGAGATTGAGAACCTTATATGAAATTCAACCGAGGATAATTCAGTTGAGATTTAAGAATCGGTCAGGTCTTCGACTGAGGGAAACATCTTCATCAAAATCTAGGAACTATCTGGTCTTCAACGGAGTATAATTCTGTTGAGATTGTAGAACTCGTCCACACTTCGACGGAGGAAAATTGTCGAGATTGAGAACCTTATCTGAAATTTAACCGAGGATAATTTAGTTGAGATTTAAGAGTCGGTCAGGTCTTCGAATGAGGGAAACATCTTCATCAAGATCTAGGAATTATCTGGTCTTTAACGAAGTATAGTTCTGTTGAGATTGTAGAACTCGTCCACACTTTGACGGAGGAAAATTGTCGAGATTGAGAACCTTATCTGAAATTCAACCGAGGATAATTTAGTTGAGATTTAAGAACCGGTCAGGTCTTCGACTAAGGGAAACATCTTCATCATGATCTGGGAACTGTCCGGTCTTCAACAAAGTATAATTCTGTTGAGATTGTAGAACTCGTCCACACTTCGAAGGAGGAAAATTGTCGAGATTGAGAACCTTATCTGAAATTCAATCGAGGATAATTCAGTTGAGATTTAAGAACTGGTCAGGTCTTCGACTGAGGGAAACATCTTCATCAAGATCTAGGAACTGTCTGGTCTTCAACGGAGTATAATTCTATTGAGATTGTAGAACTCGTCCACACTTCGACGAAGGAAAATTGTTGAGATTGAGAACCTTATCTGAAATTTAACCGAGGATAATTTAGTTGAGATTTAAGAACTGGTCAGGTCTTCGACTGAGGGAAACATCTTCATTAAGATCTAGGAACTGTCTGGTCTTCAACGGAGTATAATTCTATTGAGATTGTAGAACTCGTCCACACTTCAACGGAGGAAAATTTTCGAGATTGAGAACCTTATCTGAAATTCAAATGAGGATAATTCAGTTGAGATTTAAGAACCGGTCAGGTCTTCGACTGAGGGAAACATCTTTATCAAGATCTAGGAACTGTCTGGTCTTCAACGGAGTATAATTCTGTTGAGATTGTAGAACTCGTCCACACTTCGACGGAGGAAAATTGTTGAGATTGAGAACCTTATCTGAAATTCAACCGAGGATAATTTAGTTGAGATTTAAGAACCGGTCAGGTCTTCGACTGAGGGAAACATCTTCATCAAGATCTAGGAACTGTGTGGTCTTCAAAGGAGTATAATTCTGTTGAGATTGTAGAACTCGTCCAAACTTCGACGGAGGGAAATTGTCGAGATTGAGAACCTTATCTGAAATTCAACCGAGGATAATTCAGTTGAGATTTAAGAACCGGTCAGGTCTTCGACTAAGGGAAACATCTTCATCAAGATCTAGGAACTATCTGGTCTTCAACGGAGTATAATTCTGTTGAGATTGTAGAACTCGTCCACACTTCGACGAAGAAAAATTGTCGAGATTGAGAACCTTATCTGAAATTCAACAGAGGATAATTCAGTTGAGATTTAGAACCGGTCAGGTCTTTGACATAGCTGAGAACTTAACTGCCTCCTTCCTGAAAGGTAAAGGTCAGTCATATGCAATGCATGATATAGATCAACAATGATGTTCTCAAAATAAATGAGATTGTGTTGTATGATGCGTATATGCATGTATCATGATGTATGGAAATTTAATGTTTTAGCTGGGGAAAATAAATCCCGGATAGTTGCTGGAGAGAAGAGTTGAATTCTTCATTTCCGCTGGGGATGACGAACAAAGATGATTGTGAGAATAGACCTGCAGGAGAGGATAACTCTGTTGGGGAATATACTGATGAGGAGATTACTCTGTGGGGAACAGATGCTCTACTGAGGATTCCACCGATAAATTCTGCTGGGGATGAATTATCGTTGCTGGTGATACTGAATCTTGTTGGGGATTGAATTCCTGTTTGTGAAAGGAAAGAACTCTGCTGGGGATGATCTTTCAGTTGCGACTTCAATGGGGATAACCTGTTAGACTCTTGTGGGGATAATCCTTTGAGCTTTTCTGGGGACAATCTTCCTTTGAACTCGGCTGGGGATATTTATTTTTATACTCTGCCGGGGACGAACTTCCAGAGTCTACTGGGGATGATTCTTCAACTCCACTGCGGAAGCTTTTTCAGACTGCGCTGGAAAAATTTTAAATCCACTGGGGATATCTTGGGTTCTGCCGGGGAATATTCTTATACTCTGTTGGGGAATATTAAGACTGTCGGGGATATTAAGCCTTTTCAGTGCTGATGGTAGATAAACTCTGCTTGGGGAGAATATTACCGATTCATTCACAGTTGTAAGTCTTAGACGGGGAGAGTTAACATTATTGTCTTTTCTTTACTCTGCGGGGAGTGAATGTACTGGGACGCATGCTGAGGATATGACGACGGCTTTGCATCGAGACTTTTCTGCCCCTGTTATCTGCGGGAGAAGGTGCCTGCGGAGGCCTTGTGGATCGAGCATTATCCCAACCTATGAGGTGCTTAGTATCTTTCGATTGAAATGACAAGTCTTCTTCTGGTAGGCAAGTGACGAGATGACGGGACATAGTCGTACGCTTTAATCCCTAACTTTTGCCTGGAATGTGTTTTCAGATTTTCAGTCCACTGGGATACCCTTTCTTGCCCAAGCTGTCTTTTCAGGTTTTCGACTTGCCGGGTGTACAAATCTTCATTCTCATCCCTAATTTTTGCCTGAACCCTTTTGGTTCGCCGGGAAGCCCTTATTTTCGCCTAGGCCAGTCAACCTAGCGGGTCTTTATTCATGCACGGTATTTTGTGACTATGTCCACGCTCTCAGGATGTATGGAGGTGTCACTGTCGGTAGTGTTGTGTTGCCATACTACCAGAAGATCTTCGTTTGATCATGCAAGATTCATTGCTGGAATTTATGTCCAATGCCCCAATTGATTCAGATGGAGATTTGCCCCTGACTATTTGGCATTTTGAGAGATTCCTTGAATCTTGACTTAACTGCCCCAGATGATGGACAATGCTCATGTCGTGCCCCTTGGTTGGAGGTGTTTTTTCCACTTGAGGTGATCCTTTTTATTGAGAAGGTTTTTTGTTCCCTAGATATTCTTCGTGCGAACTTCTCTGCTGTTTAAACAAATATTCATATGCAAACAATATTATTTCAAGAATGCAAAGCTTATGTCTGTCTTGAAGTTTTTGAAAATGCATTTTTTCAGTAAGATAGGAAAATTTTGTAAATTGTGACGCCAACTCAGGATTTACAGCAAGCCCTACAGGAGTCAGGATACCTTTTGTAACATTATGCTTTCGGACTAACCCATGCTTCAGCTGGGACTTTTTAAGGGTTATAACGTGGCCTGGTTCACGGTTTAAGAAACAAAGGATAAAGGCTCAAATTTTATTTGTACCCACCCGTTCTTCGTGATGTTCTTTGATCCTAAACTCAGCTAATCGTGCATTAGATCTTGTTTGAGTCTTTTCTCTGATATACTAGTGATGGTTCGGATACTGACAATTTATTTTGAACAGGCAGTCATTTTGTTGAGAGTTTGCAGGATCTCTTCCCTTTTGGTTTTTATTATCCCTGTTTTTTGCATGAATTGTTTCTTTTTGTGATTACAATCAGCGGGATGCCCCAGTTTTTCTTAAGTCTCCTTCACAGGTTTTGACTTATTGGGCTTTTATTTTGAGAGGTAATGACTTCCTGTCCTTACGATTATTCGGAACCAACACCGTCTTTTGTTTCAGAAGGACTTCTTTGATGCCATTTATTGTGCACCTGGATCAACTGAGAAAACTACCCTACCCCGGGTTATAACTAAGGGTTTTAATTTGTGAAAAGAAAAACTCCAACTTCTTTGGCTCAAAGGGGTTGACTAGGGATTATCTTCCTTATAACTCCACTGTTTAGGATTTGAAACAATGCTTGTACCTCATCAGCGGGGTCTATTCAAAAGCATACTGTAGATATTTTGATATCATTTTCGTCATCCTCCCTCTAAAGGCTTAGAATTTTTTAATCGAGAGTTGATCATCACAAAAAATGAAAGCAATTTGAATATAGTGAAATACTAATGGATTGATTCAAAACAGACATATGCAATGCATTGATAAAGTAATAAAGTTTGACATGAAAAAATGTTCGAACAATCAAAGAAAATTACAACTTGAAAATTCTAATGAACAAAAAGTCTTCTCGTCTCAGTACTTGTCACTTAAAATGGGGAACCTTGGGGGGATGGCAAAAGAATTCAATCTAACCGTCTTGTGTGAGTTCCAATGCTCCTTCATCAATCAGGTCTTGAATTTTGTTGCTCAACGCCCAACAGATGTTAGTATCATGCCCCGGGCTGTTGGAGTGATATGCACACCTTGCATCAGGATTGTACCTTGGGGAGGCTATGTTGGGATTCTTCGGAGGTTCCCTTAACGTCACCAGATTCAATCTCAACAGGTGTTGTAAAGCCTGAGACAACAACATGTTGAGCTTGGTAAATTGCCTCTTGGGCATATTTGGCTTACTCTGATCAACCCGTTATTTATGGCAAGGTTGTTGTTGGACCCGTGAGGTAGTAGCAACTTGGAGAGGTCTTTTCTTCATCAAACTAAACATTTGACTTCTCGTAAGTTGATTAATGACTTGGTCCCCGGCCTTGACTGTTTGATTCATGTTATTGCATCTGTCTTGATGAAGCTGGTTGATAATGGTTCTCATTTCTTCTTGTTCATGAGCTAAGCCTTGGATAAGAGCCATCTGCCCCAGCATCTGGGTTTTCATGGCACTGAACTCAGCTTGCAGTTGTTCCAACCGTTCGTCCTTATTGTCTTCAGGACTTTTCTTGACCAAGTTCCCCACGAGGAGTGTTTTCAACTCTTCCTGCCCCTTGGATAGGTTTAGGAATACGTCCCTGAACTAAGCTTCTCGAGTTTGAAGATCTTGGTTGTCTGGTTGGAAAGCCATTGCTGAAATAAACAGCGAGAACATGAGAGACATGTACTGGGAGACCTGTTATGCAATGATATGTATGATATATGTATGCAATGTTTTCAAGGATCTCACAGGGTAAACAAGAAACTGTTAGAATTTGAATTTTGTAGCTTTCATTGAAGAAACTTCGTGTCGTTAAGAGTCCTTCTTCAAGAGTCAAGCTCACCATATCGAGTGGGTCATAGCCCCTGACTCAAGTCATCGTGTTTTGATCTCTAGATGACATTTGCTAGAGGAAAATAAATCCCCTTTGCCCCTTGCTAGACATTTGATTTACCATAACCTGCATCACAAACCCTTGAGATCCTTGAAATGGTTAAGGAAATGTTAAGGCATGATATTATGGTGTGTATGCTATGCGTTTAAGCAAAAGTGTGAGGTGATGTAAGTAAACCCTGCAATTAATCCAAATTATTGGATAAGGAGTGCAAATAAAACCTGCAAAGAACTCAAGTTGTTAGATAACAAACATGTGCAAGTAGTTCAAGTTGAAAGCACACAAGTCACACAATAGCCCTTAAATTTCAGGCTGGCATGGAGTTTAGGTATTACCCTCTTTCAGTTTAGTTGGTTCAACCTGTCCTAGTAATATTAATCGGGTTCTAGAGGATCTCAATATCACTGACTACCCTCGATCGGTCATAATTCCAGTTTAACAACCTTTTCTTGCACCCGAAATCATCGCGAGACTTTAGTCTCAATGAGTGTAGTATACTGCTACTGTTCTATGGCCAAGTTGGTCAATTTAAAGGTTCTAAGGTCAGTTGAGGCTTAATGACCCCTCAGCAGACCCATATTCTCCTCGTTGCGCCACAAGGGATATCGGTACATACTAAAGTGCCACACCAACGTAGCTACTGCTTCAACTGTATCGGTCTATGTTGTACAGTTCCATCACAGTTTATTGCTACTTACCTAAAGGGTGTCCCCCAGATCCGGGTTAGGATCTATAGTAACTCAGATTCAACCCACAGAGATAAAGCATACAAGTCAAGCAATTGAAAACATTATGAACTATTCCTAAGGTACACCCCACTTATAATAGTCCCCAGCAGAGTCGCCAGTTCTGTGATACGGTGGGAAAGAACTGACTGTTTTTGGAATGCTGGTTTTGCGTTTTGCGTTTGTTTTTGCAAAATGTCGCGGTAAGCAAGAGTCGCCACCGACTTTTATTTTATCCAACAAGGAAAGGAAAAAAGCACAGAAAAATTCCTTTTTTTGAGATATTTCTCGGGTTCGGGGGGTAGATTATAGAAAGGGAAGGTGTTAGCACCCTTTCTATCCGTGGTTATCCACGGGCTCTTAGGTACTTGCTCATATTGTTTTCAAAATTGTTTTCTTTGTGCTTGTGGGTTTGAAAAAGTTTTTGTTTTGAAACTCCGATTTAACTCTTGCTTCTGTCTTCAAGAGTATATGAACTGTTTTTGAAAACTTTGTTCGAAAAGTGTAAGTGTGAAAAGTTTTTGTTTTCGAAAGAGCAAGTACCTAAGAACCATTTACCTACTCGAAAAAGGAATCGTTCTATGCTATCTTCCTTTAGACAATGCTATCCCACTATTGATGAGTAGGTAGCACCATCATTGGAGTTTAAGGGTCAATTCGAATTTAGGGACTTAAGGTCACCAAAGCAATGCTAGGATGTCTTAGCGGTAACCCTAATGTCTTAGATCATTTTTTTTGAGGAAACAATATATGAGGCAACTGTTTCGAGGCGACTATGATCTTTAGACAAGAGGACAACCTCTAAAGTGACCTATACTCAATGACCGCATACAAAGGCAACCAAGTGGGGTGTACCCTAAGAGTGCGCATGTGCGAGTGTGTCGTTTTCAGTTTATTTTTATCTTTGTACATGTTAAGGGTGATCTAAGTTGATTTTAGGTTAAAACATTCAGTCTTGTCATGCAAACCTATTATCAAACATCTAACAGTTATAAGTTGCGTAAAATAAATTGCGGAAATTTAACTAACTATTACAAGGCATCAGGTATTTACATCGCCAAAGACAAACTCTTAAAGAATAAAAAAGCGATAAAAAGTAATAAAAGGTCCTATTAACTATTACAAACCGGGAACAAATACATTATGATATAAAAGAAAATAAATCGCGTGCGAGAAATTAAATCGAGCGCAAATAGGGTTTTGACCCTTTTTGAGAGAAAGTATCTTTTTTTTTGTTTCTGAATTAAGAAAGAAACTATCCTAAATTAATTACTAAATTAATAAATTAATTAATTAAATGAAAAAAGTTATTTTTGGGTTTTTGGTATTTTAAGAAAGAAAAATAAAATTAATTAATGTTAGTAAAAACCTAATCAAATCTAGTTTAATTTTAATTATTTACAAAAATATGTTAAAGTTATTCTAATTAAACTCAAATTAATTTATTAGTATTTATTAATAAAAAATAAAAGTTTAAAGTTTGGTTTGATAAAGAAAAATATTTCGTGATTTTATTTTATGAAGAAAAGGAAATTTGTGATTGGTTAATAGAATTAAATAATAATAATAATAAAATAAATACTAAATAAAATAAAATAAAGAGAAGAGGGGGTATGGGCCTGAATATGGGTGTTTGAACAGCAGATCTGTGGCCCAAACGAGCTGGCCCTTTGTTGAATTTTGAGATCCAGTAGGCGTGCATGGACTTTGTCTATGGTGAACCATCAATTATTGGCCATCAGATTTGGCCTTAGGACATCTGGCAACTGGATATGTGAAGGCGTATGGTGTTCTATGCGCTTGAATATGCATGTAATTACCTGAAGAATGAAAATAACAAAGAAAGTGGGGGACCTGGGATTCGAACCCAGGTCCTGAAAGTGATTGGATGCACGCTTGCCACTAGGCTGTTTTGTTTCATTTGTTAGTAATATACAAACAAATCATAATATAAAAAGACAAGTCAATATGCCAGCAAACAAAAAAAATGCGCGAAAATTTTGAAAGGGCCAATTAGAGGAGGACACGATCTCGTCCCTATCCTCAGACCTGTAACAATGTTACCTGCGGATTTGGATTCGCAGCTAAAAGCATAGGCCACTCCTAAAATTCATCTCAGGCTACATAAATTCATTCCAAGGCCATGGTTGCAATCGTCGTCCTCTTCTGGTCATGCCTATAGCCATCATTAAGGCTAATTTTATCTGAAACAAAAAAACCTAAACCAAGATGCAAAACCCTAACAATGGTGCTTTATGTTAAAGGTTAGATAAACAAAATTGAATAATGCAAAAAGCTTAGAAACATTGTGAAGATTACAAATATGCAAGCAATTTGTTCAAATGATGCAAGAATGATGAATCACGGATTCAAGAACCAAGGTGATTATCGTGACACTTATAGTGCTTTGTGGTATGTGAGAACGCTTGCTCTTGATCCGAGAAGATTCAGTGTACATCCAGGAAACAATTGGGATCGGTCTAAGCTTCTGAAATTGCCTCTTGCTATGGTTTCAAATTCAAGCTTTTTGGTGACTTTTTCAAACTTTGTTCTACCTATTCTGGCAGCCTCCAACCTCTATTTTCGTGCCTTTTCCTTCCTTATGTAATGTATATTGCATTAGGGTAAGAAACTTGGTACAAATCTCTCCATATCAATGCTCATGAATTGGATTTGATTCCACCATTACAACCTTCCAAATTTGGCCTAAATCATATCTTCTTGTAACCAATGCACTTGATGCAAACTTGATTCACATAATAGCTGTATTCAAAGCCTAAAGCAACTAAAAAATCATGAGTTATAAATACTTTTGATTTTATATGATTTTATATGATTTAAAGTGAATAAATTCAATTAAAAATCAAATTAAATAATAAAAATAATATATGGGCTCATGGATGAAGATAGGACACGTGGGCAACTATGAAAGCTCAAATCAAGTGGAAAAGAATGGGCCCATTTGACAAAATTTGAAGTTTTGGGGATAGTTGACTATTGGCAATTTTGCAAAAATGTCCAACTTCAACAATGTATAACTTCTTCAATTTTGAACTTTTGGAGGTGTTCTTTGACTTTTTAGAAATCTTGAGATGTCCTATAACAAAACATTTTGGTCTCATCGCATTTTGATATTCCATGATCAAGTTATAAGCATTGGAAAAAAAGGTGTTTTTGTTGACTTTCAAAAATGACCTATAATGTCCAAATTTATAACTTCTTGTGAGTGCATTTTTTGATCTTGGGGTATGAATATGGATTGTAGGAAATTGCATCCTCTTCAAAATTAGCTTTGGATGGGTCATTTCTCATAAAGTATGAGAAAGTTATGCTTGGTCAAAGTTGAGTTGACTTTTCCTACAAAACCCTAATTTAGCAACTTTTGAGTCTTGATGAATTTTGAGCAATCCTTGATGAATCATGATCAACCCTTGATCAAATGATGAAATAATCCTTCAAAATGAGAAATTTGGCAAAAAATCTTGAAGTTTGACTACTTGTAGGTCACAGTTGACTTTTGCCCTAGCACAATTGATTTTTGGACCCCTTGAGCAATTGACTGAGCAAACTTCCTCTGCAAGGCTTGAAACTTGACATGGATGACCTTGAGAACATATTAGGACATTAGGGAGCACTTGAGGTCATTTGGATTCAAAGATCTTGATGCAACACAAAACCCTAATTTGGGGTTGACTGCCTTAGGAGATGACTTGTCTGACCCATTCTTGAGCAAACTTGAGCCACTTGGAGATTTTTCTTGAAATGCTTTGAGGAATATGGGAGGGCAAAGTTTGGGGTACAAAACCATGCAATTCTTATGAGCATGAATGCATATGAACAAATTCAAAGAGACGCAAAACATCACTGGGAATGTAAAAATAATAAAGAGACAAAGGAGCAACCCCACCAGGAAAATAAATCACTGGTGGACCCAAAGAACTGAATCAAAGAGGATAGTAGGATGGTCAAAGGACACATCAACTTCTACTGAAGGCGAATCTACCAACGTTCACGAAGGCAGAGAGGAAGATAACAAACATCGACGTTCACTGTCGATGGTCTACCAAATTTCACTGAAGGTAGAAAGAGAATATATCATATCACCGCCGTTCACTAATGATGAACTACCAACGTTCACTGAGGGTAGCAAAAACATAACAAACATCAACGTTCACTCTCGATGGCCTACCAACTTTCACTGAAGGTAAAGAGAAAATATATCATATCATCATCGTTCACTGACGAGGAACTACCAATGTTCACTAAGGGTAGAGAGAAAATATATCATATCATCGCCGTTCACTGACGATGAACTACCAACATTCACTGAGGGTAGCAAAAGGATAATAAACATCGACGTTCACTATTGATGGCCTAGAAAATTTCACTGAAGGTAGAAAGAAAATATCATATCACCTCCGTTCACTGACGATGAACTACCAACATTCACTGAGGGTAGCAAAAAGATAACAAACATCAACGTTCACTGCCGATGGCCTACTAACTTTCACTGAAGGTAAAAAGAAAATATCATATCACCGCTGTTCACTAACGATGAACTACCAACGTTCACTGAGGGTAGCAAAAAGGTAACAAACATCAACGTTCACTGCCGATGGCCTACCAAAGTTTCACAGAAGGTAGAGATAAAATATATCATATCACCGCCATTCACTGACGATGAACTACCAACATTCACTGAGGGTAGCAAAAGGATAATAAACACCAACGTTCACTGCCAATGGCCTACCAACTTTCACTGAAGGTAGAGAGAAAATATATCATATCACCGCCGTTCATTGACGATGAACTACCAACGTTCACTGAGGGTAGAAAAAGGATAATAAGTTTCCCCAAGATTTTGGTGTTTTGCCTAGAATGGGTCTCAACTTCTTCTTTAACTGAGACACTCCGCCTGGAAAGGATAAAACATAAGTTGTCTCAAATAGAGAGACTTTCTATTTGTGGTCACGGAGGATTGTAAAAGGAAATTACTTCTTGGGGGATGAACCATGACTTCACGGGGAAGGCAGTATAGTTTCTCGGGGAAAACAAAAATGGCTTCTTGGGGAAAACAAAATGGCTTCCTGGGGAAATGCCAACATATTCCTGCTGAGGAGATAAAAGTCTTCTCGTGAAAAATAAATGCACATTCTCAAACCAAAGCTCGAAACTTTTAGAGATCAAATGTAATGATATTGCTGGGAAACAATGATTCAAACCAGAAATAAACTGGAGTGAAACGGTCAACCAAAGATACATCCTTTGAGAAATAAACTCAAGAGAGAAAACCGAATCCATCTAAGCAAGGAGCGTTGCAGGAAGTCTAGAGCAAAATGTCAATGAACAATGATTTGTCAATTTCAGCCATGCATGATATATGTATGAATGTATGAGTGCTATCGTGCGCATGCTGGAAAAACATAGACATAATCAGTAGGAACAAACAAACAAAACCTCCTCAGGTACTAACAACACTTGGCTAAACTTCAACCAGAATGATCATTCCAAGAAAGGTAAAGGCCAACTGCGGAAACCAAACCTACTGCATGTTTTTAACTTTACTAAGGAGAAACATAATTCGGAGGTAGACAAATCAAACAGATATCGGGATAGAACATCCTTCTTCCGGTTTCAATGGAGACACTAGTTTTTCCGAAAGTAACATGCCTACTGGAGATTGCAAGACCAACCTCAAATAAAGCAGACTGACACCGAAACAATCAAATTTCACTAGGGAATTCAGACCTACTTCATTGGTGAGGTTAACATCACATTGAAGAGGGGAAACCAAGATACGTTCTTCAATATTGAGAGTAAGTATTGCACCAACTTCTCTGGGGAAAAAGTATGAAACCTCATGGGAATAATAGCTTGGGGACTTAAGAAGTCAAACATTATAGCAAGAAATCAATCTTATGGGGATTTTAAATCAAACCCAACACTTGGCGAGTGAAAACACAAAAAGTTGATAACCATCTCAACACTTCTTAAGTAAAACTTTTCCTTTCCCTGATTATCGGGAAATCAAACAAAATGCAAGTACTGCCGAAAGGGAGATACTTCGCAAATGAGTCCAACTCGGCATGCACGGGGGAAAAGACTTATATCAAATAAATGAAGCCTTCACTGGGGAATCTTGGATTGAGTCTTCATATCATGCAAACTTATTCCAATAAAAGATGCCCTGGGATAGCCTTCCCGAGGAAACAAGAAGTCAACATTACTGAAAGAGGTCAAACTCATGGGGATTTTAAATCAAACCCAACACTTGGCGAGTGAAAACCCAAAAAGTTGATAACCATCTCAACACTTCTTAAGTAAAACATTGCCCTTGCCTGATTATCGGGAAATCAAACAAAATGCAAGTACTGCCGAAAGGGAGTGTGATACGGTGGGAGAACTGACTTGAGGTTTTGTGTTTGTGTTTGCAAATGTCGCGGTTATCAAGAGTCGCCACCGACTTTTCTTTTATCCAAAAAGGAAAGGTAAAAAAGCACAGAAAAGACCTTTGAGATTGTTTTTGGGTTCGGGGGGGTAGATTATGAAAAGGGAAGGTGCTAGCACCCTTTTTATCCATGGTTTTCCATGGGCTCTTAGTTACTTGTTTAGATCACTTGCTTTGCTTTTGCAATTGTTTGAAATGGTGCATTGTGTGGTTTTGAAAGTATTTTGAAAAGAGGCCATCGTTTAGGCAATCTTTGTAATGATTCTCGTTCATAAGAATGTATACAAAGATGTTTGTCTTTTGAAAAATGTTTCAATGTTTTGAAAGTTGTTTGGAAAATGTTTTAAAATGTGTGTGTTTGTTTTAAAATTAGCAAGGATTGTTTGCAAATTGACCAAGTAACTAGAAGCTTATCTACCTACTCAAATGTCTTTCTTGTGCATTTTTATTCCTTTGACATTGTTGATTTACCATTGGTTTGGTAAACAACCCTATCTTTGGATGTTAAATGGGACGGGCGTGGGTCATCGTATGACCATGATAGAAATGGTGCCAAGTATCTTAGCATGTTTGAGGGGCCAAGATCATTTGTTTTAGGCAACCTTTTGATAGCGTCATCGAGGGACTATGATCTTTTGTTTTATTTTTATTTTGCCAAGATACTTTGAATGCATACCATGGACATTTTATTTAGGCAACCAAGTGGGTGAAACCTTAGGGGTGTTTGTGTGAAATGTGTGTTATTTTCATGCATTTTGATTGTCTTGGATTAGGTCATTCTATTTGTTTGATTTTTGTCTTATCATGCAAAACCCTAGTTTACTACACATGTATATAATGCGATAAATTGCGTAAAGTAAAACTAAGCTATTACAACAATTATTATGGGAGGGGGGATACAAGTTTTTGAATGGGGATATTTGCACAAAATAAAACCCTAAAATACTATTACAACCCAATTGAATTATTGTGCAAAATAAATAAATAAACAAGTATTTAAATATGCAATAAAATGTATTTATGCAAAAATGTCTTGTATTAATTTTATGTATGAAAAAATAAAATTATTTAAGTCCTAAAAAATAAGAAAAATAATATTGTTATTTTTGAAAGGGGGAAACCCTAGTTTTTTTATTAAAAGAAAATTATGCTTTCTATTATTAATTTGTCTATTTTTTGTACAAGAAATAATAAATAATATTATTTACAAATATTAAAAATTAAAATATGTATGAAAATAATATTTTATGTGTATGAATAATAAAAATAAAAATGTATGATATTTTAAAATATGTTTACTATTTATTTTAAGAAAATAGATTCTATTTATTCTAGTAAATCAATATTTTATGCAAAAAATAAGATAAAAAATAAAATAAAATGCAAAAAATAAAGAAAATATTTTTCATGATTTTTGTGATTCAGAAAAATAAATAAAAACAATAAATATAAAAAAAATAAAAGAAAATATGAAAAATAAACAAAATATGCAAGGGGGCGCAAAAGTAATACAGGGGGTGTGAATAGCAAAACCAAAAAAGGCCAGAAGCAAAAAAGCCCAAGACAACAGCTTCGTCCCTGTCCTTGGTTCCTCTTCCATGTGCGCGTTTTTTCAAAACCTGCAACTTGCTATTCTTTGCACAAAAACAAAAACTTGCAACATGAAACATATAGCATTTTTTATCACGATTCCAATGATATAAAAAAACATAATTTAACTCTCAAGGATCATGGAGAATTTTTGTAGCCCTAATATATGACCTAATTTTTTCATGAACTTCAAGATTCAAATTCTCACTACTCAGTTAATATAAATGACAACTATGCATATGTACAGCTTCACCATGTTAAGGACTATATCTTTGCTTCACAAATCAAAGCTTGAGGATTCCTAAATAGAGAGATAGAGTTTTGAAAAATACCTTGTTCAGCTGAGTTTGGATATGGCAATGTGGGGACTTTGAGTGAGGCCTAAGGATCGTGTGAGCTTCCTTGAAGTTCCCTCAACCTTTTCCAATGCTTAGCTGGCCTTGAGGATGCTTGAAACTCCCTGTAGAAGTCAACCTGCAACCTTCAAGTTTGGAAATGGTGATGTCTGAAATAGAGGTTACAGCAACAGGACAAGGGCTTGGATAGTTTAGATGTGATGTATGGAAGGTGTTTCAAGTGTTAAATGGAGAAACGCACGAGCAAATATTGAGCTTGCAAGAGTTTTTCAGAAACTACAAGTTTGGGCAGAAAAATCGTGTTTTTATGTTTGGGAGAGTTTTAGAAGTTATGCACTCGTGTTCTAGCTTGCAATAAGTTTTTGAAGTTGTATAGAATAAGGCAAGTTCACTCTTTATCAGATGTACAAGTTCTCTTCACTTTTGCAACTTTTCTTGCTTTTGAAGAAAAGTGAAGTAACTTGTGCCAAAGGCTTGTACTTGCTTGCTTGCTAGCTGCAAAGGGTTGGTATGTTTTGCTTGATATTTGTGGACATTGCTTGTGACAAAAGAACAGGTCCAAGGCTCAAGGATAGCAAAGTTGCAAAAAGCTTGCTTTATGAAAATGGCAATGTGCCCTTTATGCCATTTATAGATTAATCTCTTGTACAATGCTCCAAAGGTGAAAACAAAGGCTTTAACCACTGAGTTAGCATATAATTATGGAGTGTAGAAGGGGATTTAGGACCTGTAATGCAAGGTACAAGCATGCTTGATCAGATTTGTAACTTGGTGCATTGTGAAAATGGCTTGAACAAAAGTGACAAAATGCCATTTTCTCTTCTTCGATTATCCCTAACCACAAATGATCTTGGAGAATTCTTGGACATTTTGGAAAGCTTGTAATGTGTTCTACAATCCATCTTTGAAATACATTTTAAGATAACTCTTGGAACTATGTGAAAAATGTCCATGAAGTTAGGTTAAAAACCTGCCTAAATTAGGGCAAATTTTCACTGTCAAAAAGTTTATGCACCCCTATTCACAAATTCATATCTTGAGATCCAAGCATATTTTGGGAAAACTTTGTGAATCAAAGTTGTAGATTTCATGTAGGACTACAAATTTCATGTTGTAAGTTTCCTTTGAATCCAATTGCATCATGGTGAAAAAGTTGTAGAAATTTGGGAAAAAATAAGAAATTTTTCATACTTAGAAAAATTCCAAGTTATGAAAAATTTCAAATTAAAACCCTAATTTGCAATTTTTGGTTTCTTGGTCAACAAGTTTCACATTTTGACATATCTTGATGAATTATGACCCTTGGCACTTGATTTTGACCAAAAAGTCAAAGTTTGACTTTTCAGTGTACAGTTGACTTTTGATCAGTTGACTGCAAAATTCATCTGTCAATCCTATGCATTTGAGATCTTTTGAACTATGTGATTAGGTCAAGATGATTCCATTGAGTCCTTGAAATCATGCTTAAAACCAATTGGTCATTGGCTAGGTTAAAAATCAGAAATTTCCCTTTCTCAATCAAAACCCTAATTTTGACCATTTTGCCCTTTTGATGATTTGATCAAATTTCTTGAGGAGTTATGATCCAAAATTGATCAAATGGTACATAGGAGCCTATAATGTTGCTGTGGATCAAAAATTATGAAGTTTGACTGTATATTGGCCATGGTTGACTTTTTCCCCAATACAGTTGATTTTTAGGTCAACTGTCCAATTGACTGGGCAAAAATGTGATTCAAGGCTTGAAACTTGTTATGAGAAATCTTAGGGGTCCAAGATGGTGTATGAAAGTAACATGAAGCATCTATGGTCCAAAAATCCTTGTGCAACCTCAAACCCTAATTTCAGGTCATCAGTGCAAGATGATGTCTTGAGCTGACCAAACCCTAATCTTGTCTTGAGTCCAAGAGGTCTTGTGAGGAAAATCTTAAATAATGAGAGGGTAAATTTTGGGGTACAACAGGGAGATACTTCGCAAATGAGTCCAACTCGGCATGCACGGGGGAAAAGACTTATATCAAATAAACTAAGCCTTCACTGGGGAATCTTGGATTGAGTCTTCATATCATGCAAACTTATTCCAATAAAAGATGCCATGGGATAACCTTCCTGAGGAAACAAGAAGTCAATATTATAGAAATATTTCAAACTCATGGGGATTTTAAATCAAACCCAACACTTCGCGGGTGAAAACCCAAAGGGTTGACAACTGTCTTGACACTTCTTAGAAAATATACCGCCCTGGTCTAATTGCCTGGGAAATAAACACCAACAATAATGCCAATACTGCAGAAAGAGAAAATTTTTGCAAATAGTTCCATCTCAGCACACCAAGGGAACAAGACCTTTCGTCATATGAGGAAAGGCTTCGCCGGGGAGTCTGGGACAGAGGCTTCTGACCATGCAAACCCAAAATCAAAAGTGAATCAAGACTTGACTGGGGATAATGGGATCACAAACCCAATACTGCACCTTACACCAATTGGTATCGTCTTTAACTACCTGAGAAACATACAAAGATCATGTGCATACCAGCAAAGTAATCTGAGAGAACCTTCATGAGGGAAATAAAACTTCTCAAAACGACCAGAGTTTGTTCATTCCTGGGATCACCATTTTTGTTGTCATTGTTTCATCACAAATCTCAAAGTAAAAGTAAATTGTAAAAATCTCTTTTTTTTTTGAAAAATCAATTTTGTTTTTTAATCTTTTTGCTTTGAAAGTTATTATCAGTAATAAATGGAGTCTTTGCAAGCTAAATAAAAGAAGACCACAAAAAATTGGGTAAAAGCTCGAATTTCATTTATAGAATGGTAGTCTACGAATGGCGAGACTCCATGGATGATTACAAAGTTTGGAAAATGGTAATACATAATGGAAAAGATACATTGAGATACAATGACCATTATCCCCCTAACAACTTTTGAAATCCTGAGCAGCAGCTTTTGTTGAAGTATGGTGAGGATCCGAGAAGATTGTTGCTTCAACGGTCAAGTCTTGTCTGACGTAGTTACTTGCCAAGAAAATCCCTAGCTTTTGCTTAAGCTGCCCTTGCGGGTTTTCCACTTAGCGGGAAATTTATTCTGTTTATGTCTCTAATTTTTGCCTAGACCGCCCTTTCGGGTTTTCGGCCTACCGAGACGCTCCTTTTTGCCTAAGCCGCCCTTTCGGGTTTTCAACTTAGCGAGTTGTTCTTTTATTTATTTAGGCGAAGTATTTCTTGACTGCGTCAGCATTCACGGGACGTGGGAACTCCTTGTTATCCATAGTTTCAAGAATTAATGCACCACCATAGAAGGCTTACTTGACAACATACGGGCCTTCAAAATTGGGAGTCCACTTGCCCCTAGAATCAGTGTTGAAAGACATGATCTTCCTGAGCACGAGGTCGCCTTCTCTGAATTCACGAGGTTTGACCTTTTTATCAAAAGCTTTCTTCATTCTTTTCTGATATAATTGTCCATGACACAAAGATGTCATTCTCTTCTCCTCAATCAAATTCAATTGGTCAAACCTGTTCTGGACCCATTCAGCCTCTGTCAATTTGGTTTCCATTATCACACGCAACGAGGGAATCTCTACCTCGACAGGGAGTACAACTTCCATTCCATACACCAGGGAGACCGGAGTTGCCCCTGTTGAAGTGCGAACAGATGTTCGATATCCATGCAGAGTAAAAGGGAGCATTTCATGCCAATCCTTATAAGTAACAACCATTTTTTGGATAATTCTCTTGATATTCTTATTAGTAGCTTCAACAGCCCTCTTCATCTTTGGCATGTATGGAGATGAATTGTGATGGACAATCTTGAATTCTTCACACAGTTTTGTCATCATCTTGTTGTTCAAATTCGAGCCATTGTCACTGATGATTCTGTTCGGCACACCATACCGGCATATAAGATTATTTTGTATGAAACGCACAACCACCTGTTTGGTAACATTGGCATATGAAGTAGCCTCCACCCATTTGGTGAAGTAGTCAATTGCTACCAAGATAAAACGGTGTCCGTTCGAAGCTTTGGGTTCTATCATCCCGATCATATCAATACCCCACATCGAGAAAGGCCATGGGGAGGAAATCACATTGAGAAGTGTCGGATGCACATGGACCTTGTCTTCATAGATCTGGCATTTATGGCACTTCTTTGCAAATTTGTAACAATCAGACTTCATTGTTAGCCAATAAAAACCTTCCCTTAGCATCTTTTTAGCCATCGAATGTCCATTAGCATGAGTGCCAAATGAACCTTCATGAATCTCATGCATCAACATGTCCGCTTCGTGCCTATCCACGCATCTGAGCAAGACCATGTCATAATTTCTCTTGTATAACACATTTTCATTGAGGAAGAAACTGCCTGCCAATCTTCTCAGTGTCTTTCTATATTTCCTCGACACACCAATCAGGTATTCCTGAGTCTGAAGAAAATGCTTGATATCATAATACCAAGGTTTTTCATCTGTTACCTCCTCTGTTGTAAACACATGAGCGGGCCTATCCAGCTGTCGAACTGTAATTTGGGGTATATCATTCCAAGTATTCACTTGGTACATGGAAGCCATAGTTACCAGAGCATCCGCCATTTGATTTTCATCTCTAGGGATGTGATAGAATTCTACTTTATTGAAGAAGGGTAATAATCTTCTAGCATAATCTTTGTAAGGGATCAAGCCAGGGTGACGAGTGTCCCATTCTCCTTTAATCTGATTTATTACCAAAGCTAAATCGCCATACACATCAAGAATTTTGATTCTGAGATTAATAACTTCCTCAATACCCGTGATGCAAGCCTCATATTCTGCCATATTATTAGTGCAATCAAATGTTAACCTTGCAGTAAAAGGAATGTGCGATCCATGAGGAGTGACAATCACAACACCAATTCCTTTACCATAAGCATTCACAGCTCCATCAAATATCATACTCCAACGAGATTCAGGGTCAGGGCCTTCCTCAGGAAATGGTTCATCATAATCTTTCACTTTCAGGAACATCACATCCTTATCGGGGAATTCATATTCTGCAGACTGATGATCTTCCACCGGTTGGTGAGCAAGGTAATCTGCCAACACACTACTTTTAATAGCCTTTTGAGTGCGGTACTCGATATCATATTCATATAACAACATCTGCCAGCGGGAAATTCTCCCAGTAAGAGCAGGCTTTTCAAAAATGTACTTGATTGAATCCATTTTGGAGATCAACCAAGTGGTATGATTCAACATATACTGCCACAAACGCTTTGTCGCCCAGGCCAAAGCATAACATGTCTTTTCCAGCATGGAATACCCGAGTCACAATCAGTGAAATTTTTGCTGAGATAATAAATGGCGAACTCCTTCTTCCCTGTTTCATCCTGTTGTCCCAGAATACAACCCATGGATTTATCTAACACTGTTAGATACATAATCAACGGTCTTCCTTCTACGGGAGGGAGCAATATAGGAGGTTCAAGCAGATATTCTTTAATACTCTCGAATTCCCTTTGGCAGTCATATGTCCATACACAACCTTGATCTTTCTTTAACAACTTAAAGATCGGTTCACATGTTGCAGTCATGTGGGAAATAAATCTAGAAATATAATTCAAATGCCCGAGGAAACCTCTGACTTGCTTTTTAGTTCTTGGTGCTGGAATTTCTTGAATTGATTTTACTTTATCAGGGTCAACTTCAATTCCTTTCTAGCTAACAATGAAACCCAACAATTTCCCCGATCGAACATCGAAGGTGCATTTATTTGGATTCAAGGGGAGACGATACTTCCTCAAACGCTGAAACAACTTCAACAAATCTTCTATATACCCTTCTTCAGTCTGGGATTTGGCGATCATATCATCAACATATACTTCGATTTCTTTGTGCATCAGATCATGGAATAGGGTTTTCATAGCCCTCTGGTATATTGCACCAGCGTTCTTCAACCCGAAGGGCATCACTCTGTAACAGAATGTTCCCCAGGGTGTGATAAACATTGTTTGTTCCATGTCCTCTGGAGCCATTCTTATTTGATTATACCCGTAAAATCCGCCCATGAATGAGAATACTTTGAATTTTGTTGTGTTGTCCACTAACATGTCGATGTGAGGCAATGGAAAATCATCTTTTGGACTAGCTTTATTTAGATCTCTATAATCTAAGCACATGCGAACTTTTCCGTCTTTTTTTGGTATTGGGACAATATTGGCAATCCATTGAGGATACACTGACGTCACAAGAAACCCAGCATTAATCTGCTTTAGGACCTCCTCTTTGATCTTTACTACCATATCTGGGTGGGTTCTTCTCAAATTTTGTTTAACTGGCGGACACTCTGGCTTCAACGACAAACGATGCTCGACAATATCTGTATCTAGACCGGGTATATCTTGGTAAGACTAAGCAAAAATATCCACATACTCTTTCAACAGCTCAATCATACTGCTCTTCTCATCGGGATGCAACGATGCTCCAATCTTGACTTCCTTCGGATCTTCTTCTGAACCCAAATTGATCACTTCTAAAGGCTCCTTATATGGTTGAATGGTATTTTCCTCATGCTCTACCAACCGTGAGACCTCTTCTGGGATCTCATCATAATCTTATTCTTCGGCCACAAACACATGACATTCAAAGTTGAGAGAGGGTGCAGAGTCATTGTATTCAACGGGTTTTTTAATTAATCTGCACATATGATTTATGATTGCTTTTAGAAACTGACACATATAACAAGTGATCATGCATATTGATTTTCAATTATTATTTATTTTGAAAGGTTTTTTTTATTACCATTTTCCAAGAAAAAGCAGAAAATAAAGACATAATTTTGGGAAGAAAGACAACTTTTATTAATGATCTTAAAAGTCACAGCAAACAGATAAGCCCCACAGCATTAATACTTCCACCTTGGGCAGAGTGAAAGCTTTTTTAAGAAAAAAGAGATTAACAAAACAAATTACTTTGAAACATGTATGCAAGAAGGAACATCAATGGTGACCCAATTCTAAACCCTGACTCCATGTGTCACATAATTCGACACTTCCTGCTCTACTTTATCCTCTTCAGCAGCATTAATTCCAGAATCAATCGGATGAAGGTAGCCTCCGCTGCGGAAAACATCATGATAACTGTTCACAGTAGACTTTGGCTTCAAACTTTCGCCTTTGCTATTCTTCGAAGAGAAACCCAAACCAGTTCTGCTCTTATTCACGGGTTGATCCACAATTTGTCCCCAAACTGTATTATGACCATTGCGTACAACCTGTTGCGCGTCCTTTAGCGAAACCACGGAATTCTCATTTCTCCTTATGTTGTCAATGGATAGGGCTTGGAACTGGGTTCCAACAGCAGCCTCATCCGCTTATATGATACTGAAAGAGGAAAAATGGAATATCAATAACGCTTGCTCCCCATTTATGATCACCACTTTCCCTTCACGCACAAACTTTAGCTTCTGATGTAGAGTTGAAGTGACAGCCCCTGCTTCGTGTATCCATGGCCGTCCTAGCAAACAACTATATACGGGAATAATTTCCATGACCTGGAAGGTTATCTGGAACAAATGTGGTCCTATATGGATGGGTAAGTCCACTTCACTGATGACAGATTTCCTTGACCCATCAAATGCTTTCACAATGATGCCACTCGGGTGCATAGGTGCTCCTTGATGCTTTAACTTCATGAGAGTACTCGGTATAACATTCAACGCGGATCCATTATCAATTAGCACATTGGATAGAGAATCATTCTTGAAGTTCATAGATATGTGGAGGGCCAGGTTGTGATTCCTCCCTTCATCTGGTAATTCATCATTGCAGAAACTCAAGTTATTACATGACGTAATGTTTCCAATTACGCTGCTGAATTGATCTAATGGCATGTCACTCTCCAAAAAATCTTGGTCTAGTACTCTCATTAATGATTCTTTATGATTAGAGGAGTTCATCAATAAAGCTAGGATAGATATCTTTGAAGGATTCTGCAGTAGCTGATCTACAATTATGTAGTCGCTCATCTTAATTATCTTCAAAATATCATCCACTTCTTTCTCTAATGTAGCTCCACTAGTCTCTCTTGTAGCCTTATTAGGTTCATCATTCTCAGCAATTTTCTTTCCAACAACAACATCTCTTCGTACAACCGGTGCAAACACACGACCGCTATGGGTCACCCTGCTATTTTCAGCTATATTTCCAACATCAGGAATCGGCTGGATGGGAACTTCCACCCCATCTTCTAAGATTGTAGCATTGTATTTGTAAGGCACAGCCTTATCTTATTTATAGGGAATAGGACCTGGCAAACTAATTACCAATGGGGTAACATTCAAAATGAGCGGGTGCACCAAAACAAGGCACAATGACGTTTACCCCTTCTTCAACACAATCAGTCATCAAAGAGACATTTTTAGGAAATGAATCTTCATATGAAGAGAAAAACTCATTTGCGGAGGCATACTCTTCCTCTGACTCTTCTTCCATTAAGCAAACTTCAACCATATCAATCTCATGATAATTATCCCTCTGACCTGTGATCTTGATAGTTTTGTTGTCTAACAGCAACTGAACACCCTCCCTCACAATTGAACATCCTCGGGGATCTCGACAGCAAACTAGGCAAGATCCATATTGGTGTTCCACCCGACCAGTAGTATGGCAGATGGTAGCATGCAACTGCACGAGATCCTCATTCAAATACTCCACATCAAAAATTTTGAATTCGCCAGGACATCCAGAAACCATATTCACCTCCTCTTCATATTCTTCCCTAGGCCTAATTATATGGATTAAACCCTCATCCATCATCTCCTGTAAATCAGCCTTTATCTTCTTGCAACCCTGTATATCTGTACTGCAAATAGCACAACCGGCGTGGTCATGCGTATAGTAGCTAAATTCACAGAGGTCTGCGTGCATTTTCACCAAGTATCCTCTAACCAGATTAATGTCAAAAATCCGGAAGTCGCCTGGATAACTGGCCACCATATTTATAGCATTTACTTCCCCGTGTTTGAGTAGAGGATTATCTTTCACATTATGTCCCATGTCCTTGAAAGTAGGATTCCAGACTTCACTAACTTTTGCACTTCAGTCTTCAAAGGATAGCAATTCTCAACACTATGCCCTGGTGCTCCCTGATGAAAAGCACATGTTTGGTCTGCCTTGTAATACCAAGGCAATGGTGATGGTACGACAGGAGGTGGTCGGGTTTGAACCAACTTCTTCTGAATCAATGCCGGTAGTAGCTCAACATAGCTCATGGGAATAGGGTCATAGTTCTCCATTCTCTGATTATTCCCTTGGTTCCCCTGCTGGGACGGTCTTTGATAAGCAACGGTAGTCGGAGCGGCATTCATCATAGAAGTAATTGAGGCGACTTGTTGGTGACGCTGATAATTCCTTCTAGGAGCGCTTACCCTCTTCTCTTGTATAACAGTATTTGCGTTCCCTTCTTTCTTCTTGGTAAACCCATAAGATGGATTCTTCAAACCTCCGGATCCTTCACTCTTCGTTAAACGGCCTTCTCTTACAGCCTCTTCTAAGAGGATACCCATTCCTACCATCTCAGTAAAGTCACTTGGTGCGCTTTCTACCATCCTTTCGTAGTAGAAAGCTCCTAGCGTCTTCAGAAAAATCTTAGTCATCTCCTTCTCTTCCATGGGAGGAATCACTTGGGCAGCTACTTTGTGCCATCTCTGTGCATACTCTTTGAACGATTCCCTGTCTTTCTGAACCATGGCCCTAAGTTGGTCACGGTCGGGCGCCATGTCCATATTGTACTTGTATTGTTTGATCAATGCTTCTCCCAAGTCATTAAAAGTATGGATGTTGGCGCTGTCCAAACTCATATACCACTTCAACGCAGCACCGGTCAAACTATCCTGAAAAACGTGAATTAGCAGACGCTGATCATCAGTATGGGTAGACATTCTCCTCACGTACATTACCAAGTGAGCACGAGGGCAAGTGTTTCCCTTATACTTCTCAAATTTCGGGACCTTGAACTTAGCAGGTATCTTAACATTCGGGACCAAACATAGCTCATTTACATTATGCCCAAATAGATCTTTTCCCCTAATAGCCTTCATCTCTCTTTGCATCTTATCAAACTTCTCTTGAAAATCATCCATTCTGTCATAGAGACCCAAGTCTTCACTCGGCAGAGGGAAAGGACGACACACATCATTATTAACAAATGGAACCATGTTTACCGAAGGAGGTGCAGCAGGAACAACATGCACCACAGGAGGTGCCGGAGTAACAACAGTCTGAACCACTAGAGTATCTTGAGGACCAAGATTGAAACCTTCAGGTGCAAAATTCTCTGGCATTCCCCATGGATAACCTTGAGGCATGTGATTCTGAATAACAGCCGGAGTAGAGGATACAGGAACAGTCGGAACTTCAGTATTTTCCCTTGTTGGTTGAGGTTGAACACTCAGTGGCTGATTCTGAGCAACCACCAGAGCTTCCATCAGAGTAGTCAAATTGGCCAAGCCGTCCTTCAAAGCAGAAACTTCTTCGCACAGCTCGCGATTCTCCTGTTCTAAGTTGTCCATCTTATTTTTGAAATTAGCCTGAGTGTTGTAGTGATGAGTAAGCTTGCTGAACGAAGTAAAGAAGCTTGGTAAGACACCTGGGTATGCATAACAAATGCAATAAATATGCGCAATATGATGCATGATATGCAATGCATATGATTATTTTGTTATTTAATATTTCAAGGGATTTACGATTTATAGACATATTGCAACCATCAAAATAATAACGCATTTGAAATACTGAAATTTTTTATTATAATAACTTCAAAATGGATTACAAGTTTCAATGATCCCAAGTACAAGATGAAAATACAATCTAAAATTATGAGAAAAATAACTGATGGAGATCAATTTGTACGCTGGCGCTTCCCTGTGCGCCTGGAAATCTGAGCTCTCAACATCTGGTTTTCTTCCACATGTCTGATGGCAACCTCCTTCCACTCATTTGAACCAGGAAGTGAGTAATAAACGCCTATTTGAGGCTTAGGGGAAAATAAATCCCCTTGCCTCTCCATAGACTCCATTGCTCGACTCTCAAGGATGTCAATCAAATCGTCTTTCTCCTTCAAGTCTGCTTTATAGGAACTCTCTAAAGTCTGGAACTTGTTCTTCCAATCATCCCTTTCCTGTTGCATCCTGACCAAAGCGAGTTGCAGCTCTTCTACATCATCCAATAAGGGAGGAGTGGTCTTCACAAACAGATCAGACATGGGTGTCTCCCGAGTATACCACATCTTTAACTGAATAGCTCTCAATCGAATCCATTGGAGATATGGCTCCAAAGAAACAACACCCCCTAGGTATCAAATCCTTCCTACTCTTCCTATGAATGTGACGCCAGGCCTTCGCAATCTGCTCCCTAGCTTCCCTATGGTCTTCTCCTTCCTTCAAAAAGAAACTACTCAAATGAATACTATTCGGTTTATCCCTCATCGGATAACCAAGTCGTCGTCGTGCAAGAACAATGTTATAGTTAATTCCTCCCTTTGTGCCAAGAAGCTGTACATTGAGGAAACTACCACAACTGTCAATAATATCTACATCCTGGTAAGCTCGATGATACCAATCAATATCCGAGTGAGTAAGTGCCATGATCTTAGGAGCCCAACGGGGTTCCTTCTTGACATCCCAAAAAGCATCAGATTGAGGCATATAAGAAATGAACCACTGGTACAACAGAGGCGTGCAACAGATAATCATTCCCCCATGATAAGAATTCCGAAGATGAACAAAGTAATAAGCATCAACAATGTAGGAACTGGGTTTCCAATCATGAAAATCCTGATAGCGTTAATGTCGACAAACTTGTCCACATTAGGAAATAAGAACAATCCGTAAGCAAGTAGAGTAAAGATGGCCTCAAAAGCAACTTTACTCTTCATTCTGGAAAAGTTACGAGCTTTCTCCAATAAGAACTGAGCTGGTAATCCTATAATCCCTCCTTTAGTAGTCATACGGGCTTCCACCTCAGACTTCCCCAGATGAATCAAAGCAACAATCTCATGTGGTTTTGGCTCACCCTCTAAACCAGTAAAAGGAACACAATCAGTAACAGGTAAATCCAATAGATAAGAATACTCCTCCAGTGTAGGCATCAACTAGTAATCGGGAAAAGTAAAGCAGTGATACATCGGATCATAGAACTGGACCAAGGTCGAGAGGGTACCCTCCTTCATCTTCAGCTTCATGAGAGGAATAATGGATCCATACTTCTTCCGAAAGTCTGCAGAACACTCGATTTCTGGAATTAGACTGACCAACTCATCTATCTTGGGATCCTTGAAACTGTATTTCCCGGTCTTTCTCTTTCCAGAATTCATGGTTAAAGGTACCTGAGATATTCACAAATAGTCAACCTTTAAATCCCTTGAAATATTATTTTCTTCAAAAGATGCTTATGAGTGCATGGATGCATGATGCAACAATCACACACAAGATCACACATATAGGGTTCATAGGTTCAACTTCACGAGCATGAGGTCGAAGGTACTACCTATAAGGTGTTGGTTTAAAAATTTATCACCTTCCGAACAAGGTTCTAGAGGTTCCCAGAGTCTACATCATTCCTTCAGATATTACCAACTTCCCAATTAACTCGGTAATTAGTAATATTCTCAAGAAAGACTCGTCCGAGCGTAGTATCGCGTGATAACTATTTTTGGATTACTCTGTCATATCTTCCGCACTACACCTAAGAGGCCAAGATGGGTTTGGTATTCTACGGTCCTCAGTTTCAGCAGGCTTCCAGGTCGAAAGCAGTACGTCTTCCCGATTACTCGGTAAATGAAACTACAGTCAAAGGGGCCTCCACTGAGTGGGGGATATCATGCCTCCTTTTTTGGGATTACTCCCTCAAAGTTAACATGACTATACCGCCCGTCCTATCTAAAAGTTTTCCCAAGTCCGGGTGTAGGACTTATAAGTAATCACCAAGCACCCTGAAAACCAGGAAAATCCAAACAAACATATATACAAAATATAACACATAAACAACAATAACACATATACAGATATAAACAAAGATAGGCTCAACCCACTTAGGGATGGACCAACAAGAGGTCAATCTTTCCCCAGTGAAGTCGCAATTTTTTTTAGCGGTAAACATGTTCAAGACTGAGTCGTTGGATTGACTAGACTTTATACAAATCAAAATAAAAATCGCCATCATGCTTTATTGTTTCAAAAGGAATGGGAAAAGAGCGAATAACCCAAAAAGAGTGGGAAAGATTCAAGGTAAGGGGGTTGGTTATGAAAAGGGAATGTATTAGCACCCTAAACATCTATGGTACTCCGCAGGAACCTCTTTGAAAAATCTGTATATTTTGGCTATAAAATATGTTGTATATAAAATGGATGGTGGAGGTGAGTAAAGAAATATATTTTTTATGATTTTTGCACCCGCCCCAGTTGTGAACCTTTAGTGCCTACGTACCATCTTTTGTGCAATAGGGGATCAGGGTACACGTAGTTCCTCTTTTAAAAATTTGAAACACAAGTGTGTTGGTAGATTTTAAGAGATAAGAAATCATCGTCATTGTCTGTGTGGAAAATATACTTACTACCCACAATCATGAGAAAGGAGATTTTACATCATCTCAAAGTGGAGGATATGGCTTGGATTTTAAAATCAACAATGCCTCACTTAACACCCAAGTGGAAAATATATCACTTCACTACATATTATAGAAGTATAGTTGTTGCATCACTACAAGGATTAACAAGAGTCCAATATTTTGAGAAAAGTTTTAAAGTAGAAGCCAGAGTGGCAAAATAGTTTGAAATGAGATTGATTGACTTTTAGTCTTCTCACAAAAAATGTCAAGGTATTGTTAAGTTGATTGAAGTTTATTTATGAAAAGATTTTGAAAATGCATGGACCTAGGTCTAAGTTTATTATGAAAATGGTTCAAATTACAAAACAAGAAGAGTTTTCAAAAGGAGGGAGAAGATTTTTAAAATTAAAGAAGATGGGAGGAGATGAAGAGACTATCCTAAAGAATAAGGTAAAAGTTAGGGATAAGAACCATCTAACCAACAAGAAGCCAATACTTGACATTATGAGTCAAGATAGAATTCCCATTATTTAGATTGAAACCAAGTAAGTAAAGATACTAGACCTCTTGAGAGGACCAAACTTCAAGTGTATTAAGTCTTCACAAAAATTAGGCAGAGTAACGGCTGTATACGGGTGAATTCCAGATTACAAACAAAGTATGTAATCTTAATAATCTGCACATAAAAAAAAACAACCCAATATCTTGAGGTAAACCTCAAGAACTCCAAACAAAATAATGAATTAAGGATCACAAGGTCTCCAAGATAGGCCAAGGTTTCTAATCCTAAGTCCAAGAAGTCCAATACTCCATAATGCCAAGGATAGTAACCAAATAGACCAAGTATCATTAAAGATTTTTATGGTTCACGTTGATTATTAGATGTCTTCAAAAGAAAAGAAAAGCTCAAGTGAGCAAAGTAAAAATGGAAAGAAAATAAATGCTCAAATGAGCAAGGATGAAAATGGCATGAAATGTAAATGCTAAAATTAAATAGTACATAAAGCATAAAAATAATATCATAAAGTAAAGTCAATTGTTAGAAATTAGTGGTTAGTTGGATGACCATCTTGAAACTTGCATTTGGAACTCATTAGAGGATTGGTAGAACCAAAGCCTCCACACAACAAGTTGCATTTGCTTTTTGTCAAGTATATCATCCATTTTGGTATCCTCAAAAGTAACATTTAATGATCAACGATGTTTAAGTGATCCGCGTTGAGCAAAGGTGTTGTAGATCCATTAGAGGATTGGTAGAACCAAATCCTCCACACAATGAATCTCAAGGTTATTGGATCAAAGAGATCAAATTAACATACTTGGGCTTGCTTTCATAAGTTTGGGCCACAAATGATCATCTATTCGAATCGGGACAAAATTTAGCGCTAAGTTAAGCAATCGTAAGTGGACTTATGTAGAAGTCGCACCTATTTTGAGGCCGATCAATAAAAATCTATGTACTTCATGTTTGGATAAATGATATAGAGATCATCATCCCTTAACATGTAGCACAATTAAAAAATAAAGGGATAAGATGAAGAGGGATGAGAATAATAAGCTAATTTGGATTACTACCTCAAGATTCTTTCATCTTTAAATTCAACCACTCCTCTAGATGGATTAAAGCACTAAACATATCATTAATCCAAAGCACAAAAAATGAATTAAATAATTCACTCTTAGGTAGATTTGAATTGATGAACATTTATCCAACTTCATCTACACCAAAAAGTCCATTGAATTTAAAGAGAAATTGGATATTTAAAATTGTAATCCAAATTATCCATCAAAGAGAGTGAGCAGAAAAAATATTTGAGTCAAAACAACCCCAAAATAAGGAAGAAAAAGTATTTTTGGCACTGTTATAATCGATTGTGCTTAGACAGCAACCAATTGCATCAGTGTAATTTTTTTTCAAATAAATTTTCTGTGACAATCGATTGCAATGTTACAACAATTGATTGCAACCTGTTAAAATCAATAGAAAACAGCATTTCAAGGATCAAATTCTTGTTCCAACTTTTCATCAAATACCTTATGATCATGGATCCAATTGAGCATGAAAATTCCATTAAATTATGAGAAAATAGCACTAATGGAATCATAAAACAGTGCTCAATGAATCAAAACCAAAAATCCATAAGATATCACATTGTGAAAGATGATGATCTAACATACCAAAGGTAGAATTAGAGAATTATCAAACAACTTCCAGAATTTGCTTCAATTCAACCACAAGAATCAATTACCAAAGCTTGGATGTAGAGAATTGATGAAGAAAAAGTGTTTGGATGAAGGTTTAGCTCAAAGATTAGTAAGCTTCAATGCAAAGCTTACTATCCTTTTTTTGAAAATGGAGTTTTGAGTGAATTTGGTAGGTGGAGAGAATTGAGAGATTTTTTAGCAAAATGAGTTTGGCTATCAAAAGCTTATCATTTGAATGAAATGAGGTCTCTATCTATAGAGTTTAGGATTAGGATTAGTGGTAATTTTGTAATTGATTCTTGGAGCCAAAAATTGAATTAATGATATAATTTTCAAATTATGCAGAAAAAATTGGAGCCGAAAAGATGACAGATTTGAAATTGCTGGCTTTTTTCGAAAATCACGTGCGTTTTGCTGCTATGAGTCGACACAAGAGTCGTATGCGTCGACACATTCTAGTTGTATAACACATCATGAGGCAACACAAGCTTCTATGGATCGATACAAGTTGCTACTTCAACACAATACAGAATCAATCAACTTGCATGAGTCAACATATAACATGTATGTGTCGACACACGCTAGTTATACAAAACAGGATGAATCGATACAAGCCTCTATGGGTCGATGCAAGCTGCTACTTCAACATAATACATAATTAATCAATTTGCATGAGTCGATGCAAGCTTCTATGGATCGATACAAGCTGCTATACAAAAAGGATGAGTCGACACAAGCCTCTATGGATCGATGCAAGCTGCTTTTGTCAGCACATTACAGAATCAATTGCCTTGCATGGGTCGACATATAACACGTATGTGTCGACACTTACCAATTTTTTTTTTATTTTTGATGGCTAAAAATACACTTTTTCAAAGATTATGCACAATACACTCTGTGCAATCGATTGCACTATGGGAGCAATCAATTGTACAGGAAAACAAAAAATTTTAATTATTTATTTTTCTTTGCAAATAGAGATTTTAGGGAAATAATACCGGAAAACCTTATTTGTCGGATGTTTTGACTCCGTACCTACAAAACACAAATATGCAAAGGCAAAGACAAATGTTTTTTTGTATTTTGGTTAGAGGTTAATTATAAACGCATATACAAAATATACAACTAAGTTGCTTGGAGATTCCTCAAGAGAAAACTTAAAGATAGGAGATAGAAAAAAGGAAGAACCAACCCTAATGTGATTTTGTTATGATCAAGTTGACATGATATGATAGGGGAATCTTAGGGGGGGAAATTGGGGTACAACAGACATCACCACTCATTAAGATTTTATCCTAAAGGTTTAGGGAACATTTTTGCACTAATCCAAAAAATTTCCCCATAACTTTTCGAAGAGCTCCAAGATCATTTGACACGACTTTAAGATATTTTTAAATTTTTTTATTAATAAAATCAAGTTTGAAAAAGGTCTTTTAGTGTGTGTGTGTGTGTGTGTGTGTGTGTGTGTGTGTGTGTGTGTGTGTGTGTGTGTGTGTGTGATTATTCGTATAATTTTATGAGAAATTCCTTATACTTTACAATGTTATTCACTCAAACACGTTAGGGTGAGCTTTGACACACTTCAAGTCTTATAAGATGTTTCGCTCTTGTAGACATTTTCTTGATATTTATTTTGAGATGAGACTTGAGTTATATTGTATTTATATGTCTTCATTTTAGAAACATGTTTATCAAGCCATATTGGTCTAGTTGCATCTTTAACCATTTTACACTTAAATTTATTTGTTATCACTAAGGAATAGTTGTCATCATCAAAAGCATGTTTATCTTTAAGATAGTTCCCTTTAACAATAACCTGTAAACCATGGTAAAAGAAATAACTCATGTTTGTTTTTTGAGTAATTAAAATCCCCTCAATTAAGTAGAGAGTATACTACACTCTCCCCTGAGAGTATACTTCTCCCCCTTTTTTGAAATAAAAAATGCAGGTAAGGGTGCATTACGATGATTTTAAATATGAAAACACGTTGGAAATTAAACATTTGGGAAAGGAAAATATTTTATTTGATTCAAGGGAAAATACAAAGGAAGGAAAATTTAAATAAATAAGAAACCAAGAGTGCAAAGAAACAAAAAGAAGAAAACACATGTTCATCTCATCATCATGCTCCCTTGACACTATTGGAGATATAAGGTTTTTTCTCCATTTTCTCAGTGAGCTTATTAATCTTTTAATGTATTATCCTTTGATCATCACGAGTGTCATTGAGAGTGTTCGAAGAAGATGGAGGGATGTTATTGCTTCTTTGTTGTCTTGCTCATATTGGAGGTAGTGGAACAATTTCTTTTCCTTGAATACTTAATACTATTTTGCTTATAATTCCTTTTCATATTTTAGTGTGCATAAATTTTTATTCTTCTTCTACGAATTCATTTCCGGTGTAGGTTAAGATTTTTGTGATTAATTCACCATATGATAGATCTACATTCTTCTTTTTTATCTCCAACATATGATGAAGCATGACATCCACCTAATTTTTCTCAACTCGATTTTCGAAAAACCAAACTGCAGGAACATCGGGATTTTTGGATGGTGCTAAATGACTTTTCCTTGGGAAAATGACATGATTCATTATATAGTGAATAAACCTATTATCTGAGATTACAAGGCCGGCATTGAATGAAGATGGAATTATGGAATAAATATCAATTAGAAGAGTGTGGGCATAAATGTCGAGATTAAACTCATTACATTTAAGATCCATTAGATTATAATCTTGTTAGATGAAGGGTAGGTTACAAATTTGTGCAAAATCTTCAAGAGATAAAGTGATGGGGTGCTTCTTGACTTCCGAGTTAATGATATCATCTTTGAAGTGATATTTGCATAAAATATTCTTACTAATTCGAGGTACCTATTTTGAAGTTTTTCAATGCCGAGTTATTTAGGCTGGTAGAGTTGAAGACTTCCACGAAAAAGAAATCCTTAAAGAGTACTTCATCCAAGTAGTGAGACAAGTGCAATTCTGTATCGATTGGATTATGTGGTTAGAAGCTAAATCTGTTAAAAGCTTTGGTTAGGGATTATGTAATCAGTTATTATATTTATTTTTAGGTTGAAGACTGTCAATATTGATGAACTTCCCTTAGGCTCTTACTAAGCCTTATTTGTTTAAAGGTTGAAGATCATCAACATTGATGAACTTACCATTGGTTCATATTTAGCCTGTTTAACACTATATGTTAGAAGATCAACATGTTAAAATCTCAAGAGGCTATTGGCTATCTTGTTAAACCAATTTGAGCTCAACTATTTTTGCAGAGAGAATACTAATCGCCTCAATCTACAGTCGAGAAAGAAGTTTGGCCACTTTTGTAACACCCTGATTTTTAGAATTAATTATTTAAATGAGTTATTAGAAATATTTATGAATTATTGATGAATATGTGATGTTTTGTTGAGTATTATGCATGATGTGATGCTATGTTGTGGGATAATGTGAATTTAGATGAGTAAGGTGTATTTTATTAATTTAGATAATTAGTTAATAATTACTTAAAATTAGTTAGAATTATTATCAATAATAAAATAAAGGAATAATTGGTGTAGAGAAGATAAGGGCAATTTGGTAACTGGTGAAAGGCTAAGTGATGACAAATTAGGAAAAACATATTAGGGGTCCTAATGTTAAATAAAGAATAAAAGGAAAAGAGTGTCATTGTGTATGATCGTGAAAAACATTGGAGAATAGAGGAAAAGCTAGGGCACGAAGACATAGAGGAATTTGGTAGATCGCGAAGAGCAAAGATCAAGCTAGGAATCTAAGGTAAGGGGTTGATCTGTCATTATAATTGATATGGGGTTTAGAGGTATATAGGTATTTGTTGGGGTTCATGATGATTTTGATGATATGTTGTATTATGATGAACTTGTGTTGAAATTGATGAAAATACCATGTTGATTTGTCATGTATTTCTGTATATAATGCCTATAAATTTGTGTGGTTGTTGTATGATGATTCTATGTTGAAAACTATACAAATTTGGACTGTATCGGTGTGAAATCGGAAGAATATTTGGGGCTGAACAAGTGCGGAATCTCAACAGAGAGTTGATGTCTGCTACGCGTCGCTAGGCAAAGAGATGCACCGTCAAGCGAGGCAACTTCACCTGGTTGTCGCCGGGCGAGCAAAGGAGCGAAGGAATAGGTGGAATAAAATGAGTAAAAAGAGGTATAGTCATGTTGTACCCAAAAATTTTCCTTCTCTCTTCTCGAGACATTTCTCACCAAATATCTCAAATGCTCAAGGGTTTGATCATACAAGCTCACCTCCTAAGCACTGAGCCTCCAAATTAGGGTTTTGGTTTTCTCAAGGACAATTGGACTTTTGATGCCTTAAATTACTTTCATGGTTCATTATAGGTCTTCAAGATTGCTCATACCAAGTTTCAAGTCTTGCATCACAAATTTGCTCAGTCAATTGCTCAGATGACTGAAAATTAACTGTATTGGGTAAAAAGTCAATTGTGGTCAATATACAGTCAAACTTCATGATTTTTGGCCAACATCAACATTTTGAATCAAGGGTTGATCACAATACCTCAAGAAAAGCATTCAAATCATCAAAGGGGAAAAATTGTCAAAATTAGGGTTTTGACTCGGAATGACTGATCAATGACTTTTGACCTAGTACATGACCTAATGGCTTGAAGTATGATCTAAAAGACTCAAAAACAACATGTTTACCTAATTTCATGGCTCAAATAATTTCTCAAGGTCAAGGGCTTGATAGTTGAAAAATTGGATCAACTGATGAAAAGTCAACTAATACACAAAAAGTCAAATTTTGACTTTTTGATCAACATTGAATTTCAAAGATCAAAATTCATCAAGACGTTCAAAAATATCAAACTTAGTCAACAAAAATCAAGAAAGTCCATAAAAAGTCAAAGTTTCAAGACTTAGAAAAATTTCTAAGTGTTTTTAACCTTGATAATTTTATTACTTCATGACATTGTTTCACCAAGATGTATGATGATTCAAGGAAAACTTTCAACATAAAAGTTGTAGATCTTGGTGAATTCTACAACTTTGTCCCTTAGGGTTGATATCCAAAAATTCTTAGATTTGAAGATATAGGCTCATGAAGTCATGACCTTCTTACTAAAACACTTAGTGAAATTTTCATCAAGTTAGTAAAAAAATGTGTCCTAACTTCTTGGACAATTTTCACCAAGCTCCAAGATGATTTATCCAAAGTGGTCAAAATGAAGGTTGTAGACAAGTTTTCAAGCTTTCCAAAATGTCAAAAAACTTAAAGAGATCATTCTTGAGCTAAGAGAATCAAAGAGAAGAAGTTGGGCATCCATTATTGAATAATAGGTCATTTTCATGAAGAACACTTGATCCAATCTTCAAGCATGTTGCATAATCTTACTTTGCAGGCTTTCAAACTTGAAAATCACTTAATAATTAAATGTTTACACAACTGATTGAGCCATTGTCCAAGCATTTGAGCCATTGTCCAAGTGATTAATCCATTTTTGGCACAAAGGTAACATTGCCATTTTGGAAAATCCAACTTTAATCACAATGTCAACTCCTTGAGCTTTACACTTGTTCCTTCTGAACACACACAATCTCAAATCTAGAAGCAACTTGTCTAGAGCCTGTTAACCACCCTACAAGCCCTTGTACTTCACATTGAAACTATGCATTTCAAGTTTGCTTCAAAAATAAGTTTCAAAACCATAACATGCGATCTCTTGAATCTGATGTTCTCATTCCATCCAACCTTTCCATATAAATAGAGACACTATTTTACAAGCAAGACACGATTTTTACAAGCCCTCGAACTCCCTCAAACTCTCTGAAACCCAGAACTTGAACACAAACCTCCATTGTTGCACATTCTGAACATAAACTCCAAACTCTTAATTCCATCATGCGTTTTCATTTCTAATCAATCATAAAGCTTCCATACTTCATTTATAACTCATCCCCACCCCTGTTTCACAAATGTAACTCCATCTTCATCATCCTCCAAACTCAAAAACTCAGCTTTGCAACTTGACTTCTCCAGCACGATTCAGGCACTTTTAGTACAAAGTAAGAGTTGCATTATCTTCCTAGGAGTCCAGCGAAGCTATTCAGATCATCACAACACTTCCAGGGGTGCTCAAACTCCATACACAATTTCCAGTTTTCAGGTAAGTTTTATCAACTTTGAACTTCTTATACAAGCATTATTAATGGTTACTTTATGAATAAAAATGTAGGCATCATAACCCTGAAGCTAACCATGCCTTTAGTTTTCATTTATGTTGCCTGAGTGATGTGAATTTTGAGTTTGAACGTTCTGAAAAAATTAGGTTTTATTTGGTACCAAATAAAATTCATGTTCATCTTTGATTTATAGCTTTAGTCATTTATATGGTTGGATCAGTGTTGAAAAATGGAGCAAGTTTCATGTTTACAGTTTTGAAAATGGTTGAGAAATGAGCAAGTTCAGAAATTCAAAATTGTAACAATGGAGATGTTGGCGCGAGGTTAGGGATGAAGTGTCATCAGGAAAGGGTTTATTTTATATTTATTACAACTTGTTCTATACACGGATGAAACATCCACCCCAGTGGCAGAGGAAGCACGCGTAAGGCATTTGTTACTAGGTACTAGGGACTTGGGTTCGAGCCCCAATGATACCCTTTTATGTTTTTTTTCATGTTTTACTTGCAGATTCAGGGCATACAAGCTCAATACGTGCGCCTTACACCCTTATTCCTTCACGACAGGATCATCATATGGTCTCATCCAATACACCACAAAGCAAGTGCATGGTATGCCTCAGAAAGTCAGCCACATGGGATTAATAGGCACTGCACATTTTGTTCTTGGGCCTTGTCATTTTACTAAAATCTCACCCCCCTGAACTGCTTTTCGGTGCAGGCCCAACCTGATTTTTGCAAACATTTTCATTCTTTTTTTCTTCTGATTCAACACAAAACATATATGTGGGCCTGTTTTCTATTTTTAACCCCCTCTTTTAATTTTTTAACACCAAGCCGAATTATTTTCATTTCTTTTATATTTTGTTTATTTTCATTTATATGTTTATTTTATCTAAACTAAAAAACACCAAAAATATATTTTTATTAATTAAATTAAAAATATTTTAATTTAGGCATTTTATTTTATTTTATTAAATTAAATTTTATTATTTCTTTTATATTGTAGAACATTTTCTTAATTAACATTAAACAACAATTATTTTCTAAACAAATTAAATTAGACTTAGGTTTTATTTTAATTAACTTAAATTTTAGGTTTTGTTAATACTCAATTAATTTCTCTTCTAAGTGAAATTAAGTAGTTTAATTAGGTTAATTATAAAACCTTTTCTATCAAAAACCACAAAAACAAATTCCTTCTCCTCCTTTACATCTTGTACATTTTATCATTATTCATGTATATGGTTTGTAATAGATAATTAGGCTTTATTTTTTCTCCCCCTATTCACAAATTGTAGCCCCCATTCCCAAAACATTGTAATAGCGTATGACATTTAAATTCTGCAATTTATCGTTTTCTTTATTATTTCTAATAATTAGGGTTGGCATGACAAGATTTAAAAATCAAACATTAGACAACTCTAATTCAAGACAAAATATATGAAAATCAAACACTTTGCACACATGAACCTCTAGGGTAACCCACACTTGTTTCCTCGTATAAAACAGTCATGTCCCTCGAACGTGGGATGTTTTAGCAAAGACCCTCGATTAAAAGATCATAGTCCCTCAATGACCCTTCAAATGTTGCCTTCGGTAAATGATCTTAGTCCCTTACGACAATTGCTAAAACATCTTATAAGTTTCCTTCTATGACTATAAGATGACCCACGTTTGTCCCTCACATCCAATGATATGGCTCCCTACCAACTAATGGTAAAGTAGCACTATCTAAAGGAGGAGGAAAAGAACAAAGACTTTTTTGAGTAGGTAGATTGGTCGTAATTACTTGCTCACAAACTAAAATCATGTTATCACTTCACACTTTAAAAAATAAACATCTTTTCAAAACACTCTCTTTTCAAACAAATATTTTCAAAACAAACACTTTGTATGCGTTCTCAACGATATAAGAATCATTACAAAGTTTATCGTACTAAGGTGTTTTCAAAATATTTCCAAAAACAAACATTTTGTATACATTCTCAACAATACGAGAATCATTATAAAATTACCATTTTCAAAACATCTTCAAAACATTTTCCAACTTACACAAAACAGAGCATTTCAAAATGAGCTAGCAATTAAGATCCCGTAGATAACTACGGATGAAAAGGGTGCTAACACCTTCCCTTTTCATAACCTACCCCCCCCCCCCCCCCCCCCCGAACTCAAGAAAATTCTCAAAATGTATTTCCTATTATTTTCACCCTTTACTTTATTGGATAAAATAAAAGTAGGTGGTGACTCTTGCTATTCGCATCATTTGCGATAAAACGCAAAACAACCAAGTCAGTTCTCCCATCGTATCACAGAACTGGCGACTCTGTTGGGGAGATAACTTAAAAGTGGAGTTACCTTAAGAGCTAGATCACCTTTAATTGCTTTATTTGTTTTCCTTGATTGCTTTACATTTGTGGGTTATTATTGGGTTTATTTCTTGTATAGATCATATACTTGGATCTGGGGCATTTTAGGTAAGTAGTAATAGATCGTGGGGACCATGCGGCGTAATACCGATATGGTTGAAGCGATGGCTATATTAGTGTGGCACATTTGTTAGTACCGGTGTCCCTTGAGTCCAGTCAAGGAGAATACATGGCCGTTATGTGGTGGCATGAAGTACTAACTGACCGTAGAATCTTAGTTGAATAACTTGGCCATTAGAAAGTAGTGAGATAGCTGGCTTTGGTGCAAGACTAAAGTTGGTTGATACTCGATACTACACTCATTGAGATCGGACTTTTGAGATATTTTGGCCACAATTTGGATGCTTGAGCTAAAACAATGCCCAGTGAAGAAAGATCAGTGATATTGAGGCTCCTAGAACCCGATTACTTCTTTTAGGACAGGTTGAACCAACTAAACTTCAAGAGGGTACTTACCTATAAACCCCGTGCAAGCCTGAACCTAAGGCCTTGTGTGCTTTGTTTGTGTGTGATTATTTTTTCATGACATCGTAGCATCATGCCATAGCATTTTCACTAACCATTTTAAGAACCTAGGGATTTATCTTTGTTCTGTTTTGTAGGAAATGGCTTCCTCTCATAGAAATATCATATGAATCAACTTCGTAAGAGTGCCTCCTCAACTCAAAGACTTAGCATCAAGGGTTACTGAAAATTCTCGATTCACCAAAAGATATGGAAGAATTCTCTCAACTATTGGGAGTACCATTCCTTGATCAAATACCATTCACCGGTTTAGAGGAAACTCCAAAGCCTGAAGTTATTGCCAAGGCCTTACATTTGAAGAGTTCTGACATTGTAGCTAATTGAGAGACAAGAAGTGGGGTCAAAGGATTTTTGGCTAAATTCCTAATGGAGAAGGCTTGTTTGTTTTTGGATGCTTTTGATTTACAAGCTTTTGAATAAGTCTTGGCCCTTCTAATCTACGGGTTGGTGCTTTTTCCTAACCCTGACCAACTCATAGATGTGAATGCTTTCAAAAAATTTCTTACTTATAACCCTGTGCCTACATTGGTTGGAGATGTTTTGCACTTTCTTCATACTCTCACTATGAGGAAGCGAGGGACTCTTATGTGTTGCTTACCTTTGTTGTCCAAGTGGTTTATTTCACACCTTCCCCAATCAGTATTGAAGAATGAGCAAGGTTTGAGGTGGTCGCAAAGAATAATGTCGCTTTCTTATACAAATATCCATTGGTGCTCTCGATCTCAAGAGGATATTACTATCATTGACCATTGTGGGGATTTCCCTAATGTTCAACTCTTGGGTATTAGGGAAGGTATTACTTACAACCCTTCTCTAGCTCTACGACAATTTGGACATGCTCGAAGAGATGGTCCCCGCGATGCACTCATTCAAGGTATTATTTTCGACTATGAGAAAGATGTTCAGGGTTATCATCAAAGGTTTGTACATGCTTGGGGAATGATAAACAAGGTTGATAGTAAGACTTTGGGGCATAAGAACTCCACTCCTTTGGAGCCTTATCTCAAATGAGTGCGAGCTCGCGCTCAAAATCTCATGATGCCATATCCTGCTATCCTACCAATAGTTATGGATCCTATTACTGATGGGATATTCCTTATACCATTCTTCATCCTGACATGCCTGCCAACCTCGAGGAATTGCAAAGATCATGGATTTAACTCAAAGGGGAACGAGATACCTTTAAAGCTCGATTTTATGCAAGCGAGAAGAAATCGCCGGAGCTTACCAAGCAACTTGACGAGGAGAAAATCCCGAATGCATACATTACACCAAAGAGGAAGCATTCGTGGGAGACTTGAATCTTTTGTTTTAGGAGTCTATTTTGTTGTCTCTTTGAGACCTTTTTTCTTTTTCATTGTAAGCCCAACGGGAAATTGTAACTTTTGAACTTATTAATACAATTGTTGTTTCTGTTTCTTTTTTTGGCTAGAAAATTTAAATCTCTTGAGGTCCTTGAAAACATTGCATCCACATAGCATGCATCATATCATAAGCAGGTTTTTTGATATAGGTTTCCTCATCTTTTTACTGTTTATTTTAGTATAAGATGGCTCTAGAGCAAACCGTCAAAGATCTGCAAACTCAACACACACAGTTCCAAGAGACTCTCCTCAACTTAGCTAAAGGACAACAAGAAATGATGGCACTCTTTTCCACCAAAAAGAAGACAAAGAAACGGGCTATTATCCTTAACATGGGAAGGATGTTCAAGGGGCCTGCCCGACTGGCTCAAATAGAAGAGGCTTTTGAGGAAGAAGACAATCAAGACGAGGATGTTAGGAGCACCAGAGCTGGGGGTGGTAATAATCAGATTACTGAGGATGAAGAGTACTCTGAACACAAGTATCCACCGGTGGATGAGAAATACAAACAGATAGAAGACCGACTTAAGGCTGTAGAGATCCAAACAATCCATGGTTTGGACTTTGGAGATTTAGGTTTGGTCCCTGGGGTGGTCATTCCACACAAATTCAAGGTTTCTGTCTTTGCCAAGTATGACGAAATCTCATGTCCCAAAATGCATACGATGTATGATGTCCGCAATATTCAACCACACACCACCGATAGGAAGTTATGGGTGCACTTCTTCTAAGAAAGATTATCTAGAACACATTTGGAATGGTTCTATTAACCTAAGGGGACTAATATCCATAAATGGGAGGATCTGGATAATGCCTTCTACAGACAATACCAATACAATGTTGATCTTGCACCAACTCATGTGCAATTACAAAATATGACTATGGGTTCAAATGAAGGCTTTAAGGAGTATGCTCAAAAGTGGAGGGACCTGGCTGGAAGGGTGCAACCCCCATTGATTGGAAGAGAATCACTGAACATGTTTATGGGCACCTTGACTGGTCCATTCTTTAATTTGCTGATTGGGAGTTCTTCGTCATGGTTCATTGAGTTGCTTTTGACTGGCGAGTGAGTTGAAAGTGGAATCAAAAGCGGAAAGATCCCTATGGCCTCAACCTCTAATGCTGTAAAGAAACCATTTGTTGGTAATAAAGAGACTAATGTTGTTTATGGACAAAGGATCCGTATCAAGAATGAACATCATCAGTCAGTAGGAGTTGTTTTAATTTCGAACCCAACCCCAATTCAACGACCACAATAATCAAACAATCAACAAAGGCCAGACGCCCCAAGGAGGAAATTCACTAGGATTAACATGCCATTGTCTCAAGCTCTACAACATCTGTTGAAGGAAGATTTGGTAACGCTGCGAGATGCTCCTCCAAATCCCAATACCGCCTCTCCCAAATATAACTTAAACATCAAATGTGCCTATCATTCAAATAGTCCCATACATGACACCAACATTTGTTGGGCATTTAAGAACAAGGTCCAAGATTTGATTGATAGCAAAGTAATTGAGTTTTAACCTCCACTATAACACGGTGTCAGAACCGAATGTATATATATGCTGGTTTTTGCGTTTTTTGTTTGCAAATATGCGGTAAGCAAGAGTCGCCACCATATTTTCTTTTATCCAAATTAAGGAAAGGGTGAAAAAAACAAAAAAAGACCTTTTTGAGATGTTTTCTGAGTAAGGGGGTAGATTATGGAAAGGGAAGGTGTTAGCACCCTTTCCATCTGTGGTTTTCCACGGGCTTTTAGAGGTTTGCTCATTTTTAAAATGCTTTTGTGCTTTGTGTGTTTGAAAATGTTTTGAAAGATGCCTTAGTGCGGCGATTTGCTTTGAGTTTAACTCTTGTATCAGTCCTCAAGAGTGTTTAACAAAACAAATGTTTTGAAATTTTTTTTTAAAAGTAGCATCTGTGTGTAAGTGCAAAAAGTATTTTTGAGCAAACTTCTAACAACTATCTACTCTTATTACTCAAAAAGGGTCGTTCTTTTCCTCTTTTACTTTAGACAATGCTATCCTACTATTAGTGAGTAGGTAGCCTTATCGTTGGATGTTTGAGGGACATCGAAAGGGACGTTTAACAGTCATAAAGGCAACAATGGAGACACTTTTGCAATTTTGTTTAAGGGACGAGATCATTTACCAAAAGGCAACGCCGTATGGTCATCAAGGGACTATGATCTTTTTGACTTTTGCAGGTCTTTGCTAAAGCGTCCCCATTCTCGAGGGACGTGACTGTTTTTTCCGAAAGGCAACCGAAGCGGGGATACCCTAGAGGTGCAATTGTGCAAAAGTGTGCTTTTTTCAGATATATTTATCTTGAATTTTAGTGATCTATAGATTTATTGATTCAGCATACACGCCTAGGTTGCTAGCAGTTTATCTACAAGCATATAAAATATAAAAGTGAGAAATAAAGGTCCTACGCTATTACAAGGCTTCGGGACAATTACATAAGGAATTGACTGAAACATAAAGTGCGAAAATTAAAATCCTAATTAAGGTATTACAAACCGGGAACAATTACATCAATTAATAAAAATTGCTAAAGTAAATAAATGTGTGCCCGAAATAAAAATGTGTCTAAAAATCCTAAGTGAAAGGAACTTTTTTATTTGTTTTTGGTATAAAAAGAAATTGAATTTAAAAAAATCCTAAATCTATTTAATTTTAGTTTTTTTAAGAAATTATTAAAATAGTTAATTAATTAATTAACAAAATTAATTTGATGTAAAAACTAACCTAAGGTCTTTTTGATTTTTAGCTTGTTAATTAATGCTTAGAAGTAGTAAGGTCAAACAACCCAAAAGAAAGGTGAAATCGAAAGACCAATACAGTAAGGAGAAAAATAAAATGCATTCTTGGAGGTAATTCCTAGATCGAAAAGGGCCTGGTTTGCTCTTTGATCCAAGGAGCTGATCGAAGACCTTATTCGAGGGTCTTGGGGCGCTGCAAGCAAAACGTTAGAAATTGAAACGGTGAGGTCTGGATCGAAAAAGTTTGAGAGGCAGCACATCTGGGCGTTCGATCTGGATGTACCATCCTTCGATCAGGGATGTTGGCCCTGCAAGGAAATTTTTTAGGAATCGGAAACACAAGGCCTAGGATGCTGGATCCTAGTCCCTTCGATTGCACGAATTCCTTTTCGCCCCCTGGGCTGTTTGCTCATTCGAAAGGCATGACTCCTGCTTTTAGTCCTGCAAATTGGTTAATTCAAAACTAAATAATACAAAAAAACGTCCCGTCGAAATCCATTCATGAACCCAAAACTGGGGCTGTTTCGATTTGTAATAGTCTGTATCATGAGTTTTGAAAGTGACTATTTTGAAAGATCCCTGGAAATGGTATCCTAGCATCTGGGCGCTGCAACTTACATATATTGTATTAAATCATTCATAAACAATGACATGAATATGCAAAAAGTATGGATTCAAATTATAGATTGGATGAGATTGAAAATTTCATTACCCACTCGGAGGTGCTTTGATTTGGAATCCTGAGTGTGGGAAATCCTACAATGAGGGTGGTGGAAACTCTGGGATTCTTTGAGAATTTGAGGAATTTTTGGTGCTCTCTCCTTTGTTTTTCCTCTCCTTCGTTTGCTCTCTCTTTTGTTTTTTTCCCCTCCTTTGTTTGCTCTCTTCGTTTGCTTTTTTTTCAATCAGCCCTTAGTAATGTGTGACTGCTCTTGTTTTTATAGGAGTATGAAGGCGCCTAGTAGCGGCAAGAGACAGCAAATTAAACAAGCCATTAAAACCATGAGACAAGAATCATACCAATTAAAAGCATTCCTCTTTGGAACATTTGTGTCTCTTTGATGAACTCGGACACTTGACCCCTTCAAACACCCTCCTGTCAATCGAAGGTTCCTGCCAAGAGACCAATCAAAAGGACTTGCCAAAAGGCCAATTGAAGGTTATATCCATCGGACCAATCGAAGGTTCCTGCCAAGATACCAATCGAAAGGACTTGCCAAAAGGCCAATCGAAGGTTCTGGCCATGGGACCAATCAAAGGTTTTGGCCATGAGACCAATCGAAAGGTCTTTCCAAAAGACCAATCGAAAGGTCTCTCCATGGGAACGATTGATGGTTCCTTCCAAGAGACCAATCGAAAGGTCTTGCCAAAAGACCAATCGAAAGGTCTGGCCGTGGGACCAATCGAAGGTTCCTGCCGAGAGACCAATCAAAAGGTCTTTCCAAAAGGCCAATCAAAGGTTCTGGCCATGGGACCAATCGAAGGTTCTGGCCATGAGGCCAATCAAAAGGCCTTGCCAAAAGACCAACCGAAAGGTCTGGCCATGGGACCAATTGAAGGTTTCTGTCAAGAGACCAATCGTAAGGTCTTTCCAAAAGGCCAATCGAAGGTTCTGGCCATGGGACCAATCAAAGGTTATGGACATGAGGCCAATCGAAAGGCCTTGTTGACCGATCGAAAGCTTCATTTTGCTCTTTTCGATTTCCTTCAATTTGAAACAATCAAAATGACATTAAAATGCCAATTGAAGAGACCTCATCGAAGGACACTTTGACGAAATTCAAAAATTATTATTTTTCTTCAAGCAAGTGTTTGTAACACCCATGTAAAAGAAGATTTTGTGAAAAATGAGAGGGCAAATTTTTGGGTACAACAACTGCCCCTGTTCAATTTTCTTAAACCTGAAGGTGTAAATTGGCTTGTCTGCCTTTCGTGATCTGAAGGTGGAAGATGATTGAACACTAGAGTGCCCAGAAATTTGCACTCGTATGAGATGATACTTGACTGTGTAGATAGCATTAGGAATTGGCTTATAGATGCAATTTTGAAAAGATGACGGGAGATAGTCGGAGATGGGCTTAAAGATGCCATCAGAATGTAACAGAGAGTCATCGCAGATGGGCTTAAAGATGCCATCCAGAAGACTGTTGATTTCATGAGATATTCCTTTGTGGGAATCCTTATTCCTGTTGTTGAGGAGGACTTTGCTGAGGAATGTTGGTCTCTGTCTTGGAGCATATATTTTTAGGAGCTTCAATTGTCCGTTACTCTATTGGGGAGTCATCACTTGATTGAGGAGAGTGATGTGATATGCTATCTGGTCAGGATCCAGGCTTTGAAGTGACTTGCTGAGGATGATGAGGTTGACTGTTATCTGGTCGTGCTCCTGGTTTCATGGCGACTTACTAGGGAGATGAGATTAGGTTGTTTAAGAAATTAACAATGAATCCATGGTCGAACCGAACTGAACCAGCAGAGGTCTTGAATTAACTTTGACTGGATAAGAATCAGAAAAATCTTAGGATTGATCTAACTGAACCAGTAAAGTCTTGGAGTATCTTCAACTGGAATAAGAATCAGGGAGATCTTAGTGTTGATCTGACTGAACCAGAGAAGGTCTTGGATTAACTTTGACTGGATAAGAATCAGAAAAATCTCAGGATCGATTTAACTGAACCAAACAAAATTCTTGGACTATCTTCAACTAGAATAAGAATCAGGGAGATCTTAGTGTCGATCTGACTGAACCAGAGAAGGTCTTGGATCAACTTCGACTGGATAAGAATCAGAAAAATCTTAGGATCGATTTAACTGAACCCAACAAAAGTTTTAGAATCTCTTCAACCGGAATAAGAATCAGGGAGATCTTAGTGTCAATCTGACTGAACCAGAGAAGGTCTTGGATCAACTTTGACTGGATAAGAATCAGAAAAATCTTAGGATCGATTTAACTGAACCAGACAAAAGTCTTGTAATATCTTCAACTTGAATAAGAATCAGGGAGATCTTAGTGTCAATCTGACTGATCCAAAGAAGATCTTGGATTAACTTTGACTGGATAAGAATCATAAAAATCTTAGGATCGATTTAACTAAATCATATAAAAGTCTTGGAATATCTTCAACTGGAATAAGAATCAGGGAGATCTTAATGTCGATCTGACTGAACCAGAGAAGGTCTTCAGAGAACATTGTTTCGAGGATGATGATGAAATATCCTTTCATCAGGCATAGTTTTTGAGAAGGCTATCAGGTTTCATAAGTAGTCAACGGTGTTTATTGACTTGATTCTTCCCTGGAAAAAGTAAAGGATTAGCCACATGCAATGTCATGATGCATGAAATGCATTGTGATGATGCTCTCAAAATAAATGAGATTATGCTGTATGCGATGTGTATGCACATGCCATAATGTATGAATATGGTATGTTATCGCGATTTTAGTCTGGGAAAATAAATCTTGGACCACTGCTGGGAAGTATTGGGAGGCTGACTCCTTCATTTTTGTTGGGGATGGTGAATGGAGAGGATTCGTCGAGGATTTCCTCTTTTTGTTTGAGGATAACCCGCTGGGGATTGATTCTTCTTGGGAATAAATTTGTAGAGAGAGAGAGGGGATATTCTGTTGGGAGAATAACTCTGTGGAGAGAGGTGCCTATTAGAAGATTCTCCCGCTGGAGAGAAATAAACTTTGTTGGGGATGAACTTCCGTAGTTAGAGAAATAAACTCTACCCGGGAGGAGGTTTTATAACTGTTTAAAATTATAAAGCTCGGTTGGGGAACACAGACTTCAGCTTTCTGCAGGAGGAAGTTTGTTGGAGGAGATAAATCCTGCTTGGGGATGAAGGAGTAAAAAATATGGTTGTTTCTGCTCTGTGGGGAACATAGGCGTCATGGGGCCATATACAATGATGACTCTGTTTTAAACTGTTTATATCCCATGTACCTGTTGGAGGGAATAACTGTCGAAACTGTAACTTGGTCTTTTTAGACTTTTCCCCTATTTCTTAGAGTCATTAGTAACCGTCTTTCTGTTTTTATGCAAATATTTGTGAACAACCATCATATTCAAATGCATATGTCAAGAATAAGTCATTGGACGTCTTTGCAAAACAAAATAGAAAAAGAAAAACAAACAATTTTTTACTTTCAAAGAAATGATTTGTATTGATTTCTGGAGTTTTGCCTATAATAGGAGTTTTGTAAAAAGAGACTGACAAATCAAAGGACCATAACTCCTCTACCCCAGTAGACTACTCTACAATCCCCAATAAGTTACTGTAAATCCTGGACTCGAACGGAAAATAGTACACCTCAGATTCAAGTTGAAGCCTAGACCCGACTAGATAACAGCTTAACCACTGAAGTTCAGATATGGTCCAGATACGGATGCCACTCTGATACTCATTCAGTTCCAGCTTTCAGATACAGTTCAGATACGCTCCAGATACAGATGCCATTCTAATACTCATTTAGATTCAGCTTTCATATACAGTTCAGATATGCTCCAAATATGGATGCCATTCTGATACTCATTCAGATTCAACTTTCAGATACAGTTCAGATACGCTCCAAATACAGATGCCATTCTGATACTCATTCAGTTTCAGCTTTCAGATACAGTTCATATACGCTCCAGATACGGATTCCATTCTGATACTCATTCAGATTCAGCTTTCAGATACAATTCCGATACGCTCCAGATACGGAGGTCATTCTGATACTCATTCAGTTTCAGCTTTCAGATACAGTTCAGATACGCTCCAGATACGAATGCCATTTTGATACTCATTCAGATTCATCTTTCAGATACATTTGAGATACGTTCAAAATACGGATGCCATTCTGATACTCATTCAGATTCAGCTTTCAGATACAGTTCAAATATGCTCCAGATACGGATGTTATTCTGATACTCATTCAGATTCAGCTTTCAGATACAATTCAGATACGCTCCAGATACGGATGCCATTCTGATACTCATTTAGATTCAGCTTTCAGATACAGTTCAGATACGCTCCAGATACGGATTCCATTCTGATACTCATTCAGATTCAGCTTTCAGATACAGTTTAGATATTCTCCAACTGCGGATGCTATTCTGATACTCATTCAATACATTTTTTCTGTTCAGATACAATCAAAACATAGATTCATTCTGACACTCCCTCACACAGCTACCAGATACATACGACACAATCTCATTTATCTTGAGAACATCATGACATCATGCATTTCATACATCATGACATTGCATACATCTAACGTTTTACCTTTTTCAGGAAAGGTCAATCAACAGATGGCTACCATCAACCATTTTCAAGTTCCAGATTAATACCTGTAACAAGTCAGGTCATTTATCCATACGACCAATTGAAGCAACCCTACACAGGTTCCTCCTATTTCCAAGATGAAGTTTTACACGGATTCGTCATGAAGGAACCCTACACAGGTTCCTCCTATTTCCCAAGGTGTAGTTTTACATGGACTCATCATGAAGTAATCCTACCCAGGTTCCTTCTCAGAAAATTCCAGATGTTGTTTTACACTGACTCATCATGAAGCAGCCCTATACAGGCCCATCATAAATTGAAGAATATCCAAAACCTCTACCAGTTCAGTATAAATCTCTCAATTGTTTATCCTGATTCTCTTCGGTAGACTTTTTCTCTTGTTCAGATAAATCGCTCCAATACTTATTCTGATTTCTTTCCAGTTAAAGAAAATTCAAGACCTCTATTGGTTCAGTTTAAATCTCTCAATGGTTTATTCTGATTCTTTCCTGCAGACATCTTTCTCTTGTTCAGATAAATCGCTCCAAGATTTATTCTGATTCTTTTCCAGTTGAAGTCAAGTTTAGACTTAGTCTAATTTCTGTCAACAATCAATCGCCTTTGGATGGCATCTATAAGCCCATATCCAAAAACTATCTATCATTTCTCCAAATGACATCTTTAAGCCCATTCTCTACATAATCAACCACATCATCGAGTGTAAATTTCTGGGCACTCTAGTGTTCAATCATCTTTCACCTTCAAGTCAGGAATGGAAGATTCACCAATCTAACTCTTCAGGCTTAAGAAGATTGAACAGGGGCAGCTGTTGTACCCCAAAATTTGCCATCATTTCTCAAAGGATCATCCCGGACCCTCAGGTTTGCTTCTATTGAGTTTCAAGTCTTGAATTACAACTTTTCAAGAAAATCATTCACAAGGGCAAAATGGTCAAAAGCACACTGAAAAGTCAAACTTTGACTTTTAGGTCAAAAATCAATTTCAACAATTATATTTCATCGAGACATGAAATTGGTTCATCAAAAATCAGAAGTCAGAAATTACTTTGAAAAAAAAATCAAATTTCTAAACATTTAGAAAATTTTCTAAGTGTTAAGAGAATATGATACTTCAGAACTTCTGATCCAGCCTCCACACAAGTGCAGTCAGAATTTGCAAACATGGTTCAGAACATGATTTTTCAATCAGAACATGGCTCTTCAGCATATGCTTCGATCAGAGCATCACCCTTCGAGTTTCACTCTGGTCTTCTTCGATCAGAACATCACAAAGCCCCAAAACCTTGTTTGAGCAGCCTGCTGCACTGCTATAGCACAGTCCTGCAACCAGCTGCCATAACACTCCAAATTGCCGTTGATCCAGTCCACACCTGCATTTTTCTCAAATCCTATATTTTCACCAAATTAGCATACAAAGACTGTGATTAAAAATCAATGGAACAGTATACCAAAAAGGTTTGAATCTCATTTGTTTTCCCCCCCAAAATCACAGCAAACTCACCTATAAATAAGTGGCTCCATCACACTTTCAAGGGAGGGATTTTGGAGAGAGAGAGAGAGAGAGAGAGAGAGAGAGAGAGAGAGAGAATTATCAAGGAAAGAAAAGGAAACAGTAAAAAACCTTTGCAAATACTAAACAAAATGTTTGTTCTTCCATTTGAATCAAAGAGCATAACCACTGTTCCGTTACTCTCACTAACTCCAGAACATCTGAAGGCAGCAACTCAAGTTCCAAGTACACGTTCCAGATTCAAGGACCTCAGAGTGTATCAACTCAGAAATTCTGATTTCCTCTGATGTTTCTTGCTGAACCACAGCGCGCCCGACATCAGAACTTCTAATCCCCTTTGCTTTGCTTTCAGCAGCATACTGATTCTTTTCTCTCGTTATTTTCCCCTATTTTTTTTATCATTTTTAACATTAACATCCTTTTTATTAATATAAAAAAAATACATAAAATTTTTTTCTTTTAATTAATTAATTAATTTTTATTTATTTATTCATTAAGACAAAAAACCAATTTCAAAACAAGTCCTTTTTTTTCTTGTATTGTACATTTCAATATGGTTGTAATAGTTAAATAAGATTTAAATTCTTGCAACCCCCCATTTGTAAAGTTGTACCCCCATCCCTAAAATGATGTAATAGCGTAGGATCTTTACATTTCCGCAATTTATCGCTTTTCAAATATAAATGCTAGTAATTAGGGTGTGCATGGCAATACATGAAATCGACAAGTAGACAACCTAAAAATCAAAGACTAAAATGCATGCAATCAAACACTATTCACACATGCACCCTTAGGGTAATCTCACTTGTTTCCTTTCGGAAAATAGTCACGTCCCTCGAATATGGGCATTTTAGCAAAGACCCTCGATAAAAGATCGTAGTTTCTCGATGAACCTCGATGTTGCCTTCGGTAAACGATCTATTCCCTAAACGACATTGCTAAAACGTCCCATAAGTTTCCTTTTATGACTATACAAAAACGTCCTGTGCCCATCCCTTCACATCCAACGATGGGGCTTCTTACCAAATTAATAGTAAGATAGCAACATCTAGAGGAGGAGGAAAAGAACATTTAAGACTTTTGAGTAGGTAGATTATTCCTAGTTGCTTGATCAATTTCAAAACCAAAAATATCCTTGCTATTTTCAAAATAAACACCAACACTTTTGAAAACATCTTTCAAACTTGAAACATTTTCAAAAGATCAACACTTTGTATACATTCTTACGAACGAGAATCATTACAAAGTTTGCCTAAACGATGACACCTTTTCCAAATACTTTCAAAAACCACACAAAGCATCTTTTCAAACAGAAGCAAGTGATCTAGAAAGTAACTAAGAGCCCATGGAAAACCATGGATGAAAAGGGTGCTAATACCTTCCCTTTTTCATAATCTACCCCCCGAACTCAAGAAAACATCTCAAAGGTTTTTCCTGTTCTTTTCAGCCTTTCCTTTTGGATAAAAGAAAATTCGGTGGCGACTCTTGCTAACCGCAACATTGCGATCAAACGCAAAACAGCCAAGTCAGTTCTCCCACTGTATCACAATCACAAATGGCCCTTCGTATGTGGGAGTCCATTTGCCCCTGGGATCACCTTGTGGTAGTATGATGTGCTTGATTACCAGATCACCCACTTGATATACTTGACGTCTGAATTTTTTGTTGAAAGCCTTGATCATCCATTTTTGATACATTTGACCATGACAAACAGCAGTAAGCCTTTTATCGTCAATCAGATTTAGTTGATCAAGCTGAGTTTGGATCCAATTGTCTTCGTTCAAACCCGCATCTTTCATGATCCTCAGAGAAGGGATTTTGATCTCAATGGGTAGGACAACCTCTATACCATATACCAGAGAATAAGTAGTTTCCTCTTTCGACGTACGTGCTGAGGTGCGATAGCCATGAAGAGCAAATGGTAACATCTCATGCCAGTCTTTATATGTCACCATCATTTTCTGTATGATTTTCTTGATGTTCTTATTAGCAGCCTCCATAGTGCCATTCATCTTTGGTCGGTAAGGGGAAGAATTATGATGTTGGATCTTGAATTGCTTACAGAGTTCGATGATTATTGTATTGTTGAGATTTGTATCATTGTCAGTAATGATTCTCTCTGGCACACCATACCGACAAATCAGGTTTTGCTTGATAAACCGGGCCACAACATTCTTGGTAACAGAAGCAAAAGAGGAAGCCTTAACCCACTTTGTGAAGAAATCAATGGCCACTAGGATGAAGCGATGCCCATTGGAAGCGGTAGGCCTAATCTCACCGATCATGTCGATACCCCACATTGCAAAGGGCCAGGGAGACGTCAAGACATTCAAGGGAACCAGAGGTACATGCACTTTATCAACATAGATCTGGAATTTGTGACAAGTTTAGGAACGTTGATAACAGTCTGCTTCTATAGTGGACCAATAGTATCTTGCCCGTAGGATCTTTTTAGCCATAGTGTGTCCACTAGAATGGGTGCCAAAGGTACCTTCATGTAGATCTGCCATAATCATCTCTGCTTCTCTCTTGTCTATGCACCGAAGCAAAGTTGAGTCATGGTTGCGCTTATAGAGGATTCCATTACTGAGGAAGAACTTTGCAGCGAACCTCCTCAGGAACTTTTTATCATTGACAGATTCCCCCTCGGCATATTCTTGAGCCTCGAGATACCTTTTCACTTCATGGAACCAAGGTTTGTCAGCTACCTCTTCAGTGTCAATCTCGTAGCAATATGCCGGTTCATCCAACCTTTCAATAGTGATCCGAGGGGCCTCATTATACCACCTAACCTTGAACATAGATGACATTGTAGCTAGCGCGTCCGCTAACTGATTCTCTTCTCGTGGGAAGTGTTCAAAAGTGACCTCTTCAAAGTGTGGGAGAAGTGTTAGCATATGTTCTCTATAAGGGATGAGATTCGGGTGCTTCATATCCCACTCTCCTTTGATTTGACTTATAACCAAGGTTGAATCCCCGAAAATGCTCAAGAGCTTGATCCTTAGGTCAATAGCAGCTTTTAGACCCATAATACATACTTCATACTCCGCCATATTGTTGGTACAGTTGAAACATAATCTGGTGGTGAAAGGAGTATGACAACCCTCAGGAGATATGATTAAAACACCAATGCCATTGCCGAGTGCATTGGAGGCTCCGTAAAAAACCATAGTCCATCGGGATCCTTCCTCAGGTCCTTCATCCGATCCAGGTTCTTCACAGTCAGTCACTAACATAATATTCTCATCCAGGAACTCAAAATTCATGGACTGGTAGTCATCCACAGCTTGATGAGCCAAATGATCCACTAGTACACTTCCATTGATTGCTTTTTGGGTCGTGTATTAGATATCGTATTCGGTCAAGATAATTTGCCATCTTGTTATTCTTCCGGAGAGTGCGGGCTTCTCGAAGATGTACTTGATCAGATCCATTTTAGATATCAACAAAGTAGTGTGGGTCAACATATACTGTCTCAATCAGGGAGCAGCCCATGCCAAAGCGCAACATATTTTCTCGAGCAGTGAGTATCTTGTTTCACAATTGGTAAAGTTTTTGCTAAGGTAGTATATTGCGTGCTCTTTTCTACTAGGCTCGCCATGCTTCCCCAGCACACACCCCATTGAACTATCTAACACTGTTAAGTACATTATCAAAGGTCTTCCTTCAATTTGAGGCATCAGAATTGGTGGTTCTTGAAGGTATTCCTTGATTCTCTCGAAGGCGGTCTGGAATTCGTCATTCCACTTTACCACGTGATCCTTCTTCAAGAGTTTAAAGATTGGCTCACAGGTAGCATTTAAATGGGAAATGAACCTGACAATGTAATTTAGGCGTCCTAAGAAGCCTCTGACCTCCTTCTCAGTACGAGGAGCTGTCATCTCTTATATAGCCTTCACCTTTGTCGGGTCTACCTGAATACCTTTGTTACTGACAATGAAATCTAGCAGTTTGCCAGACCTTACCCCGAAGGTGCACTTATTCGGATTCAACCTCAGCTTGTACGTATTAAACCTATCAAACAACTTTTATAGATGATCAAGGTGCTCTTCCTCAGTTTGAGATATGGCTATCATGTCATCAACATATACCTATATTTCATGGTGAATCATGTCATGGAACAAAGCTACCATGGCTTGCTGATAGGTTTCCCCAACATTCTTTAACCCAAACGGCATCACTTTGTAGCAGAAAGTGCCCCATTGTGTGACGAAGGTTGTCTTCTGCATGTCTTCAGGTGCCATCTTGATCTGATTGTAACCATAGAAACCATCCATGAAGGATAAGACCTTGTGTTGCGCGGTGTTGTCAACCAGAATGTCAATATGGGGAAGCGAAAAGTCATCCTTGGGGCTTGCCCTATTCAAATCTCGGTAGTCCACACATATTCGTACATTTCCGTATTTTTAGGCACCGGGACTATGTTAGCAACCCATTGGGGATAAGAAGTGACAGATAGGAACCCAACATTGAACTGTTTCATAACCTCTGCTTTGATCTTCTCTAACATTTCAGAGCGCATGCGACAGACCTTCTGCTTTACCAGAGGGAAATCCTCTTTACTTGGCAGGCGATGAACCACAATATCAGTGTCTAGTCCGGGTATGTCTTCATACGACCAGGAGAAGATCTCGACATAATCATGCAACATCTGTATCAACCATTGTTTGACATGAAGCTCCAAATTTGCACCTATCTTGACTTCTTTTCTGTCTTCTTCTGTGCCCAAATTCACTATCTCAACTGGCTCTTCATGGGGATGTATGGCCCTATCTTCCTGATGTAACAGTCTAGCAAGTTCTCTGGGTACCTCACAATCTTCCTCACCTTCGTCCTCAGCTTGGTTGATCAGATTTTAAAAGTCATAACCGATAATAGCAGATCTGTTATCAATGGGATCCAGAGTGGATATGGATCTGCAGTTTGATACGTGAGTGTGTGTAAGAGCATATCTGTATAGTAAAAAGAAAATTAAAAAAAAAAGAGAGCGCAAAATTTATATGCATAAACGTCCAATTCTTTATTAATGCCATATGCAATTGAATTATGATAGCCCTCACAAATAAATCATTGTGCCCCGAGTAAAACATAAGATTTTAATGTTTCAATTGCTCAAATATTACATTTCCTTAAAACAAAAAGACAAATTACTCTTAAATAAAAGAGATGGGAACAAAATCTTTAGCCTTCTAATTACTGAGTCCCTCGCTGATGGTTGGGGAGATCCAGCTGTCCATGTCCTCGTCACCATCATCAGCATCTTCCGTGGCGGAGACAACCTCAATAGCATTGATTCCCGAGCCATGCTTGGGCATGGGTGCAGTTATGACATTGGGAGTCTCAGGGGGATCAAATTAAATATCCTTTTCCTCGATCAGATCATGCACCTTGTTCTTCAAAGCACAACAATCGTTGGTATCATGGCCTGGACTTTCAGAGTGGTAAGCACAACGAACCTTAGGGTTGTAGTGAGGAGAGGCGGTGTTGGGATTCTTCGGGGATTCCTTCAAAGTTACCAGATTGGTCTTCAATAGTTGTGGCAAGATTTGCAATAGAGTCATGTTTATCCGGGTAAACTGTCTTACCGGCCTTTCTGTCCTCGGTTGATTGTTCCTTTGTCGGGTAGGTTCAGACTTAGAGATCATGACAGCCCCTACTGCTGGATGACGCTCAATTTTGTCCTGATTTCTTTGACGGTACACAACACCCACCTCTTTCTTCCCAGAAAATGGCTTCCTTATGGCACTGGAGGACGCATCCTTCTGAATCTTCTCACTCCTGATTCCAGCTTCCACCCGTTCCCCTGTCAGAATTAATTCAGTGAAACCGGCAGAAGAGCTTACAATCAGGTGGTTAAAGAATGGACCAAATAGGGTACCGAGAAACATATCCACCAGCTCCCTATCAGACAGGCAATAAAAGTTTTTGAAATATTTATCCGGTAATTTAACGTGTCCACAGAGATTGGTTATTGAATTGCCATTTGATAAATCTCTCGTTAATGAGTTTGGGGATAAATGGTATAGAAAAGTAGCAACAGAAAATAAATGTAAACAAAAGTAAAAACTAAGGAAGAATTTATCAAGCCTGCATATAATCTACTTATCACAAAATTAAATCTATCAACCAGTTACATTCAACCTAACAATACTCATCAATGTCATTACATATCACTCACAACCTAAGTCATTTCTAACCCAAATCGAGAGACCAACTGTATTTTGGAAGCGGTGTAGCGACAAGCAACAAAAGTTTTGGAAATATTTATCCGAGAATTTATCGTGTCCACGTAGATTGGTTATTGAATTGCTATTCGACAAATCTCTCGTTAATTAGTTTGGGGATAAATGGTATAGAAAAGTATCAACAGAAAATAAATATAAACAAAAGTAAAAACTAAGGAAGAACTTATCAAGCCTATATATAATCTACTCATCACATAATTAAATCTATCAACTAATTACATTCAACCTAACAATACTCATCAATGTCACTACATATCACTCACAACCGAAGTCATTTCTAACCCAAATTGAGAGACCGACTGTATGTTGGAAGCGGTGTAACGGCAAGCAACAAAAGTTTTGGAAATATTTATCCAGGAATTTATCGTGTCCATAGAGATTGGTTATTGAATTTCCATTTGTCAAATCTCTCATTAATGAGTTTGGGGATAAATGGTATAGAAAAGTATCAACAAAAAATAAATGTAACCAAAAGTAAAAACTAAGGAAGAACTTATCAAGCCTGTATATAATCTACTCATCACAGACTTAAATCTATCGATTAGTTACATTTAACCTAACAATACTCATCAATATTACTACATATCACTCACAACCTAAGTCATTTCTAATCCAAATCGAGAGACCGACTGTATTACCAAGGAAATGATCTCTCTACCTCCTCAATAACACAGAAGACAACTATGTAATCGTACTGACGATCTCTCAGCACAACACAACCACACAGAGACATTAAGCTCTGATACCCTAGTAAATGTCAGCTCTAAATCTATCTCTAGAGTTCAGAAACTAACAGGTAATCATCCTAGATAAGGATCTACGCAGTATATGTCTATAACAACTCAAATCCCTAGCACAGAGCAAAAATCTAAGACAATAATCGACACAGAATTGTAAAGCAAGTTTAATATATCGCCATGGGCGACAAATATACATAAGTTCAGAGTAAATACATACAAAACCCAACAAAAGAGAAATACATACAGATGAAAAGAGATAAACCACAAATCTTCCGGTTTGTCAGAGTCGGTCAATGAGAAATCCACCACCAATTATCCATAAGCAAAGTCATATTGTTGTTATCTAAGCTAATCCACTACAAAAATGAGGTTGATGGAGTTGAGAGAACAAAAATCACCCCCCTCCCCCAAAAAAAAAACCATAACCCTCCAAATGAAGCAAAAAGGAAATATAAAGAAAATCTGATCCGCAACCATCGTCTGACGATATAAAAGTGCCGCCCGGCGAAAGCTCTTATTTACAAGGCCCAGGAAAAGCCACTTCCTCAACTGAAACAAATATCTACTGTAGCCCGGCGACCATAATTCATCGCTCGACGACTCTTCTTATTTTTGCCCGGCGACACTCCCTTTCGCCCAGCGACGCATGGGAGAAATAACAAGGAAATTTGACTTCAAATTTCGCCCGACGACGCCTTCCTTTCGCCCGACGATCCATGACAGGAAGATAACTTCTGTTGCTTTCTCTGCATAACTTCCAATTACTTCCAATCTTGGCCTTATTCCTTTATTGATCCAAAAATGCATCTTGGAGCTTTATTTCTATTGCTCCAACAATGCTCAAATACCTACAAAATAAATACAAAACTATCAAACGATACACTTTATACAAGACAACGCATTATACACAAACTAAACGTATTTATACACAAAGTTAGGTTATTCATCTGATATTAACAACCAAGAGTCGATAAGTGCAACAAAAAGTCTATACAAAATAACTACACTTTTACACTTATCACTAGCCCCTTAAAAAACATCAAAAACCACCATATAAGGCTACTCGCTGCTGTAGTATAGCCCTCACCCTCAAACATTTAATATAGCTACTAGGGCCTCTTAGTCTCCCTGCCCTTGCAGGGGGAACACGCACACACCTGTGCTTTTTTGAATAATACAAGTTACTAGAAAATAGTCACCCAAGTTCCCGAGAACAAATCCTATTTCAATCGAAATGTTACTTAATCTCTTTGAATCTTTATATATGAATTACATAAGTCTAAAGCGTTAAGAAGTCTCAACCCCCCTTAGATATCTCCAATAATTTCTTAAATTCCAAGAACACACTTTTCAGAATTTACTCTTAACTCTCTAAGATTACAACTAAAATTCTCACACCCTTCTCACTGCCTTCACTTTTAAAGTTTGGAATATTGTGATGAAAAGAATAATGAAGATACATTTTTATAATTGCTGAAGTTCAACAGATACTTAACATACTCAAAACATCACTCATTAACGAACTAATCCACAAACTTAAACAACCAAGACAAAAACAAGAAAATAGTTTAGACAAGATCGAATACCCAACATACCTTGATCTCCTGTCGAAACTAACCTAACTCTTGTTGGCTCGCTCAACTGTTGTTCCCTGACAACCAGACCCGCTGACGACCCTACTGCACAAACTTCGTTGATTTCATGACTAATTTTTAGTTTATACAATCTCAAAACGTATTTCTTTTTATTCATCATTTAAGATTTTAAAACATACTTCAACATAGTCAAACGAAAAAGAAGATCTCATGACCCTGACCCACCTTTTTCACTTTGGATTGCAAGCTCCCACCATCTTCTTTTATTTGGACTTGATTTGTTATCTCTCTCGCAAAAGTAGCCAGCTGCGCGGAAAAAGAAGGAATTTGATCCTCTCTACTTTTTTCTATCATGCCATCGCTCATGTGTAGTTATCATTTGTTGGATTAATCCAACAGTTAATAAGCAAAAAAAATGACAAATAGAATGAGAGAGAAATATATTACTTTTTTAATATGTTAGTCTTTGTTTTGTTTAATCTTTGTAGTATTCTTTGTAGTTTTTATTTTTCAATTTTAAATATATTTTTGAAATAAATAATAATAATAATATAATACTATTTAATGGAAAAATAAAATATTATAATAATTTTTAAATAACAAACTGAGACATGAACCACCATCATTTCTTAAATTTGATGTACTTATGTTTATACTCATATATTTTTATGAAATTAAATTATATTTATATATCATTTTATTTATGATAAAATTTATATTTATAAAATTATATAATATTTGAGTGTTTATTTCATGGTTTATTATTATTATTATTATTATTATTATTATTATTATTATTATTATTATTATTATTATTATTATTATTATTATTATTATTATTATTATTATTATTATTATTATTATTATTATTATTATTATTATTATTATTATTATTATTATTATTATTATTATTATTATTATTATCAATTCCACTGTTTGTTAAAAAATTGATTCCTGTAGTATTTTCTTTTATTATAAATATAACTATTTTTAAGATTATGTTTCAATCCAGTTAAGATAAAAGTTAAAGAAATATTTCTCTTTTATTTTTAAATGTTATTTTTTTCTCCTCTTTTTGCTCTCTTAACTATTAGATTAATCCAAGAGCTCAAAACCACACGTGATAGAGGATACAAGAGAAAAAATTGGAGAGGATTCAATTCCTAAAACGAAAGTGTCTACTAGGAAGGAATACATTTTAAATTTGCGATCTTATCTCAAAATTGAATACAAATTAACTTTATTTTAGGCACATGGAATTCATTTTTAAACTATACATATAATATGACTATAACATGACTAAAGTCAATCATGCTTGTATTATTTTAATGTTTTTTGAAGCCGGCAAAAGTATAATTATTAGTTAATATTAATAAGCACTATAACTTGACGATTATAAAGCCACATGTGAAAACTATATGATTTGCAAGCACCAAAATCATGTATGTGTTTTGCTTGTTTTTCTTTCTTCTAACATTCATGCTGAAGAAAGTTATGTACTCCAAATCCATAGTAGCATTGTTGAGAGTTGAAAGATCCAAAAGCAATATGGATACAAAGATGAACCATTTGCCGGAAGAATTATTATCCAACATCCTCTCAAGGCTACCAGCAAGAGAATTGTTGAAATGTAAGATTGTTTGCAAACCATGGTTCAATCTCATAACTGATCCTTATTTTATTAACAGTTACTACTTTTTTTACAACGATCTTATTTACTCTCAAAATCAAGAGAAACTCTTGGTTATTCATAGACCGTTTATTTCCGGTGTCGAAACTTTTATTTCTCTTTTTTCTTGGAATTTCAATTATCCTAAACAACATGTTTCCTCTTCTCTTTTAAACCTTCCTGATGAGTACAACTCAGATCACCAATATTGGAGTGATATAATGGGTCCATGTAATGGTATTTACTTTCTACCAGGATATCCAAATTTCATGATGAACCTTTCTCTTAGACAGTTCAAGGCTTTGCCTGAATCCCATGTAACAGATTCAAAGGGAACTTATTCTCTCACTGAATTTGCTGGATTTGGATTTGATCCTAAAACCAATGACTACAAAGTTGTTTTCTTAAAAGACCTTTGGTTGAGGAAAACAGATGAAAGACAAAAAGGGTATTGGAACGCTGAGCTATACAGTCTTAATTCCAACTCATGGAGAAAGCTTGATGCTCAAGATATCCCTCTTCCAATTGAAATTTCGAGTTCTTCTTCTCAGGTTTATACTTATATGAACAATTGTTGTCATTGGTGGGGTTATGTTGATAAGTATGATGGTAGAATAGAAGATGTTGTTTTAGCCTTTAACATGGTTGATGAAATGTTTAGGAAGATAAAAGTGCCTACAATAGAGTATTCTAATTCTTCAGTTGAATGTTTTAAAACATTGCTACCTTTGAAAGAATCTGATACTATTGGTGTTTTGGTTTATCCTGCAAGAGGAATAGAGAAATGTTTTGATGTTTGGATGATGAAGGATTATTGGGATGAAGAGTCTTGGATTAAGCAATACAGTGTTGGACCTGTGCCTATGATTTCAAAGTTTGTTGGATTTTATGGGAGCAATGAATTTCTTTGGAAAGGTACAGATGAAAGGTTGGTATTGTATGATTCTGAGAAACAAAATACAATGGATGTTCATGATTATGGAAAACATGATTCAATAAGAGCTGTTAGATACATGGAAAGTCTTGTTTTGCTTCAAAAGGGAAGAGAAAGTGGTCGGTCACCGATGTTTTTTTTATGTAGATTGGTTCAGATCATCTACAGATATTTTTTTATGGTGTTTTTTCTTTTCTTTTTTTATTTCAAGAAATACATTGAGTAACAACATTAAGGTTTTTGATTCCCTTGTGAACACATTGATAACTAAAAATTAAAATATTTGATTTCATTGTTACTTGTCATATAAAATGACATCAATAATTTGGTGTGACACGCTTTTTATGTGTTATATAAATATTAGTTTTTGGGTTGAAAGTAAACTTTGATGTTTATAGTCAACTAAAATAAAATTTATTATATTTTTTTAAGTTAAGTAATTAAGAGTTCATAGATAATTACGGATGTAAATAGGGATGTCAGTTTGGACCTGTTAATGGGGATCCCCGCGGGGAACGCCCCGTTCGAGGCCCCAAAGATGGGGAATTTTCCCCCGTGGGGGCGGGGATGGGGAGAAAAATTCCCCCGAGAGCATTTCGGGGACGGGGACGGGGAATACACCCCCCGCCCTGCGGGGACCCCGCCCCGCCTATTATTTATTTATTTATTTATTTATTTATTTGTCTAGTTTTTTTAGTTGTTTAGGCATATTGTTACTTTAAAAAGTATTATAGTTCATTTTGTTGAATTTTATAGCATTTTATAGAAATTTATAAAAAAAATATTATTATTTTGTGTTCCATTAGTATTTTTAATAAAAAATAATAAATGTCAAATACTAGTATTTTTTAATAACATAATAAATATGTGAATTCTTTGTGCTTTTTATTTTTATAGAAAATATAAACATTTTAAAAAAATAAAATATTAATGAATAAATGTAGGATCTATGGGGATCCCCGCGGAGAACAGGGATCCGCGGGGAACGGGGATGGGGATAGAAATTCCCCCGTGACGGAGATCGGGGACGGGGACGGGGAATGAATTTGATGGCGGGGAAAAAGATGGGGAAGTGTCCCCCCGGCCCCGCCCCGCCCCATTGACATCCCTAGATGTAAAAGATGCTAACACCTTCTCTTTACATAATTTATTCTCAAAATTCAAAATCTTTCAAAGATTTTTTCTGTTTTTTTCACCTTTCCTAAATATTAGATAAAAGAAAAGTCGGTGGCGACTCTTACTAACCGCACATTTGCGATGACACTAAAAAAGTCAGTTCTCCCACTTTATTATAGAACTGGCGACTCTGTTGGGGACAAACTCAAAATAAGGGATTACCTTAGAGTTTAGATCACTTTTACTTGTTTTAATTGTTTGAATTTTTTGCTTTAAATTTAAAGGCTTATTTGGGTATTACTTGTGTGAAAGATCCTACACCCGGATCTAATGATTCCTTAGGTAAGTAGCAATAGATCAAAAAGATTGTACGTCGTATACCAATATGGTTAACATGATAGCTACAGTTAGTGTGATACTTTGGTTTGTATTGATGTTCCTTGAGTCAGTCAAGGATAACATTAGGCTTCCGCATGGTGTCATTGGCACTAACTTGCTTTTAGAACCTTAATTGATCCATCTTGGCCATTAGAAAGTAGTAAGATAGCCGGTTTTGTTGGAGTCCAAAGTTGGTTGATACTCGAGGCTACGCTTATTGAGATTCGACTTTCGGGAAGTTTTGCTGGCAAGTCAGTTGCCGTGCTAAAATAAAGCCTTCGAGAAAGATTTGTGATATGAGATTCTTAGAACCCAGTTACTATTTTAGGATAGGTTGAGCCAACTTAACTTCAGTGGGGAAGGGTACTTAACTATGAACTTCATTCATTCCTTTAAACCTAAGGATCTTGTGTGACTTGTTTGTGTTTGCTACTTATTTAACATGAACATAACATCATGACATCATATCATCATAACATAAAACTTTTCACTAACCATTTCAAGGACCTAGGGATTTATCTTTGTTTTTTGTTGAAGGTTATGGTCTCCGCTCGCATTAACACTATTCAAATGAACTTTGTAAGGGTACCTTCCAAGCTTAAGGAGTTAGTCTCAAAGATTCCCGAAAACTCTCAATTCACAAAAAGTCATGGTTATCTACTCAATTTGGTTACCTCAGGTTTTGAAGAAGACACGATGAGTGTTCTGTTCCAGTTCTTTGATCTTTAGCATCATTTTTTTACCTTATCAGATTATCAATTGGTGCCCGCAATGGAAGAGTTTTCTAAGCTACGTGAAGTACCTATTCTTGATCAGACACCCCTCACCGGTTTAGAGAAAGTTCCAAAACCTGAAGTTATTGTAGCAACCTTATATCTGAAGCGATCATAAATTGTATCTAATCGGGAAACAAGAAATGGAGTTAAAGGTCTTCTTGCTAGATTTCTGAAAGAGAAATCTCAGTTGTTTCTAGATGCTATGAGTTTTCATGCTTTTGAGGAGATATTAACTTGGTTGATCTATGGTTTGATACTATTCCCTAATCCATACCAACTCATAGATGTGAACGTCATCAAAATATTTCTTACTCATAATCATTTGCCTACTTTGCTTGGAGATATTTTGCCCTCTCTTCACACTCGTACTATGAGGTAGCGAGGGACTATCATGTGTAGCATACCTTTACTATCCAAGTGATTTATTTCTCACCTTCCCCGATCAATGATGAAGAATGGACAAGGTTTGGAGTGGTCTTGAAGGATAATGTCACTCTCTCATTCAGATATCTATTGGTGTTCCCAATCTCAGGCGGACATCACTATTATTGACCGCTGTGGGGAATTCCATAATGTGCCACTCCTTGGCATAATGAGAGGTATTACTTATAACCCTTCTCTAACTCTATGTCAATTTGGTTATGCTCGAAGAGAGGGTCCACATGATATGCTTATCCAGGGTATTATATTCGATTACGAGAATGATCCTCAAGGTTACCGTCAAAGGTTTATACGTGCTTAGGGCATGGTGAACAAGATTGATAGCAAGACTTTGGGACATAAGAACTCCATTACTTTGGAGCCCTACCTCAGATGTGTGCGATCTCGTGTTCAAAATCTTATAATGCCATATCTTGTTGTCCTACCAGTAATTGTGGAGCCTGTTGTTGAAGGAGATGTTCCTCATACCATTTTTCATCTAGATATGCCTACTGACCTTGAAGAGCTACAAAATTTTTAAATTCAATTGAAATAAGAAAGGGATACTGTAACACCCCATTTCTACCTGGCGGATAATAAGAAAATCAGAGTTCAACATAAATAGGATGCTACATTTTCAACTAAAAATCAATCTTCATTTAATCGCATACAAACAGATAGATAACACTTAACTCGGATGAACCGATAACAATCTGATTTATTCTTTAAAATTAACAACTTTTCATTGATAAGCAGCGGAATATACATATTCAACTTCAATTCACTTAACATCTCTTATTCAACTAAAACAACCTCAAGACAACAATTATTTCATGTAATCAACATAAAAATTCAGCAACTGAAATAATAAACAACAACTAAACATCAAGCGTTCATCCCCCCGAGTACTACGTATCAGAGCGACAACACCGACTCGAACTAACGAGGTAACAACTATCCTTCTTGATTACCTGCACGTTACCAACAGAGGGAAACATTCAAACAGAAGAGGTGAGATATCTAACAATATAATAAAACGTATGATAAATAATATATTAAATCAGATCATATAAAATCACCACTTCAAAACTTATAAACAACTTTAATCACAATAAAACATCAACACGACATAACTACTAAATTCACAGCTTTTAGATAATACTTGTCACAACAAGTCAACAACATAAAGCAACAACGAATCTATCTTCACCACAACTCAAGATGCAACATCAAATGCGACTCAATCACAATGCACATGCTTGTGGTACCATCGGAGCAGAACTCTCATCTCAAATAATTTCCAATAAATAGAGGCATCAACAAGGCATAAGCCTTCATCTTAATATTCGCCAATACATGCCATCTTAACGAGCATCAGCTCCATCTTGAAATGCAATGTATGCAACACAATCATGAATGTAATAACAACAACCATAATTAACAACATCTCAACACAACATCATCGTTATCCAGAAGCCTACATCTTAATAGCTGCCAATTATTAAAGGCATCTCAACATCATTCATCAACATCATTCATCAATATGATTCATCAACACAATTCATCAACATAATTCATCAACATAATTCATCAACATAATTCATCAACATAATTCATCAACATAATTCATAAACATAACTCATCAACGTAACTCATCAACATAACTTTACAACAACTCAGCTACAACAACAATACAACGATAGATCGACAATCCCTCAATATTGGCCATAGGCCTACAACATGATATTACATATAATTAATTAATCATCTAAGGCTTACCTCTAGTTAAAAAACCTCTACACATTATTATTCCTTAATACTACATCATTATCATCATTATTCTTACTGTTATGAACCAAGCAATAATCTATAATCATCTCATCCTCATCATATTTCACAAAATCATCATAGTGATTAACGCGGGAAACTAACTCTAATCTTAATTTGGGTACTAGGATTATTATTCTTATTATTTATTTTAATCCTTAAGAATGTAGTTCATTGCGTTAGCTATCCAACGCTTCGAACGACACCTCAAATGGAGTCCGGAAACTCAAGTTACATCCTTTGGAAGAATCTGTCAAAAATCAGACTACATGAGTCGATGCACAATGTTTTGAGTCGATGCGTACTGGGATAAAATCCTGCATGAGTCGACATGTAATCCCTTCATATCGACTCATACTGAGTCTGCGATACTGCATGTATCGACGCATGCTCCTTTGTATCAACTCATCCTGAGTCCAAAAACCTGCATGTATCGACGCATGGCTTTTACGGTCGATGCATACTGTTCTGTCATGAATATTTTCTGTGATTTCACTGTGTTTTCACTATGGTTTCCCTTCCTTAGGCCCTAAAACATCCTCTAATCATAGGTAATCATCAATTATAATGATCTTATGTTTCTAAATCACTTATATAACATTAGGGCATCATTACTCATCTCTAAATCATTGATCTTCATCATACAACAATATATATATTCCAATCATAAACAAGATAATTTTTCACATCTAATCCCACATACTACTCATCATAAACCCTATTATAAATTTAGAACCACACCCTTATCTTGGATTGAAGGTTGCTCTATAACTTTTCCGATTGATTTCCATTCTGGCTCTTTTCCTTCTTTTCTTCAACTTTCACGTTCTCTTTCTCTCTTCCAACCCTTATTCTTCTTCCTCTTGACAAAACCTATTCTCCTTACTGTCACATCTAATTTCTATTATTATAACCAAACTCAATAATAATAGACTTATTTCTATTGGGCTTATTTCTCACACCCCCTTAGTACTACATACCACCATATAAAATAGGTCCAACAACTTAATCTTATATTATTCCATTAATTCCAACATTATTATTATTAATCAACCAATTAATTAATTAATAATAATATAACAACTTATACCAACAATCCACAACATCACGCAACTTCAACAAATAATCCAAAATAATTTAATTAAATAATTAATTAAATTAACGGGCGTCACAGATACCTTTGAGACTCAGATCTATGCTAGCACGAAGAAAGTGTTGGAACTGACAAGACGACTTCATGAAGAGCTGAGTCTTAATGCATATGTCAACACAAAGAAGAAGCGTCAATGGGAGAATTGAATCTTAGGTCTTAGGAGTTCATAATTTGTTTCCTTGAAACCCTTTTGTTTTCATTGTAAGCCTAAGAGGCAGTTATAATTTGAACTTCTAATAAGAGTCTTTGTTTTTGTTTCCTTTTGATTAACAAATTTAAATCCCATGAGGTCCTTGAAAACATTGCATATGCATCTACATGCCATACATATCATTGCAAAACATGATTCTAAGACAGGTTTCTCATCTTCTTGCTGTTTATTTCATCCGAAATGGCTCTCGAACAAACGGTCAAAGATCTCCAGGCTCAGAATGCTCAGTTACAAGAGATGTTCCTAAGCTTATCCAAGGGACAAGAAGAACTGAAGGCGCTCATCGCCAAAGAGAAGAAAAAGAAGACAAAGAAACCAACCAGCATCTTTAACATGAGGAAAAGGTTCAGAGGTCTAATCAAGCAATCTCAAGATCTTGATATCCCATTGGACGAAGATGATGAACAAGATGAAGATGGTAAGAGTGTTAAAACGGAGAAAAATAGAAACCATGGTTCTGACAAATGTTCTGATGAAGAGAAAGAAGACTATTTGGATGAATTATATCCCCATGCTAATGAGAAGTATAAGCTATTAGAAGGCGTCTGAAAGCTATGGAGATTCAGAAGGTGTCTAGCTTGAACTTTGAGGAATTGGGTTTGGTCTTATGAGTCGTCATTCCTCCTAAGTTCAAGACTCCTACCTTTGATAAGTATGACGATGTTTTTTGTTTGAAGCTACATTTGAGATCATATGTTCAGAAAATCCAACCACACACTGCTGACAAGAAATTATGGTTGTATTTCTTCCAAGAGAGCTTGTCTGGAACATAATTGGAATGGTATTATCAACTCAGTCGATGTTCCTAGATCTCGATGAAGATGTTTCCCTCAGTCGAAGTACTGACCGGTTCTTAAATCTCAACTGAATTGGTCTCGGTTGAATTATAGATAAGGTTCTAAATCTCGACAATTTTCCTCCGTCGAAGTGTGGACGAGTTCTTAAATCTCAACAGAATTATTCTCCGTTGAAGTACAGACAGTTCCTAGATCTTGATGAAGATGTTTCCCTCAGTCGAAGTACTGACTGGTTCTTAAATCTCAATTGAATTAGTCTCAGTTGAATTACAGATAAGGTTCTAAATCTCAGCAATGTTCCTCCATCGTAGTGTGGACGAGTTCTTAAATCTCAACAGAATTATTCTCCATTGAAGTACATACAGTTCCTAGATCTCGATGAAGATGTTTCCCTCAGTCGAAGTACTGACCGGTTCTTAAATCTCAACTGAATTAGTCTAGGTTGAATTACAGATAAGGTTCTAAATCTTGGCAATGTTCCTCCATCGTAGTGTGGACGAGTTCTTAAATCTCAACAGAATTATTCTTTGTTGAAGTACAGACAGTTCCTAGATCTCGATGAAGATGTTTCCCTCAGTCGAAGTACTGACCGGTTCTTAAATCTCAACTGAATTAGTCTCGGTTGAATTACAGATAAGGTTCTAAATCTCGGCAATGTTCCTCCATCGTAGTGTGGACGAGTTCTTAAATCTCAACAGAATTATTCTCCGTTGAAGTACATACAGTTCCTAGATCTCGATAAAGATGTTTCCCTCAGTCGAAGTACTGACCGGTTCTTAAATTTCAACTGAATTAGTCTCGGTTGAATTACAGATAAGGTTCTAAATCTCGACAATTTTCCTCCGTCGAAGTGTGGGCAAGTTCTTAAATCTCAACAGAATTATCCTCCGTTGAAGTACAGACAGTCCTAGATCTCGATGAAGATGTTTCACCCAGTCGAAGTACTGATCGGTTCTTAAATCTCAACTGAATTATTCTCGGTTGAATTACAGATAAGGTTCTAAATCTCGACAGATTTCCCCCAGTTGAATTAAGGACAAGTTCTTAAAACTCAGCAGAGATGCTCTCTCAGTTGAAGTACAAGCTAGTTCCTAAATCTCAACAAAGATCAGGCTTCCCCAGCGGAATCTTCCACAACAACAGGTATGCAAGTTCTCGCTAAGGAATCTCTTATGCGATCGACACTCCTGCAAATGGCATCTTTAAGCCCATCCTCTCACCGGAAATCTCCAAATGGAATCTGTAAGCCCATTCCCGACATCACAAGGTTGATACCACTTCATGTGAGTGCAAATTTCAAGGCACTCTAGTGTTCAATCATCTTCCACCTTCGGATCACGAAAGGCACGAAAGCCAATCTACATCCTCAGGTTTAAGAAGATTGAACAGGGGAATATGTTTTACCCCAAACTTTTCCCTCTCATATTTCCTCAAAACATTGCAAGAAAATCTCCAAGTGGCTCAAGGTTGCTCAAGAGTTGGACAGTCAAGCTATCTCCTAAGGTGGTCAACCCCAAATTAGGGTTTTGTGTTGCATCAAGATCCTTGAGTCCAAATGACCTCAAGTTCTCTACAATGTCCTAATATGTTCTCAAGGTCATCCATGTCAAGTTTCAAGCCTTGCAGAGGAAGTTTGCTCAGTCAATTGCTCAAGGGTCCAAAAATCGACTGTGCTAGGGCAAAAGTCAATTGTGACCCAAGTACAATCAAACTTCAATATTTTTTGCCAACATTATAATTTTGAAGTATATTTCATTATTTTATCAAGTTTTGATCATGATTCATCAAGGATTGCTCAAAATTCATCAAAACCCAAAAGTTGCTAAATTAGGGTGTTGTAGGAAAAGTCAACTCAACTTTGACCAAGCATAACTTTCTCATACTTTATCAAAAATGACCCATCAAAAGCTCATTTTGAAGAGGATGCAATTTCATACAATCCATCTTCATACCCCAAGATCAAAAAATTCACTCACAAGAAGTTATAAATTTGGACATTATAGGTCATTTTTGAAAGCCAACAAAAACATCTTTTTTGCCAAAGCTTATAACTTGAGCATGGAACATCAAAATGAGATGGGACCAAAAGGGTTGGTTATAGGACATCTCAAGCTTTCTAAAAAGTCCAATAACACTTCCAAAAGTTCATGATTGAAGAAGTTATGCATTGTTGAAGTTGGGCATTTTTGCAAAATTGCCAAAAGTCAACTATCCTCAAAACTTCAAATTTTGTCAAATGGGCCCATTCTTTTCCACTTGATTTGAGCTTGCATCATTGTCCACGTGTCCTAGATTCAGCCATGAGCTCATATTTCATTTTTATTATTTTATTTTATTTTTTATTGAATATATTCATTTTTAATCAAATTAAATCATAAAAAATCCAAAGCTTTGATTACATGAGATTTTTTGGCTGTTTCAGGTTGTAATTATCATCATTAACATCATCAAATTCGTATCAAGCAAAACCATGTGCAAAAAGATTGAGATTTGGCAAAATTGGAAAGGTTTAAAGAGTGAATCAAATCAAATTGGTAAGCATTGTTGGGGGAAGATTTGAGCCAAGTTTGTTACCCTAGCACATTGTACCATACATAAAGAATCCATAGGAATCGAGACAAGGGTTAGAGGCTACAAGAAGAGGCAAAACAAAGTTTGAAAAATATACAAAAAAGCTTGAAATCGAATCCATAGCTAGAGGCATTTTCAGAAGCTGAGACCAGTCCCAAACGCTTCATGGGTGTTCACTCAGTCTACCTGGATCAAAAGCACGCGTTCTCACACACCACAAAGTGCTGTAAGTGTCACGCGATCTCCCCCTGTAATTGGTTTCGTATCCCAGAAATTATGCATTGTTACAATGAAATAATTGCATATTTTTAATCACCATGCCATTTGCAAGCTTTTGACATTAACCAATTTCGTTTATATGACCAATATGAAGATCTGCCATAGCTAGGGTTCTTCGCTTGTTTTTTAGGGCTTTCTTTTTCAGGAAAAATTGGGACTAAAGAAGGCCATAGTGTTGATCAGGAAGCCAAGACGAGTCCAACCATGTTCGTGGAATTTGTTTTCATGGCCTGGAATAGATTTTAGAGCAAGCTTGCGCATTTAGCTGCGGATCCAAATCCGCAGGTAATATTTGCAGAAGTTGGAGGTAGGGGACGATGAGCTGTCGTTCTCCCAATGGCCAATTCAAAACCACACGCGTTTTTTATTTTTTGCTGGCAATAATTTTTGTTTTCATATAATATATATCATTCCTATTTTATTAACAAACAAAGCCAAGCAGCCTAGTGGCAAGTGTGCACATCCAATATCCTACAGGACCTGGGTTCGAATCCCAGGTCCCCCACTTTCTTTCATAATTTTGTTTTTCAGGTAATCAAGTGCATGTCCAAGCGTGCAGCCCACCATAGTCCTTCACATATCCAATGGCCAGATGGCCAAAGGCCAAATCTGGTGGCCAAGATCTGAAGGTCCACCATGGAGTCAAGTCCACGCATGCACACCAAGTCCAAAAAAGTCAAACAAGGCCAGCGTGTTTTGGGCCTCAGCATTGCTATTCAGACACCCAATTTCAGGCCCAAACCTCTCTCTTTCTATTTTACTTATTTTGTTTATTTTAATTGTTTTTATTGTTTTATTTAATTGACTAACCAATTAAAAAATTATTTTCTTTATAAAATAAAATCACCAAAAATATTTTTTATATTTAATCAAACTTTAAATTTTATTTTTATTAATAAACACTAATTAAATTAACTTAGGTTTTAATTAGAATAACTATAACATATTTTTGTAAATAATTAAAATTAAATTAGATTTAATTAGGTTTTTACTAATTCAATTAATTTTATTTTTCTTTCTTAAAATAACAAAAAACCAAAAATAATTTATTTTTATTAATTAATTTATTAATTTAGTAATTAATTTAGATTAATTTCTTTCTTAAAATAAAAAAACAAAAAAAAAGATATTTATCTTTAACCAAAAAGGGTCAAAACCCTAGTTTGCGCTTGATTTAATTTCCCGCATGCGATTTATTTTCTTTTATCCATTTATGTATCTGATTCTGGATTGTAATAGCTTAATAGGACCTTTTATTATTTTTTATCGCTTTATTTATTTTTAAAGGGTTTGTCTTTGGCGATGTAAATACCCGATGCCTTGTAATTTAAATTCCGCATTTTATTTTCCGCAAATTATAACTGTTAGATGTTTGATAATAGGATGGCATGACAAGACTGGATGTTTTAACCTAAAATCAACTTAGATCACCATTAACATGTACAAAGATAAAGATAACTGAAAACGACACACTCGCACATGCGCACTCTTAGGGTACACCCCACTTGGTTGCCTTCGTACACGATCATTGAGTATAGGTCACTTTAGAGGTCGTCCTCTTGTCTAAAGATCATAGTCGCCTCGAAATGGTTGCCTCGGATATTGTTGCCTCAAACAAATGATCTAAGACATTAGGGTTACCGCTAAAGCGTCCTAACATTGCTTTAGTGACCGTAAGTCCCTAATTCGAATTGACCCTCAAACTCCAACGACGGTGCTACCTACTCATCAATAGTAGGATAGCATTATCTAAAGGAAGATAGCATAGAACGATTTCTTTTTCGAGTAGGTAGATGATTCTTAGATACTTGCTCTTTTAAAAAACAAAAACTCTTCACACTTACACTTTTCGAACAATGTTTTCAAAAACACTTCATACACTCTTGAGGACAGAAGCAAGAGTTAAATCGAAGTTTTCAAACAAAAACTTTTTTTCAAACCCACAAGCACCAAGAAAGCAATTTTAAAAACAATTGAGGAAGTACCTAAGAGCCCGTGGATAACCATGGATAGAAAGGGTGCTAACACCTTCCCTTTCTATAATCTACCCCCCGAACCCGAGAAATATCTCGAAAAAGGAATTTTTCTGTGCTTTTTTCCTTTCCTTGTTGGATAAAATAAAAGTCGGTGGCGACTCTTGCTTACCGCGACATTTTGCAAATAGAAACGCAAAACGCAAACCAACATTCCAAAAAACAGTCAGTTCTTCCCACCGTATCACATGGGCCATCTAGGGTACTGGAGTTGTAGCAACATACACTTGAGAAACATATTGATTAGGAACAACATCAGGTGTTGGAAAATAAGGAAATCGAACTTGAGGATATGCAGGAGCTTTTCCTTGGTTGATTGTGACAGCACTAGTCTCATCCTCTTTCTTCTTGACGAAACCAGAAAACGGCTCCCTACCAATTCCAGTATTGTTGTTGGTATTATTAGGGGTACCTTGGATCGTTCCAGCCTTAATACAAGTTTCAACATGTTCTCCAATACTGACCATATCAGAGAAAGAAGTAGAGGTACTGCTGAGCATGTGTTGGAGATAGGGACCTCGTAGAGTACCCATAAACAAATCAATCAGTTCACAATCCAAGAGAGGAGGTTGGACCCTTGTAGCCAGTTCACTTCACCTTTGGGTGTACTATTTAAATGACTCTTCAAATTTCTGTATCATCCCTTGAAGCTGAGTGCGGCTATGAGCCATGGCAGTATTATAATTGTAATGTTTCTGAAAGGCGTCATCAAGCTCTCCCCAGGTACTGACATGAGTTCTTTCTAGTTGCATATACCAGTCCAACGGTGCCCCGGTCAGGCTACCTTGGAAGAAGTGTATGAGTAACGGTTCATTTTCAAAATAGGTTGCCATCTTGCAACAGTAGGAACGAAGATGAGTCTCTAGGCAAGAGGTACCTTTGAATTTGTCAAAATCAGGAACCTTGAATTTAGTAGGAATAACTACCCCAGGCATGAGACACATTGCAGCAGTATTGAATCCCGAAGTCTTGATACCCTCTATGACCTTGAGACGCTCTTCAAGAGCATTGTACATTTTTGCAGTTTCAGCAACTCCAGCGACGAGATTTGCGTGGGGCTCATCAAGATCAATGACGTCGTGATAATCATCAATATGATTCCAAGGAACTCCAGTAGGGGTCTCAACATTTGCATTATTATTCCCTCCATTTTCAGAAGTGGAGGGGGCAGCAGTGGAAAGCTTGACAACACTTTGATGTAACTCTTCTTGACCTTTAATAACAGCATGAAGGGTTTCCATAAGATGATCCATGTGAGTGCCCATGGTGTCCATATCTCGGCGGAGAGTGTTCTGATTCTCTTAAAAAGATCCATAAATATTCGTTGGTTACTTCTTGTACGATAGGGATGTGGACAAGTTGCCTTTGCTGTTTACTGAAGACTAATGGAAAAGGGACCCCAATAAGTTTTTGTTGTGAATAATGAATACATGATAACATGAATGAATTTTTTTATCTTCATTTCCGAGGAAATCCAAAGACTCGTCTATCTTTTAAATTTTTACTTTTATTTTTGAAGAGCTCGATCAACGAGACTTGTCTTTGGAATTCCTTAGATATGAGATGTATATACATGATGGTATGATGTCATGGCATGCTATGGCATGACATTTCAACTCCACATATTATGGATAACCACTGTGTAGTCCTTCGCATAAACTGAAAGTAACAGGATCAAAAGACCAACATCACAGGCATGGAGTAAAAGTAACCACCCATAAGGTATGTACTAGGGGCTTATCACCTGCCGAACAAGGTTCTAGGGAAACCTCAAAGTCTATGCTCTTCCTTTGTATATTACCAACGTCCCAATTACTCGGTAATCAGTAATGTTCGCAGGAAAAACTCGTCTGGGTGCAGCATTGTGTGACAACTACTTCCGGATTACTCCATTATAGTCTCTGCACTACACCTAAAAAGGCCAGGATGGATTAATGGTTCTACGGCTCTCAGCTTCTCTGGTTCCCAGGTCGAAAGCAACAATGTCTTCCCAATTACTCGGTAAATAACCCTACATTCAAGGGGACCTCCCCTGAGTGGGGGATTTCATGCCTCCTTCTTCGGGATTACTCCCTCAAAGTTAGCATGATTATACCTCCCTTCCTAATCCTAAGTGTAACCCAAGTCTGGGTATAGGACTTATCAAATGTAATCACCCAACCCAACATCATAAAAGAAACAACATGTCCAGAATATGTGAGTAGCAACAGTATAATGCAATATATACAAAAGAAAATAATAAAGCAATAAAGAAATAAAGCAGTAAAGCAAATAAAGTAAATAAATAAACACCCAAAGAGACAAATAAACAAACTAGGATAGACTCGCAAAAGGAATAATCCCCAGCAGAGTCACCAGCTGAAGCTACCAGCAAAAAATCAGAGTCGCCGCTGAACTTTATTTATCCCGAAGGAAGGGGATATATTGAGAAAAACCATAAGAGGATGGATAAGATGGTCTTACAACCAGAAGAGAGGGTAAGGAAGTCGATTATGCAAGGGGAAGATATTAGCACCCCTCACATCCGTTGTACTCAATGGGATCCATTTTGTTTGTTTGCTTCTAAGGGTGGGTTTATCTATAACTATACTTGCTAAGGGGAAATAAATGATTTTTTATTAGTGTGTTCGTGAGGGTCTCGCAACCCTTTGCCTATATATCCAGTGAAGGAATCACAACATCATAGTTCCTCTAGAAAATGTTGGTTTGTTGGTGTTTTTAGTGGGCGATGTTAACGCACGCATTCTAGCGATAGGCAAGGCCGGTGTCGCGGTAGAACAGAGATAACATGCCCCTTTGGGGAGTTTTGATTGGTTGAGTATTTTTTTAGTTTTAAGATGAATTTGAATAATGGTTAAATGTTTTGGGATTTTTAATTTGTGAATGAGAAGTTTTATTTACAAAAGAAAAAAGGTTTAAGAGGGAGACTAGAAAAACCCTAAGGTTGTCATGCATGGATTCTAACCTAAGATCTAATTAGTTCGCATCCTAAAGAAGAGGAAAATATCATCCTAAAGGAACATGTTATAAGCATAAAGTAAATGGAGACAGTGTTGGTGAAGAGTGATCATGCATGGTGATCATGGCAAAAGTGACAACAAAGTGACTAAAATCATGAAAGGCGTAAATGAAGTGTTTGATGTATGGGAATTAAATCGGGTTATGATTAACCAAGGGGTGCACTTAGTTAATCTCGTGAGAATAGGTGCTCCTACCCTCAACCATGAGACCCTTTGTGCATGGAAACACTTGGTATATGGACCAAAGTGGTTGATTCGGGTTATGGTTAACCAAGGAAAAGACTTGATTAACCTCGTGAGAATAGCCATGCCCAAACTCAACTATGAGACCCTTTAATAAGATGCTTGGTATGTAAACCAAAGGGAGATAAGTTGCTTCAATGTATAAGATGAAAATCAAAATCCCATACAAGGTGGCCATATACATGCTCCTAGAAAGTGGGACTAGCGTGGCACTAGTATTCTAGACGACCAATTGAAACAATCGATCGAATAGTTGTCGCTGTAGAAAATCCCAGGATCAAACTATGAAATGTATGCAAGTATGCATTTGTAAGTGGATACCTGCTCATTGATGATGAGCCCAAGAGGAGGCCAAGTGTTCTAATTGAATAAAATATGCATAATTAGCAATTTAAACATATAAAGAAAATAACAAAGAAATAAAATTCTAAACTATTACAAACCATATGGGGATGAGGGTACAGGTTTATGAATGGGGATGAGTCGAATCGAAAGTTCAATTAAAATTCTAGTTAAACAAGCAATACAACTAAATTAAAAATTAACAAATAAACTAATTAGACCATCTATAAAGTTAACTATTCTAAATAATTAATAATGTTAAATAATTTGTTTAGTTTAATAGTTTATTTAAAATAAGAAAATATTAAAAGAAAATTAACAAACTAATTCTAAGTATATATTTTTGTATTTTTAATAAATAAAATATTAAAAGAAAATTAATAGACTACATCTAAGTATATATTTTTGTATTTTTAATAAAGAAAATATTAAAAGAAAATTAACAAACTACATTTAAGTATATATATTTGTGTATTTTTAATAAAAAAATATTTAAAAAAAAATTAACAAACTACATCTAAGTATATCTTTTTGATTTTTAATTAAAGAAAATATTAAGAGAAAATAAACAAACTAAATCTAAATATAACATTTGTGATTTTTTTAGTAAATAAAATATTGAAATAAAATTGACTAACTAATTCTAAATATATATTTTTATGATTTTTTAATTAACGAAAATATTAAGAGAAAACTAAAAAAACTAATTCTAAAAAAAGTATAATATTTTATAATCTAATTATCTATTTAAAAAAAACAAAATATTTTTTATTTTTAATTTGATAGGAAATAATATAAATAAACAATACAAAATAAATCAAAAGGGAGAGTAAATGGGCCTCAATAGGCAAAAAAAGGGGTGCTGAATAGCAAATTCATCCCAGGCCTAGGCTGAGCTCACTAGATCTGATGTGTGTAGTTCCTGAGGGTCCACCATGGACAAGCATAGCTGGAAGCGTCAGATTTCAATCACACGATTGCTAGCGGAGATACACGATTCCAGAATTTTTTTTTTGTATTTTTGGTTTAAATAAAAAAAAAATGAAAATATAAAAAAAAAAAAAAAAAAATAAATGTGTTGGGTGTTAAAAAGTAAAAGAGGGTTAAAAAGAAAATAGAATGTTTGGCCCAAAATAAATTTGTTTGGAATCAGAAAATAAATAACAAAAAAAAAGTTATGGGCCTGCATAATATAAAGTAGAATTGGGGTGCTAGAAAACAAAAATGACAGGCCCAAGATGGAGAACCCAGGTGTTGTTTGGATTCCATATGACTGGCTTATGGGAGTGTTGTTAGAACATAGTTTGATTATACAATCCTCGTAAGAGTTTTGATGATAACAAACACAAAGAATAAATATGCACTCTAAAATTATGTTCTATTTTGTATAGAAGTTCTGATGGAAGCAGATCAGAAGTTAAGCTACAAGGTTGTTCCTACTATGAAGATAGATTGATATCAGAATGTTCTGATGAATGAAGATAAGAATTTGTGCTAAGAGAAAGACATCTTAACTCTGAACGGAAGTCTAATGCTGCAAACAGGACCTTATGATTCTGACCTTCCAAGTTCTGAAGCAAAGCAGCAAGCAGATTCCTTAATGTTCTGAAGCGTTACTATTTTATCACAACTGTATCAATTGGAATGGCTACAAACAGACAAGGATCTTCTAATTGAGGAAAATGCATTAACTGACAATTATCAAGTTTCCTTTTGAACAAGATTGTTGCGCCTATTTAAACAAGCAACAAGGCTAAATCGTTCATGATTTACAACACTGTAATTTACAATCTTTCAACGCTGCAAATAAATATTTATATTATTCTCTAAATTGTGTAATACATCACAAGTTTATGATACTGTTTTTGTAACGAAAAATATCCTGTACACATATTTATTCATACTTTTGTTAGTGCAATTCCTTGAGATAAACCGGGTTGTGGTTGTACTCAAGAAGACTTTAGCAGTTGTCAAAGTAGATTTGTAATCAGTTTGATTAGTGAATTAAGACCTCGTTGGAGAGAGGCAAAATCACCTTGGCGGGTGGACTCGAGTAGTTTGAGATCAAACGAACCAGGATAAAAATCATCGTGTCATTTGCATTGATTTTTAAAGTTACAATTCAACCCCTCCTTCTTGTATTTTTCACTTCTTCAAGTGCATCATAGGGGTGCGACTATGGTGCATTGGATTTCATAGCTTGGATGATCTGATGGTGTGGAGAGAGGCGCATGGTGGACTCATGGAAGCTAGGCGCACTGAATCTGCAAGAAATATGTGAAAAAAACATAAAAGGGTACCATTGGGACTCGAATCCAGGTCCTTATACACTAATGGCTTATGCGCGCTTCGTCTACCACTAGGGTGGATGTTTCATTCGTTTATAAAACAAATTGCAATAAACTTAAAATAAACTTGATCTTGATTGTACTTCATCCCTAACCTCGCGCCAGAAGCCATTGTCAACATTTTCAAATTTCTGAACTTGCTCATTTCTCAACCATTCTCAAAAGTGTAAACATGAAACTTGCTCCATTTTTCACCATGAATTCAACCATAGAAATAACTAAAGTTATAAATCAAATATGAACATGAATTTTACTGGTACCAAATGAAAAACTAATTTTTTTCAGAAAGTTCATCTTCAAAATTCGCATCACTCTGGCAACATAAATGGAAAATAAAGGTATGGTTAGCTTCACGGTGATGATGTCTATATTTTTCATTCACAAAGTAACCATTAATGATGCTTGTATAAGGAGTTAAAAGTTGAGATAACTTACCTCAAAACTGGAAATCGTGTATAGAGTTTGAGCACTTCTGGAGGTGTTGTGATGATCTGGGTAGCTTCACTGAACTCCTAGGAAGCTAATGCAACTCTTACTTTATGCTGAAAGTGTCTGAATCTTCTGGGAGAAGTCAAGTTGCAGGTGGATGTTTTTTAGTTTGGAAGATGATGAAAATTAAGTTACAGTTATGAAACATGGGTGGGGATGAGTTGTAAATTAGGTATGGAAGCTTTGTGATTGATTTAGAGAGCAAACACACGAGTGGATTATGAATTTGGTGTTCAAAGTCAGAATATGCAACAATGGAGGTTTGAAATATAAATTCTGAGTTTAGAGTGTTTGAGAGTGTTTCAAGGCTTGTGAATTCGTGTGTTGGCTTGAAAATGACTCCTCTATTTAAATATGAAAGTTTTTGAAGGCTCTAGTGATCAGAAATCAAAGATCACATGTTATGGTTATGTGACTTGATTTTGAAGCAATCTTGAAAATTATGGTTTCAATGCATAGTACAAGGGCTTGCAGGATGGCTAACAGGTTGTAGATGAGTTGCTTCTGGCTTTGAGATTGTGTGTGTTCATAAGAAACAAGTGCAAGGCTCAAGAAGTTGACATTGTGATTAGAGTTGGCTTTTCTAAAATGGAAGTGTTACCTTTGTGCCAAAAATGGATTAATCACTTGTACAATGGCTCAAATTCTTGGACAATGGCTCAATAAGTTGTGTAAACAATTAATTATGGAGTGATTTGAAAGTTAGAAGCCTGCAAATCAAGATTTATGCAGTATGGCTTGAGATTGGATCATGCATTCTTCATGAAAATGACCTAAAATTCAAGAATGGATGTCCAACTTCTTCTCTTCGAAACTTCTAGCTAAAGCATGATCTCTTCAAGTTCTTGTACATTTTGGAAAGCTTGAAACATTGTATAGAACCTTCATGTTGACCATTTTGGCTAAATCATATTGGAACTTGGTGAAAATTTGCCAAGAAGTTGGGAGAAAAAAATCTCCCTAACTTGATGAAAATTTCACTAAGTGTTTTTGATAAAAAGTCATGACTTCATGGGCCTATATCTTCAAATCTAAGCATTTTTTGGACATCAACCCTAAGGGACCAATTTTTAGAATTCATCAAGATCTAAAACTTTCACGTTGAAAGTTTTCCTTGAATCATTTTGCATCTTGGTGAAAAATTGTCATGAAGTAGTGAAATTATCAAGGTTAAAAAACACATAATTTTTCTAAATCTTTTAAATCTTGACTTTTGTTGACTTTTCTTGACCTTATTGATTCTTGATGATAAAATTTGATATTTTTGAATGTCTTGATGCATCTTGATCTTTGAAATTCAATGTTGACCAAAAGGTCAAAGTTTGACTTTTTGTGTATCAGTTGACTTTTCATTAGTTGATCCAAATTTCAACTATTAATCAATTGATCTTGAGAAATGATTTGAGCCATGGAATTAGGTAAAGATATTGTGTGTGAATCTTTAATATCATGCTTCAAGCCATTAGGTCATGTACTAGGTCAAAAATCAATGATCAGTCATTCTCAATCAAAACCCTTATTTTGACAATTTTCCCCTTTGATGATTTGAATGCTTTTCTTGAGAAATTATGATCAACCCTTGATAAATTGAAAAATATCACTTCAAAATGTTGATGTTGGCCAAAAATCATGAAGTTTGACTATATGTTAACTATAGTTGACTTTTTACCCAATATAGTTGATTTTCAGTCATTTGAGCAATTGATTGAGCAAATTTGTGAAGCAAGACTTGAAACTTGGTATGAGTATTCTTGGAGACCTAAAATGAACCATGAAAGTCACTTGAGGCATTAAAAGTCCAATTATCCTTGTGAAAACCAAAACCCTAATTTGGACCCAATGCTTAAGAGGTGAGCTTGTCTGACCAACTCTTGAGAATCCTTGAGTATTTTAGATCTTTGATGAGAAGTGTCTTGAGAAAAGAGAGGGAAAACTTTGGGGTATAACAAAAAGGCTTAGGCTTTTTTATAATCCTATTTAGTTAAAAAAGACTAGGCCACATGCCGCAAAAAAAAAAGCCTTTTAAGCCTATCAGGTCGGCCTATTTAAATAAATATAAATATTTTGATTATTATATGGTGTTTGTATTTTAAATTAAAATACAAAAATAAAGTCTAGATGTCTACAAGAACTTATGAAAACACGTTGAAAAAACTTTATGAACAATACCATAAGTTATTTTCATAAGTTCTCTCAAACAAATAGTATCACAAAATATTGTTAATAGGTAAACTTGAATAAGTTAATAAAAATAAGCATCTAGTATAATTAATCTTTTAATTTTTTTAGTATATTTTAACATTAGTTGAGTTGCTTATTTGAAAATGTTCAAATAAAATAGGCTTTCATGTAGGCTAATAGGCTAATCAGGCTTTCGAAAAGGCCATGCTCAAGCCTGAAAACAAGCCTTTGATAGGCCACAAGTCAGACTTAGGCTTTGAAATTTTTAGCATGCCACACTCAGGTTTGACAAAGCCTAACTCGACCTAGATTATTTCCACCCCTATTCACAACTCACATAAGGTCAAATTCATATGTTCATATAATGATAGTGACACAAGTGATGACAAATTGTATGATGACACATTTTCTGAAGCCTACAAGATTTTGTATCTCAAATGGAATGCAGAATGCATAGCTAGTTACAAGAAAAAAGATGAAATTAAAGTTCTGCTTCAAGACAAAGCTTGTCTCACGACTACCATATGTGAATTAAAGGAGGACATTGATCATCTTAATTCCAAACTTAAAGGTACGATTCAATATTTTTGCATGTTGAATTATGAAACTAAAATCCTTGATGAAATTCTAGAGGTGGGAAAAATATCTAGAGACATTAAAGAAGTTGGATATACTTATGAGTCATGAAACTAAAAAAAAACATGTTTGTCCCTCCTGTCAAGAAAATTATGTTCATAATGTTAGACTAAAGTTTCAAAATCTTGTCAAATATTGTAACAAACACTAAAATGCTTATTCCAGAGTCTCTTGGGTATGCCAGTATTGTGGCTGCAAGGGTCACATACGACCTTATTGTTACAAATTATATTGTAGACCATTATATCACTCTCAATCCCATCATACATACAAGGAAACACATAAGTTAGAACGATTTAGTTGGAACCACCATCTTTCACATATTACATCGGTTGTCACAACAATTTTGGACAACCTCTCCTAGGTTACGACAGTTTTGGACAACCGTCCATAGGCTACAATGATTTGGGACAACCGCCCCTAGGATAAGACGACTTTGAACCGCCTTCCTCAATGGTGCACAAATGCCACACCAAAAAAAGGATTTGCAATGGTTTTAAAACCTCCCTCCCCAACGGTGTACAAAACTCATCAAGGGACTGTTTTGATTAAAATAAAGACACAAACTTGTACCTAGGGTTAAAAATGCTCTAGATCTAATTTTAGTTTCTAAAAAGCATCCAAATAAAAGACAGCGACCAAACTAACAAGATCAATGAGAAGACTCTTGAGATTCCAATGAAACGTCTATAAACTAATGAAAATGGGTTCATCCGCATGAGGTAGGATTCCAACAGAATTCCAATACAAAAAACTAACCTTATACATGGGAGTTAATATAGGTTTTGGAGGTATCCTAAATATTAATGACTTGGGGAAACATGTCTTTATTTAGAAGAACTCAACTAGCTAGCCACTGCTCGCAAAGCCTTCAACAATAGTGTTTAGGGTATGGATGATTTTTTCAACAATATGGATTTTATCAATGGCTTTCTGGTTAGTTTGAATGTTCTCCTAACTTATAGTGGTAATGTGAAGTGATTATTGTGATGGTTGGATGGATTGAGCTTCCCAATTATTTGCTCCTTTTGGTCTCAAACCCTTTTTCAACATTTATTTCGTCTCCCTCCATTCACGTGATATTTCGCCCTTGCTGAATTTCTTCCATCGAGTCCGCAGTCGTCTGGCCGATAGATTTATTAAACTGTCCAACCTTGAGTCTGTTTTAGAAATATCCTACAAACATTTATCGATTGGGATTTATAACCTTTATGGCATCCATATTAAACCTCAACAAATATTCTGACAAGTACTCAACATTCCCATGTCACGTGTTGAATAAGTTTATGGTAGACACCTTGTGGTATTTGCTTGCAGAAAATTAGTGAATTAATTTTCTTAGAATATGTTGATAAATGGTGATGGAGATCCAGAGAATGTTTGTATATAATAAGTATATAGTCATCTCTTTCAATTTTCCAAAAAGAAGTTTATGTTTGAGTGAATTTGTTGCACCAATTATAGCCATCTGAGTATTGATGGTGATAATTGTTGCACCAATTATGCTAATTTATTTTATCTCTTCACATAATTGTTGGAACATACACAAAAATTAAATTGGTGAATCAATGGTGAAAGTCGTTTATTGGAGAAGATGAAGTTTAGAGAGAATTTGGAGATTGAGAGAGAGAGAGAGAAAGAGAGAGAGATTGAGGAGAAATATAAAATTGGCATTAATTTCATAACAAATTACATGATGGTTTATATAGGATACAATTAAAACATCCTTGGAACCAAACAGGTCTAACAAAACAGCAAAAACTCAAAATATCGCGCCAGAAACCAGTTTCCTAAAACAGGCAAACCGGTTTCACCAACAGAAAAACACACAGGAAGTCAAAAACACATGATAGAAACCAGTTTCTCCTTCGAAACACAAAATCTTTGTAGCTTATAGAAGTGCTTTTCAAATAATTTGTTTTGTACAAAAATGAACTTAGAAACTTCTAAAATGCATTTGTGATATGGTGGCAGAACCGACTGTTTATACTGGTTTTGCGTTTGTATTCACAAATGTTGTGGTAGGCAAGAGTCGCCACCGAATTTTCTTTTATCCAACAAAGAAAAGGGTGAAAAGAACAGAAAAAGACCTTTCGAGATTATTCTGAGTAAGGGGGGTAGATTATGGAAAGAGAAGGTGTTAGCACATTTTCCATCCGTAGTTTTCTACGGGCTCTTAGATGCTTAGCTCATTTGAAAAATACTTTGTGCTTTTTGTGTGTTTTTTAAAAGTATTTTGAAATTTCCTTAGTGCGGCGATTCACTTTATAATAACTCTTGTATCAGTCCTTAAGAGTGTTAATAAAGCGTTTTTTTAAAGTGTTTTTAAAATAACTTGTGTAAGTGCAAAAGTTTGTTTTTGAGCAAGCATCTAAGAACTATCTACTTATGCTTGAAAGGTTTGTCCTTTTCCTCCTATCCTTTAGACAACGCTATCCTACTATTAGTGAGTAGGTAGTCCTATCGTTGGATGTTTGAGGGACATTCGAAGGGACGTACAGTCATAAAGGCAACATATAGAGACGCTTTAGCAATTTTGTTTAAGGGACTAGATCATTTACCGAAAGGCAACATTGTAGGGTCATCGACGGACTATGATCTTATGATTTAAGGGTATTTGCTAAAGCGTCCCTATTTTCGAGGGACATGACTGTTTTATTTTCTGAAAGGCAACCAAAGTGGGCGTACTTTAGAGGTGTATATGTGCAAGTGTGTTATGTTCAGTTATTTTAGTCTTGTGTTAAGTTTGCTAACGTTTGATTATTAATCTTGTCATACAATCCTATTATCATGCATCTAGATAGTTAAATATTGCAGGAATTTAAAGTGCGAGAATTAAAGTTACGCTATTACAAAGCTTCGGGGAGGGGGACATGTACATGTCCAAGAACTTAGGAGGAAAAAAATAAGGAAAGAAGTAAAGGTCCTACTAATTCTATTACATTTCATCAGCAAATACATTAGTGTAAAAAAGTGCGAAAATAAACAACGCGTACGAAATGGAAAGAGTCGTCTAAAACCCTAAAAAACTTCTAAGTAAAATAAGAAAATCTTTTTGGTTTTATTTTTTTTATTTTAATAAAATAATTAAACTATCCTAAATCTAAATTTAATTAAAAAAGATAATTATTAAATGATATTAAGCCTAATTCTAATATTTTTGTATTTTTATTAAGAAAATATTGAATGAAATAAATCTAATTCTAATTGATTTTAAATTGATAAAGTAAAGTCAAAATAATTAACTTAATTAATTTACAAAATTAAAATTAGTTAGAAAATTCCTAAGTCTATTATTATTATTTTTCTGATTTTTATATTATTATGAAAAAATGATTAAATGAAATAAAATGATAAAACAAATAAAATAGAGAAAAAAACAAATTGGGCCTGACACAAAAGAAGCAGGGGGTGAAATATTGTAAAACGCATTTGTTGTATCCAAAAATTTGCCCTCTCACTTATCAAGAATTTGCTCACAAGATCTCCTTTGACTCAAGACTGCACTAAGGTTGATCAGCTCAAGACATCTCATTAAGCACTGATTACCAAAATTAGGGTTTGAGTTTGCACAAGGATTTTTGAACTTCCAATTCCCCATATGACTTTCATGGATCATTATGGACCCCCAAGATTACTTATGTCAAGTTTCAAGCCTTGGATCACACTTTTGATCAGTCAATTAAGAAGTTGACCTAAAAATCAGTTATATTGGGGAAAAAGTCAACTATGGCCAATACACAATCAAACTTCATAATTTTTTGTCCATATCAACATTTTAAACTCATGTGTATCATTTGATCAAGTTTGGACCATAACTCCTCAAGAAATTTGATCAAATCTCCAAAAGGGCAAAATGATCAAAATTAGGGTTTTGATTGGGAAAGAGCAATTTCTGATTTTTGACCTAGAAAATGGTCAATTGGATTAAGGTATGATCTAAAGAGTCCAATTTCATCATTTTTACCTAATGACATGGTTCAAAACATTGCAAGTCCATTGGATTAGATGAATTTTTCAGTCAACTGATCAAAAGTCAATTGTATACTAAAAAGTCAAACTTTGAATTTTTGGTCAAATTCAAGTACCAAAGATCACAATTCATCAAAACATGTCAAAATCTGAAACTTGTTCATCAAGAAATCAAGAATTCAAGATTTCATCTTGAAATGTTAAAATTTCTTAACTTAGAAATTTTTCTAAGTATGGAAAATTTCTTATTTTTTCATAACTTTGAGCCAAATTTTCACCATGATGCAAGATGATTCAAGAGAAACTTCCAAAATTAAAGTTGTAGATATCCATGAAATATACAAATTTTCTTCACACAACTTCTTCCAAAAATGCTTGTATTTCAAGTTACAATTTTATGAACATAGGGTCATGAAACAAAACACTTAGTGAAATTTTGCCCTAATTTGGACAGGATTTTTGCCTAACTTCATGACACTTTTTCACATAGTTCCAAGGGGAATATTAAAAATAAATTCAAAGAGGGTTGTAGAGCATGTTACAATTTTCCAAAATGTCCAAGAACTCCTTGAGATCATTCTTGAGTAGGGAGAATCAAAGAGATGAAGTTAGGGTTTTGTCACTTAATTTACAAGCTATTTTATGATGAACAAAAAGTCAATTTCAAACCTATGCTGCACAATCTTGTTTTGAAGTCCTCTAAACCTAAAGATCTATCCATAATCAGAAGATTACACTTGCTTTTGAGCTATTATCCAAGTGTTCCAAGCATTGTCCAAGCCAATTTTCCATTTTAGGAAGAAAGTTACCAATCCATTCTTGAAAAGTTGCTTTAATTACAAAGTCAACTTGTCTTGAGCTTCTAACTTGTTATTTCTACACACACAACCCCTATAAACCAAAGTCAATGTGTCTAAGGTCTCAAGAAGATCAGAACATGCTTGTATAATACTTGAGATTTGTCACTTCACTTTTCTTAAAAAGCAAGTTATAGAGCCTTAACCATATAACTTAGAAACCTTGAGTGATTTTGTGCTCTAATCTTTTCCATACATATTAGGAAGTCAATTGCAACACAACACACGTTTGGACAAGCCCTAAAACACTCCCAAGTTCCTTACTACACAGAATTTCCCAAACTTGATAGTTTTGAGCAAAAACTCACCATCTTCATTTCGACTCGTGCCTTTTGAAAACTAATCATCCAAACACCTTCCATACATCATATCAAAGTGATCTAGGCCCTCATTTCCTAACTGTAACTCCTCCATCGCCATCCACCATTTTCAAAACTAAAGCTTGCAACTTGACTTGAGTTGGGAGTTCCAGTCATCCTCAAAGCAAAGTAGGAGTTGGAATATATTCAACGAGGTCCAGGCAAGCTACATAAATTATCAGGCCATCACAAAGGTTGCTCAAACTCCATACACGACTCCAGCTGCAAGAGGTAAGTTTTCAAACTTCTATCTCTTCATACAAGAATCATTTGAGTTTGGTTTGTGAAGATAAAATGTAGATACCATTGCCACGAAGCTGTATATATCCATAGTTTACATTTATATGGCCTGAGCTTAGAGAATTTTAGGGTTGAAGTTTTCTGAAATTTTTAGGTTTTGAATTAGGGCTAGAAAAATTCTCATTCATCTATGATTGTTAACTTAAGTTGTTTATATGGTTGGATTCATGGGAAAGAATGTCACGACTTTCATGTTTGAACTTTTCATTTTTGTTGAGAGATGAAGAAGATGCAGGTCCTTTGGCTGGAGGTTGAAGATGAAGTGTAATCAGGGGCGTTTTGTGTTATGTAATTATTGTTTCAGTTATATTAACGGATGTACATCCACCTCAGTGGTAAGGCAGCGCGCCTTATTGGTAGAGGTCATGGGTTCGAACCTCAGCGCTGCCTTTTTGCTTTTGTTTTACATTTTTGGTCATTTTTCCTTTCTTTTTTGCTTCAGCAAATAGGCGCTAGGCCTTTTGGGCTTAGCTTTTGTTTTTTTTTTGTTTTTTTTTTGCTTACTAACCCCCTGCAGGCTTTTGACATCCCTGGCCCATTTATTTTTCCATTTTATTTATATTTTATTTTCTTAAATATATTTTTTTAAATACTAAAAAATCATAAAATACAAAAAATAGTAGATTTATATTTTAACTTAGTTTATTTATTTTTCTCACAAAAATATATTTTACCATACTTTATTTATTTTACTAATTATTCTTGTAAATTTAATTAAAACTAGGATATTATTTATTTTCTTTTACACCAATTAAAATATATTATTTTAATACCAAAAAGACTAAAAATATTTTATAATGCTATAAATATTTTTAAGATAAAAAATGCCAAAAAAAAATACTTTTCTTAAACTTATTTTCTTTTGATTAATTAATCAAATTAGGATTTTCATCTAAAATCTTTTCTCAATAATTTCAAACTTAATAAATTATTTTCTTTATTTTATTAGGTTAAGGTAAAATTCCTTTTTCATAAAACATCAAATAAAATATCCATTTTCTTCACATTTATCTTCTTGCATATTTAATTCATCTTGTACATTATTTATTTCAATTCTTGTATAAATTCAATTTGGTTTTAATAGACTAATTAGGGTTTAATTTCTTGCCATCCCCATTTGTAATTTGTACACCCCCTTCCACAAATATTGTAATAGCGTAGTAACTTTAAATTTCGCAATTTATCACTTTTATATAACATGCTAGTAATTAGGGTTTGTATGGAAAGACTAAAACCAATACTTAGAAAATCCTAATTCAAGACAAAAACAAACATGAAAACAATACATTTGCACACAAACACCCCTACGGTTATTCCACTTGGTTGCCTTATACAAAATGGCCATATGAAACATTCTCAGAGCGAAGAGTAACTCTCTTTGATATGTAGAAAGAGATGCATGAGTAGATGACAAAGTTTCTCAAACACAAGCTAGAGACTTGTCCTTCCTCGATACATCCTTCACCAAAAGAGTCACTTGGTCGGCAAGAGAACCAGTGAGATTACAGGGTCGTAAAATGTCCCTATCCCAGTAAGAGAGGAGGAAGTTGTCTCTACTTTTTAAATTTACATATCCCATTGAAGAATTAAATTGCAAAAAATTTCTTCCCAGTTGATGTTTCTCCTTGCGTTTTTGGTCAGACCAAAGAGCATCCCAGCAACCAGTTCCACCAAGGGCCAAAATAGTAGAGGCACGCCGAGTATACCGCGCTAGAATTTTCAGTTCTTCCTTCAAGGCACGCCCAAAAAGATTATTTAAGTATGAATAGTTTTCCTCTAAGGGATGAAGTCGGTGTTCACTAAAGGAGTGAAAAATGGCAACAAAAATCAAAACCGGTTTGGAAGAGAAATCGATTGGAGGAAGAGTTTAGCATTGGATTCATTCTTATATTGGATAGAGTTTATTGTTTGCATTGGTAAAAGTTTACGCCTTTACGTTTTCCACTACAATGCTAATTATGCAGATGAAGTGGAAAAACGTAAAGATCAATATCTTCCCAATACTTACAACGGGAATCGTGTAACTGTAGGGTTTAAATAAATGATAAGTAATAATTGGTATATTATAATGACATTTAGAGACATAAAAATATTTGTAAAACTGGTTTAGTTAGGATAATCAAGTAATTTTGTTAGTAATCTACTTTATTAACTTAAAAGTAGATAACAAGAAATACCATAAAATTAAAGAAAATAAAAACATACATGTGAAACATTCTTATTTTTAAATATATTCATTTTTTCTCTTAAATATGGGATTCATAAAAGAAAATTAAAATTAATATATATTTTTATTTTCTTTAAATGATATTTTTTCTTTTGTTTGTTTTCAATCCTTGGATTAATCTAATGGTTCACAATTGCACATGAGAGAAGGGATGAGAAAAAAATTGAAGAGGATCCAATTCTCTTATTCTCATAATATATATTTTCTTTCATTTTTTTTCTTCTTTTGTTCTCGTATTTTATTTGAAGTTCAGAATTTCACTTATTTAAACTTATGATTTCTCTTATTGAAATGCATAGTTTTGTAATTGCAAGAAGGAATTAGAATTTCTAGAGGGCGTGAACACGTTGGTTACATGCAATAAGAAAGAAGAATAGAGGTTACGATTTGTAGGGGGAATAAAAAAATAGAGAAAGTGGAATTAATTGAAACACATGATATTTATTTTGATTTCATTTTTTCATTGGTGGTAACTGGTAAGTGAATAGAGGATGCAAACTGACTTTTGATTGGTTTTTTTGGTGAAAGAGAGAAAGATGTGGGTGGGGTGGCGAGTGCTTATTGGTTGCTCCATTCCAAAATGCAAACATTTATTGGTGATAAAAAAGACTCAATTGGACTTGATGTTTAATTTTTTTTTAATTTAAATAAAAAGTCTCTAAATAAAAATAACCATAGCTAAAATGTTATTTTATCTTAATTAATATAAAGAGATACAAAAAGGAATCGAAAAGAGCCGAATCGATTGAAATGAGTCTATTGGATTAAAATGACTTACGCGTAACGTAGTTTTGGTAAAGATTAAAACTCAAAACATTTCTCCTGCTAGTTTCACGTGTGATGGAAAATCGCTTTTACCGGTATGTCTGTAAAACTGGAATTTTATTTTAGTTGACCTTTGTTTGACTTCACACAATGATGAGGCGATAAAAATGAATAAAAATGCATGGAATGCAATTAGGTCATTTTTTATTTTTAAATGAAGTGAAAGTTGACCTAATGTTGACTTTTAACCGAGCTAATGCATGAATGACTAACCAATGATGCAAATGCGATTGTGGAATTACCTCGGGGGGGAATTAGGGTATGACACTTAATCAATTACAACCTTCCTTAATCTATTAATAAATATTACACTTTGATTTAATAAATTAAAAGAAATACTTAATTGATCAACCAATGTATTTTTCCTTCCTAATTGATCAAACAAGCTTCTTAATCGTTTAAACACTAGCTAGAATTGGTTTTAAGAAGTTTTATTAAAATAAAAAAGAGAAGTTTAAAATACATTTTGTCAGTATGATCATTGCCTTTGTACTTCAAGACATGATCTTACTTCTTTTACAATTAACTGATGAAAAGTCGGATAAGACGATAAGCACGGGATTAGGTCGACTTTCTCTTGCATGATTGAACATTATCTAGCACTTAATTTAAATTTTGTCTAGAATTTTTAATTGAAACTTGAGATACTTTATATTGTACTTGCTTCTTTGATGATGAAACTTTATATATACTCTTTCTTATTCAATTTTTATCATCAAAATCATTGAAGGACATTACCTTCACTACACATAGAACCACATTCTCCCTCCTTTTAATGATGACAATACATTTCTCAACGAGGTGGTAAAACAGAAAGAGATAGATAATAAAGAATGAAGTAGTTAACTCCCCTATGAGATGAAGAGAGTATAATTCTCCCCTTTTGTATCTCATACTAGAAAAAGAAAATTTATTATCATATATGAATGAAAATGTTTGATTATATAATGATAAACACATAAATACAAAGCACAAAAAACATGAAAATAAATCTAATCAAGACAGCTATTAACTATTTACATATCATCACCACCACCATCATCATCAACAATATTTAACAGTCCAAGGGGTACATTTGCTCTCGAGTTAGTTGTATGATTTGTAAGGAAGGCTACATGAATGCTCGTCCAACAAAGAGTTTTGGAAATTTTCAAAGTATCTTATTGTTTCCAAGTGACTTATTTTTTTTACCAAACAAAAAGTAAACTTTAGCGAACTTTCCCCCTTGGTTATTTTTGGAGTCGAACTAAAATTTAGTTCTTTTACAACTCTCGAAATATTTTGATATGAGAGGAAATTTTAGAATCTATTTCTTTCTTAATAAAATTCCTTCCAAATAATTATTCAAACATGAACTTATTTCTCCTTGAGAAATCTTTAGACATATGCTTTGAAAAACTTCTTTTGATTTTACAATTAGCCATTGATGTTGTAAAGCATTATTGTAAAACCATATTAGGTTTTAATTTTTGGTCCCTAATTCTTTTTGGATCATTTAGTGTTAGTGAATTTAAGGTGGTTCAGTTCATTAGAATTGATTTTACCACTTTAAATCATGCATTTTGTGAAACAATAAGGTATAACGTGACTAGCTCTACCATAAATATCTGCATTTATAAACATTGTGTTACTTTTTATTTTGAGCTAGGCATATATTCATAAAGTACTTAGCATTAATATCTGGTTGATAACTTATACCTTCTTTTTATTATAGAAAGCTCTTTGACTAGATAGAATGATATCAGGATTATCATTTTCCTCTTGTGACCTTACTTAACATTTCATTTAGATCTTCAATTTCAGTTCTTAAAGAATCATTGATTTTACAAATATTAGTTTTCAAAACTTGTTCACTAATCAGATTCATTTCTTCTATAATTCTTTTATTTTCATCTTCAAGGGATTTCACATGATTTTGTGTATATAACAATACTATTTTCTAGCTCATTATTTTCTTGTAAACTTTAATATTTAAATCATACATTTTTTAATAAGAAATAGGGGTTACCACATCATCATCTTCACAATTAGTTTTAAAACAAAGATTTACTTCTTCATCTGATTCTTCTTTTGATTCTTCACGTGATTCTTCACATGCATGTGAATTTTCCTATTTGATTATATTCCCATTTTCAAGTAATGAATTAACTCTTTGAGTTTCTTGATAATTAAAAACTTATTTGACTTATCCTATAGATTGTCAACAACATTTATATCTCAAAATTGTAGCGCTGAGATAGGTTTCTAACAGCAATTCTTAAATCTTAGATACTCGTTAGAATTATAATTTTTGAAATTGTTGTCAAAAATATCAATACCTGAAACCAACTTTGAAGGTTTTATTTATTTTCATTTAGTGTCTCAAATTCTTGATCTAATGTGTTTATCCTTTCTCTTTTGATCTCAGTAGAACCTCCATAGATTATTTCAAGGGCGTTTCACACATCTTTTCCAATGCTAGACTTAGAAACATAATTATACTATCCAGCGCTTAACACACTTACCATCAAATATTTTGCTTTAAAAAAAAAATTTATTTTTTTTATTTTCTTCAATGGTCCATAAATTACTCGATTTTTTCACTACTTTTTAATTAATGAAATGAGTAGGAGTAAATGAACCATCTAGAACAAAATCTGACAAATAAAAATCAATAGCATCTAAAAAAATTCGTTCCTGCTTTACATATGATAAACCATTCACCATTAAATGATGGGGATTTGTTTACAGAAAGACTCTTATTAAAAAAAATGTCGAAAGTCCCCATCCTACCTTTTGAGACAATTATTCTCATAACAAGAGTTAGACTCTGATGCCATTTGATTTTAAAAAAAACGTGTTATAAGAGTGAAATAAATAGAGATAAAGTAATGAAACAACAATAATGAAAAGAGACATGGAAATAAGTAGCGAAATAAAACAAAATAACAAAAATAAAAGAGATATGGATAGAAAGATCACACTAGAGATTATACTAGTTTGGCCTAAACTATGTTGTCTACCTCAGCCCCCAAGAGTTTCCTTTTGAGATTTCCAATTAAACAAACTTTAGCTTTTATAGAGGTTTATCCTAATAATCTTTCACAAGCAACTTGAGCTTTGCATAGAATCAACCCAATAACCTTTTACAAACAACCTTGAGCTATTACATAAGATTAGCCCAAACAACCTTAAACAAAACACCTAGAGCTTTACACATGTTCAAATCAACAATTATAATCAAGATAAGATGTAAGGTGCGGGATCAAGAAAGCTTTCACAACTTCATAACTTCACGACTTCAAATTCTTTTGCTTGATTAAAATTTTTCTAGCACTCTACATAAAATGTGTCTAGTCCTTTCAACAGGAACTTAAGACACTTTATCTCTTGCTTTCTTTTTTTTATTAACGAGACTTTAAATATATTCATTCTTATTCAATTATCATTATCAAAACCATTAGAAGTCATTATCTACACATTACACATAACCAAAAATTCTTCTGCATCCCATTTGTTTAAAAAAACTATTTTAGTCACATACTTTGTTTGTTTATGTCTGACAGGAGCCGCATTGGTCAAATTCTTGCAACACACTATTAAATTACCATCATATAAATTAGTGATTTAACTCATTTATCTTTTCTAATGACTTTAAATATTTACAAAATAACACTAAGGTTTTGAATATTCTAAAAAAATTAAATCTCAAATCATAGATGAATATTTTGATAAAATTTATCGATTATTATAAAGTGCTTCATATGAATAAAATTACCGTAATTTTTTCGAAAAGAATTTTGTTGTGATACAAGTGTGATCTGAAAGTTCCACATTAATTAGAAAAATGTATATTGAGAACTTTATATATATATATATACCTAATTCCTTAAGGTTTTTGGTGAACATGTGGTGTCTTTATCACTTGTGTGGTTTCTCTTGACCCAAAAATATTGCTCCTCTAGTGACCTATTAATGGCACCAGACTCGGTGGTTCAAGTATGGTATCGACTCTTTGTATCAAAATTATTCTTGACAAGGTGCTGGTAAGGTAGCATGTCTTGTTGAAGTGCCCATGATATGGTAAGGGTGTCAATGACGCTACAAGTGTATGTTGATAAAAAGAGCTTTTACTTTAGGGGGAGCATTGTGGATGGACTCACACTTGATGGAGAGATTTTTGTGATACAAATATGAGTTGAAATTCCCATATTTCTCGGGAAAGTGGAGGTTGAGCGTATTATAAGTGAGAGGATCCATATACCTAGTGCCTTAAGGTTTTTGATGAGTATGTGGTATCTCTATTACTTGTGTAGTTGCTCTTGATCCAATGTGATTACTTTAAAAATGGAGATGAGTTAAAGTACACCAACCAACCCCATCCAACGCTTTAAACTTAGTGTAGAATCACTCCCTGCCCCACTAAAATGTATTTTATTTTATAATACAGATTTTTATGTATGTTTTTAACATGAAAAACTAATATCATTTTAGGTGCGTGATTTGAAAGTCCTCTTATATGCAAACTCCTATATGAAAAAAGAGAGTATTATATTTTACCATAATAAATTTCCCTATTTCTTAAGTATATTCGATTTTAAAATAACTAAATGTTATTTAATGTAAAATTAAAATAAAGGCAAATTTTACCCATTATTTTACCTGGATATGTTAAGCGGGATATGTGTTGTTGGGTGAGAATATGGATACAAAAGGTCTAGAAGGAGGGTTGAATATACTTATCCCCAAAACTAAAATTTCAAAAATATTTTATGTCCCATAAAAAGAAATCAGATATTTTAAAATATGTGGAAGCAAAACACAACACGAAGAGAGCTTGAAAGCATCTCAATGAATTAATTCAATAAGAATATTACAAGATATCACTAAAGGCATTATTCTTTCTAATGCAAATGAGTTACAAGATAACCAAAGCCACTTTAAACAAAGCGATTTAAAAACTTTACATAGAAATTTATTCAAAACATAATTGGATTTATGATGATCCAATAGATTTGATGCATCACAGACTTAAGCTTACACATTAAGTCACTATAGGTGTTTCAATTTAATGAGAAATAGCAATTATTGCAGTTGAATAATATGATCTTTTAATTGGACCTGAGGGCTTATTGTTATAGTTGTATATGAAACCTGAAGATTGTACACATATTTCAAATATGAAGACATTCTCTTTTATTGCCTCAAACGAGTATAATAGTGATTTATTGCCTATGATATTAATGCAAGATGCTAACTCAACATTTACTCCCAAGTATAATAGTGATTTATTGTCTATGATATTAATGCAAGATGCTAACTCAACATTTACTCCTATGAAAGCCACTATGATATAGAAGTCTAGCCTTGAGTACTATTGAGATACTTTGGCTACAAACTCTTTTTCATGAACTCAAAAATTTCAGTTGCTCCTCCTGTTATTTTCTGTGACAATGAAAGTACAGTAATTATGGCTTACAATCTTGTTCTTCATGGCATGACTAAGCACATGAAAATATATATTGTTTTTTCGAGAAAAGATTAGTCAAATAATTGTAAATTCTGCATATTCTTAGTACTAACCAAAAAGAAAATATTAGATTTATTGTTTGATCTTCATGACATATTCTTAGTACCGACTAAAAGGAAAATATTATAATAATATGAAATATTTTGATACTTTAAATAGAGTACAAATACTAATTCGTTAAGTAGATTGTCAAATATGATTATTAAAAAATAAATACAAATGTATGTTATTTACAACTACAACAATAAGAAGCCTGATTGTTAAATTTATAACTTGTAAGAAATTCCTTATAATAATAATAGAATAATGCACGGACAATAAATTTCTGATAAGACATACAATATCTGTAGGATACGCAGCAATATGCCACTTTGGGCAACAACTCAAGAACAGGAACATCCACCTCTTTTTGTAAGTTGCATAGCCAATGAATTCAAATTTCTATACATATCAGATGCACCATGTAGCCTATAACATACAACATTGCAATTTCCAAGACAAAAAGTTTTAAATGAGCATAAGCAACAATGACGTGATAATGAGCTGAAACAACATTGTACACATACAAATACCATAATATAACTAGTTTTGTAATATTGAAAATATAGCATCATTTTACATCATAAAAGTTAAAAACAAATATACCATAATTACTTAGAGAAAATAATTTATTTATATATTAATTACTTAGAGAAAATAATGACATTCACATAAATTAATTTTAAAACCAAATATGTATCACATTTTATTCATATTCTGAGATCCAATATTTAACATTATCTACCCAACCGTTTCCATTAATATCATCAGCATGTAATGTCTGATTTGACTCCCAAGCTATATGTGGAGCACATCTCAAAGGCAAAACTCCTAAGCATATGATTTTTCTTGCAAATGCATCAGACATATGCATTTGTCATCTGATGGTAAAAAAGAAAAATAATGATACAATGAATATGAATTAAATCCAAAAATAATAGAAAAAGAACATGTTTAAGAAATATTCTAACAACTAAGATGACCAATCTTCTAAACTCCATCAACTCAAGTGACTGTCATTGTTTCATCCATCAGGCTCAAGTGGTCCTCTTTATGCTTGTATCTTATTTACAGCTTACCATGTTCTGTTTATCATTTCAAGACAAACTAAACTATAAAAAAATTTCTTATGTATTCATGCATAATGAATTTCATTGAAAAAAATATTGAGGAACGATATAGTCTATTATTGTACTCTAAAATTTGCCCTCTTATTTCTCAAAGGATCAACCTGGACTCTCAGGTTTGCTTTCATCCAATTTCAAGTCTTGAATTACAAATTTTCCAAGAAAGTCATTCACAAGGGCTAAATGGTCATTTGCACACTAAAAAGTCAAACTTTGACTTTTGTATCAAAAAATCAAGTTCCAAGAATCATATTTCATCAAGGCATGAAATTGGTTCATCAAAAATCAGAAGTTAGAAATTACTTTGAAAAAATCAAATTTCTAAATTTTTAGAAAATTTTCTAAGTGTCAAAAGAATATGGTACTTCAGAACTTCTGAGTCAGCCTCTACGCAAGTGCAGTCAGAAGTTGCAAACACGGTTCAAAACATGACGCTTCAATCAGAACATATGGAAGCAATGTTCTCCGGTCAGAACATGCCCCTTCAGTATTTGGAGGTTACGTTTCTGATCTTTTGCGATCAGAACATCACCAAATCCCAAGACCTCGTTTAAACAACCTGCTGCACTGTTACAGTACAGTACTCTAACCATCAGTTAATCCAGTCCACGCCTGCATTCTTCCAAATCCTGTATTTGCACCAAATACAAAAATCTATGATCAAAAAGCAATGGAACAGTGTGCCAAAAAGTTTAAATCCCATTTGTTTTCCCCCCAAAACCACAACAAATTCACCTATAAATAAGTTGCTCCATCACACTTTCAAGGAGCTGTCTTTTGGAGAGAGAATTATCAAAAGAGAGAAAAGAAAAACTGTGAAATCTTCATAAAAAAATCCAGAATTCCCAAACAGAAAACAAAAACCTTTGTTCTTTCCTTTGAGTCAAAGAACTTGGCATTTTCTCTTCCATTACTTTTGCTGACTCCAGAACATCTGAAGACAGCAGTTCAAGCCCCTAAGCACACGCTCTAGACTCAAGGTAAGTCTTTCTGACTTCACATCTTTCATTCAGAACATCATTAAACATGTAAATATAATCATATTAATGTTGTCCATATCGCTGCATGAGTAAAAAACTGTGGATCAGAACTTTTTGACTAAGGCTAGGCTCAGGATTAGGATTAGGATTAGAACTTCTATAAACTGTTGTGTCTTTATCCTTCTGATTTGTTGTTTGACTAAGAACTGAATAAATTACTGATGTGCTGATTAGTTTGAGAAAAGATTTGAAACGTGACGTAGAACTTCTGATTTTCATATGCTGATAATACACTGAACTTCTGATATTCACTCACTGTTAATGCGCACTGAACTTCTGATGTTCACTCACTGTTTTAACACTTAGAACTTCTGATTTTCATACGCTGATGACACGCTGAACTTCTGATTGTTTGTTCACTGTCTTAGCACCATACAGAACTTCTGAGTTCTTCCTACTGTTTTGACGCACACAGAGCTTCTAAGGTTTTCTCACTGTTCTCACATTCAGAACTTTAACACGCACCATCCAGAACTTCTGTATTTCCCCTCTAACGTTTCTTGAAAGACCTCAGAGTTTACCAATCCAGAACTTCTGATACCCACTGAAGTTTCCTTTGAGTCACAGCGCGTCTGGCTTCAGAACTTCTGATCCTTGTCGTTTTGCTTGCAGCAGCACGCTGTTTCTATCTTTCATTTATTTTCTTTTTTATGATTTTTAGTAATAACCCATTTTTTTATTAATATAAAAAAGACATAAAAATATTTTCTTTTATTAATTTATTTATTTCTTTTTTCATTAAGATAAAAAACCATTTTCTAAACAAGTCATTTTTCTTTCTTTATATTGTACATTTCAATATGGTTGTAATAGTAACTTAGAATTTAATTTTATTTGCAATCCCCGTTCGTAAATATGTACCCCCGTCCCTAAAATATTGTAATGGCGTAGGACTTTACATTTCCGTAATTTATCGCTTTCAAATGTAAATGCTAGTAATTAAGGTGTGTATGGCAAGACATGAAAACAACAAATAGACAACCTAAAAAGCAAGACTAAATGCATGCAATCAAACACACTTTGCACACACGCACCCTTAGGATAATCTCACTTTGTTGCCTATCGGAAAAATAGTCATGTCCCTCGAGCATGGGCGTTTTAGCAAAAGACCCTCGATAAAAGATCGTAGTCCCTCGATGAGCATCGATGTTGCCTTCGATAAACGATCTAGTCCCTAAAATGACATTGCTAAAACGTTCCATGGGTTGCTTTCTATGACTATACAAATATCCCACACTCGTCCCTCAAACATCCAACGATGGGGCTTCTCACCAAATCAAATGGTAAGATAGCAACATCTAAAGGAGGAGGAAAAGAACATCTAAGACCTTTTGAGTAGGTAGATTTTCTCCTAGTTGCTCGCTTGCTCACAACAAAAATATTTTTATACACCCACACTTTCATTTGAAATATTCTTAAAGGAAAAACACTTTGTACGCGTTCTTATAGAAACGAGAGCCATTACAAAGAAAATCCTTTTCAAAATCATTTTCAAAAAAACACATTCCACAAACATCCTTTTGAACTATTTTCAAAACAACACTTTATACGCATTCTTATAGAGACGAGAATCATTACAAAATCACATTTTCAAAATATTTTCAAAACCCACATCACAAAGCACATTTCAAAGAAAAAGCAAGTGATCTAGCAAGTAAGTAAGAGCCCATGGAAAACCATGGATGAAAATGGTGCTAATACCTTCCCTTTTCAAAATCTACCCCCCGAACTCAAGAAAACATCTCTAAAGGTGTTTCCTGTGCTTTTTCACCTTTCCTTATTGGATAAAAGAAAAGTCGGTGGCGTCTCTTGCTAAACCGTAACACTTGCGAATACAAACGCAAAACAAAAAGTCAGTTCTCCCAATGTATCACAGAACTGGCGACTCTGCTGGGGAATACCTGTTAAAAGTGGGGTTACCTTAGGGTTAGATCACATCCATTTTCTTTATTTGTTTGACTTGCTTGCTTTACATTTTTGGGTCATTGTTTGGGTTTTGTTTTGATCCTCCACCCGGATCTGGGACACCTTTTTAGGTAAGTAGAAATAGATTGTGGAAACTGTACGGCGTAGACCAATATGATTGAAACAATGGCTACGTTAGTGTGACGCATTTGTGGGTACCGGTATCCCTCATGGTGAATCGAGGAGAATACGGGGCTGCTGAGTGGCGTCATGAAGCACTAACTTACTTTAGAATCCTAATTGAACAAACTTGGCCATTAGGACGTATTGAGATAACGGTTCTGGTGTAGAGCTGAAAATTGGTTGATACTCGATACTACACTCATTGAGGCTGGACTTTTGGGATATCTCGGCCGCAAGAAAAGATTGATTATGCTGAGACAATGCCTAAGAGAAAGGTTGGTGATATTGAGATCCTTTAGAACCCGATTACTAGGACAGGTTGAACCAACTAAACTTCAAGAGGGTACTTACCTATAAAACCCCATGCAAGCCTGAAACATAGGGACTTGTCTGCTTTATGTGTATATATATATCTACTTGTACATAACATCATAAACATCATAAGAATCATACGCATGCTCACTAACCATTTCAAGGATTTAGAAATTTATCTTTGTTTTTGTTTTGTAGGTCATAAATTCCGTCCGAAGGAACACCATTTGAATCATCTTTGTAAAAGCACACCCTCAGCTTCAAGAGTTAGCCTCAAGAGTGCCCAGGGATTCTCATTTTACCAAGAAATATGGTCGACTCCTCAGTTTGGCTACATCCAGTTTCCAAGAAGAGATGATGTGTGTGCTGTTCCAATTCTTTGATCCCGTACATCATTGTTTCACTTTCCCGGATTATCAGTTGGTACCTACACTGGAAGAGTTCTCTATACTCTTAGGGGTGCCCGTGCTTGATCAGATACCGTTCATCGGTCTAGAAGGGATTCCAAAACCTGAAGTCATCGTCGAAGCTTTGCATATGAAGAGAGCCGACATCATAGCTAATTAGGAGACAAGAAGCGGGGTTAAAGGTTTCCTAGCCAAGTTTCTATTGGAAAAGGCTCGTTCATTCTGGGACGACATGGATTTCCAAGATTTTGAAGATATCCTGGCTCTTTTCATTTATGGTTTGATTCTATTCCCCAATTCGGACCAATTCATAGATGTTAACGCCGTCAAAGTCTTTCTCTCTCGCAATCCTGTACCTACCTTATTGGGCGACATCTTGCATTGCCTTCATACCCGCACCATCAAGAAAAGAGGTACTCTTTTATGTTGTATTCCCCTACTCTCTAAGTGGTTCACTTCACACCTACCTCAATCAATATTGAAGAACGAGCAAAGACTGACATGGTCTCAAAGGATGATGTCCCTCGCCCACTCTGATATCCATTGGTGTTCGAGATCCTTGGAAGATGTATCTATCATTGACCATTGTGGGGAATTCCCTAACGTCCCTTTGCTTGGTATTAGGGAAGGCATCACCTACAACCCCTGCTTAGCTCTTCGACAGTTTGGGTATGCCCGAAGAGACGGTCCTCATGAGATGCTCATTCAAGGTTTGGTGTTCGACTACGACAAAGAAGACCAAGGTTATTGCCAGAAGTTTACACGAGCTTGGAGAATGGTGAACAAGGTGGACAGTAGGACTTTGGGACACAAAAACTCTATCCCTCTCGAGCCTTACCTTAGGTGGATACAGGCTCACGCTCAAAGACTCGTGATGCCTTATCCTTCCATCCTCCCTGTTATCATAGAGCCTGTTGTTGAAAGAGACTTTCCATACACTTTCCTTCATCCTGACATGCCTACCTCTCTCGAAGACTTGCTGAAAGCTTGGATTCAGTTGAAGGAAGAGCGAGATACCTTTGAAACCCAATTTCACGCCAGTGAGAAGAAAGTTCTGGAACTCACCAAGAAACTTCATGAAGAACGGAATCTGAATGCCTACATTGCGCCAAAGAGGATGCATTCAACCTTTTTGTCTTAGGAGTTTTGTTGTAAGACCAAAGAGGCATAATGTACTTAAACTTGGATTTATTAATATGACGTGTGTTCCTCTTTTGGTCTGAACAAATTTAAATCTCTAAATTCCTTGAAATCATTGCATATGCATAAAATCCATGACATTGCATAAGCAGGTTCTGTTACAGGTTTCTCATCTCCTCCGCTGTTTATTTCGAGCAGATATGTCTTCTGAATAAAGCATCAAAGATCTTCAGGCACAAAATGCCCAATTTCAACAGATGTTCGTAACTCTGGCAAAAGGGAAAGAGGATCTGAAGGCCCTCATCCTGAAAGAGAAAGAGAAAAAGAAGAAGAAGAAGAAGAAGCGCGTCGGTGCCCTCAATATGGGCAGAAGATTCGGGGGGCCACTAAAGCAATCAGTTGATGTGACTTCCTCATCCAAAGAGGGGGAAAATCAGGAGGGGCAGACAAGGGAAGAGGACCCTAGTCCTGAGGTCTCTGACAATGATACCGACTATAATGATGAGCAGTATCCTCCCACTGAGGATAGGTACGAGCAGTTAGAGGATCGGTTAAGTGCTATGGAGATCCTGAGAATACGAGGGCTGGATTTTGAAGAACTAGGGTTGGTGTCCGGAGTAGCCATCCCATGAAAATTTAAGGCTCTAGTTTTTGCAAAGTACGATGGGGTGTCTTGCCCAAAGCTCCATCTCTGTTCCTATGTGAGGAAGATCCAGCCCCACACCGCTGATAGAAACTTGTGGGTTCATTTCTTTCAAGACAGTCTGTTAGGGACTTAGCTTGAATGGTTCTACCAATTGGAGGGAATCAATGTTCGAAACTGGGAGGATTTGGCTGCCGCTTTTACAAGCAGTATCAATACAATGCCGACCCGGCCCCTACTCATACTCAACTCCAGAGTATGTCCATGGGTGCAGGTGAAGGTTTTAAGGACTACACGCAGAAGTGGAGAGACTTGGCTGGGAGAGTTCAACCCTCATTATCTGACAGGGAGTTGGTTGACATATTTCTTGGGACGCTGTCTGGTCCATTCTTCAACCATTTGATCGGAAGCTCGTCAGTTAGTTTCACTGAGTTGATATTAACCGGAGAGAGGGTAGAAGCTGGGATTTGGAGCCGTAAAATACAAAAAGATACCTCGTCCAGTTCAGCAAAGAAACCTTTCACTGGTAAGAAGGAGGCTAGTGCCATTTATAGCCCGAGAGATCAGAGCAGAGCGGGATACCGTCCAACGGTAAGTGCTGTAATAATACCAAGGCCTGCGGCAGCCCCACAACACAATAATCAACAAAGGATAGAAAGACCACAAAGGAAGTTCACTCAGATTAACATGACATTGACAAAGGTTCTACCCCATCTGTTGAGATCTAACTTATCAACTTTAAGAGAGGCTCCCAAGAATCCTAATACCTCCTCTCCTCGTTACAATTTGAACGCTCGGTGTGCCTATCATTCTCATAGTCCTGGTCACAATACAAATGACTGTTGGGCTATAAAAAAAGAGTACAAGATCTAATTGAAGCCAAGGAGATTGAGTTCGACGCTCCGGAGAAGCCCAATGTCATAACTGCTCCCATGCCTAAGCACAACCATGGAGTTAACACCGTTGATACCGATCTGTTCGTGACCTCAATTGATGAAGTTTCTACTCCTCTTATGACTGTTAAAAAGAATTTGTTATTGGCTGGTTTATTTCCAGGTTGTGATAAAGATTGCCACATATGTTCATCCCTGCCTTCTGGTTTCTATTTGCTGAAAACTGGTGTCCAACGCCTGATGGACAACAGAGAAATTTTGTTCGAAAAGACTTTGATTCCAACTGTTCCGTGTGAAGATATTGCTATTATAACAATTTCCTCCAGTCCTTCCAAGGTTTCCTCGAGAAAACATGTTAGGATTACACCCACTACGAGAGTCGCTCCGTTGATAATCACATGTCCTGGTCCTGTCCCGTACACCTCGGACAAAGCTGTCCCTTGGCATTATGGCGCTGATGTTTACTATCATGGCGTTAAAAAAAACTTGAAGAAAGAAGAAGCTGATCATGATGTCGGTAACATTGTCGGGACCAGCAAGATTACTAGAAGTGGAAGGGTTTTCTCTCCTGAGATCTCCCCGAAGATTGTCACTAAGCCTATCGTTATTTCATCTTCTGCCCCGCTAGTACTTCAATTGTTACTCCAACTGTTACCCCTGCCGATAAGTCATATGGGATTCGAGGCAAAGAAGCTAAGGTGAGCCTATGGACGAAGGCACCTAGAAAAATTATTGTGGAAACCTCTAAGCAAGAGATAGAGGAAATTTTGAAAATAATTAAAAAGAGTGACTACAATGTGGTCGAGCAGCTGGGGCAGACCCCCTTAAGATATCCATGTTATCCCTGTTAATGTGCTCTGAGGCCCATGCGAAGGCTTTGATTGCATTCCTCAAAACTGCCCATGTGCCGCAAGAGACTTCAGTTGATCAATTTAAAGATTGTGTGGCTAGCCTGACTGCTGACAATGGGCTGGGTTTTTCAGATGCAAACTTGACACCGAAGGGAAGGAAGCACAATGATGCTCTGCATATCTCGATGGAATGAAGTGGAACTACCATGGCTCATGTGTTGGTGGATACTGGGTCTTCGTTGAATGTTCTTCCCAAGAAGGCGTTGGATCGTTTGGATTGCGGGGGTTTGACTTTAAAGCCTAGTAACATTGTGGTAAGGGATTTTGATGGATCGAAAAGAATGGTGCATGGGGAAGTGGACATCCTTGTCAAGATAGGCTCTCAGACTTTCAAGTCCACCTTCTATGTGATGGACATCAAGCCGTCGTATTCTTGTTTGCTAGGTCATCCTTGGATCCATGAGGCTGGGGAAATTACTTCCACACTCCACCAAATGCTGAAGTATCCGGTAAAAGGGAAGATTGTCACTGTACAGGGTGAAGAGGAGTATATGGTGAGCCATCTCAATTCCTTCCGCTACATAGAGATGGACGGGGAATTTATAGAAACTCCTTGTCAGAACTTCGAAGAGGTCCTGCGGATCTTGGCATCAACTGAAATTACTACTAGCAAAAAACCTCCTCTGGAGATGGCTTTTCTCAAGGACGCCAGGGTCGTGGTTGAAGAAGGTGGGTGTGCCAATTGGGGTCAACTTCCTGATTTCACTCACAAAACTGACAAATTTGGTTTGGGCTTTACTTCAGGGGCTCAAAGGGTTGTTCGACGCGCTCGTGCTGGAGGACCTCCCTTACGCATCAATAATCGTGAGGTCAACGCTATTGAAGACAGTGAGGAAGACCCTGACATCGACAGCTGGATCTACCCGACTATCAATGGTGGACCGAATAACTGGACGGCTAGAGATTTTATTCCAGTTTCTTTTGTTTTGCAGTAATTGTCTTACTTGTTTGTAATGAACAATTTAAACTTTTTTTGGCCTTGTGTCTTACCCGAGGCACGATGGTTCTATCTGTGAGGGTTATTATATGTCATCTCATATTTCATCAATGAAGCATTGGACGTTCTTTACATACAAATTTTGTGCTCTCTGTTTTTCTTTTCTGCCTTTACTTTATCAATACAACTATGCTCTTACACACACTCACGTATCATACTGCAGATCCATATCCACTCTGGATCCCATTGATAACAGCTCAGTTATTTCCAGTTATGACTTCGAAAATCTGATCAACCAAGCCGAGGACAAAGGTGAGGTCGATTGTGAGGTACCTGGAGAACTTGCTAGGCTACTACTACAGGAAGAGAGGGCCATACAACCTCATGAAGAGCCGGTTGAGATAGTGAATTTGGGTACTGAGGAAGACAGAAAAGAGGTTAAAATAGGTGCAAATCTGGAGCTTAGCGTCAAACAGAGGTTGATACAGATGTTGCACGACTATGTTGAGATTTTCACTTGGTCCTATGAAGACATGCCTGGTTTAGACACTGATATTATAGTACATCGCATGCCGACTAAAAAAGACTGTCCTCCGGTTAAACAGAAGGTCTGTCGTATGCGTCCGGAAATGTCAGAGAAAATAAAGGCAAAGGTCATGAAACAGTTCGATGCAGGATTCTTAGCTGTCACCTCGTATCCACAGTTGGTTGCTAACGTTGTTCCGGTACCTAAGAAGGACGGTAAGGTCCGGATGTGTGTGGATTATAGAGATCTGAACAGGGCAAGCCCCAAGGATGACTTCCCACTTCCTCACATCGATGTTCTGGTCGACAACACCGCGCAACATAAAATCTTCTCCTTCATGGATGGTTTCTCTGGATACAACCAAATCAATATGGCTCCTGAAGACATGGAGAAGAAAACCTTCGTTACACAGTGGGACACCTTCTGCTATAAGGTGATGCCTTTTGGGTTAAAGAATGATGGGGTAACTTATCAGCACGCTATGGTCGGTTTGTTCCATGACATGATTCACCATGAGATCAAAGTTTATGTTGATGATATAATAGCCAGGTCTCAGACGGAGGATGAGCACCTTGATCATCTCCAGAAATTGTTTGACAGATTGAAGACATACAAGCTGAGGTTGAATCCGAACAAGTGTACCTTCGGGGTAAGGTCTGGTAAGCTTCTGGGTTTCATTGTTAGTGACAAGGGTATTCAGGTAGACCCTGCCAAAGTAAAAGTTCTACAAGAGATGTCGGTTCCCCGCACAGAGAAAGAAGTTAGAGGTTTCTTGGGACGACTGAATTATATCGCCAAGTTCATTTCACATTTGACTGCTACTTGTGAGTCAATATTCAAGCTTTTGAGAAAGATCAAGTGGTAAAGTGGAATAATGAATGTCAGACCACTTTCGAAAGAATCAAGGAATACCTGTAAGAACCATCAATTCTAATGCCTCCAGTTGAAGGGAGACCTTTGATTTTGTACCTGACAGTGCTAGATAATTCAATAGGGTGTGTGTTGGGGAAGCATAACAAGTCTGGTCGAAAAGAGCATGCAATGTACTACCTTAGCAAAAATTTTACCGACTGTGAGACAAGATACTCATTGCTCAAGAAAAATTGCTGCGCTTTGGCATGTGATGCTCGCCGACTGAGACAGTATATGTTGACCAACACTACCTTATTGATATCTAAGATGGATCCAATCAAATACATCTTCGAGAAGCGCGCACTCTCCGGAAGAATAGCGAGATGGCAGATGATCTTAACCTAATATGATATACAATATACAACCCAAAAAGCAATCAAGGGGAGTGTATTGGCTGATCATTTGGCTCATCAGGCAGTGGATGACTACCAGTCCATGAATTTTGAGTTCCCCGATGAGAACATTATGTTGGTGACTGACTACGAAAAACCTGGAACGGATGAAGGACCTGAGGAAGGATCCCGATGGTCTATGTATTTTGATGGAGCCTCAAACGCATTGGGTAACGACATTGGCGCTGTGATCATATCTCTCGAAGGCTGTCATACTCTATTTACCGCCCGATTATATTTCAACTGCACCAACAACATGGCGGAGTATGAAGCATGTATCATGGGTCTTCGAGCTGCTATTGACCTGAGGATTAAGTTCTTAAATGTCTTCAGGGATTTAGCCTTAGTGATAAGTCAGATCAAAGGCGAATGGGATACGAAGCATCCGAATCTTACCCATACAAAGAGCACGTACTGACATTGCTCCCATACTTTAAGGAGGTAACTTTTGGACACTTCCCACGAGAGGAGAATCAGTTAGCGGACGCGCTAGCTACCATGTCTTCCATGTTCAAAGTTAGGTGGGACAACGAAGCTCCTGAATCACCATTGAGAGGTTAGATGAACCAGCACACTGCTGTGAAATCGATACCGAGGAAGTGGCAGACAAACCCTGGTTTCACGAAGCTTAAAAGTATCCCGAAGGGGCATCTGTCAACGATAAGAAATTCCTGAGAAGGTTCGCTGCAAAGTTCTTCCTCAGTAATGGAATCCTTTACAAACGCAACCATGACTCCACACTACTGCGGTGTGTGGACAAGAGCGAAGCAAAGAGGGTCATGACAGATCTACACGAAGGCACCTTTGGAACCCATTCTAGTGGATACACCATGGCTAAGAAGATCCTACAGGCATGATATTACTGGTCCACTATGGAAGCCGATTGTTATCAGCACTCTCGAACTTATCATAAGTGCCAAATTTATGTTGATAAGGTGCACGTGCCTCCGGCCCCCTTAAATGTTTTGACAGCTTCGTGGCCCTTTTCAATGTGGGGCATTGACATGATCAGAGAAATCAGGCCCACCGCTTCCAATGGGCACTGCTTCATCTTAGTAGCCATCGATTACTTCACGAAGTGGGTTGAGGCAGCTTCCTTTGCTACAGTAACCAAGAACATCGTAGCGCGGTTTATCCGACACAATCTGATCTGTCGATATGGTGTACCAGAGAGAATTATTACTGACAATGGTGCGAATCTCAACAACACAATGATCACCGAGCTCTGTAAATAATTCAAGATACAACATCATAACTCTTCTCCCTACCGGCCGAAGTTGAATGGGGCTGTTGAAGCTGCTAACAAGAACATCAAGAAGATTGTATAGAAGATGACAGTGACATATAAAGATTGGCACGAGATGTTACCATTCGCTCTTCATGGGTACCGTACCTCAGCAAGACGTCGACATGGGCAACACCCTACTCTCTGGTATATGGCATGGAGGCGGTCTTACCCATCGAAGTCCAGATACCTTCTCTCAGGTTTATGAAGGATGCAGGTTTGAACGAAGACGACTGGATCCAAACCCGACTTGATCAGCTAAATCTAATCAATGAAAAGAGACTTACTGCTATATGCCATGGTCAGACGTATCAAAAGCGAATGATCAAGTCTTTTAACAAGAAAGTTAGACGCCAAGAATATCAAGTCGGGGATCTAGTAATCAAACGCTTCATACTTCCGCAAGGTGATCCAGGGGAAAATGGACCCCCACGTACGAAGGGCCATTTGTGGTTAAGAACATTTTCTCAGGAGGAGCTATGATTCTAACCACCATGGATGGTGACGACTTTCCTCACCCTGTCAATGCAGACATAGTGAAAAGATACTACGCCTAACTAAAAGACCCACTAGGTTGACTGGCCTAGGAAAAAATAAGGGCTTCCCGGTGAACCTAAAGGGTTCGGGCAAAAGTAAGGAATAAAAAATATAAAAAAACTTGTACACCCGGCAAGTCGAAAACCCGAAAGGGAGGCTTGGGCAAAAAAGGGTATCCTGGTGGATTAAAAACCCGAAAGGGAAATCCAGGAAAAGTTAGGGATTGAAGCGTATCACTATGTCTCATTGGATCATCTTGCGACCAGACTTCGGTATCGACTATCAAGCTCAGATGACACTAATCAATCTGATCAACTTTCGGCCAAGTAGCAAAGTGATGAGACGCTTGAAGATATAAAGGCAATAACAGAGTTGGAACCCAATGGGGTTGTTTCACATAGCTGTTTTTCTTTCTTTTACATAAATTGTATAAATTCTATCTTTCGGCGGTGTTCTCCTACTAGGACGTCAACCTCTTTGTACAAAACGCCTATTACATGCCAACTTTAAAAATCAATATAAGTCATTCTCACAAGAAACTTCAATTTGTTTTTCTGTTTTGTTTTGCAAGAACGTCCAATGATTTATTCTTGACATATGCATTTGAATATGATTACTGTTCACAAACATTTGCATAGGAAAAAGAAAGGCAATTGCTCATAATTTAAGAAACAGGGACAAAAATTAAAATGTTAAAACCCTACAGTTATGCTATCCAGCAGGTACCACGGCAGAGACAGCCTTCGAGCACAGTCGTCAGTACATGTGACCTTGTAACATCTGTACTCCCCACAAAGTAGAGGTAATCAAAGCATTAACATCAGTTCTCTCAAAATGGGAAGTAATCTCCCTGGCCAGAGTCATCCAGAAACCGGACACCTATGTCCCTCAGTCGAACTTCATAATCGTGAGCGGATCATCATAAATTTTCATCTCCCCAAGCAGGGTCTATTTCTCTGGGTACGAAAGCTAAATCCCCAACAGAGCTTATTACTTCAGCTGCGGAAGTCCACCTTCCAACAGGGTCATTCCTCCCGCAGAGTTACTCTCATACAGGGTCTCTCTTTGGCAAAATATTCACAAACAGCAAAGGAATAAATCTCTGGCACAATCATTTCCATTAACTATCCCCAGCCGAGGTTCATAATTGTGGGCGAGTCAGTAAATTTCATCCCCAACTGAGTTTATTTCCTCTAGATCAACAGGTCTACAAACAGAGTATCTCTTTCCCCTAAGTTTGGTCCCCGCAGAGTTATTCTCCAACATCTCTTCTCGACAGAATATTTACAAATCTCCAGCAACAATCATGGATTTATTTTCCCAGACGCAAGCATACCCCGACAACATTTCATGAACATACATCATGACATACACATACATATCATATACAACATAACCTCATTTATTTTGAGAACATCATCTCACTCTGCATTTCATGCATCGTATATAATTAACCCTAATGTCTTTTCAGGAAAAGACGTTTAGCTTCAACAAATCCAGTAGTTATGCAAGTCACATCTGCAGACGACTAACAAAAACTCAGTTCCTGAAGCTAAGTAGGTCAACTAATCCACATGATCAAGCGAAGTAACCTTACTACCCAGGTTCCTCCACCAAGCCCTACTATCCAGGCTTTCATCTCGAAGTAACCCTACTACCCAGGTTCCTTCACCAAGCCCTACTATCCAGGATTTCATCTCGAAGCAACCCTACTACCCAGGTTCCTTCATCAAGCCCTACTATCCAGGCTTTCATCTCGAAGTAACCCTACTACCCAAGTTCCTTCATCAAGCCCTACTATCCAGGCTTTCATCTTGAAGTAACCCTACTACCCAGGTTCCTTCACCAAGCCCTACTATCCAGGATTTCATCTCGAAGTAACCCTACTACCCAAGTTCCTTCACCAAGCCCTACTATCCAGGCTTTCATCTTGAAGTAAGCCTACTACCCAGGTTCCTTCACCAAGACCTACTATCCAGGCTTTCATCTCGAAGTAACCCTACTACCCAGGTTCCTTCACCAAGCCCTACTATCCAGGCTTTCATCTCGAAGTAACCCTATTACCCAGGTTCCTTCACCAAGGCCTACTATCCAGGCTTTCATCTCGAAGTAACCCTACTACCCGGGTTCCTTCACCAAGCCCTACTATCCAGGCTTTCATCTCGAAGTAACCCTACTACCCAGGTTCCTTCACCAAGCCCTACTATACAGGCTTTCATCTCGAAGTAACTATACTACCCAGGTTCCTTCACCAAGCCCTACTATCCAGGATTTCATCTCGAAGTAACCCTACTACCCAGGTTCCTTCACCAAGCCCTACTATCCAGGATTTCATCTCAAAGTAACCCTATTACTCAGGTTCCTTCACCAAGCCCTATTATCTAGGCTTTCATCTCGAAGTAACCTTACTACCCAAATTCCTTCACCAAACCCTACTACCCAGTTTCCTTCTCCCTTACCTCCAGGCAATCATTTGTAGCACTGTAAAGCCCAGACCCGACCAAATACGTTCGGTTTCACATTTCCCCAGTAAATCGATGTACAACCTGGACCCTGACCAGGTACACATTCTATTTTCACCACCTCAAGCCAAAGATAATCCCACAGTAGAGCAACGGATAATAGGGACTCATGAACTCTTTTCCCCAAGCAAGAATCAACACTCTCCACAGAGTCTTCAATATTCCCCAACAGAGTTCTCCTCAACACAACAAAACAGGAATCCCTAGTGGAAATATTCTAAGCAAAGTTTGAAGGCACACCTACTCTTCAACGGTAGTCCGAGATTTATTGACTCCTTGACATTTGTCAAGGATTTATTTTCCCAGACAAAAATACATTCACTAACATTCCATACACGAAAAGTGCATACAGCATAACCTCATTTTTGAGAACATTATTACATAATGCGTCTCATCTACCATGACATTGCATGCGACTTCGCCTTTACCTTTTCAGGAAAAGGTCAACAGATAAAGTTCATCACCTTTTTTGGAGTAGCAATCATCCCAGATCCCTTCCTCATCATCAAGCAACCCTACACAAGTTCCTCCTTTCCAGATGCAGTTTTACACGGACTCATCATCAAGCAACCTTATACAGTTTAGATACGCTCCAGACACGGATGCCATTCTGATACTCATTCAGATTCCCTCTAAAAAACAATTCAACAATCACCTCTGGATGGCATCTACAAGCCCATCTCCAGTAACTATCCATCATCTCTCCAAATGGCATCTTTAAGCCTATTCCCTACATGATCAACTAACACATCTTCGAGTGCAAATTTCTGGGCACTCTAGTGTTCAATCATCTTCCACCTTCAAGTCACGAATGGAAGATTTACAAATCTAACTCTTCAGGTGTAAGAAGATTGAACAGGGGCAGCTGTTATACCCCAAAATTTGCCCTCTCATTTCTCAAAGGATCAACCTGGACCCTCAGGTTTGCTTCCATCCAATTTTAAGCCTTGAATTACAAATTTTCCAAGAAAGTCATTTACAAGGGCAAAATGGTCATTTGCACACTAAAAAGTCAAACTTTGACTTTTGGATCAAAAAATCAAGTTCCAAGAATCATATTTCATCAAGGCATGAAATTGGTTCATCAAAAATCAGAAGTTAGAAGTTACTTTGAAAAAAAACAAATTTCTAAATGTTTAGAAAATTTTCTAAGTGTCAAGAGAATATGGTACTTCAGAACTTCTAAGCCAGCCTCTACGCAAGTGCAGTCAGAAGTTACAAACACGGTTCAAAACATGACGCTTCAACCAGAACATATGGAAGCAATGTTCTCTGGTCAAAACATGCCCCTTTAACATTTGGAGGTTACGTTTCTGATCTTTTGTGATCAGAACATCACCAAATCCCAAGATCTCGTTTAAACAACCTGTTGCACTGCTACAATACAATACTCTAACCAGAAGATAATCCAGTCCACGCCTGCATTCTCCCAAATCCTGTATTTTCACCAAATACAAAAATCTGTGATAAAAAAGCAATGGAACAGTGTGCCAAAAAGTTTAAATCCCATTTGTTTTTCCCCCCAAAACCACAACAAATTCACCTATAAATAAGTTGCTCAATCACACTTTCAAGGGGTTGGATTTTGGAGAGAGAATCGTCAAAAGAGAGAAAAGAAAAACTGTGAAATCTTCATAAAAAATCCAGAATTCCCAAATAGAAAACAAAATCCTTTTTTATTCCCTTTGAGTCAAAGAACTTGACATTTTCTCTTCCGTTACTTTTGCTGACTCCAGAACATCTGAAGGCAGCAGTTCAAGCCCCTAAGAACACGCTCTAGACTCAAGGTAAGTCTTTCTGACTTCACATCTTTCATTCAGAACATCATTAAACATGTAAATATGATCATATTAATGTTGTCCATATCGTTGCATGAGTAAAAAACTGTGGATCAGAACTTTTTGACTAATGCTAGGCTCAGGATTATAATTAGAAATTTTATAAATTGTTGTGCCTTTATCCTTCTGATTTGTTGTTTGGATAAGAACTGAATAAATTACTGATGTGCTAATTAGTTTGAGAAAAGATTTGAAACGTGACGTAGAACTTCTGATTTTCATATGCTGATAATACACTAAACTTCTGATATTCTCTCACTGCTAATGCACATTGAACTTCTGATGTTCACTCACTATTTTAACACTTAGAACTTCTGATTTTCATACACTGATGACACACTGAACTGCTGATTGTTCGTTCACTGTCTTAGCACCATACAAAACTTCTGAGTTCTTCCTACTATTTTGACACGCACAGAGCTTCAAAGGTTTTCTCACTGTTCTCACATTCAGAACTTTAGCACGCACCATCTAGAACTTCTGTGTTTCCCCTCTAACATTTCTTGCAGGACCTCATAGTTTACCAATCCAGAACTTCTAATACCCACTAACGTTTCCTTCAGAGTCACAGCGCGCCTGACTTCAGAACTTCTGATCCTTGTTGTTTTGCTTGCAGCAACACGCTGTTTCTATCTTTCATTTATTTTACTTTTTATCATTTTTAGTAATAACCCCTTTTTTTGTATTAATATAAAAAGGACATAAAAATATTTTATTTTATTAATTTATTTATTTCTTTTTTCATTAAGATAAAAAACCATTTTCTAAACAAGTCCTTTTTCTTTCTTTATATTGTACATTTCAATATGGTTGTAATAGTAACTTTGAATTTAATTTTATTTGCAATCTCCATTCGTAAATATGTACCCCCATCCCTAAAATATTGTAATAGTGTAGAACTTTACATTTCCGCAATTTATCGCTTTCAAATGTAAATGCTAGTAATTAAGGTGTGTATGGCAAGACATGAAAACAACAAATAGACAACCTAAAAAGCAAGACTAAATGCATGCAATCAAACACACTTTGCGCACACGCACCCTTAGGATAATCTCACTTTGTTGCCTATCGGAAAAATAGTCATATCCCTCGAGCATGGGTGTTTTAGCAAAAGATCCTCGATAAAAGATCGTACTCCCTCAATGACCATCGATGTTGCCTTTGATAAACGATCTAGTCCCTAAAATGACATTGATAAAACATTCCATGGGTTGCCTTCTATGACTATACAAATGTCCCACACTCGTCCCTCAAACATCCAACGATGGGGCTTCTCACTAAATTAAATGGTAAGATAGCAACATCTAAAGGAGGAGGAAAAGAACATCTAAGACCTTTTGAGTAGGTATATTTGCCCCTAGTTGCTCGCTTGCTCACAACAAAAACATTTTTATACACCCACACTTTCATTTGAAATATTCTCAAAGGAAAAACACTTTGTACGCGTTATTATAGAAATGAGAGCCATTACAAAGAAAACCATTTTCAAAATCATTTTCAAAAAAACACATTCCACAAACATCCTTTTGAACTATTTTCAAAACAACACTTTGTACGCATTCTTATAGAGACAAGAATCATTACAAAGTCACATTTTCAAAATACTTTCAAAACCCACATCACAAAGCACATTTCAAAGCAAAAGTAAGTGATATAGCAAGTAACTAAGAGCCCATGGAAAACCATGGATGAAAAGGGTGCTAATACCTTCCCGTTTCATAATCTACCCCCCAAACTCAAGAAAACATCATTAAAGGTCTTTCCTGTGCTTTTTCACCTTTCCTTATTGGATAAAAGTAAATTTGGTGGAGACTCTTGCTAAATCACAACATTTGTGAATACAAATGCAAAACAAAAAGTCAGTTCTCCCACAGCATCACACCTAGAATCACAAAAAAGTTGTAAATCAGACATTTGAAGACAAACAAAACAATAAATAATTTGCTTCATTTCTCATGCATAATGAATTTCAATGACAAAACTAATAAGAAATGCTATAGTCTGAAATCACAAACAAGTTATAATTAGCCTACTGTAAGTAATCTATATAATAGTTACTTGAATAAGAAAAAAGTGAACATGAAAAAAAAACTAAGTTATTGGGGGCATTTGGCTTATGGTTCTGCAGTATAAAAACTGAAAAGTAGCCAACCTTTTAGCAAGATTTGATGATCTAACAACAACATACAATTTGTACCTTTTCATTGAATACTTTATCCTCAAGTATAATTTTAGATACCCTGTCTAACTTCCTTGCCATAGTTCCATCAGAATTTTTCGTTCCCGTTTATGCAGGATCTGCATCAATCGAGTAACTAAAGAGTTCAAAATTGCGTCATAACACATTAAAAATAAGACTAAGCAATCTATTTCAGAATTACATGAATAAAATGAATTTTGAAATAAGACTAAGCAATCTATTTCAAACCTATAGTTTTATCTATTTATGATAACAATAAAAATATTAATTACCTAGAAGATTACTGCCAAACCTAGAGTTGCTCCTCTGATCATTACTGCGTCGGGCCAATTCCATACTCCTCTGACAAGGCTATCCCTTGGAATTATGGAGCTGATGTTTACTACTACGGTGTAAAGAAAGAACCATTGACTATTGAAAGTGAAGATACTGAAGTTATTGATCCCAACATTGACAGTATTGTCGGGACCAGTAAAGTTACTAGAAGTGGAAGAGTTTTCTCTCCATAAATCTCTCTAAAGACTAATGTTATGCCAGTTCATGTTATTGCTACTGAGTCAGCCACTGAAGCTCGGGGTAAAGAACAAATGGTTGAGCCTGCCCATACGGAGGCACCTAAAGAGGTTACCACTGAAGATACCTCCAAGCAAGAAATGGAGGAAGTATTAAAAATCATCCGAAAAAGTGACTATAAGATTGTTGAACAGCTGGGAAAGACTCCCTCCAAGATATCCATGTTATCCTTGTTGTTGTGCTCTAAAGCCCATTCTCAGGCTTTGGTGAAATTCTTGAAATCTGCGCATGTACCACAAGAAATCTCTGCTGATCAATTCGAGAATTATGTTGCTAGCCTGACGACGGATAATGGGTTAGGCTTTTCTGATGTTGATTTAACTCCTGAAGGAAGAAAGCATAACAAATCCCTGCATGTCTCTATGGAGTGCAGGGGCGCTACCTTAGCTCATGTGTTGGTTGACACAGGTTCCTCGTTTAATGTTTTACCGAAGGGTTCTTTAGAAAGACTTGACTGTGAAGGGGTTGTACTGAAGCCTAGTGACATTATGGTCAGAGCCTTTGATGGTTCAAAGAGGATGGTGCATGGAGAGGTGGATCTTCCTATCAAAGTAGGTTTGTAAGTCCTCGAATCTACATTCTCTATGATGGACATTCGTCCAACTTATTCCTGCTTACTTGGACGCCCTTGGATTCATGGGGAAAGCACCGTTACTTCCACTTTACATCAAAAGCTGAAATATCCCGTGAAAGGAAATGTTGTTATGGTTTGTGGTGAAAAATAGTACATGGTAAGCACTTGAATTCATTCAAGTATGTTGATATGGATAGCGAATTCATCGAGACTTCCTGCCATACTTTTGAAGTTATTCCTCGGACAACTATCGTTGCTGAAGATGTTTCTGCTATTCCTAAGTTTACCAGGGTTCCATCTAGAATGGCTTATTTAAAAGACACTAGAGATATGATAGAAGAAGGTAGTTGCACTACTTCGGGTCAACTTCCCGATATTCCTTACAAATCTGATAAATTTGGTTTGAGTTTCACTGTAGAGGCTCAGAGGGATGTTTGTCGTGCTCGTGCTAGAGGACCACCATTCCGCATTAGCAACAATGAAGTCAATGCGGTAGAAGATGCTGATAGTGACTATGACCTAGACATTTGGATATTTCCTACCACGGGAAATAGACTCAGCAATTGGAAGACTGAAAACATTATACCAATCTCCTTTAGTCAGGAGTAAATACTATTTTTTGTTTTCTTGCTTTCAAGTTTTTGTTATGCAATTTTAAACAATAACTTTAAGCCTTGTGCCTTACCCGGGGCACAATGGTCTGTTTGTTAGGGTTGTCATTATTCTTCAACATATTTTCATTCAATAAATCATTGGAAGTTTGCATTCAAATGTTGTGCTCTTTGTCTTTCTTTTACTTCATTATTTTCAAAATAGCTATGTATTCTTACACGCATCCACACAACAAATTGCAGATCTATATCCACTTTGGATCCTATTGATAAATTTTTTGTTATTGCCAATTATGACTTCGATAATCCGATCTACCAAACCGAGGAGGAAGATGAGGAAGATTGTGAAGTACTTGGAGAGATTGCTATACTGTTAATACAAGAGGAAAGAACCATTCAACCGCATGAAGAGCCAATCGAGGTTGTGAACTTGGGTACTGAAAAAGACAAGAGAGAAATCAAGATATGGGCCAATAGAAGACAGTGTCAAAAACAGGTTAATTTAGATGTTGCATAATTATCTTGAGATCTTTTCTTGGTCGTACGAAGACATGTCAGGGCTTAATACTGATATTGTGGTTCACCATCTACCGGTGAAGGAAGGATGTCTCCCTATAAAGCAGAAGGTTCATCGTATGCATCCTGAGATGTATGAGAAAATCAAAACTGAGGTTATGAAGCAATTAAACATGGGTTTCTTAGTTGTTATGTCCTATTCTGAGTGGGTTGAAAATATGGTTCCAGTACCTAAGGACGATGGAAAAGTGTGGATGTGCGTAGACTACATGGATCTGAATAGGGCAAGCCCTAAAGATGACTTCCGGTTTTACATATTGACGTTCTGGTTGACAACACTGCTCAACATAAAGTATTTCATTTCATGGAGGGTTTCTCCGGTTATAATCAGATCAAGATGGCCCCTGAAAATATGGAGAATACTACCTTTGTCACAAAATGGGGCACTTTCTGTTACAAGGTTATGCCTTTCGGTTTGAAGAACGTTGGTGCAACATATCAACGTGCTATGGTAGATTTATTCCATGACATGATCCATCATGAGATAGAGGTTTATGTTGATGACACGATAGCCAGGTCTCAGACTGAAGAAGAACATCTTGATCACTTACATAAGCTGTTTGAGAGATTGAAGAAGTGCAGGCTGAGGTTGAATCCAAACAAGTGCACCTTTGGGGTAAGGTCCGGTAAACTCCTAAGTTTCATTGTCAGTGGTAAAGGTATTGAAGTTGATCTCTCTAAGGTTAAAGCCATTCAAGAAATGCCAGCTCCCCATACCGAGAAGGAAGTCAGAGGTTTCTTAGGATGATTGAAAGACATTGCCAGATTTATTTCCCATTTGACCGCTACTTGTGAGCCAATATTCAAGTTACTAAAGAAAGATCAAGTAGTGAAGTGGATCGGAGACTGTCATACAAATTTTGACAAAATTAAGGAGTACCTCCAAGAACCTATGATTCTGATGCCACCAGTTGAAGGAAGACCTCTTGTCATGTACTTAACAGTGTTAGAGAATTCAATGGGGTGTGTATTGGGACAACATGATGGGTCTAGTCGAAAAGATCATGCAATATACTACCTTAGCAAAAAGTTTACTGACTGTGAAACAAGATACTCACTGCTCGAGAAAACTTGTTGCGCTTTGGAATGGGCTGCTCACCGACTAAGACTGTATATGTTGACCCATAATACCTTGTTGATCTCTAAGATGGATCCGATAAAATATGTATTCAAGAAACTTGTTCTCTCCGGAAGAATAGAAAGATGGAAAATGGTCTTGACAGAAAACGACATTTAGTACACCACTGAGAAAGCAATCAAAGGAAGTGTACTGGAAGATTATTTGTCTCATCGGGCTATAGAAAGCTACTAGACTATGAATTTTGAGTTCCCAGATGAGAATATCATGTTGATTACTGATTATGAAAAACCTGGACCGTATGAAGGACCCGTGCCGGGATCCCGATGGACTATGGTTTTTGACGGAGCTTCCAACGCACTTGGTAATGGAATTGGTGTTGTGATCCTCTCTCCCAAGGGTTTCTATACGCCCTTCACCGCCAGATTATGTTTTGATTGTACCAACAACATGGCAGAATGCGAAGCATGCATCATGGGTATCAAAGCTGCTATTGATATGAGAATCAAAATTTTGAAGGTATATGGGGACTCAACTCTAGTGATCATTCAGATTAAGGGAGAATGGGATACGAAACATCCAAATCCCATTCCTTATCGAGAGCATGTATTGACGTTAATTCTGTACTTCGAGGAAATCACTTTCGATCATATTCCATGAGAAGAGAATCAATTGGAAGACGCATTGACTACCATGTCCTCCATGCTCAAAGTCAGATGGGATAATGAAGCTACTCGAATTACTATCGAGAGATTGGACGAACCTGCATATTGCTACAAAGTGGATACTGATGAAGTAGAAGAAAAGCCTCGGTACCATGAAGTGAAAAGATACCTCGAGGCTCAAGAATGTCCTGAAGGGGCATCTACTAATGATAAGAAATTTTTATGAAGGTTCTCTGCTAATTTCTTTCTGAGAAACAAAATTTTGTACAAGCGCAATCATAATGTGACTCTGCTTCATTGTGTAGACAAGAAGGAAGATAAGAAGATTATAGGAGATATGCATGAAAGAGTCTTTGATACTCACTCCAGTGGGCACACGATGGATTAGAAAATTCTGAGAGTGGGTTATTATTGGTCTACCATGGAAACTGATTGCCACCGTCATTCCAGAACTTGTCATAAATGTCAGATTTATGCTGACAAAGTACATGTTCCCCCGGTTCCTCTGAATGTCTTGGCTGCTCCTTGGTCGTTTGCAATGTGGGCATTGATATGATTAGAAATATTAAGCCTATTGCCTCTAATTGGCATCGTTTCATCCTGGTCAGTATTGATTATTTCACGAAGTAGGTTGAAGCAGCCTCGTTTGCCTCCGTTACCAAGAATGTTGTGGTCTGTTTCATTAAGCATATCTTCATCAGTCGGTACGACATACCTAAAAGGATCATCACGGACAATAGTAATATACTTAACAATACTATGATCACGGAACTCTGCATGCAGATCAAGACTAAGCACCATAATTGTTCTTCGTATCGACCAAAGATTAATGGCGCAGTGGAAGTCACCAACAAGAACATCAAGAAGATTTTGCAGAAGATGACAATGATATACAAAGACTGGCATAAGATGTTACCATTTTCCCTTCATGGTTATCGCACCCCAGTACGTACATCAACTGGGGAAACCCTATTCTCTCTCATCTATGGTATGGAGGTTGTCGTACCTGTCGAAGTCCAGATTCCTTCCTTAAGGATTATGAAAGACACAAGTTTAGATGAAGACGAGTGGATTCAGACCAAGCTGGACCAGATAAATTTAATTGATGAGAAAAGGCTTGCGTCTGTCTGTCATGGTCAGATGTATCAGAAGCGCGCGATCAAGGCCTTTAACAAGATGATCAAACCTCAAGTGTATCAGTTTGGAGGTTTGGTAATCAAGCGCATCATCTTACCACAACGTGATCCTAGGGGAAAATTGACTCCCACGTACGAAGGGCCATTTATGATCAAGAAGATATTTTCTAGCGGTGCAATGATACTTACCACCATGGACGATGAAGATCTTCCACACCATGTGAACACGGACATAGTCAAAAAATACTACACGTAAATGAGATTTGCTAGGTTGACAGGCCTAGGCAAAAATAAGGGCATCCTGGCGAACCAAAAGGGTTCGGGCAAAAATTAGGGATATATATATATATATATATATATATATATATATATATATATATATATATATATATATATATATATATATATATATATATATATATATATATATATTGTACACCCGACAAGTCGAAAACCCGAAAGGGTGGCTTGGGAGAAAAAGGGTATCCCAGTGGACTTAAAACTCGAAAGGGCAGTCCAGGCAAAAGTTAGGGATTAAAGCGTACGGCTATGTCCAGTTTGATCACCTGTTTACTAAATAACCAACAAGATTATCGATGTCAAGTTCAAATGGTATAGATCAATTTAATCAACTTCTTCCGACAATAAGATATGAGATGCTTGAAGGCATAGGGGAAATAGTAGAGTTGAAACTCGATGGGATCATTTCCACATAACTGTTTTTTCTCTTTTAAACTTTTCCATTTTTACGAAGATTTCCTCTTACCAGGATCTCTGTCTCGTTGTACAAAACTGCCTGTTTATAGGAAAACTCTCAATACAAATATATTTTAAAATTCAAACTATTTTTACTTTCTCTGTTTTGTTTGCAAAACGTCTAATGATTATATTGAATGAACATATGGATTTGAATATGATTACCATTTACAAATATATGCATGAAAACAGGTTTAGCATTTATCGAAGACTCTAAGAGTTGGGATAATGTTTAAGTCATTCATAAATCACCACAGAGCAATCTCCATCGAACTATCTCTACATAGCTACCTTCATGAGCTCATCCCTGATAGAGGTATATTCTCCAGCAAGTCTAATCACCTTCAGATAGAAATTGGAGCATCTTCCAGCAATTCACCTCCATATCCCTGAGAGACAACTTGACATAATCATCGTCTCCAATAAGTCCCCTAGCATATAAAGAAGTTTGATCATCTCCCCAGCATATGGTGGAAACTCCCTCGGCCCAGCCTACGAATTTCCAATCCCCATCAAAGATTATTTCCTCAACACAGCTTACAAAAATTTAATCCTCCAACAGAGTTTATCTCTCCAACATCGTAAAGTCCCCGGTAGAATTCCCTTCTACAGCAAGGTTTATTTCCCCAACAAAGTTTATTAGTCCGATTATCATAGTTCCCTGACAGGATTCTCTTCTCGTACCAGATGTTATTCAACTTTATCATCCCTAGAATATTTGCTACGGTATCTGAATACTGGACAGATAGCACACCAGAGAAACATGCAAAACTTGCAAAAAGAACGGTAAGTGACCAACTTCGGTTGAATGCCTCTATCCTCAAGCAGAATTCGAAGATCCCCAACAGAGTATCCTCAAATAGAAAGTGGGAATCCCCAACAAAATTATTCCCAGCAAAATTTTAAGAATCACTCTCTTCATCCCCAGCAACAGTCGAAGATTTATTTTCCCCAACCAAAGTTGTTACAAGGAGCTACCGATGCGCTTCAATGACATACTGCATCCATACATCATGTCATAATACATCATAACATATGCATACCGAAACACATATAACATTCTCATTTATCTTGAGAGCATCATTGATGCATTACATGCATCACGACATTACATAAAGCTAATTTTGCCTTTTCTGGTAAAGTTCACAAATAGACGAATATCATCAACAATTTTCAGACAGGTCAAAGATTAATTCCTGAAACAAGACTGAGAAATTATCTATATGATAAAGCAGTATGAATTCCCGAAACAGGATGAGTTTACAACAAGAAAGCAGGTTGAAGATTAATTCCTGAAGCAAAACGGGGCAACTATCTATATGACCAAGCGGCGTGAATTCCCGAAACAGGACGGATTTACCAACAAGAAAGCAGGTCAGAGATTAATTCTCGAAACAAGACATGGCAACTATCTATATGACCAGGCGATATGAATTTCCGAAACAGGACGAGTTTACCAACAAAAAATAGACTGTAGATTAATTCCCGAAACAAGACGAGGCGACTATCTGCATAACCAAATGATTTCCTTCAGAGACTGAATTTTGAAAAGCATTCCCCCTCAAATACCAGATTCTGATGATCATTATCCTTCAGGGCATCCGTTCTGAAAAAATAGTACTGCCATAGATTGAATTCTGGCAAGCATTTTCCTTCTGAATAACATTCTTCATAGTTAGGCGTAGACTCATCCTGATACTCCTGTCAATAGTTAATTCAGATGGAATCTATAAGCCCATCTCCGACTACACTTTTTCCACTCTCCTAATGGCATCTTTAAGCCCATCCAAGCAACATTATCAACCAACAGCGTCACTTCATGCACCGACGAGTGCAAATTTCAGGACACTTAAATGTTCAATCTTCTTCCACCTTCAGACCGCGAATGGCGGACGTGCTAATCTAACCCTTCAGGTTTAAGAAGATTGAACAGGGACATCTGTTGTACCCCGAAAGTTGTCCTCCCATTTTTCTTCAAGATATCTCCTCATGCTTCCAGGGTTTTCAATTGCTCAAGGATACTCAAAATTGGATCAGACAAAACCCACTCCTAAGTAGTTGACCTACAACTAGGGTTTTGCTTTTATCAAGGAAGGTTTGATCTCTAATGCCTCAAGTGGATTTCATGGTTCCTCATATATCTCAAGTAATGCTCATTCCAAGTTTCAAGCATTGCATCACAAGTTTGCTTAGTTAATTGCTCAGATGACTAAAAATCAACTACATTGGACAAAAAGTCAAATGTGGTCAACATATAGTAAAACTTCAAGATTTTTGGTCAAAATTAATATTTTGAATTTAAATTCATCATTTGATCAAGGGTTGATCATGATTCATCAAGAAAACTAAAGATTCATCAAAAGTCAAAAGTTAGTAAATTAGGGTTTTTCTTAAGGAAAAGTCAACTGAACTTTGACCAAACACAACTTTCACATGCTTCATCAGATTTTTCTCAACCAAAGCTCATTTTGAAGGAAATTAAATTCTCTACAACTTGGTCTCTCTAAGATCAAGTCCAAAAAATTCTTCATTTGAGAGATATGGGCCAAAATATTATAGGTCATTTCAAAAGTCAACAAAAAGACACTTTTTGTCAAGACAACTTACGTCAAGATAAATTCTTCAAATGAAAAAATGATCAATATAGAGATTGTAGGGAATATCTCGAGATTTATAAAAAGTTCAATATAACTTTCAAATTACAAAAATTGAGAGAGTTATGATTGGTTCAAGTTCGAAAATTTTGAGAAAATGCATGAAACATAAATTGAGCAGGCTTGGAATTTTGGGCTAGTGGGCTGATCTTTCAAGGTCCAAACGTGTATTAGGCCTCATTGTGAACCTCTAATTCTATTCATACACCCCTTTCATTTTTATTCTATTTATGTTTTATTTTTATTTATTTAAATTCAAAATTAAAAAAGATAAAATCAAGACTTTCATGACAAGGTCCAAGCCCACTTTCTTGACCTAATTTGTCTCTATATATTATCATCATTCATACAAGAAAAAGGACACAAAAGCCTTACACGAAAAACCTTCCCAAAAATCTCAAAAATCTCAAAAATTAGGGCAAACTACAAACCCTATTTGCAACCTCCTTTCACGCAAGCCAACCATCCCATTCAACTTCAGGGACCTTGTCGGGTAAGAATGGATCAATCTTGATGATCCAAAGCACACGAAACAAGAATACATGCATCTCCGATCTTTCTTATTTTTTGCAAATTCATAGTTTTGTTTTCTTCTTGTTTTAATGCATACTAACACCACTAACGTTTTTCTGAGCTATAATAATGCATGTTAGAACCATCGTATGGCCCCCATGACTACTGAATCATGGTTTGCCATATTTTCCCCGTTTGGTCTTGTTTATGTCGTATCTATTTATACAAAGGGAATTAGCCAAAACCAGTGCCTCCATTGAACTCACAATCCTCAAATTAGGGGGATAGGGTCCATAAGAATCATTAACATGCTCTTATTTTGCAGGTACAAGAAAGAAGCTCGCCGAAGAAGACGACCGGAGCTAGGGCTTTGGCGCTTCTCCGGTCCAATCCATTGTTTTCATATTATATTTAATTGTTTGTGTTATAAGATCGGATGAAAGTGTAACACCGCTGGTCAAGACGAATGAGTATAACGTATGAGGCGTGAGTTTGATCCATGTGTGCTACAAATATTTTTTTGTTATTTTTCATCTAATGCGCAGGTTTTTAATATATTATCCATGTTCCATTCTCAGACACCAACAGCACGCTGGCGTAGTGGCAAGAGTTGATGCTGGGGAAGCCAAGGGCATGGGTTCAACACCCATCCCCAACATTCTTTTTTTTGTTTTTGTTTTTCATTAACCATCATTTTCTTATTTTTCTAATTATTTTATTTTTTTAATTTATTAACCCTAATAATTAACTAATCTTAATTGTTCTTAACTTAATGATTAAAATTAATTAGATTTTTTAGGTTTTCTTTTATTAACCTTTTATTAATTTAATTAATTAATTATATTTCGATTAAAATTAATTAGGTTTTAGTTTTTCTTTAATTAACTTTTTATTAATTTAATTAATTAATTCTTTTTTAATTAAAATTAATTAGATTTTTAGGTTTATTTAGTTAATTATCATAAATCATTTTTCATAACAAAATCACCAAAAAAACATTCTTTTTTTTCTTCTTATTTTAAATTCATAGATCAAGTTGTATAGGTTTCGCGAATTTAATAACCTAGACTTTTATTTCCCGCTTTCTTTTTTATTATCATGTAATTGCTTCCGAGATGTAATAGCTTAGGATTTTATTTTCTCGCATCTTTATTATGTATCTGCCCCAAAGCGTTGCAATACTCTAGGTTTATGTTTTTGCAGTTTATTCTTTCTGCTACTATATTTGCTATATTACTTCTTAGTAATTAGGGTTTGTATGGAAAGTGTTGTACCCCAAAATTTGCCCTCCTCTTTTTCCACAAGAAATCACAGCTTCGGGCTTTTCCTGATTTTTCAGACTGGCTCAAGAATCGGTCAAACAGACTTTTCTCGTCAGTCAGACAAAATTTAGGGTTTCCATTAATTTTTGAAGCAGTTCAAACAGTTTGCTTAGGGTTTGGTTGAGTTGGCTCAGGTTTTGATCAAGCGAACGCTTCTTTGGCGTTTAATCAAGAAATAGGGTTTGTGCGCACATTCTCAGGAAGAATTAATTCTACAGTGCTTTTCAAGTTACTCTGGGAGATGAGCTAAGGCATTGGATTTGAGTTTGCAATGTTGGATTTAATCAAATAAAAAAAAAGGACATGTGGACGTTTGTTGTTTAGCTGTGCAATGCTATGATTATTCGGAACTCCGGACGTTTATTGATCATTTATTATTCTGAGTTAAAATAGTTGGGATTTATTTCCAGTTATTATAATTTTAAGAATTATAAATAATTAAATAAACAGTTGAAGAAGAAAAAGAATTAACTGACAAAAGTGGATTTTATTCATCTTTAATTATTTGTTACAATTATTATTTGTACACCGTAAATTTATTTACAGATGTTTACATTAATAATGTTACAATAATTAAAAGAAAAAGAAAAAGTCAAAAGCAGATGAAATGAAATTAAAAGCAGACAGAAAAAATGGACTCATCATTAAAAGTAACTGGCCGAAATCAGTTTGCCCTCTCTGCAAATCACAAGATTTCTCTTGGTTCACAAAGAGGGATAGAAATAATGCTTGCAAATGAAGTATGAAATGCACAAATTTACAAATTGCACAAATTCAAAGTTTGTCAAACATACTGCATAAATCCAAAATTCCAAACCAAGGATAAAAGGCAAACTAAACTAGGCCTAACCAAATCAAAAAGGCAAACTGAAAGTTACAATTTCAAACTGTCCAAAGTTGTCCAAGAGATATAGAAAGATATCAATCTGTCCAAAGGCTATTCAAGCTATCAAACAAGTACAAAATGTTGTCAACAAGATGCAAGAAATATGGAAAATATCCAGAGTAAGGAGACTAATGCAAGCAACATCAAAATATCATCATTTTCCTAGGCCAGCTACTTTTTCAGCATAGTACAGTTTTAAAGCAATATTTTATGCTTTTTTTAATCTGTCAAGAGAGAGAGAGAGAGAAGAGAAAAAATAAAGGCTTACAGGGCTGAAGCTTAATATATAAAGAAAAGATACCAACACAGTACATAGGAGAGGCAGAAAATATCACAAAAGAGAAACACCATAAAACTGTATCAACAAAAGATGCAGAGCTGCCTCCATAAACAAAAAACAACCAGAAGCTTAAACCTGCATTCAAAGCCTTAAGCCTTAACCATCAACAAACAATCAAAACCAGAAATATCAACCTGCTGAAGCCAACCTGCATAACTCACATATCACAAGCCAAAGCCCGTACCCTGTATCCAGAATATACAACACCAAGCTCACTACAAACCTTGAAGCCCTCAAGCCTAAAGCCTGCAGTAAAAGCTTGTAAGCCTTTCACCTGTCCTAAACAAAATAACACAAAAACAAAACTGCCTCACACTGTAACAGATCCAAACCTCAAGCCTGGCCAAGCGTCAAAAACCAGAAAAAAGCACATAACCTGTCAAGCCTCCAGCCTTTCAACCAGCCTAGGAGCCTCACAAAGCCCTTCCAAATAACCATACCAAACCAGAAAAAGCATTTAAGCAACAAAGCCAACAACACCCTCAGAATACTTTCATCACTGGGCTAACAATAACAAAAGCATCTCAGCAAGCATATCAAGCATACAAGCCATACTCAGTAATAAACATACAGAAGCAAGTGTTTCAGAAGCAAATGTTTCAGGGTCAAGCATACGAGGCAAACAGAGAAGAAGAGAAGAAACAGATAAAGCAAGGGTTTTCAGCATGCATCATTAAACCATAAAAAGGGCGAAATACAGAGTACCAGGGAAGGTCACAAAGCAAGCTTGCATCACTATCTCTCCGCCTTCAGCCGTCCTAGGCGCCTCCGGATCCGCCTCCCCTCCTCTCCAAGTAACGATCTACAAAGGTAGTATTTTTCTACTCCTTCTTCTCATACCTCACAAAACAATAATGACATAAATAATCAGAGATTGTCAAGATCAAAAAACATGCACAACGTAAAACATACGGTGTTAAGCAATCAAACCTTTTCATAATGCCGTCTTGCTCGACCGTGGAGGAAGGAGAGAGGGACGGTGGCGCTGTTTGTCCATAGACGGTTAGCGTTGTTCAAAGCTTGGCCTGAGAGGAACGAAAACGAAGTGAACGGCGCCACTTTGTAACTTGCCTGACCCTAATTTTCCCAAATGAACAACTCAATTGAAACCCTCATAAAAAATGTTGTTAACACGTTTTGGGCCTTGCCCCATCAGCTGCCTTAGCCCAATTGATTTCAATGCGCGTACACCCCCCTTTTCCTGAAGCCTGCCTATTCTGATTGGGCCCAAATAATTCTCTTAACCCATTAATTGCTCTTAGCTTATTTCTTCTATATTTTTGAAAACCAATAATCTTTTCTCACTTATTTCTTTATTTCCTTTTTTTAACTTATACTAATATTTTGTTTATGAATAAAATAATACATTAATTTCTTTTTCTTGTAAAAATCTTACTAATTTTGTTTATCATACTTACTATATAAATATTAGATTTCTTTTATTATTAGGGTTTAAACAATTTCTTTTTCTTTAGAACTCTTTCAATTAAAAAAAGAGGAACTTTTGTACATAAAACATTAGCATTAATTCATAAAAAATAGAATAACTTAAAACATTTCCTTTTCTTCTCTTAAAATATTTGTTTTGTACATATTAACAAAAATACAAGAATACAAAATAAATAAACAATACTTAATTTTGCCTTAAGTAAACATCTTTCTCACCTTGTAAATAAATCACCTACACTTACACAAATACATTGATTCATTTACATTGCTTTATTCTTATACATTGCTGCATTTTACATTGCGATTGATTCGATTTGGTTGTAAATATTTGGACACTACTCTCCTATTAAAGTCTCATCCCCATTTGTAAATATTTGTACCCCCACTCCCGGATACTTATTTGTAATAGCGTAGATTTTAAATTCCCTCAATTTATCGCTTTCAAATATACCATGGTTAGACCTAGGGTTTGTATGTAAATAAAATCAAACGCTAGACAAACCAATAGAAAGACAAATGCATGAAATCAATACACCATTCACACTTGCACCCCTAGGGTAATCCCGCTCGTTTCCTTCCAAAATGGGCCATGCTTGCACGTCGAGTTTCTTTGGCAAAACAATTCAAATGATCATAGTCCCTCGATGACGCTTTCGAAAGTTTCCTATCAAAATGATCATAGTCCCTTCAAGCAAATTGCCAAAGACACTTGGCACCATTGCATTCATGGTCCATACGATGACCCACGCCCGTCCCATTAACATCCTAACGCAAGATTGTCCACCAAATACAATGGTGGAACAAAATTGTTAAAAGGGTTAAAACATGAGAAAAACCTTTGAGTAAATTTAGGGGTAGACAACTCTTAGTTACTTGATAAACTTGCAAAACATGCTTGCCTACTTTTCAAAACCACACTCCACAACACTTTCAAAACAAACTTTCAAAAACATTTGAAACATCTTTTCGAAAAGATACACACCTTATTAAAACATTCGAGTAAAGAATTGTTACAACGGTTGCCTAGACAAGGCCTCTTTTTCAAAACATTTTCAAACACACACACACACATAATTTCAAGCAATTGAAAATCAAGGCAAGTGATCTAAACAAGTAACTAAGAGCCCATGGATAACCATGGATGAAAAGGGTGCTAATACCTTCCCTTTTCATAATCTACCCCCCGAACCCACGAAACATCTCAAAAGGTTTTTCCTGTGCTTTTTAACCTTTCCGTAGGATAAAATAAAAAGTCGGTGGCGACTCTTGCTAAACCGAACAAGTGCGAATACAAACGCAAAACCTCAAGTCAGTTCTCCCACCGTATCACAGAACTGGCGACTCTGCTGGGGATATTAATTCAAAAGTGGGGTTACCTTAGGATTAGACCACTCTTGTTTTCAATTGCTTGCTTTGTTTGCTTTTATATTTGTGGGCTTTGCATAGGAGTTTCATAGATCCTAACCCGGATCTGGGGAATACCCTTTAGGTAGCATAAGCTATGAGGGACCTGTCTGGCGTAGACCGACACGGGTGAAGCAGTGGATACGTTGGTGTGACGCCTTGGTCTGTACCGATATCCCTTGTGTTGCAACGAGGAGAATATGGGTCTTCTGAGGAGTCATTAAGCACCAACCGACCTTAGAACCCTAAATTGACCCAACTTGGCCATAGAACGGTAGCAGTATGCTACACTCATTGAGGCTAAACTCTCGTGATGGTTCTGGCCGCAAGAAAAGATTGCGATGCTGAAGTTATGACTGATTGAGGGTAGTCAGTGATATTGAGATCCTCTAGAATACGATTACTTTTGATAGGACAGGTCTTAACCAACGAAACTTCAAGAGGGTACTTACCTACAAACCCCATGCAAGCCTAAACCTAAGGACTTGTTTGCTTTGTGTGAATATGATTACCTGTATATACACTCACTTGCTTTTGCATACATGTACATAACATCATAACATCATACCATAGCATTTTCAATAATCCTTTTCAAGGATATTGAGGGTATGTTGATGCAGGGTTATGTTGAACCAGACGTCTACCAAAGGGCAAGAGATTTCTCCTCTAAGCAAATGCCATCAAAGATCAAGTGCAACAACTTGAATCAGGGGATATGACCCACTTGACATGGTGAGCTTGATTCTCGTGGAAAGACATCCACCGGTGCAAAGTTCTCCAATCAAAGATCAAAGTTCAACCTCTAACATTCTCTTGTGTTTACCCCAAGAGACCCTTGAAAACATGCATCCACATATCATGCATTGCATCATAACAGTTTTTCCTTTTTCAGGTTTCCTTACTCTCATACTGTTTATTTCAGTAAGAGATGGCTCTAGAAAGGACTGTCAAGGATATCCAGGACCAGACTGCTCAGCTGCAGGAAATGTTCTTGAACCTGTCCCTGGGGCAAGAAGAAGTGAAAGCTCTCCTCACAAGGGGCTCGGTCCAGGAGAATTCAAACAATGCCAGGAGTGATCAGCTGGGGGAACTGCAGTTTGATTTGGTAACTTTGAGGATCCAAGTGATGGGACAACTGGTAGGCCAGATGGCTCTCATCCAGGACTTGTCTCAAAGACAAGAGGAACTCAGAGTTCTCGTCATCCAACTGCTTCGGAACAACCAAATGGGGCAAACATCTGAGGTTGAAGAGCAAGTCACCACTCAACCCCCCTCCAGACAAGAAGACAAAGGGAAGGCTCCCCTACTTGCTTCAGGATCACAACCCCATCAACAACCTCGTCAGCATCAATGGGGTAACCGGCGTAAGTAGAATACGTCAGGAAGACAATTCACTGAGACTGACATACCGTCATCTCTAATTCTGGAGCGCTTGTTGGAGGTCAATATGACTGCTTTGAGGGATCCTATTCGGAAGCCCATTACCTCCGCTCCTAACTATCATCCCGACGCATTTTGTGTATACCACTCTTATAGCCCAGGACATGACACCGACGACTGGTGGGCCTTGAAGAACAAGATTCAAGATCTGATTGACATTGGAGTGCTGAGGTTCATGCCAGACGGCGAGATGAAAATCTTCCGTTAAAGAGTTTCTCCACCTGAAGTGACAAAGCTCAAACTGAGAGACTTTTGTTTCTTTGAATTTTCAAGTTGTAATCTCTTTGTCATTCAAACAATTAAATGTTAATGTCAAACTCTGTTTCATTAATGCATTGCATATGTTTGTCTTGAATTCATACATTCGTTTTCACTACTCTTATGCTTTTCTTTATGATATTTAACTCTTGATAAAAAGCTGCAAGCCTTTAGAGGGAGGATGACGAAACAATACCATAATCTCATACAGTACGCTTTTGAACAGACCTTGTTGATGATGTACAGGCACTTCTTTCAGTTCCCAAACACTGGAGTTATAAGGAAGATAATCCCTAGTCAACCCCTTCGAGCCAAAGAAGTAGGAGTTTTCTGTTCTAAACAAATCGAAACCTTTGATATAAACCTGGGGCAGGGTAGTATCTCAGTTAATCCAAAAGGTGCGCGTTAAAGCCGCAAACTCTCAGTTCGTAATACAACGAACGACATCAAAAAATCAAAAAACATTCCTCTGGAATCCAAAGGGCAGTGATGGTTCCCTATCACATAGGCAGTCAATCTCTCAAAAAAAAGAAAAACACACTGAGCCAAAACCTGTAAAGGAGGCTTAAGAAAGCTGGGGCATCCCGCTGACTGTAATCTCAAAAACGGGAGCAGCCAGGCAAAAGTTAGGGATAACAAATCAAAATCAAAATAGAGAGGTCATTACAAATCCTCAACAACATGAAAAATGTTGCAAAAGAAAAAAGGAGATGATGACTGTCTTCCAAAATTCAATTGGTGAACTATCACCCAAAAAGTCGTTCCAAACTCAAATAGAGTGCGACGCACAATTAACTGAGCTTAGGGTTGAAGAACATCACGAAGAGCGGGTGGGTACAAATATACTTTGAGCCTTTATCCTTTGTTTCTTAAACCGTGAACCAAGCCACGTTACAACCCTTCAAAAGTCCTAATTGAAGCATGGGTTAGTTCGAAAGCATACTGTTACAAAAGGTATCCTGACTCCTGTAAGGCTTTGCTCTAAAATCTTGTGTTGATTTTGTCTTATGAAAAGTTTTCTGCTAAAAAACGCATTTTCCAAAACTTCGAGACAAACATAAACTTTGCATTGCTTGAATATCACTGTTTGCATTTGGCTATTTGTTTGACAGCGAAGAAATTCATACAACGAATGTTCGGAGGAACGAAAACTCTCTCAGTGAGTAAAATCACTTCAAAAGGATGACACTTCCAACGACAAGTCTCCTATCAACAAGGGCCATGAAATGTCACCATCCAATTAACCTGAGGCAGTCCAGTCAAGGTTTCAACAGATCTTTCAAAGTTAAGTTAACCTGGGGCAGTCCAGTCAAGGTTTCAACAGATCTTTCAAAGTTCAGTTAACCTGGGGCGGTCCAGTCAAGATTTCAACAAAATATCTCAATTGCAGATTAACCTGGGGCAAGTCTCCGTCACCATCACTTGGGGCATTCGAATGTCAATCTCAAGGGTTACGAACAGACCAAGTTTCCTGGCAATATCACATGCATCTGATACTGGGGGCAGTGATGAAACCTCTCTAGCAGACCTGCAGTCATTGGTTTATTTCCCCAACATTTGTCAAGGATTTATTCTCCAAAGCAAATTACCTTTTAACAACATTCTAAACATATGCAGATTGATCGACAGGTTCCTTCATCTTGAAGTAGTAATCATCAAGGTTCCTTCATCTTTAAGTAGTAATCATCAAGGTTCCTTCATCTTGAAGTAGTAATCATCAAGGTTCCTTCATCTTGAAGTAGTAATCGTCAAGGTTCCTTCATCTTGAAGTAGTAATCGTCAAGGTTCCTTCATCTTGAAGTAGTAATCGTCAAGGTTCCTTCATCTTGAAGTAGTAATCTTCAAGGTTCCTTCATCTTGAAGTAGTAATCATCAAGGTTCCTTCATCTTGAAGTAGTAATCATCAAGGTTCCTTCATCTTGAAGTAGTAATCATCAAGGTTCCTTCATCTTGAAGTAGTAATCATCAAGGTTCCTTCATCTTGAAGTAGTAATCATCAAGGTTCCTTCATCTTGAAGTAGTAATCATCAAGGTTCCTTCATCTTGAAGTAATAATCATCAAGGTTCCTTCATCTTGAAGTAGTAATCATCAAGGTTCCTTCATCTTGAAGTAGTAATCATCAAGGTTCCTTCATCTTGAAGTAGTAATCATCAAGGTTCCTTCACCTTGAAGTAGTAATCATCCAGGTTCCTTCATCTTGAAGTAGTAATCATTAAGGTTCCTTCATCTTGAAGTAGTAATCATCAAGGTTCCTTCATCTTGAAGTAGTAATCGTCAAGGTTCCTTCATCTTTAAGTAGTAATCGTCAAGGTTCCTTCATCTTGAAGTAGTAATCGTCAAGGTTCCTTCATCTTGAAGTAGTAATCGTCAAGTTTCCTTCATATTGAAGTAGTAATCGTCAAGGTTCCTTCATCTTGAAGTAGTAATCATCAAGGTTCCTTCATCTTGAAGTAGTAATCATCAAGGTTCCTTCATCTTGAAGTAGTAATCATCAAGGTTCCTTCATCTTGAAGTAGTAATCATCAAGGTTCCTTCATCTTGAAGTAGTAATCATCAAGGTTCCTTCATCTTGAAGTAGTAATCATCAAGGTTCCTTCATCTTGAAGTAGTAATCATCAAGGTTCCTTCATCTTGAAGTAATAATCATCAAGGTTCCTTCATCTTGAAGTAGTAATCATCAAGGTTCCTTCATCTTGAAGTAGTAATCATCAAGGTTCCTTCATCTTGAAGTAGTAATCATCAAGGTTCCTTCACCTTGAAGTAGTAATCATCCAGGTTCCTTCATCTTGAAGTAGTAATCATCAAGGTTCCTTCATCTTGAAGTAGTAATCATCAAGGTTCCTTCATCTTGAAGTAGTAATCGTCAAGGTTCCTTCATCTTGAAGTAGTAATCGTCAAGGTTCCTTCATCTTGAAGTAGTAATCATCAAGGTTCCTTCATCTTGAAGTAGTAATCATCAAGGTTCCTTCATCTTGAAGTAGTAATCATCAAGGTTCCTTCATCTTGAAGTAGTAATCATCAAGGTTCCTTCATCTTGAAGTAGTAATCATCAAGGTTCCTTCATCTTGAAGTAGTAATCATCAAGGTTCCTTCATCTTGAAGTAGTAATCATCAAGGTTCCTTCATCTTGAAGTAGTAATCATCAAGGTTCCTTCATCTTGAAGTAGTAATCATCCAGGTTCCTTCATCTTGAAGTAGTAATCATCAAGGTTCCTTCATCTTGAAGTAGTAATCATCCAGGTTCCTTCATCTTTTGAAGTAGTAATCGTCAAGGTTCCTTCATCTTTTGAAGTAGTAATCAAGGTTGCTTCATCTTTTGGAGTAGTAATCATCAAAATTTTCTTCATCACGTGCTGAAAATTACAACCCCCAACAAGATAACAGACAACTAAAAAATCTGTTTCTCTCAAGAATAAAGACTCTCATCCTCAAAACCTCGGAAGATTGGTATACTCCCAGTTTCTGACCGTTAACAGCATGAAGATTTCTCATCACCTCAGAAGATTGGTACACTCCCAATTCCTGACATTCCCGACAGAATGAAGATTCTCATTCTCAAAGTGGCACATAACCGGGGTTCTCAATTCCCCAAACAGAGTTTAACCTCAGGATCCTTAGCAGAACAAGAGCTTTCTCAAAGTTGACTTCCCCAGCCAAAGAGCCTTCCAGAAGCTAACTCCCCTCAGAGTCAAGTTTCAAAATCCCCAGCGGAGCTAAAACTTCCAACTGTCAATCCCCAGCGGAGCTAAAACTTCCAACTATCAATCCCCAAGCAGAATGAAGACTCTCGTCCTCAGCACCTCACAGAATGTTCGAATATTCCCCAGTGAATATCTCCTCAAGACAGGAATCCCCAGTTGATTGACATACAACCCAAGCTCCTGATTCCCCAACAGTGGTCCCAGGACTTCTCATCTGCAGCAATCAAATGATTCTGGCCCTCCCCAGCAGCAGCCAAGGAATTATTTTCCCCGGCAGCAGTCAAGATTATTTTGTCTCCAGCCATCCAGGATTCATCTATCCTCAGCAAGACAGCTCATCAGCTTACATGCACATTCATCATATTCATATCATAAACATTGATGTAACATACATTGCATCATGCATCATGACATTGCATACAACTAACTTTTTACCTTTTCAGGAAAGATCAGTCGACAAACAAAAATCATCATCTTCCGAGATTCATCTAGAGATAGTTCAGATGTGACCCAGACATGGCGACATTTTGATACTTATTCCAGATTCATCCAGATGCAGTTTTTCACAGACTCATCATCAGGAAACCCTACACCGGTTCCTCCTCCACCTCAAGACTTCTGAAAACAGTTCACGGGTTCTCCAGTAACGGATGTTAACCTATCGCTTGTTCAGATTCTTTCTAGACTTTTGAAAACAGTTTACGGACGCTTCCCATCAACGGATGCTGCTCTATTTCTTATTCAACTTCAAAGACTTCTGAAAACAGTTCACGGGTTCTCCAGTAACGGATGTCAACCTATCACTTATTCAGATTCTTCTCGACTTTTGAAAACAGTTTACGGACGCTTCCCATCAACGGATGCTGCTCTATTGCTTATTCAACTTCAAAGACTTCTGAAAACAGTTCACGGGTTCTCCAGTAACGGATGTCAACCTATCGCTTATTCAGATTCTTCTCGACTTTTGAAAACAGTTTATGGACGCTTCCCAACATGGATGCTGCTCTATTGCTTATTCAACTTCAACTCCTGAAGACAGTTTACGGATTCTCCAAACATGGATGTCAATCTATTGCTTGTTCAGACCCCGATTCAGAGATGTTCCAAAACATGGATACCTTTCTGATACTCGTCCACTCACCAATGACATACAGTTCAACAACTTCCAGATGGCATCTCTAAGCCCATTCTCATACCAGCAATTTCCAGATGGCATCTCTAAGCCCATCCTCCTCCAAACATTTCCAGATGGTATCTCTAAGCCCATCCCCCTGTCACATTTCCAGATGGCATCTTTAAGCCCATCACCAAATGGCATCTTTAAGCCCATTCCCTCTACCATCACATCACCGAGTGCAAATATTTTGGGCACTCTAGTGTCCAATCTCCTTTTACCCTCGAGTCGCGAAAGGAAAACTTGCCAATCTAACTCTTCAGGTTCAAGAAGATTGAACAGGGGCAACTGTTGTACCCCAAAATTTGCCCTCCTCTTTTTCCACAAGAAATCAAAACTTCGGGCTTTTCCTGATTTTTCAGACTGGCTCAAGAATCGGTCAAACAGACTTTTCTCGTCAGTCAGACAAAATTTAGGGTTTCAATTAATTTTTGAAGCAGTTCAAACAGTTTGCTTAGTGTTTGGTTGAGTTGGCTCAGGTTTTGATCAAGCGAACGCTTCTTTGGCATTTAATCAAGAAATAGGGTTTGTGCGCACATTCTCAGGAAGAATTAATTCTACAGTGCTTTTCAAGTTACTCTGGGAGATGAGCTGAGGCATTGGATTTGAGTTTGCAGTGTTGGATTTAATCAAATAAAAAAAAAGGACATGTGGACGTTTGTTGTTTAGCTGTGCAATGCTATGATTATTCGGAACTCCGGACGTTTATTGATCATTTATTATTCTGAGTTAAAATAGTTGGGATTTATTTCCAGTTATTATAATTTTAAGAATTATAAATAATTAAATAAACAGTTGAAGAAGAAAAAGAATTAACTGACAAAAGTGGATTTTATTCATCTTTAATTATTTGTTACAATTATTATTTGTACACTGTAAATTTATTTACAGATGTTTACATTAATAATGTTACAATAATTAAAAGTAAAATAAAGCTATCCTAATTTCCTAAATCTTCATTCTTCTACTGATGCTCTTTTGCTCCATTGATTTTTATCTGCAAAACAAAGAAAAAGAAAAAGTCAAAAGCAGATGAAATAAAATTAAAAGCAGACAGAAAAAATGGACTCATCATTAAAAGTAACTGGCCGGAATCAGTTTGCCCTCTCTGCAAATCACAAGATTTCTCTTGGTTCACAAAGAGGGATAGAAATAATGCTTGCAAATGAAGTATGAAATGCACAAATTTACAAATTGCACAAATTCAAAGTTTGTCAAACATACTGCATAAATCCAAAATTCCAAACCAAGGATATAAGGCAAACTGAACTAGGCCTAACCAAATCAAAAAGGCAAACTGAAAGTTACAATTTCAAACTGTCCAAAGCTGTCCAAGAGATATAGAAAGATATCAAACTGTCCAAAGGCTATTCAAGCTATCAAACAAGTATAAAATGCTGTCAACAAGATGCAAGAAATATGGAAAATATGCAGAGTAAGGAGACTAATGCAAGCAACATCAAAATATCATCATTTTCCTAGGCCAGCTACTTTTTCAGCATAGTAGAGTTTTAAAGCAATATTTTATGCTTTTTTAATCTATCAAGAGAGAGAGAGAGAAGAGAAAAAATAAAGGCTTACAGGGATGAAGCTTAAGATATAAAGAAAAGATACCAACACAGTACAAAGGAGAGGCAGAAAATATCACAAAAGAGAAACACCACAAAACTGTATCAACAAAAGATGCAGAGCTGCCTCCATAAACAAAAAACAACCAGAAGCTTAAACCTGCATTCAAAGCCTTAAGCCTTAACCATCAACAAACAATCAAAACCAGAAATATCAACCTGCTCAATCCAACCTGCATAACTCACATATCACAAGCCAAAGCCCGTACCCTGTATCCAGAATATACAACACCAAGCTCACTACAAACCTTGAAGCCCTCAAGCCTAAAGCCTGCAGTAAAAGCTTGTAAGCCTTTCACCTGTCCTAAACAAAATAACACAAAAACAAAACTGCCTCACACTGTAACAGCTCCAAACCTCAAGCCTGGCCAAGCATCAAAAACCAGAAAAAAGCACATAACCTGTCAAGCCTCCAGCCTTTCAACCAGCCTAGGAGCCTCACAAAGCCCTTCCAAATAACCATACCAAACCAGAAAAAGCATTTAAGCAACAAAGCCAACAACACCCTCAGAATACTTTCATCATTGGGCTAACAATAACAAAAGCATCTCAGCAAGCATATCAAGCATACAAGCCATACTCAATAATAAACATACAGAAGCGAGTGTTTCAGAAGCAAATGTTTCAGGGTCAAGCATACGAGGCAAACAGAGAAGAAGAGAAGAAACAGATAAAGCAAGGGTTTTCAGCATGCATCATTAAACTATAAAAAGGGCGAAATACAGAGTACCAGGGAAAGTCACAAAGCAATCTTGCATCACTATCTCTCCGCCTTCAGCCGTCCTAGGCACCTCCGGATCCGCCTCCCCTCCTCTCCAAGTAACGATCTACAAAGGTAGTATTTTTCTACTCCTTCTTCTCATACCTCACACAAACAATAATGACATAAATAATTAGAGATTGTCAAGATCAAAAAACATGCACAGCGTAAAACATACGGTGTTAAGCAATCGAACCTTTTCATAATGCCGTATTGCTCGACCGTGGAGGAAGGAGAGAGGGACGGTGGCGCTGGTTGGCCATAGACGGTTAGCATTGTTCAGAGCTTGGCCTGAGAGGAACGAAAACGAAGTGAACGGCGACGCTTTGTAACTTGCCTGACCCTAATTTTCCCAAATGAACAACTCAATTGAAACCCTCACAAAAAATGTTGTTAACACGTTTTGGGCCTTGCCCCATCAGCTGCCTTAGCCCAATTGATTTCAATACGCGTACACCCCCCTTTTCCTGAAGCCTGCCTATTCTGATTGGGCCCAAATAATTCTCTTAACCCATTAATTGCTCTTAGCTTATTTCTTCTATATTTTTGAAAACCAATAATCTTTTCTCACTTATTTCTTTATTTCCTTTTTTTTAACTTATACTAATATTTTGTTTATGAATAAAATAATACATTAATTTATTTTTCTTGTAAAAATCTTACTAATTTTGTTTATCATACTTACTATATAAATATTAGATTTCTTTTATTATTAGGATTTAAACAATTTATTTTTCTTTAGAACTCTTTAAATTAAAAAAAGAGGAACTTTTGTACATAAAACATTAGCATTAATTCATAAAAAATAGAATAACTTAAAACATTTCCTTTTCTTCTCTTAAAATATTTGTTTTGTACATATTAACAAAAATACAAGAATACAAAATAAATAAACAATACTTAATTTTGCCTTAAGTAAACATCTTTCTCACCTTGTAAATAAATCACCTACACTTACACAAATACATTGATACATTTACATTGCTTTATTCTTATACATTGCTACATTTTACATTGCGATTGATTCGATTTGGTTGTAAATATTTGGACACTACTCTCCTATTAAAGTCTCATCCCCATTTGTAAATATTTGTACCCCCACTCCCGGATACTTATTTGTAATAGCGTAGATTTTAAATTCCCGCAATTTATCGCTTTCAAATATACCATGGTTAGACCTAGGGTTTGTATGTAAATAAAATCAAACGCTAGACAAACCAATACAAAGACAAATGCATGAAATCAATACAGCATTCACACTTGCACCCCTAGGGTAATCCCGCTCGTTGCCTTCCAAAATGGGCCATGCTTGCACGTCGAGTTTCTTTGGCAAAACAATTCAAATGATCATAGTCCCTCGATGACGCTTTCGAAAGTTGCCTATCAAAATGATTATAGTCCCTTCAAGCAAATTGCCAAAGACACTTGGCACCATTGCATTCATGGTCCATACGATGACCCGCGCCCGTCCCGTTAACATCCTAACGCAAGATTGTCCACCAAATACAATGGTGGAACAAAATTGTTAAAAGGGTTAAAACATGAGAAAAACCTTTGAGTAAATTTAGGGGTAGACAACTCTTAGTTACTTGATAAACTTGCAAAACACGCTTGCCTACTTTTTAAAACCACACTCCACAACACTTTCAAAACAAACTTTCAAAAACATTTGAAACATCTTTTCGAAAAGATACACACCTTTGTAAAACATTCGAGTAAAGAATTGTTACAACGGTTGCCTAGACAAGGCCTCTTTTTCAAAACATTTTCAAACACACACACACACAATTTCAAGCAATTGAAAATCAAGGCAAGTGATTTAAACAAGTAACTAAGAGCCCATGGATAACCATGGATGAAAAGGGTGCTAATACCTTCCCTTTTCATAATCTACCCCCCGAACCCACGAAACATCTCAAAAGGTTTTTCCTGTGCTTTTTAACCTTTTCGTAGGATAAAATAAAAAGTCGGTGGCGACCCTTGCTAAACCGAACAAGTGCGAATACAAACGCAAAACCTCAAGTCAGTTCTCCCACCGTATCACAGAAAGATAAAAACAAATGCTAGAAAACCTAATTTCATGATAATCATAACTGAAACAAACACAGTTGCACACCCGTACCTCTAGGGTAACCTTTCTTTGTTACCTTCGAAAAAACAACGGTCATGTCCCTCGAACGTAGGATGCTTTAGCAAAGACTCTCGAATAAAATATCATAGTCCCTGGATGACCCTTCGATGTTGCCTTTGGAAAAATTATCTAGTCCCATGCAAAACTGCTAAAGTATCCTCACAAGTGGCCTTTGATGACCATACGACGATGTTCGATGTCTCTTCACATCCAATGGATAGGGCTACCTACCAAATAATGGTATGGATAACACTATATCTAAATGATAAGGAAAAGAATAAGAATGACCTTGAGTGGGTAGAATACTTTTAATCGCCGGATCACAAACTTTTCTAAACAAAACATTTCTCACATCACATTTTCAAAACACTTTGTACATATTCTGGAGGACTGATACAAGAATCATTATAAAGATGGCCTTAAATTGGCTTTTCAAAATATTTTCAAACAAATCACACACAAAAAACCAAGTTTTCAAAGTGAGCTAAGCAATTAAGAGCCCGTAGATAATTACGGATGAAAAGGGTGCTAACACCTTCCCTTTTCATAACCTACCCCCGAACTCAAAATCTTCAAGGTCTTTCTTGTTCTTTTCACCCTTTCCTTATTGGATAAAAGAAAAGTCGATGCGACTCTTGCTATCCGCAACATCTGTGATAAAACACAAACCAAATCAGTTCTCCCACTGTGTATATATATACACACGAGAATTCTATCAGAATGGGGAACTGGAATTTCTTGAATGAATTTTACCTTTGAAGGATCAACTTCAATGCCTTTACCACTGACAATAAAATCTAGAAGTTTTCCAGATCTTACTTCGAATGTGCACTTATTAGGGTTCAACCTCAACTTGAACTTTTTTAGCCTCTCGAATAGCTTGTATAAGTGGTTGAGACGTTCTTCCTCAGTTTGTGACCTTGCAATCATATCATCCATATATACCTCTATTTCATGATGGATCATATCATGAAACAAAGCTACCATAGCCCTTTGATATGTTGCCCATTCATTCTTCAATCTGAATGCCATGACCTTGTAACAAAAGGTGCCCCATTGCATAACAAAGGTGGTCTTCTCCATGTCTTCGGGAGCCATCTTAATTTGATTATAGCCAGAGAAGCCATCCATGAAATAGAAGACTTTATGTTGAGCGGTGTTATCGACCAAGACATCAATATGAGGTAGAGGGAAGTTGTCCTTGGGGATTTCCCTATTCAGATCCATGTAATCTAAGCACATACAAACTTTTCTGTCTTTCTTTGGCACTGGCACCACATTTATAACCCATTAAGGATAAGATGTCACAGCCAAAAATCCTACATCGAATTGTTTCATCACTTCAACCTTTATTTTCTCAGACATGTCAGGCCGCATACGACAGACTTTTTGGTTGACAGGAGGACAATCTTCCTTTATTGGCAGACAATGAACTACAATATCGGTATCCAATCCTAGCATATCTTCATACGACCAAGCAAACACTTCCACATAGTCATGTAAAATATGAACCATTTTGTTTTTGACACTGCTTCCTTGGTTGGTTCCGATCTTGACCTCTTTCTTGTTTGTCTCAGTACCTAGGTTGATGACTTCAACTGATTCTTCATGCGGATGAATATATTTTTCCTCTTGCATTAGAAGCCTGGCTAGTTCTCCCGGTATTTCACAATCTTCCTTGCCTTCATCTTCAACTTGGTTAAATAGATGTTCGAAATCATAGTTGGCAATAGTAGAGTCATTGGCAATGCGATCCATAATGGACGAGGATCTGCAAGAGTGTGTGTGTGCATGTGTGCGTGTGTGTAAGATACATGGCTATTTGAAAAACGCATTAAAGAAAAAGAAAGACAATGAGCACGAAAATTTGAATGCAAAAAGTCTAATGGTTTATATTGAATGATCATATGATAAAATGAACACAAATAAAACCCTTAACAAACAGACCATAGTGCCCCGGGCCAAGCATACAGCTTAAAAGTCATTGTTTAATATTACAGATAAAAGATTCTTGAATTGATGGAAAGCTATAAACAAGTAATTACTCCTCAATGAAGGAGTAGGGGATAAAGTACTTTGCGTGCCAATTGTTGAGCTCTATTGTAGTAGGATATATCCATTCTTTGAATGCACATTCATCATTGGAATCCTCCATAAAGTTTACTTCATGATTTCCAATACTGAGAGGGGGCTTTCCCGCACAAGCGCGCCTAACCTCTTTCTGAGCCTTGACAGTGAAACCCAACCCATATTTATCTGCTTTGAACAGGATCTCGGGGAGTTGCCCCCCATGTATCACACTTCCATTTTCGACTGCGGCACGAGCATCCTTAAATGAAACCATCCTTGGCATGACCTTATTAGCTTTGGGTGTGTCGGAATAAATTTTGGCAATAACAACCAAAGGTGGAACAACTTCAAAAGCCTGGCATGGGGTTTCTGTAAATTTGCCATCCATCTCCACATATTTGAAAGAATTGAGATGGCTTACCATTAATTCCTCCTTATCACAAACAGTGATGATCCTCCCCTTGACTGGGTATTTTAGCTTTTGGTAAGGGTAGACGTTACTGCCCCTGCTCCATGAATCCAAGAGCGACCCAGCAAACAAGAGTAAGCAGGACGGATGTCCATGATATAGAAGGTAGAGTTGAAAATTTGTGATCCCACTTTAATTGGGAGATCCACCTCTCCATGAACCATCCTTTTGGACCCATTGAAAGCCCTCACGATAATATCACCCGACTTCAATACCAGTCCTTCATAGTCTAACCGTTCCAAAGCCCCCTAGGGTAGCACGTTTAAAGAAGAGCCAATGTCAACCAGAACATGTGCTAGGGTTGTCCCCTTACATTCAACAGAAACGTGCAAAGCTTTATTATGGTTCCTTCCAAGTGGTGTCAGATCAGCATCCGAGAACCCCAATCCATTGTCGTCTGTCAAGCTCGCCATACAATTTTCGAATTGGTCAGTTGTGGTCTCATGAGGGACATGAGCTTTCTTTGAGAATTTGATCAATGCTCGGGCATGAGCATCAAAACAAAGAAACAAAGATAACATGGAGATATTGGAAGGGGTTTTCCCCAGTTGTTCCACTATCGTGAAATCACTCCTCTTTATAATTTTCAAGATTTCATCCATTTCTTGAGTGGAAGGATCCTCAGTAGCAACATCCTTTGCGGGCACCTTTATCTCAGCAGGCCCAACCACTTTCTTCTTACCCCTAATGTCAACATTGGGCTTCTTAGAAGTGATGCGGACATGTGCCATTGTAGCAGTTGGGGGTGAGATGTTAGGCGAAAAGATTCTCCCAGTTTTGGTCACTTTACTAGAACCAGTAATATTCCCAACATCATTAGCCTTGCTTTCTTCAATCCAAGCATCTTGTTTTATTCCATGGTAATACACTTCGGCACCATAGTTTTATGGCACTGCTTTATTGGAAGAATATGGAATTGGCCCATGGGAAGTAATTATCAGAGGAGAAACAGTCGGTTCATTCGAAATTCTGATAGGACCCTTTGAGGAGATCCCAAGAGGCTCGTTTGAAATTGTTATGATGGAGAGGTCTTCAATCTTACTGGTCAAACTTTTGACGGACAAAAGTTTCTCAAATAGGATCTCATGACTGTTCATCAGGCGTTGAACGCCTTCTTTCATCCATTTGCATCCATTAATTTGTTTGGCGCAACAATCGCAATCTTTCAAACATCCAGAGAAAGCCCCGGCTCTCAGCAAATTCTTTTTGACAATAGCTAACAGAGTAGTTAGATCTTCGACGGAGGGAACAAAGATAGTGTCTTCAATTGCATTGAAACCTTTGCCATGGTTTGGCATTGTTTCCGTTATCACATTGGGAATTGTAGGTGGACCAAATTTGATTATCTTATTGTTAATTAGATCTTGAATTTTGTTCTTCAGTGCCCATCATTAATCGGTCTCATGCCCGAGACTATTTGAATGATATGCACACTTGGTATTTGGATTGTATTTAGGTGAGGAAGTGTTTGGATTGGATGGAGGATCACACAACATCACCAAGTTGGCCTTTAACAGGTGTTGTAAGGCTTGGGATAGCGACATGCCTATCCTTGTAATCTGTCTTCGTGGAGCCTCAAATCGTTGATGATTGGAAGGCTGTCTTTGAACAGGAGTCGGGTTGGAAATCAGAACAGCATAAAAGGACATACGATTATCCTTCTTGGTATGGGCCCTTTCCCCATTCACGACATTAGCTTATTTCTTCCTAGTGAAGGGTTTCTTTACGGGGTTGGAGGTGGAAGCAGATGCCATGGGGATTTTCCCTCTCTTGATACCACTATCGACCCTTTCACCGGTTAGGATCAGCTCGGTGAAACCGAACAAAGAACACCCAACTAATAAGTTGAAAAATGGGCCAGATAACGTACCCAAAACATATCAATATGTTCCCTGTCAGTTAATGGTGGTTGGACCCTACTGGCAAGATCCCTCCACTTTTGGGCGTACTCTTTGAATCCCTCGTTTTTACCCATCGTCATGTCTTGTAGTTGAACTCTAGTCAGCTCCAGGTCGATATTGTATTGGTATTGGTGATAGAAAGCAGTGGCCAAATCTTCCCAAGTGTGAATACAGAAACCTTCCAATTGGTAAAACCACTCTAGTTGAGTCCCAGCCAAGCTTTCTTGAAAGAATGGACCCAGAGTTTCTTGTTGGTGGTGTGCGGTTGTATTTCACGCACGTAAGACTTCAGATGAAGCTTTGGGAAGGAAACCCCGTCATATTTAACGAAGACCGGTATCTTGAATTTATGGGGAATGACAATCCCCGATATTAAACCTAAATCATCAAAATCCAACCCAAGGATGGCTTGAATCTCAACAGCCTTCAATCTATCCTCTAGCTGTTTGTACTTGTCGCCGGCAGGAGGATACTTCTCGTCAAAATAGTCTTCATCATTGGACACTCGATCATTGACACACCCAACCCAGGTACTCCTTGCTTCTTCAACTTGATTTTTGTCTTCCTCAGACGAATCTTCAACTATCGGCATCAGGCGGATCGACTCTCTGAATCTTTTACCCATATTGACAGGGCTTTCCTTTTTGGTTTCTTTTTGGATGCTAGCAACGTCATCAACTCTTGTTTCCCCTTGGCCAGGGTCAACAAAGTCTCTTGAAACTGGGAATTTTATGCTTGTAGGTCCTTCATTTTTTTCTCGATATCCATCTTACTGAAATAAACAACAGAAAGGTAAGGAAACTCGTCGTGGAAAACCTGTTATGTTATGATGCATGAAAAATGTGCATGCAAATGATTTCAAGGATTTATAAAAATTTAAATTTGTCTAGACAAAGAATGGACAAACTTCAAATTGCATTAATCAGTTCAAAATGGTTACAACGTGCCTCTTAGGCTTAAAAAATAAGTTCCTAAGACAAAAAGGTCGGACACATCCTCTTTGGTGCTAGGTAGGCGTTCAAGCTCTGTTCTTCATGAAGTTGCCTTGTAAACTCCAAAACCCTTTTCTCGCTTGCATAGAGTTGAGTTTCGAAGGTGTCTCGCTCTTCCTTTAGCTGAATCCAACCCTTTTGCAAGTCTTCAAGAGAAGTAGGCATGTTGGGATAGAGGACAGTATATGGGACATCTCCTTCAGCAATAGGCTCCACGATAATTGGTAGGATGGAACGGTAAGGCATCATGAGCTTCTGAGCACGAGCTCGTACCCACCTAAGGTAAGGTTCAAGGGGAATATAATTCTTGCATCCCATCGTCTCACTATCCACTTTGTTTACCATCATCCAAGCTCGTACAAACCTCTGACGATAGCCTTGATTGTCTCTCTCGTAGTCGAACACCACTCCTTGGATGAGCATATCATGAGGACCATCTACTTGGGTATACCTAAACTGTCGTAAAGCTAAGCAAGGGTTGTAAGTGATACCTCCCATAATGCCAAGCAGAGGGACATTAGGGAATTCCCCACAACTTTCAATGATATAAGTATCTTCCAAGGATCGAGAACACCAATGAATATCCGAGTGGGTGAGGGACATCATCCTTTAAGACCATGTCAATCCTTGCTCGTTCTTCAATATTGATCGAGGTAAGTGCGAAGTAAACTACTTGGCGAGTAGGGGAATGCAACACAAGAGAGTACCTATTTTCTTCGCGGTGAGAGTATGGAAACAATGTAAGATATCTCCAAGCAAAGTAGGTATAAGACTACGAGAGAGAGAGAGAGATAGATAGATAGATAGATAGAGAGAGAGAGAGAGAGAGAGAGAGACTTTGATGGCATTCACATCTATGAATTGGTCCGAGTTGGGAAATAGAACCAAAACATAAATGAGAAGGTCCAGGATATCTTCAAAGGCTTGAAAATCCATATCTTCCCAGAATGAACGAGCCTTCTCCAATAAGAACTTGTCTAGGAACCCTTTAACTCCGCTTCTTGTCTCCCAATTTGCTATAATGTCAGCTCTGTTCAGATGCAGGGCTTCGGCAATGACTTCAGGTTTTGGAATCCTTTCTAAACCGGTGAATGGTATTTGATCAAGCACGGGCACACCCAACAGTTGAGGGAACTCCTCTAGCGTAGGAACCAACTGATAGTCAGGAAAGGTGAAGCAATGATGCATGAGATCAAAGAATTGGAAGAGAACACACATAATTTATTCTCGGAAATTGGATGTAGCCAAATTGAGGAGTCGACAATATTTCTTGGTGAAAGGAGAATCTTCAAGCACCCTTGATGCTAATTCTTGGAGTTGAGGGTGTGCTTTCACGAAGCTGATTCAGATGGTATTCCTTCAGATGGGATTCATGGCCTACAAAACAAAGCAAAGATAAATTCCTAAATCCTTGAAATGGTTAGTGAGAATGATTATGATGTTATGATGTTTATGATGTTTATGATGTTATGTACAAGTAAGCAAGTTGTTATGTACACACAAAGCATACAAGTCCTTAGGTTTAGCCTTGCATGGAGTTTGATAGGTAAGTACCCTCTTGAAGTTTAGTTGGCTCAACCTGTCCTAGCAAGTAACCGGGTTCCATGGGATCTCAATATCACCGACCTTTCCTTTAAGCATTGTCTCAGCACAATCAATCTTTTCTTGTGGCCGAGATATCCCCAAAGTCCGATCTCAATGAGTGTAGTATCGAGTATCAACTAATTTTCAGCTTTCCACCAAAACGGGCTATCTCACTACTTCCTAATAGCCAAATTGTTCAATTAAGGTTCTAAGGTCATTTAGTGCTTCATGACACTGCTCAGTGGCCCCGTATTCTCCTCAATTCAACACAAGGGATACTAGTACCAACAAATGCGTCACACTAACGTAGCCATTGCTTCAACCATATCGGTCTATGCCGTACAATTTCCACAATCTATTGCTACTTACCTAAAAAGGTGCCCCAGATCCGGATAGAGGATCAAAACAAGCCCAAACAAGGAACCATGATGTAAAGCAAACAAGTCAAACAAAGAAAAACAAGTAAAGGTGATCTAGCCCTAAGGTAACCCCACTTTTAAACTGTCCCCAGCAGATTCGCCAGTTCTGTAACACGGTGGGAGAACTGACTTGGGTGTTTTGTGTTTTATCATAATTGTTGCGGATAGGAAGAGTCGCCACTGACTTTTCTTTTATCCAAATAAAGGAAAGGGTGAAAAGAACAGGAAAGACCTTTGAGATTATTTTCTTGAGTTCGGGGGGTAGATTATGAAAAGGGAAGGTGTTAACACCCTTTTCATCCATAGTTATCTATGGGCTCTTTGTGGTGGTTTTTGAAAGTATTTTTGAAAAGCGCCTTCGTTTAGGCAAACTTTGTAATGATTCTCGTCTCTATAAGAATATATACAAAGTGTTGGACTTTTGAAAATATTTCATGGAAAGTGTTGGTGCATTTGAAAAGGTGTTTGTGTTTGAAGATGAGCAAGCAACTAGGAACATTCTACCTTACTCAAAAGTATTTTGTTCATTCTTCTTTTCCTTTGATACTGCTATCTTACTATTGATTGGTAAGAAGCTTTATATTTGGATGTAAAAGGGACGAGCGTGGGTCATCGTATAGCCATGTTAGCAATGTTGTGAGATATCTTAGCATTTCTCTTGAGGGACTAAGATCATTTGTAAGGCAACATTCGAAGCGTCGTCGAGGGACTATGATCTTATATTTTTGATTATTTTTTGCTAAGACGTATCAAATGCATAACATGACCATTTTTTATAAGGCAACAAGTGGAGTTAACCCTAGAGGTGCACGTGTGCAAAGTGTGTTTGATTGCATGCATTTTTGTCTTTTGATTAGGGTGGTCTACTTATTGATTTTATCTTGCCATACACCCTAATTACTAAAATTTTGTATAAAGTAAAAAATGCAGAAAGATAAAATCCTACACTATTACAACCATATTGAATTGCATGAAAATATAAAGGAAAAAATAAGATAAAATCAAGAAAAAAGGTCTTTTAGATTTAGGCAGAAAACCCTTCGATTCTGCACTTTCTGGCTCTCCTCGATCTGACATGAAAAAGGGTGAAGGCATGAATTTCGATTAGGGCCTGGAGGCTAGCATGTTGAGACTTTCGAATGGGCCTGGAGTCAGTGTGATGTGCCTTCTGGCTGCCTCTTTCGTTTAACCTGAAGGTTAGTATGGAAGCCAGAGGCTTCATTTCCAACTTCCTGTTTCCTGTTTCTTTCGTTTGAGTTTGAATAGAAACATGGCCTAAGGTCTTGCCAACATTACCTTAGGACCAGGTTAGTTCTTAAAGCATGTTTAGATGTACAAAGAGCAAAAACCAAGAAGGTTGTTAACCATGAAACATATTGTGATACGGTGGGATAACTGACTTGAGGTTTTGCGTTTGTATTCGCACTTGTTCGGTTTAGCAAGAGTCGCCACCGACTTTTTATTTTATCCTAAAGGAAAGGTTAAAAAGCACAGGAAAAACCTTTTGAGATGTTTCGTGGGTTCGGGGGGTAGATTATGAAAAGGGAAGGTATTAGCACCCTTTTCATCCATGGTTATCCATGGGCTCTTAGTTACTTGTTTAGATCACTTGCCTTTGATTTTCAATTGCTTGAAATTGTGGTGTGTGTGTGTGTGTTTGAAAATGTTTTGAAAAATATGCCTTGTCTAGGCAACCGTTGTAACAATTCTTTACTCGAATGTTTTACAAAGGTGTTTGTATTTTCGAAAAGATATTTCAAATGTTTTTGAAAGTGTGTTTTTGAAAGTGTTTGTGGAGTGGGTTTTGAAAAGTAGACAAGTGTGTTTTGCAAGTTCGATCAAGTAACTAAGAGTTGTCTACCCCTAAATTTACTCAAAGATTTTTCCTATGTTTTAACCCTTTTAACAATTTTGTTCCACCATTGTATTTGGTGGACAATCTTGTGTTAGGATGTTAACAGGACAGGCGCGGGTCATCGTATAGACCATGAATGCAATGGTTCCAAGTGTCTTTGGCAAATTTGCTTGAAGGGACTATGATCATTTCTTTTAAGCAACTTTCGAAAGCGTCATCGAGGGACTATGATCATTTGAATTGTTTTGCCAAAGAGACTCAACGTGCAAGCATGGCCCATTTTGGAAGGCAACGAGTGGGATTACCCTAGGGGTGCAAGTGTGAAAGGTGTATTGATTGTCATGCATTTGTCTTGTATTTAGGTTATCTAGCATTTGATTTTATTTACATACAAACCCTAGATCTAAACATGGTATAATTGAAAGCAATAAATTGCGAGAATTTAAAGTCCTAAACTATTATAAATAAGTATCTGGGAGTGGGGGTACAAATATTTACAAACGGGGATGAGACTTAATAGGAGAGTAGTGCCCAAATATATTTACAACCAAATCGAATCAATCGCAATGTAAAATGTATCAATGTACCATAATAAGAGATAAGTAAGTATATTTGTGTAAGTGTAGGTGATTTATTTACAAGTGACGAAAAATGCAAAATTAAGTATTTATTATTTTTATGTCTTGGTTAAATGTTTTATAAACTTGTATAAAATTAATTAAACAAAAGTTTTAAAGAAAAAGTATTTATTTTTATATATTTGTTAATATGTACAAAAAAAAGATTTAAGAAAAGAAAAGTATTTAACTTAAAGAAAATTATGTATTGATGTTTTTATGTACAAAGTTTTAATAAAACAAAAAAATGTTTTAAATTTAAGAAAAAATTATTTAACTCAAAAAGTTCTATTCCTCTATATATTTTAATTATACTAGCTAAAAAAAAGTAATTAAGAACATTTTATGTAAAAGAGTTAATGTGTTATTTTTTTATTTACAAAATTTAACTATATTATAAAAAGAAAATAAAAAAGAGTATTGTTAATTAAATTTAATATGAAAAATTAGTATGATATGACGTATATATAAAAAAAGTTATTAGTTTTAAAAAAATAAATGGGCTAAAGGGGAACCTGGCCCAAACTAAACAGGCAGGGTTAAGGAAAAATGGGGGGGTATGCGCGCTGGCTTTGATGGGCTTAAGGCTTTGGTAGGGCGACCCGGCCCATTGCGTTTGACACAAATTTGTTAGGGTTTTGAATGCTTCGTTTCATTACTGGATTTAGGGTTACAGCTTGAGAGCGGCGCTGTCTCTTCGTCTTCGTTCTTCTTCATCTCCTTCGCCATAGCCACTGTACGCTCCTCTGCATAGGGCCACCGGGCGTCACCATTCGTCCCCTCTTCCCTCCTTGGTCCAGCGAAGCGATATTGTAAGGTGACGGTTTCTGTTTTTAACGCATTTAGGGTTTCAAGTTTTTATATGTTATTGATTTCCCTTCCTTGCATGTCTTGATTCTTTGTGTGATTATTTATTTCTTGTGAGGTACTTAAAGAGAGGAAAGAGTTTTATACCTTTGTTGGAGACGAAGGAGGACGGATCGAAGGTGCCCTAGGACGGCCGGAGGCGAGGGAATGGCGAGGCTGAGCTAGCTTGGAAATCTGGTACCTTGTATTTGTCTTTTATGGTTTGATGATGATGCTTGAAAACCCTAGCTTCTTTTGCTTCTGTCTTCTCCTTTGCTGGCTTCTGTATGCTCTTTGCTTCTGTATGCTCTCTTTGCTTCTGATGATGTTGATTCTGAATATGTTGTTGCTTTGTTGGCCCTGAGTATTGTTGTTGAAATGTTGGTTCTGGACGATTTTGATTTTGCTAACCCTATGATGAGGTTATCTCTGAGGGCCTGTTGGTTTGAATGCTTGTGGTTTGGTCTGTGTTGACACAGATTAGCAGGTTTGTTGATGGTTTGACACAGGTTTACAGGCAGGTTGATGGCTTTGAATGGTTACAGGCTGGCTTGGCAGACTCTTGGTATGAGTTTGAAATGTTTGTATGGCTGTTTGCTCTTATCTGTTACGGATTAAGGCTTATGCAGGTTTAGGCTTGAACAGGTTTAGGCTTGGACAAGTTGTTTTTGGTATGGATTTGATGCAGGTTAGGCTTGAAGCTTGATGTGCTTCTAGTTTGTGCTTGGACAGATTTAGGCTTGGACAGGTTTACAAGCTTTAGGTTTAATGCAGGTTTAGGCTTCAGTTTGTAGTGAGCTTGGTGCATTAACAGGTTTGCAGGACTTTGTGTGGTTTTGAGGTTTGAAGCTTTTGGTTTGAAACTGGTTAAGGCTGTTTAGTTTGTTTGCTTATGTTGTGTCTCACAGTATTGTGGTGAGCTCGTGGAGGCAGTTTTGTTGTTACAGTTTGAGAGCTTTTTGCTTTTGTGTTATTTCTGCCTCCTCTTTGCTATGTTCTGATATGCTTGTTTATATCTTTTCTTGCCTCAAGCCTGCTGTAAGCCTATTTCTCTTCTCTCTTCTCTCTCTCCAGCATTAAAGCATTTGTTTATTGCTTTAGATGTACTATTCTGAAAAAGTACTGGCCTAGGAAAATGATGTAACTTGAAGGTTGCTTGCGTTTATAGTTTTCCTCTGCATAATTCCTGCTTTCCTGCATACTTTGTGTACTTTGTTGACAGCTTTGAATAGCCTTTGGACAGTTTGGATAGTTTGACATCTTTGGCTTAGTTTGTGCAGTTCAGTTTGCAATATGTGACTTGGTTAGGCATTATGCTTCTTTGACAGATTATTTGCCAATGTACATCAGTTTGCCTTTTGGACTTTGGTTTGAATTTTGAATTTGGTTCTTTTGGCATATTACTTGGTTGACCATTTATGCAGTATGTTTGATAATTTATGCAGTATGGTAGCTTTTGTGCATTTCACATTTTTGCAAACACTTCCTATCCCTCTTTGTGAACCAAGAGCAATCTTGTGATTTGCAGAGAGGGGAACAACTGATTCCGGCCAGTTACTTTTAATGACGAACTTTTAAATTAACTGTCTGCTCTTTTATTTTATCTGCTTTTGACTTCTTTTCTTTTCTTTTTCTTGCAGAAGAAAATCAATTGAGCAATGGGGAGCAGCAAATAGAAGATGAAGACTGTTTTTAATCATTGTAACAGTATTAATGTAAACATCTGTAAATAATTTTACAGTGCTCAAATAATAATTGTAACAAATAATTAAAGATGAATAAAAGTTCACCTTTGATCAGTTAATTCTTTTTTCAGCTGTCTATTTAATTACTTATAAATTCTTAAATTATAATAAATGGAAATAAATCCCAATTATCCTAACTTAGAATAAATAAACAATTAATAAACACTGTGGTCTTAGCATCAATCAATAATAAACCCGAAGCTTCAAATAGCCATAAGCATTGCACAGTCGAATCAAACAGACATCCTTATGCCTTTGCCTTTACTGATTAAACAAAACACTGCAAGTTCTCAATTCAAATGCCTCAATCCAAATCTCAGAGTAAATTGAAAAGAACTGTAGAATTAATTCTTTCTGAGAATGAGCGCACAAAACCCTGATTCTTGACTTAACACCAAAGAAACGCCTGTCTGATCAAACTTTGAGCCAAATCAACCAAACCTTAGCAATCTGCTTGAACTGCTTTAAAATCAATGAAAACCCTAAATTTTGTCTGACTGACGAGAAAAGTCTGTTTGACCGATTCTTGAGCCAGTCTGAAAAATCAGGAAAAGCCCGAAGCTGTGATTTCTTGTGAAAAAGAGGAGGGCAAATTTTGGGGTACAACAGTTGCCCCTGTTCAATCTTCTTGAACCTGAAGAGTTAGATTGGCAAGCTTGCCTTTCGCGACTCGAGGGTAAAAGGAGATTGGACACTAGAGTGCCCAAAAAATTTGCACTCGGTGATGTGATGGTAGAGGGAATGGACTTACAGATGCCATTTGGTGATGGGCTTAAAGATGCCATCTGGGAATGTGACAGAATCTTGTCGGGGGATGGGCTTAGAGATGCCATCTGGAAGTTGCTGGTAGGAGGATGGGCTTAGAGATGCCATCTGGAAATATTGAACTGTATGTCCTTGGTGAGTAAGTATCCGACAGGTATCCATGTTTTGGAACATCTCTGAACTGGGGGTCTGAATAAGCAATAGATTAACGTCCGTATCTGGAAGCATCCGTAAAATGTTTTCAAAAGTTTAGAAGAATCTGAACAAGCGATAGGTTAACATCCGTTACTGGAGAAACCGTGAACTGTTTTCAGAAGTCTTGAAGTTGAATAAGCAATAGATCAGCATCCGTTGTTGGGAAGCGTCCGTAAACTGTTTTCAGAAGTATTGAGTCTGAACAAGCGATAGATTAACATCCGTTACTGGAGAATCCGTAAACTGTTTTCAGAAGTTGAAGGAGAATCTGAACAAGCGATAGGTTAACATCCGTTACTGGAGAACCCGTGAACTGTTTTCAGAAGTCTTGAGTCTGAACAAGCGATAGATTAACATCCGTTACTGGAGAATCCGTAAACTATTTTCAGAAGTTGAGAAGAATCTGAACAAGCGATAGGTTAACATCCGTTACTGGAGAACCCGTAAACTGTTTTCAGAAGTCTTGAGTCTGAACAAGCGATAGATTAACATCCGTTGTTGCAGAATCCGTAAACTGTTTTCAGAAGTCTTGAGTCTGAACAAGCGATAGATTAACATCCGTTACTGGAGAATCTGTAAACTGTTTTCAAAAGTTGAGAAGAATCTGAACAAGCGATAGGTTAACATCCGTTACTGGAGAACTCGTGAACTGTTTTCAGAAGTCTTGAGTCTGAACAAGCGATAGATTAACATCCATTACTGGAGAATCCGTAAACTATTTTCAGAAGTCTGGAGATTGAAGCTCACTAATCTTTAACCTGAAAAAGGGTAAGATATTAGCTGAAACACAAAGTCATGTTGCATGAAATGTATGATGCAATGTATGTTATATCAATGTTTATGATATGAATGTAATGAATGCGCATGTAAGCTGATGAGCTGTCTTGCTAAGGATAGATGAGTCCTGGATAATGAGATCTTTGACTGCTGCCGGGGAAAATAATTCCTTGACTGCTGTTGGGGAGGGCAAGAATCTTTTGATCGTTGAAGATGAGAAGTCCTGGGACCACTGTTGGGGAATCAGGAGCTTGGGTTGTATGCCAATATGTTGAGGAATTCCTGTCTTGAGGAGATCTTCACTGGAGAATATTCGAATATTCTGTGAGGAACTGAGAACGAGAGTCTTCATTCTGCTTGGGGATTGATAGTTGGAAGTTTTAGCTCCGCTGGGGATTGACAGTTTTGGCTCCACTGGGGATTTTGAAACTTGACCCTGAGGGGAATTAGATTCTATAAGGCTCTCTGGCTGGGGAAATCAACTTTGAGAAAGCTCTTGTTCTGCTGAGGACCCTGAAGTTAAACTCTGTTTGAGGAATTGAGAACTCAGGTTATATGCCACTTTGAGAATGAGGATCTTCATTCTGTTGGGGGTCAGAAATTGGGAGTGTACCAATCTTCTGAGGTGACGAGAAATCTTCATGCTGTTAACAGTCAGAAACTGGGAGTATACCAATCTTCTGAGGTTTTAAGGATGAGAGTCTTCATTCTTGAGAGAAACAGATTTTTCAGTTGTCTGTTATCTTGTTGGTGGTTGTAACTTCCAGCAGGTGATGATGGAAAATCTTTGATTACTACTTCAAAAGATGAAGGAACCTTGATGATTACTACTTCAAAAGATGAAGGAACCTTGATGATTACTACTTCAAAAGATGAAGGAACCTTGATGATTACTACTTCAAAAGATGAAGGAACCTTGATAATTACTACTTCAAAAGATGAAGGAACCTTGATGATTACTACTTTAAAAGATGAAGGAACTTTGCTGATTACTACTTCAAAAGATGAAGGAACCTTGATGATTACTACTTCAAAAGATGAAGGAACCTTGATGATTACTACTTCAAAAGATGAAGGAACCTTGATGATTACTACTTCAAAAGATGAAGGAACCTTGATGATTACTACTTCAAAAGATGAAGGAACCTTGACGATTACTACTTCAAAAGATGAAGGAACCTTGATGATTACTACTTCAAAAGATGAAGGAACCTTGATGATTACTACTTCAAAAGATGAAGGAACCTTGATGATTACTACTTCAAAAGATGAAGGAACCTTGATGATTACTACTTCAAAAGATGAAGGAACCTTGATGATTACTACTTCAAAAGATGAAGGAACCTTGATGATTACTACTTCAAAAGATGAAGGAACCTGTCTGTCGATCAATCTGCATAGGTAATTTGTTTTGGAGAATAAATCCTTGACAAATGTTGGGGAAATAAACCCGTGACTGCTGGTCTGCTAGAGAGGTTTCATCACTTCCCCCAGTATCAGATGCATGTGATATTGCCAGGAAACTTGGTCTGTTCGTAACCCTTGAGATTGACATTCGAATGCCCCAAGTGATGGTGATGGAGACTTGCCCCAGGTTAATCTGCAATTGAGATATTTCTTGAAATCTTGACTGGACTGCCCCAAGTTAACTGAAATTTGAAAGATCTGTTGAAACCTTGACTGGACTGCCCCAGGTTAACTGAACTTTGAAAGATCTGTTGAAACCTTGACTGGACTTCCCCAGGTTAACTGAACTTTGAAAGATCTGTTGAAACCTTGACTGGACTGCCCCAGGCGTGCTGGATGGTGACATGTCAAGCCCCCTTGTTGATAGGAGATTTGTCAATGGAAGTGTCATCCTTTTTGAAGTGATTTTGTTCACTGAGATAGTTTTCGTTCCTCCGAACATTCATTGTGTGAATTTCTTTGCTGTCAAACAAATAACCATGTGCAAACAACGATATTCAAATGATGCAAAGTTTATGCTTGTCTTGAAGTTTTTGAAAAATGCGTTTTTTAGCAGAAAACTTTTTTATAAGACAAAATCAACACAAGATTTAGAGCAAAGCCTTACAGGAGTTAGGATACCTTTTGTAACGGTATGCTTTCGAACTAACCCATGCTTCAATTAGGACTTTTGAAGGGTTGTAACGTGGCTTGGTTCACGGTTTAAGAAACAAAGGATAAAGGCTCAAAGTATATTTGCACCCACCCGCTCTTCGTGATGTTCTTCAACCCTCAGCTCAGTTAATTTGTGCGTCGAACTCCATTCGAATTTGGAACGACTTTTGGGTGATGGTTCACCAGTTGAATTTTGGAAGACAGTCATCATCTCCTTTTTCTTTTGCAACATTTTTCATGTTGTTGAGGATTTGTAATGACCTCTTTTTTTGATTTGTTATCCCTAACTTTTGCCTGACTGTTCCTGTTTTCGAGATTACAGTCAACGGGATGCCCCAGCTTTCTTAAACCTCCTTTATAGGTTTTGGCTCAGTGGGCTTTTCTTTTTTTGAGAGATTGACTGCCTATGTGATAGGGAACCACCCTTGTCTTTTGATTCCAAAGGAATGTTTTTGATGTCGTTCGTTGTATTACGAACAGAGAGTTTGCGACTTCAATGCGCATTTTTTTTTGAATTAACTGAGATACTACCCTGCCCCAGGTTTATATCAAAGGTTTTGATTGTTTAGAACAGAAAACTCCTACTTCTTTGGCTCAAAGGGGTTGACTAGGGATTATCTTCCTTATAACTCCAGTGTTTGGGAATTGAAAGAAATGCCTGTACATCATCAGCACGGTCTGTTCAAAAGCATAATGTATGAGATTATGGTATTATTTCGTCATCCTCCCTCTAAAGGCTTGCAGCTTTTTATCAAGAGTTAAAATATCATAAAGAAAGTAGAAAGCATAGTTCAAGTGTAATGAAAATGAGTGGATCAAATCAAGACAAACATATGCAATGCATTAATGAAACAAAGTTTGACATTAATAGATAATTGTTTGAACAACAAAAGAGATTACAACTTGAAAAATCAAAGAAACAAAGATGCTCTCAATGATTCGGCATAGGAGCAGTGATCACACTTGGAGTCTCCGGAGGGTCAAAACTTGATCTCCTCGGCATCAATCAAGTCTTGAATCTGGTTCTTCAAAGTCCAACAGCTATCGGTGTCATGCCCAGGACTGTCAGAATGGTAGGCACATCTCACACTCGGGTTATACTTAAAAGATGAAGTATCAGGATTTTGAGGAGGATCCTTTAGCGTGATTAACTTCAACTTCAGCAAATGTTGTAATGCTTGAGACAAAGGCATGTTGATATCAGTGTACTGCCTTTCTTGATATCTCACCCTACGCTTGTTGCCCCGTTTTTGTTGAACAGTCGTGGGATCAGAGATTAGGATTGCCCCTACATGTTGACCATGACGACTCTTTTGACCAGTCACTGCATTGGACTCTTTCTTTCCGTTGTAGGGAATTATCTGAGTATCCGAGGGTGTAGATCCTTGGATCTTTCCACTTTTGATGCCAGCTTCGACCCTTTCGCCGGTCAGTATCAGCTCGGTGAACCCGACTGAGGAGCTTCTGATTAAGTGATTGAAGAAAGGCCCTGTCAAAGTTCCCATGAAGATGTAAATCATCTCCCTATCAGTTAAAGGAGGTTGCACCCTACCATCCAAATCTCTCCACCTTTGAGCATACCCCTTGAAGTTCTCGTCAGAACCCATGGTCATGTTCTGCAATTGCACACGAGTTGGTGCAAGATCAGCATTGTACTGATACTGTTCGTAAAAAGCCCTGGCTAAATCTTCCCAGGTGTGGATGCGAGAACTCTCCAATTGATAGAACCACTCGAGTTGAGTCCCTACCAGGCTTTCTTAGAAGAAAAGGATCCAAAACTTTGGATCAGTTGTGTATGGTTGAATCTTGCGGACATAAGACCTTAGATGCATCTTAGGGCAAGAGACTCCATCGTACAGAGAAAAGGTAGGGACTTTGAACTTTGGCGGAATGACCAATCCAGGAACTAAACCCAAGTCTCCTAAGTCCAAGCCAGGTATTTGCTGAACCTCCATAGCATCGAGGCGGTCCTCCAACTGTTTGTACTTGTCATCAGCGGGAGGATATTGTTCCTCGGAGTAGTCAGCTTCATCAATCCCCATATTGCGGTCTTCTTCAAGACTGACCCCCTTGTCTTTGAGAAGGAGAGATTTCAGATCCTCTTGCCCTTTACCCATAGCCAGAAGCATTTGCTGGAATTGAGCGTTTTGAGCTTGGAGATCTTTCACCATTTGTTCCATATCCATCTTACTGAAATAAACAGTAGGAAGATAAGGAGACCTGTATGGGAGAAACCTGTTATGCAATGATATGTATGATATATGTATGCAATGTTTTCAAGGATCTCTTGGGGTAAACACAAGAGAATGTTAGAGGTTGGACTTTGATCTTTGATGGGAGAACTTTGCACTGGTGGATGTCTTTCCACGAGAATCAAGCTCACCATGTCGAGTGGGTCATAGCCCCTGATTCAAGTTGTTGCACTTGATCTTTGATTGTAGAACTTTGCACCGGTGGATGTCTTTCCACGAGAATCAAGCTCACCATGTCGAGTGGGTCATAGCCCCTGATTCAAGTTGTTGCACTTGATCTTTGATTGGAGAACTTTGCACCGGTGGATGTCTTTCCACGAGAATCAAGCTCACCATGTCGAGTGAGTCATAGCCCCTGATTCAAGTTGTTGCACTTGATCTTTGATTGGAGAACTTTGCACTGGTGGATGTCTTTCCACAATAATCAAGCTTACCATGTCGAGTGGGTCATAGCCCCTGATTCAAGTTGTTGCACTTGATCTTTGATTGGAGATCTTTGCACCGGTGGATGTCTTTCCACGAGAATCAAGCTCACCATGTCGAGTGGGTCATAGCCCCTGATTCAAGTTGTTGCACTTGATCTTTGACGGCATTTGCTTAGAGGAGAAAACCTCTTGCCCCTTGGTAGACGTCTGGTTCAACGTAACCCTGCATCAAAGAAACCCTCGAGATCCTTGAAATGGTTATTGAAAAATGCTATGGTATGATGTCATGATGTTATGTACATGTATGCAAAAGCAAATGAGTGTATATACAGACAGTCATATTCACACAATGCAAGCAAGTTCTTAGGTTTAGGCTTGCATGGGGTTTGTAGGTAAGTACCCTCTTGAAGTTAGTTGGCTCATCCTGTCCTAGAAATAGAAACCGGGTTCTAAGGAGCTCAATATCATCGGATTATTTTCTATGTTCATTGTTTTGGTTTAGCCACTTAACTGGCGACCAAAATATTCCAAGAAAACAACCCTCAATGAGTGTAGTATCGAGTATCTACCAACTTCGGACTGCACCAAAGTCGGTCATCTCACTACCCCTAAAAAGGCTAAGATGGTCAATTAAGGTTCTAAGAGTTCGTTAGTGCATCATGACATCACTCAGCGGCCCCGTACTCTCCTTGATTGAACTCAAGGGTTACCGGTACTCACAAATATGTCGCACTAACATAGCTTACTGCTTCAACCATATCGGTATACCCTGCACAGTTCCCTCACAGTTTTATTGCTATTTACCTAAAAAGGTGCCCCCAAATCCGGGTGTAGGATTTACAACAAACCCAAACAAGGACCCAAAAAGTAAAGCAATCAAGGTAATCAAAGCAAGAATGTAAAGGTGATTTAAACCCTAAGGTAACCCCACTTTTAAATTTCTCCCCAGCAGAGTCGCCAGTTCTGTGATACGGTGGGAGAACTGACTTGAGGTTTTGCGTTTGTATTCGCACTTGTTCGGTTTAGCAAGAGTCGCCACCGACTTTTTATTTTATCCTAAAGGAAAGGTTAAAAAGCACAGGAAAAACCTTTTGAGATGTTTCGTGGGTTCGGGGGGTAGATTATAAAAAGGGAAGGTATTAGCACCCTTTTCATCCATGGTTATCCATGGGCTCTTAGTTACTTGTTTAGATCACTTGCCTTTGATTTTCAATTGCTTGAAATTGTGTGTGTGTGTGTGTTTGAAAATGTTTTGAAAAAGATGCCTTGTCTAGGCAACCGTTGTAACAATTCTTTACTCGAATGTTTTACAAAGGTGTTTGTCTTTTCGAAAAGATATTTCAAATGTTTTTGAAAGTGTGTTTTTGAAAGTGTTTGTGGAGTGGGTTTTGAAAAGTAGGCAAGTGTGTTTTGCAAGTTCGATCAAGTAACTAAGAGTTGCCTACCCCTAAATTTACTCAAAGATTTTTCCTATGTTTTAACCCTTTTAACAATTTTGTTCCACCATTGTATTTGGTGGACAATCTTGTGTTAGGATGTTAACGGGACAGGCGCGGGTCATCGTATACACCATGAATGCAATGGTGCCAAGTGTCTTTGGCAAATTTGCTTGAAGGGACTATGATCATTTCGTTTAGGCAACTTTCGAAAGCGTCATCGAGGGACTATGATCATTTGAATTGTTTTGCCAAAGAGACTCAACGTGCAAGCATGGCCCATTTTGGAAGGCAACGAGTGGGATTACCCTAGGGGTGCAAGTGTGAAAGGTGTATTGATTGTCATGCATTTGTCTTGTATTTAGGTTATCTAGCATTTGATTTTATTTACATACAAACCCTAGGTCTAAACATGGTATAATTGAAAGCGATAAATTGCGAGAATTTAAAGTCCTAAACTATTACAAATAAGTATCTGGGAGTGGGGGTACAAATATTTATAAATGGGGATGAGACTTAATAGGAGAGTAGTGCCCAAATATATTTACAACCAAATCGAATCAATCACAATGTAAAATGTATCAATGTACCATAATAAGAGATAAGCAAGTATATTTGTGTAAGTGTAGGTGATTTATTTACAAGTGACGAAAAATGCAAAATTAAGTATTTATTATTTTTATGTCTTGGTTAAATGTTTTATAAACTTGTATAAAATTAATTAAACAAAAGTTTTAAAGAAAAAGTATTTATTTTTATGTATTTGTTAATATGTACAAAAAAAAGATTTAAGAAAAGAAAAGTATTTAACTTAAAGAAAATTATGTATTGATGTTTTTATGTACAAAGTTTTAATAAAACAAAAAAATGTTTTAAATTTAAGAAAAAATTATTTAACTCAAAAAGTTCTATTCCTCTATATATTTTAATTATACTAGCTAAAAAAAAGTAATTAAGAACATTTTATGTAAAAGAGTTAATGTGTTATTTTTTTATTTACAAAATTTAATTATATTATAAAAAGAAAATAAAAAAGAGTATTGTTAATTAAATTTAATATGAAAAATTAGTATGATATGACGTATATATAAAAAAAGTTATTAGTTTTAAAAAAATAAATGGGCTAAAGGGGAACCTGGCCCAAACTAAAAAGGAAGGGTTAAGGAAAAATGGGGGGGTATGCGCGCTGGCTTTGATGGGCTTAAGGCTTTGGTAGGGCGACCCGACCCATTGCGTTTGACACAAATTTGTTAGGGTTTTGAATGCTTCATTTCATTACTGGATTTAGGGTTACAACTTGAGAGCGGCGCTGTCTCTTCGTCTTCGTTCTTCTTCATCTCCTTCGCCATAGCCACTGTACGCTCCTCTGCCTAGGGCCACCGGGCGTCACCATTCGTCCCCTCTTCCCTCCTTGGTCCAGCGAAGCGATATTGTAAGGTGACGGTTTCTGTTTTTAACGCATTTAGGGTTTCAAGTTTTTATATGTTATTGATTTCCCTTCCTTGCATGTCTTGATTCTTTGTGTGATTATTTATTTCTTGTGAGGTACTTAAAGAGAGGAAAGAGTTTTATACCTTTGTTGGAGACGCAGGAGGACGGATCGAAGGTGCCCTAGGACGGCCGAAGGTGAGGGAATGGCGAGGCTGAGCTAGCTTGGAAATCTGGTACATTGTATTTGTCTTTTATGGTTTGATGATGATGCTTGAAAACCCTAGCTTCTTTTGCTTCTGTCTTCTCCTTTGCTGGCTTCTGTATGCTCTTTGCTTCTGTATGCTCTCTTTGCTTCTGATGATGTTGATTCTGAATATGTTGTTGCTTTGTTGGCCCTGAGTATTGTTGTTAAAATGTTGGTTCTGGACAATTTTGATTTTGCTAACCCTATGATGAGGTTATCTCTGAGGGCCTGTTGGTTTGAATGCTTGTGGTTTGGACTGTGTTGACACATATTAGAAAGTTTGTTGATGGTTTGACACATGTTTACAGGCAGGTTGATGGCTTTGAATGGTTACAGGCTGGCTTGGCAGACTCTTGGTATGAGTTTGAAATGTTTGTATGGCTGTTTGCTTTTGTCTGTTATGGATTAAGGCTTATGCAGGTTTAGGCTTGAACATGTTTAGGCTTGGACAGGTTGTTTTTGGTATGGCTTTGATGCAGGTTAGGCTTAAAGCTTGATGTGCTTCTGGTTTGTGCTTGGACAGGTTTAGGCTTGGACAGGTTTACAAGCTTTAGGTTTAATGCAGGTTTAGGCTTCAGTTTGTAGTGAGCTTGGTACATTAACAGGTTTACAAGACTTTGTGTGGTTTTGAGGTTTGAAGCTTTTGGTTTGAAACTGGTTAAGGCTGTTTAGTTTATTTGCTTATGTTGTGTCTCACAGTATTGTGGTGAGCTTGTGGAGGAAGTTTTGTTGTTACAGTTTGAGAGCTTTTTGCTTTTGTGTTATTTCTGCCTCCTCTTTGCTATGTTCTGATATGCTTGTTTATATCTTTTCTTGCCTCAAGCCTGCTGTAAGCCTATTTCTCTTCTCTCTTCTCTCTCTCCAGTATTAAAGCATTTGTTTATTGCTTTAGATGTACTATTCTGAAAAAGTAATGGCCTAGGAAAATGATGTAACTTGAAGGTTGCTTGCATTTGTAGTTTTCCTCTGCATAATTCCTGCTTTTCTGCATACTTTGTGTACTTTGTTGACAGCTTTGAATAGCCTTTAGACAGTTTGGATAGTTTGACATCTTTGGCTTAGTTTGTGCAGTTCAGTTTGCAATATGTGACTTGGTTAGGCATTATGCTTCTTTGACAGCTTGTTTGCCAATGTACATCAGTTTGCCTTTTGGACTTTGGTTTGAATTTTGAATTTGGTTCTTTTGGCATATTCCTTGGTTGACCATTTATGCAGTATGTTTGATAATTTATGCAGTATGGTAGCTTTTGTGCATTTCACATTTTTGCAAACACTTCCTATCCCTCTTTGTGAACCAAGAGCAATCTTGTGATTTGTAGAAAGGGGAACAACTGATTCCGGCCAGTTACTTTTAATGATGAACTTTTAAATTAACTGTCTGCTCTTTTATTTTATCTTCTTTTGACTTCTTTTCTTTTCTTTTTCTTGCAGATGAAAATCAATTGAGCAATGGGGAGCAGCAAATAGAAGATGAAGACTTAGGATGGATTTAGGATAGTTTCAATTTAATTTTAATCATTGTAACAGTATTAATGTAAACATCTGTAAATAATTTTACAGTGCTCAAATAATAATTGTAACAAATAATTAAAGATGAATAAAAGTCCACCTTTGATCAGTTAATTCTTTTTTCAGCTATCTATTTAATTACTTATAAATTCTTAAATTATAATAAATGGAAATAAATCCCAATTATCCTAACTTAGAATAAATAAACAATTAATAAACACTGTGGTCTTAGCATCAATCAATAATAAACTCGGCGCTTCAAATAGCCATAAGCATTGCACAGTCGAATCAAACAAACATCCTTATGCCTTTTCCTTTACTGATTAAACAAAACACTACAAGTTCTCAATTCAAATGCCTCAATCCAAATCTCAGAGTAAATTGAAAAGAACTGTAGAATTAATTCTTTCTGAGAATACGCGCACAAAACCCTGATTCTTGACTTAACACCAAAGAAACGCCTGTCTGATCAAACTTTGAGCCAAATCAACCAAACCTTAGCAATCTGCTTGAACTGCTTTAAAATTAATGAAAACCCTAAATTTTGTCTGACTGAGGAGAAAAGTCTGTTTGACCGATTCTTGAGCTAGTCTGAAAAATCAGGAAAAGCCCAAAGCTGTGATTTCTTGTGAAAAAGAGGAGGGCAAATTTTGGGGTACAACACATATTAAAAGGGTGGAAACAAAAAGAAGAAAAATAGTATGTACATGTTTGAAACAAAAAGGAACTATATTTATATGTCATGCAAGAAACAAAGAGTTCAAGGTTTAGAGCAACTTACCTAGCTTGAGGCTGGAGCGTGTGCTGGACCTTGAAGTGGTTACCTTGAATTCTTTTGGATTCGAAGGGAAAGACCGAGGGTGGGCCTTTGACACTAGAGTCAAAGGAGCAAAACAAGTGAAATGTCCTTCTTTGCTGGATTTGAAGGATAGCAAGATGTAAGGATTTTTTTCCAGATTTGGAAGAGACAAGTATTTGGATTCTGGATTTGGGTTTTCAAAAGTGTTTAAGTGTTTGAGAATTTTATGATGTTTGAGAATTTTGAAGATACGTTCCTACCTTCTTCTTCTCTCTTCCTTTTCTTTGCAAAGGATCTCTCTATTTATAGAGAAAGGTTTTGGGAAGTTTGGGAGTAAAAATAATAAAATAAGGCTCAGCTGGAAAGTAAGTGTCCACTTGTGTCATGATCCCAAGATGAAATAGCAATATGATTGGTTTAGATGGATTACTTCATGCAGAAGGAAAACAGGCGCAAGGCTTAAGAAAAACGTTTCTAAAAGTAGTATTATACTATTAAGGGCAAGTTGTCTTAGAGAACAAATGGGTAAAAGCATATTTTAACCTGTATAAACAATTACATATAGAGTGAGTCATAAGTTTGAGGCCTGAAAAGGGGAAACACGTAGCCTAGCCTATGGGTCTAAATGTTTAACTTAATCTTTTGAATCGAATCCTCCATCCTTCCATAACTTTTAACCAGACTAAAACAACATTCGTTCCCACCAGTTATGTGTCCTTCGAATGGACCAACATGTATTCTTAGAATGGGTCTCTTGTATGGCCTTCGACTGTGCCTTATGCACGCTTCTTCAAATGTACCTCTTGTATACCCTTCAACTAGCTCTAGTATTACTTCCTTCGAATGGGCCTCTTGTGTGGTCTTCAATTGGGCCTTCTGCATGCTGAAGTGTATACAAATGTTTCAAAGGGGAGTCTGTGCCCAGTCGAAACTGGTACAAAGGAAGACTGTGCCTTGTAGATGCTAGCATGAAACAAGTCAGGGTAGGCATAAAGGAGGTCACTGCCTAGGTGAAGCTGACACAAAGTTGGCCAATGCCTTATGGTCGAAGGCAACTTTGAAGGAGTTTTGCCCTTGTGCTGAAGATAAACTGATAAGGGATACGTGCATTGGTAACACATTGAGGGGTCTTTTGCCCAGTGGGAGTTTTTGTGAATCGAAGGCCAGTTTGGAGAAGTTCATGCTTTTGTACATTGAAGGCACGCCCAGAGGGAAAGTTTGCCTAGTAGAAGTAGGAAATAAGATTGCTCCAAGGAGAATAAATGCTCAATCGAAGTAAGGATCCAGATTGCATGTGGGTAGCTATTGCATTTGTGAGTCAAGCCAGCATGCAAAGACAGTGTTGCAATTGAAGGAGCACTGACAAGAAGCCCTCCCCCTTTGGATTGAAGGAGGATATTTTAAAGGGAAAAGATGCCCAGTCGAAGCTTGTGTATATCAAGCAAGCAACAGTCCAAGACTTCAGTCGAAACTTGGAAAATTGAGGCAATCTTGGATGAGGATTCGAAGGTCATGTTCTGATTGAAGAACACAACTCCCACACGTTGAAGAATTGGATTCTAAGGGTCATGTTCTAATATAAGAATAGAGCTTCTGGATTTTGAAGAGTGAGATTCAAATGGTCATGTTCTGATCAAAGAGTAGAGCTTCTGTATGTTGAAGAGTGAGATTCAAAGGGTCATGTTCTGATCAAAGCAAACTTCTGACCTTTGATTCTCCTTGGTCTAGCATGATCTGAAGGAATTCTCTAGAAAGCTTGTAAAATGTTTTTCCATCACTTTTGCAAATTTTGATTGTACTTGTGTGAAAACTGGCCCAGAAGTTCTGTCTAAATTCTGGCTAAAAAATGCCCAAAATTTACTAAGTGTTTTAGCTTCATGAACGCGTCTTCAAGGATTTATAACTTAAAATCCCAGCATTTCTAGGAGAAGTTCTGTTCAACAATTTTTTAGATCTCATTGAGATCTATAACTTTCATGGCTGAAGTTCTGATTAAATCATCTTGCATCATGATGAAAATCTGGCCCAACTTCATGTCTTGATAAAATATAATTTTTGAAACTTGATTTTGATCAAAAATTCAAAGTTTGACTTTTCAGTATGCATTTGACCATTTTGCCCTTGTGAATGACTTTCTTGGAAAATTGTAATCTGAGACTTGAAACTTGACAAAAGCAATCCCGAGGGTCCAGGATGATCCCTTGAGAAATGAGAGGGCAAATTTTGGGGTACAACAACTTACATCAAAGGAGGGCCACATGCCCAAATGAAAGAGGCATGCAGGAAGCAAAGATGCCCAGACGAAAGAGGCATGTAGGAGGCAAATTGTGCAATCGAAGGATATCAGAAGGAGGCTTTTTTCCTTGGAATCGAAGGAGGCTACACGAGGATTTTTGCCTTGTGCTTGTTGGCCTGGTGGGCGCCTCTTGCATGCAAGAAGGAAGATATGGCTCAATCGAAAGTTGTATGCAGCTAGCCATCAACTTTGTAAATCAAAGCAAGCATGAAGAGAAATATTTGTCTAATCAACAATGGTGTGCAGGCATCAAACATCCAATCGAAGCAGGCATATAGGCAGCCGTTGCATTGTGAACCATGTGAGGCCAAAGATTCAATCGAAGGTTGCATGCATGAAGCTCCTGCCTTTTGAATCAAAGCCAGCGTGTCAGAGGCCAACACCCAATCGAAGGATGTAAGCCAAGCTTGCATCGAAGAAGGCCAAAAGTTCAATCAAAGGATGTGAATCGAAGAAGACTGCTTTTTTCTCCAATTTTGTCAAAAAGATTATTTTTTATCTGTTTTCCCCTTTTTTAACAGTTTCCTCTTTAACTTAATGCTGGAAAATCCAATTGTACTTGTGCAAGCTTGAATTTTGAGAATCATTGTGAGAAATGCCTTGAGAAATGAGAGGGAAAATTTTAGGGTACAACAGCTGCCCCTGTTCAATCTTCTTAAACCCGAAGAGTTAGATTGGCGAGTCCGTCATTCGTGACTTGAAGGTGGAAGATGATTGAACACTAGAGTGCCCAAAAATTTTCACTCGGTGATGTGGTGGTTGATTGTGTAGGGAATAGGCTTAAAGATTCCATTTGGAGAGATGATGGAGAGTTGTCGGAGATGGGCTTATAGATGCCATTCAAAGGTGATTGTTGATAGAAATTAGACTAAGTCTAAGTTTGACTGTAGCTGGGAGGAGTGTCAGAATAAATCTTTAGTTGATTTAACTCTGAAGGATATGTTAGAACGGACTCGTGTTAAGTCGTGTCTGGAAATGTATTAGAAGGAATTTGTGTAAGATTTCTTTATGGTATGCCTGTGTAGGGCTGCCTTAGGAGATATATGAGAGGGAAGCCTGGGTAGGGCTGTTTCAGGATGATTCCATGTAAAACTTTATCTGGAGTTGTATGAGAAGGAACCTGGGTAGGGTTGCTTCAGGATGAGTCTGTGTAAAACTTCATCCGGAAACGTCTGAGAAGGAACCTGGGTAGGGTTACTTCATGATGAGGCCGTGTAAAACTGCATCTAAAAATTATGAGAAGGAACCTGGGTAGGGTTGCTTCATGATGAGTATGTGTTAAATTTCATCTGGAAATGTCTGAGAAGGAACCTGGGTAGGGTTAATTCATGATGAGTCAGTGTGAAACTGCATCTGGAAATTATGAGAAGAAACCTGGGTAGGGTTGCTTCATGATGAGTCCGTGTTAAACTTCATCTAGAAAATGAGAAGAAACCTGGGTAGGGTTACTTCATGATGGGTCCATGTAAAATTGCATCTGGAAATTATGAGAGGGAACCTGGGTAGGGTTGCTTCATGATAAGTCCGTGTTAAACTTCATTTGGAAAATGAGAAGGAACTTGGGTAGGGTTACTTCATGATGAGTCCATGTAAAACTGCATCTGGAAATTATGAGAAGGAACCTGGGTAGGGTTACTTCATGATGAGTCAGTGTAAAAATGACTCTGGAAATTATGAGAAGGAACCTGGGTAGGGTTTCTTCATGATGAGTGCGTGTAAAATTTCATCTGGAAAATGAGAAGGAACCTGGGTAGGGTTATTTCAGCTGGTCGTGTAGATAGGTGCCCTGGCTTGTTTCAGGTATTGATCTTTGACCTTAGAAAAGGAGATAGTTATCTTGGCTTGTTACAAGTATTAATCTTTAATCTACTCATGTAGATAACTTTCCTGGCTTGTTACATGTATTAATCTACAATCGATCGTCCACATATATATGTCCTGTCTTGTTATAGCACATAATCTAGAACTGTTGAAAATTATTGAGGATAGTTATCTGTTGTTTGATCTTTCCTGAAAAGGTAAAGAGTTAGCTGTATGCAATGTCATGATTTATGAAATGCATGGCGTAATAATGTTCTCAAAATAAATGAGATTATGTTGTATGCATTTATTATCCATGTAAATAAGATGCATGAAATGTTTTTGGAATATAATTTTGTCTTGGAAAAATAAATCCTTAACAAATGTTGGGGGAGTTTTTGGAGGCTAAATCCCGGATTTCCGTTGGGAATGAAGAGTATGCAACTCTCTAGACCTTTTTTAGAATGTTTCTGCTGGGGGATTTCTGTTTTTGTTGTTTTGAGGAGAAATCCACTGGGGGATGTTTATTTTGCTTGAGAAGAAAACTCTATGGAGAGTGTTGATTTTTGCTTGGGGAAAAGAGTTCAGGAGTTTCAGCTGTCCGTTTCTCTATTGGGGAGTTATCTCTTGATGGAAGAGAAAGGAAGTTAACAACTTGTTGGGGACAAATAAATTAACTGTTATCTGGTTGTCTCCCAGGATTTGCAGCAACTCACTGGGGTTGTAGAAAAATTTATTGGGGAAGAGGAGTTGTGATCCCTTGATTTATGATAGTCTGAGAGGAAAATTCAAGGTGCGGAATCTTGCCGTTTGTTGGGGAAATAAACCTTGTTTCCAATCTGCTGGAGAGGTGTTTTCTTTTGGCAGAACTTCTCGAGGATTCTTGAGATCAACTCAGTTAGGGAGAAGTTTTAAGAGATTGAAAATCTGGATGGGGATCACCCTATGAAAAGGACTTTGTGGATATTTTGTCACTTCCCCTAGTAGTAAGTGTTGTAGTATTTCCAGGAAATGCTTGTTTAACCGTATGTGACTTCAATGCTCCAAGTGATTCAGATAAAGACCTGCCCTTAGTTACTCAGCACTTCTTGAGAGACTTCTTGGAATCTTGACTTGAGTTCCCCATATGTGCTAAACAATGATCATGCTGTGCCCCCTTGCTCATAGGAGATTTGTCATTGGAAGTGTCATCCTATTTGAAGTGGTTCTGTTCATTGAGAGAGTTTTCGTTCACTGGATATTTGTCGTGTGAATTTCTCTGTTGTCAAACAATTAGCCATATGCAAACAGTGATATTCAAATAATTCAAAGTTTATGCTTGTCTTGAAGTTTTGAAAATGAATTTAGCAAGTAAAATAATTTCGTAAGAATATGAATTTAATTCAGAATTTGGAGCAAAACCTTACAGGAGTCAGGATACCTTTTGTAACAGTATATTTTTGGACTAACCCGTGCTTCAATTAGGACTTTGAAAGGTTGTATCATGGCCTGGTTCACGGTTTAAGAAACAAAGGATATGGATCAAAGTTTATTTGTATTCGCTCGTCCTTCATGATGTTCTCCAGTCCTAAGCTCAGTCAATTATGCGTTTGAACTCCAATTGAGTCTGGAATGACGTTTTGGTGATGGTTCAGACGAGTTAGGTTTGTTGGTAGGAAGTTATCTTTGCAACACTCTTCATGTTGTCGAGGATTTGTAGTGTCCCCTTTTTTTTTCTATTTACTATCCCTGATTTTTGTCTGACTGTTCTTGTTTTAAGATTACGGTCAGTGGGATGCCCCCATTTTTTTTCTTAAGTCTCCTTCATAGGTTTAGACTTATTGGGCTTTTCTTTTGAGAGATAATGACTTCCCATGTGATAAGGAACCATCGCCGTATTTTGATTCCCGAGGAAAGTTTTTGATGTCATTCGTTGTATACAAAGTGAAAGTTTGCGAGTGAACACGCATTTGAATTAACTGAGAGACTATCCTGCCCAGGTTTTGATTAAAGGTTTAAATTTGTGTAAAAAAGGAAACTCCTACTTCTTAGGCTCAAACGGGTTTACTAGGGATTATCCTTCTTATAACTCCCATGTTTAGGAATTGAAAGAAACGCCTGTACATCATCCGCAAGGTCTATCCAAAGGCATATTGTATGAGATTATGGCATTGTTTTCGTCATCCTCCCTCTAAAGGCTTGCAACTTTTTGAAACAAGAGTTGAATATCATAAAGGGAGTAAAAACAACATAGTTTAAATATAATGAAAACGAATGGATTAATTAAAGACAAACATATGCAATGTATTAATGAAACAATGTTTGACATTAATAGATAAGTGTTTGAACAACAAAAGAAATTACAATTGAAAATTCAAAATGAACTGGAACGCTCAGTGATTTGGCATGGGAGCGGTGATCACGTTGGGAGTCTTTTGAGGATCGAACTAGATCTCCTTGGCGTCAATCATGTTTTGAATCTTGTATTTCAGCGCCCAACAATCGTTAGTATCATTCCCAGGAATGCCGAAATGATATGCACATATTGCATCAGGATTGTAGTTAGGAGAAGAAGTTTTAGGGTTGGGATGAGGTCCTATCAACGTAATTAGATTCATCTTCAACAAGTGTTGCAGTGCTTGAGATAGAGGCACGTTGTTGTTGGTAAATTGTCTTTTGGGCTCGTCTTGCCTTTGCTGATTTCCCTGTTGTTATTGTCGCTGCGATGCAGGACCAGAGATCAGGACTGCCCCCACATATTGATCATGGTTGCTCTTGTTGCGACCTTTTTGGACGTACACATCATTGGACTCTTTCTTCCCATTATATGGATTTTTCTGGGTATCAAAGGATCTAGCTCCTTAGATCTTTCCGCTTTTGATTCCAGCTTCGACTCTTTCGCCAGTCAATATTAACTCGGTGAACCCGGCTAAAGAGCTTCCAATTAGGTGATTGAAGAAAGGTCCCGTGATCGGTGGATCTGGAACTGGCTGTTTAACGCTGGTTCGCGAAATGTCGCGGAAAGCAAGAGTCGCCACCGTCTTTTATTTTCTCCAACATGGACAGGACAAAAGCACAGCAAAATTCCTTATGAGATAGTTTCTCGGTTCGGGAGGTAGATTTATAGAAAGGGAAGGTGTTAGCACCCTTTCTATCCATGGTTATCCATGGGATCTTAGATACTTGCTCATTGTGTTTTCAAAATGTTTGCTTTTCAAGTGTGAGTGGGTTTGAAAAAGTTTCGTTTAAAGATTTCTGAATAACTCTTGTATCAGTCCTCAAGAGTGTTTGAAAAATTGTTTTGAAAGCTTTTTGAAAAGTGTCGGTGTGAAAAGAGTTTTGTTTGTTTTTTGAATAGAGCAAGTATCTATGAGTCATCTACCTACCCTAAGGAATTAGGCTGTGTAAATGTCCTTAAGGTAGTGCCATCCCACCATTGAGAGGTAGGTAGCACCACCGTTGGAGGTGTTCGGGTCAATTCATTTGTAGGGACAGTGTGGTCACCAGAGCAACAGTAGGACACCTTAGAAGCTACCCTTATGCCATTGATCCTTTTTAATTCCGAGGCAACCGTTTCGAGGAAACTGGATCATGTCATGGACATAAGGACTTACTAAAACGTCCTATACTCGACGACCACGTTTCGAGGGCAAGGCAACAGTGAGGCGTACCCTAAGAGTGGTGTGTGAATTTGTGTGTCATTTTCAGTTATATTTGTCTTGTTCATGCATTGGTGATCTACGCTTTGTTTTTATTTTTGGAATTAATTCTTTCATGTGGTTATTAACAGTTAAAAGGTGCGGAATTAAAAGTCCTACGCTATTACAAAGGCGCGGGTCTACATCGCCAAATTAAACCAAGACCCGATTTGAAATAAATAAAGATGCGGAAAGTAAATATCCTAATTAATCTATTACAAGGCTTTGGGGCAAGTACATGAAATTTTAAAAAGGGAAATAAAAGTAAATGTGCGAAAAGAAATAAAATCGAGAATGCAAGGGCGTTGGACCCTTTTAAAGAAATTAAATCGAAATCGTAAATTAATTAAATTAAATAAAAGCAAGAACTTATTTTTTGGAGTTTTTGTATTTATGGAATTTAATGAGAAAAATAAATGGAATTAAAACCCTAATTCTAAACTATTTTTAATTTGTTAAAAAAAATGTTTAAGTTTGACCTAGTTTTATCCTAATTATTTAATTACAAGTTATTTATAAAGTAATTAAGAATAATAATAATGATGATAAGGAAATAAATTATTTATTAAGAAAAAGAAGAAAAATATTAAAACCCTAATCTCTAAACCTTTTAGTTTATTTTTAAAAAAAATTAGAATTAAACCTAAAATTAAAACTAAGTTAATTATTAAATTTATTTACAAAATAATATTAATTAATATTAACAAAGCATATTTTTTATTGTTTTATGATTTTCTGTTTTTTTGTATTTTTATGTTATAAACATTATTTTATGAATTAAAAGAAAATAATCATTAAATTAAAACAAACAAAAAAGAAAAAAAAGAATGAGAAAAGAAATACAAACATAGGGGGTTTGTTGACCCCTTTGGAGGTTTATGATGAGTAATCTGGCCCAATGAAGTCAGGCCCTTCGTTGACTTTTCTGGGATGCGTGTGGATCTGTTGACCAATGCGTATGGTAGTCCTCCTATGCTTGGCCCTTGGATTGATGTTGTGGGACGCGTGGCCAGCTTGAGCGTAGGGTGCATGGTGGACTTCTGGGCGTGATGGGTACCTAATCATGTTATAAGAAAAAAATAGAAGGAAATATGGGGGACCTGGGAATCGAACCCAGGTCCCAAGGCTTGCAAACATCACTTTCCACCAACTGAGCTATTTGGCAACTTTGTTATTATAATGAAATACAATTAATATAATAAAAGTAAGTGCAAATGGTATAAAACACAAAAACGCGCGCCAAGCTTTTGAATCAGCCAACCACATGCTTACAACTCATCTTCTTCTCCATTTCTTCGCTTTGGCAAAAAAAAACAGAATGGATAGCGGGGGTTTTAAACCCCCACTAAATGAAGAACATGAAAATAGCGATTAGGCCATACACAAACATAAAAAGAGCGCGACTAGTGGGATTGAATCGTCCAGATGCCCTGAGTTAAATAGTCTTAGTCTCGTTGCCTAATTTTTCCTTATGCAAAAGTCCCCAATTTCAAACTTCTGCAACCCTAACGAGATCCCATGGTGGATTCGTGTATAGGGCTTAAAAACTTAATTAAATGATGCCAACAGCTTTAGAACAACCATGTTAGTATGAATCAGTGCTTAAAACATATGGAAAAGAGGTGCAAATGCAAATACGATTATGGGAAAAATTGAGAACAGGGCCACGTGATTCTACCGTTTCAGGCTGTATGAAGACTTGATTTTGATTAGGAAAGATCCCTGGCAATGTAAGCAAGCTTATGGAATGGTTATTTTGCCTTGAAACAAACTCTAACTGTGTTTTCAGTTTTGACTTTTTGACAAAAAATGCAAAGTTTGTTTGTGATTCTGAGCGCAGCTTTTTTGGTCCTCTGCATTAGGTTTAGGTTTGTGCTTATATGTGGAATGAATTAGGGTAAAAATCCAAACCAAAAACCTTTGCATTCATGAATCAAATATTTGGTTTTTAATGTAATCTTTTCCAATCTTTTTTCATGTAGAACCATTGCCAATCATGAGAAATCTTGCCTTTTTAATGATGCACGAAATCTTGAGTGATTAAAGAGGGCATATGCTGCATAAAAAGATTTGGAAACATGTGTTTAGCATTTTTCTTATAATTAATTTTAATTAAATGAATTAAATAGATTAAATATTCAATTAATTAATTAAAAATAGGTAAATAACTCCCCTTTGGGTCAATGGGTCGTGCATAGCTTTTGGGTGATGATTCTTGGAAGAAATTGAGGCCCATTAGCAATTTTGAGGCATTTGAAGTAAAGTTGACTTTTCAAAATTCCCAAAAATTCCCCAACTTCCACAAGGCATATCTTGCTCAATTTTTAAGCTTTGATAATGTTCTTGGACATTTTGGAAAGGTCTTGAAGTCCTCTAACCAATGCCTTTGGTCCCATGTCAGTTTGATTTACCAATCTCAAGTTATGATCTTTGACTTAAAGTCCCTTTTTGTTGACTTTTGAAAATGACCTATAATGTTGAGATTGATAAATTTTTGTGAGGGCATTTCTTGGACTTGAAGTGTGAAGATGAGTTGTAGGAAATGTCATTCTCTTCAAAATGAGCTTTGGATGGAATTTTTCTGATAAACCATGTGGAAGTTATGCCTTGGTCAAGTTACAGTTGACTTTTTCAACTGTCCAAAAATGGAAACTTTTGCATCTTGAGACTTTTTGAGCCATGCCTTGAGAATCATGATCAAGAATTGATCAAATGATGTTTATGGCTTCAAAATAAGATGTTGACCAAAAATTTGGACTTTTGACTGTCAAATGACCATTTTGCCCCTACAGTTGACTGTTGAGCAATTCGGGTTTTTGACTGTGCAATTTTGTGCTGTGAGTCTTGAAACTTAGCATATGGATGCTTGACCATGTTTGTAGGCATATGGGACTTGATTGGACCCTTGGAAACTTTAACTTCTTTGCCAGAACCAAAACCCTAATTTTTGACTGTTAGGAGGCCATTGAACTGTGCAACCCTTGGGATATTTTGAAGCATGCTCTTTGTAAATCTTGAAGAATATGGGAGGGAAAATTTTGGGGTACAACAGTTGCCCCTGTTCAATCTTCTTAGACCTGAGGATGTAGATTGGCTGACGTGCCTTTCGTAATCCGAAGGTGGAAGATGATTGAACACTAGAGTGCCCAGAAATTTGCACTCACATAGTAGTGTGATGGTGGGAATGGGCTTATGGATGCCATTTGGAGATTGATGGATGGGATGATGGGCTTATAGATGCCATGCTGAGAGGTGATGGATAGGTGGATGGGCTTATAGATGCCATCTGGATGTCGATCGCATAAGAGATTCCTTAGCGAGAACTTGTGTACCTGAAAAAGAAAGATGATTACCTGACCTGTTACAGGAGCTGGTCTTCAAACTCTTTGTGTAGATGTGCCCTGACTGGTTACAGGAATTGAATCTGGAGCTTCAAAAGGTGATGAATGAACCAGGGATGGTTACTACCTCAACGGGATGATGAGAGAACCTTTGGGCGATTACTACCTCAACAGGAACGCTGAGAGAACCTGGGGCGATTACTACCTCAACAGTAATGATGAGAGAATCTGGGGCGATTACTACCTCAACAGTAACGATGAGAGAATCTGGGGCGATTACTACCTCAACAGTAACGCTGAGAGAATCTTGGATATCTTCTACTGGGATAAGAATCAGGGAGATCTTAGGGTTGATCTGACTGAACCAGAGAAGGCCTTTGACTGGATAAGAATCAGAAAAATCTTAGGGTCGATTTAACTGAACCGGGCAAGGTCTCGGAATATCTTCAACTGGATAAGAATCAGGGAGATCTTAGGGTCGATCTGACTGAACCGGAGAAGGCCTTTGACTGGATAAGAATCAGGAAAATCTTAGGGTCGATTTAACTGAACCGGGCAAGGTCTTGGAATATCTTCAACTGGATAAGAATCAGGGAGATCTTAGGGTCGATCTGACTGAACCAGAGAAGGCCTTTGACTGGATAAGAATCAGGAAAATCTTAAGGTCGATTTAACTGAACCGGGCAAGGTCTTGGAATATCTTCAACTGGATAAGAATCAGGGAGATCTTAGGGTCGATCTGACTGAACCAGAGAAGGCCTTTGACTGGATAAGAATCAGAAAAATCTTAGGGTCGATTTAACTGAACCGGGCAAGGTCTTGGAATATCTTCAACTGGATAAGAATCGGGGAGATCTTAGGGTCGATCTGACTGAACCAGAGAAGGCCTTTGACTGGATAAGAATCAGGAAAATCTTAGGGTCGATTTAACTGAACCGGGCAAGGTCTTGGAATATCTTCAACTGGATAAGAATCAGGGAGATCTTAGGGTCGATCTGACTGAACCAGAGAAGGCCTTTGACTGGATAAGAATCAGGAAAATCTTAGGGTCGATTTAACTGAACCAGGCTAAAGTCTTGGACATAGCTGAGAGCTTAACTGGATCTTTTCCTGAAAGGTAAAGGTCAGTCATATGCAATGCATGATATGGATCAAGCAATGATGTTCTCAACATAAATGAGATTGTAAGGTATGATGCGTTTATGCATGTGTCATGATGTATGTGATATTTTTGTATGTTTTCGTCTTAGGAAAATAAATCCTTGACGAGTGCCGGGAAGTTAAATCCTGGGCTGATGTAGAGCTTTTGTTTCCACTGGAGAGTGATGGTTGCAAGAATACTAGTAGGAGCAGATGACTCCGTTGGGGAATAAACTTGGCGAATAGAGCACTCTGCGGGGAGAAAATTACTCTAGCGACCTTGCTAGGGAGAAATACTCTGTGGGGAGAGAGGTACTTTGCTGGAATGTTGATGGTAACTTCGCTGGGGATACCATTGGTATGTTGGAAGTGTTAATGGACTCCGCTGGGGATAGGAAGACTTCGTCGGGGACGATCTTTCCGTGGCTTTTGGATGAGGATAACCCAGTTATATCCTGGTAGGGAAATAACCTTCTGAATAAAGCCGGGGAGACGCGTTCATGCTCTGCAAGGGATAAGCCTCCAGAATCTACTGGGGATAAGCTTACTGCTTGGGGAGATGGACTCCAACTTTCTTGGGGACACTGGATTGGACTCTCCTGGGGAAATTTTGAACTATATTGGGAAAGTGGCTCTGCTGGATGCCTGGTATACCGCCGGGGAACAATCTTAGATAAAGACTGACGGGGATGCTTGTTAGGAATGTTCATATATGTGCTGGGGGAATGTTGAGATCTGCGGGGGTACCCAACTTCCTTAAGGCTGATAGTGTAGCTTTGCTTGGGGAGGGTTGACTTGCTGGCTCACTCTCTGGGGAATTAAGATGTACTGGTTATGTTCTTCAGCTGAACTTTCCTTGATACCTTGCTGGACAGAGCAATTAGATCGCTTAGACAACTCTTTATTGCCCCTGTTTCTAATGTTACCTGTAATTAATCCTTTGTTTCGTATGCAAATATTTATGAGTTTAGCAATTATTGTCGAATGCATATATCACAAATTGAACCTTGGACGTTCTTCGCAAAACAAAACAGAAAAAGGAAAAACAATTGGCAATTTGAGATGAAAAGTGTATTTATATTGATTTTGAATTTGCCTGAAAATAGGCGTTTATGTACAAGAGGCTGACGTCCTAGTAAGAGAACGCCGCCGAACAAAAGAGTTTATACAATTTGTACAAAGGAAAATAAAACAGCTGTGTGAAAAGAATGATCCCACTGGGTTCCAACTCTGATATCGCCTTTATATCTTTGAGCGTCTCATCACTTGATGACCTAACCGAAGATGAAGCTGATTGATCAATGCCGTCTGAACTTGATGTAGATACCGGATTCTGGATGCAAAGTGATCCAATGAGACATAGTATTACGCTTTATCCCTAACTTTTGCCTGGACCGCACTTTCGGGTTTTCAGTCCACCGGGATACCCATTTTTCCCAAGCCGCCTCAGGTTTTTGACTTGCCGGGTGTACAGATTTTTTTTCATTTCATCCCTTCATTTTGCCCGAACCCTTTTGGTTCGCCGGGAAGCCCTAATTTTTGCCTAGGCATGTCAGCCTAGCGGGTCTTTATTATGCGTAGTATCTTTTTACTATGTCTGCATTGGCGGGGTGAAAAAGGTCGTCCCCATCCATGGTGGTTAGAATCATGGCTCCTCCTGAGAACACATGTTTAACCACAAATGGCCCTTCGTACGTAGGGGTCCATTTGCCCCTTGGATCACTCTGAGGAAGGATGATGCGTTTGATTACCAGATCCCCAACTTGATACTCTTGTGGTCTGACCTTTTTGTTAAATGCCCTGATCATCCGTTTCTGATACGTCTGACCATGACAGATAGCAGCAAGTCTTTTTTAGTCAATTAAATTTAGCTGATCAAGTCATGTTTGGATCTAATCATCTTCGTTCAGATCTGCATCCTTCATTATCCGGAGAGAGGGTATCTGCACTTCGATCGGTAAGACTGCCTCCATACCGTAAACCAAGGAAAAAGGAGTTGCCCCGGTTGACGTCCTGGCTGAGGTACGATACCCATGTAGAGCGAACGGTAACATCTCATGCCAATCTTTATAAGTCACTGTCATCTTCTGCACGATTTTCTTAATGTTCTTATTTGCTGCTTCTACAGCCCCATTCATCTTCGGTCTGTAAGGAGAAGAGTTGTGGTGCTGTATCTTAAATTGCTCGCAGAGCTCAGTGATCATCTTGTTATTAAGATTGGTATCGTTGTTTGTAATAATCCTTTCTGGGACGCCGTATCGACAGATCAAATTGTGCCGAATGAACCGTGCCACAACGTTCTTGGTTACTGTGGCGTAGGAAGCTGCTTCAACCCACTTCGTGAAGTAATCCATCGCTACCAGGATGAAGCGATGCCCATTGGATGCCGTAGGTTTAATCTCACCGATCATATCTATGCCCCACATTGCAAACGGCCAAGGTGCAGTCAGGACATTCAGAGGGACTGGAGGAACATGCACCTTGTCTGCATATATCTGGCATTTATGGCATGTCCGAGAATGTTGGTAGCAGTCGGCTTCCATGGTGGACCAGAAATACCCTGCCCGAAGGATCTTCTTTGCCATAGTATGTCCACTGGAATGCGACCCAAAGGTACCCTCATGCAGCTCTGCCATGATCCTTTCTGCTTCAGTCTTATCCACAAAACGCAGTAAGATCGAATCATGGTTTCGCTTATACAGAATGCCGTTGCTAAGGAAAAACTTCGCTGCGAACCTTCTCAGGAACTTCTTGTCGTTGACAGATGCACCTTCAGGGTATTCCTGAGCTTCCAAGTATCTCTTCACCTCATGGTACCAAGGCTTCTCAGTTACCAATTCAGTCTCGAGATCACAACAGTATGCCGGTTCGTCCAGTTTCCAGATGATGATCCGGGGAGCCTCATTGTCCCATTTGACCTTGAACATAGAAGACATCGTAGCTAACACGTCCGCCAACTGATTCTCCTCTCTCGGGAAATGTTCAAAGGTTATCTCTGTGAAGTGGGGGATCAATGTCAACACAAATTCTCTGTAAGGAATAAGGTTCGGATGTTTCGTATCCCACTCCCCTTTGATCTGATTGATCACGAGAGCGGAATCTCCGAAGTCACTCAGAAACTTGATCCTTAAGTTAATTGCAGCTTTGAGTCCCATGATGCACGCCTCATACTCCGCCATGTTGTTGGTGCAGTTGAAACATAGCCGGGCAGTGAGTGGAGTATGAGTGCCTTGAGGGGATATGATCACAGCGCCGATACCATTACCCAAAGCATTGGAGGCTCCATCAAAGTGCATAGACCATCGGGATCCTTCCTCAGGTCCTTCATCCGGTCCAGGTACTTCACAATCAGTCACTATCATGATGCTCTCGTCAGGAAACTCAAAGTTCATTGACTGATAATCGTCTACTGCCTGATGTGCCAAGTGGTCTGCCAATACACTTCCTTTGATCGCTTTCTGGGTCGTGTACTGGATGTCATATTCTGTCAAGATCATTTTCCATCTTGCTATTCTTCCAGACAGAGCAGGCTTTTCAAATATGTACTTTATGGGATCCATCTTTGAGATCAACAAGGTAGTGTGAGTCAGCATATACTGTCTCAGCCGGCGAGCAACCCATACCAAAGCGCAACAAGTTTTCTCAAGCAGTGAGTATCGGGTCTCACAGTCGGTAAACTTTTTGCTAAGGTAATAAATGGCATGCTCTTTTCGGCCAGACTCGTCATGCTGCCCCAGCACACACCCCATTGAGTTGTCAAGTACTGTCAGGTATAGTATCAGAGGTCTCCCTTCAATCGGTGGCATAAGAATGGGTGGTTCTTGGAGATACTCTTTGATTCTGTCAAAAGCAGCCTGACATTCATCATTCCAACGTACTACATGATCTTTCTTCAGCAGCTTGAAGATTGGTTCACAAGTAGCAGTTAGATGCGAGATGAATCGAGCAATGTAATTCAGGCGTCCTAAAAAGCCTCTGACCTCTTTCTCTGTCTTAGGAACTGGAATCTCTTGAATGGCTTTAACCTTGGCAGGGTCCACTTGAATACCCTTATCACTTACAACGAAGCCTAGCAACTTCCCAGATCTGACTTCGAAGGTGCACTTGTTCGGGTTCAACCTCAGCTTGTACAACTTCAGACGGTCAAACAATTTCTGCAGATGATCAAGGTGTTCTTCCTCAGTTTGGGACCTTGCAATCATGTCATCAACATACACTTCTATCTCATGATGGATCATGTCATGAAATAAAGCAACCATGGCACGTTGGTAGGTTGCCCCAACATTCTTCAACCCGAATGGCATGACCTTGTAGCAGAAGGTGCCCCACTGAGTAACAAAGGTAGTCTTTTCCATGTCTTCCGGAGCCATCTTGATCTGATTATACCCTGAAAAACCATCCATGAAAGAGAACACCTTATGCTGAGCAGTATTGTCAACTAGGACATCAATGTGAGGTAGGGGGAAATCATCCTTGGGGCTGGCCCTGTTCAGATCCCTGTAGTCAACACACATTCTGACCTTTCCATCTTTCTTTGGTACCGGTACCACATTAGCAACCCACTGAGGATAAGAAGTCACTGCAAGGAACCCGACATCGAACTGTTTCATAACCTCGGCTTTGATCTTCTCAGACATCTCTGGACGCATACGGCGGACCTTTTGCTTAACTGGAGGGCAGTCTTCCTTGGTAGGCAAGTGATGGACCACAATGTCAGTATCTAAACCAGGAATGTCTTCGTAGGACCAGGCAAAGATTTCCATGTAATCATGTAACATTTGAGTCAACCGTTGCTTCACGTTGAGCTCTAGGTTGGCACCAATCTTAACTTCCTTCCTATCCGTATCAGTACCCAGATTTATTGTTTCCACTGGCTCTTCATGTGGTTGAATTGCCCTCTCTTCCTGGAGTAACAGTCTTGCAAGCTCGCCAGGCACTTCGCAATCATCTTCACCTTCGTCTTCGGCTAAGTTGATCGGATTTTCGAAGTCATAACTGGCAGTAGCAGAGTCGTTACCAGTGAGATCCAGAGTGGATTGGAACCTATATGAGTGAGTGTGTGTAAATACAGCTGTTTTGCAATATATAAAGAAAGGAAAGAAAGAAAAGAGCATAAGATTTGAAATGCGAGAAAACGTCCAAGGTCTTTATTCATGATATATGAAATGACAATTAATATAACCTCACAAATGAAGCCACGGTGCCCCGGGTAAGACACCGGGCCATAGAGTTTCAATTCATTGTTTATTACAAATACGAAAACAAAGGAGTTTATTACTGCGTAACAAAAGTAACAGGAGTATGATATTTAGCAATCCAATTAGTCAGTCCACCATCAGTCGTCGGGTAGATCCAGCTATCGAACTCTGATTCTTCCACCTCATCTTCATCCCATATGGCATTTACTCCTGGATTGGTAATGAGCACAGGAGGTCTTCTGGTCTTTGCCTTACGCACAACCCTCTGAGCCTCTGCAGTAAAACCCAGTCCAAACTTGTCAGTTTTAAGAGTGAAATCAGGGAGCCTGCCCCAGTTAGCACATTCACCTTTCTCGATTACGGCCCGGGCATCCTTCAGGGAAGCCATCTTCAAAGGAACATCCTCTTCAACCACAGTTTCTTCCGCTGCCAATGTTGGAGGTACCTCTTCAAAGTGCTGAAAGGGGGTTTCAATAAACTCCCCGTCCATCTCAATATATCGGAAGGAATTCAAGTGACTAACCATATACTCCTCCTCTCCCTGCACAGTGACGATCTTCCCTTTGACGGGGTACTTGAGCTTTTGATGTAGGGTAGAGGTCACTGCCCCAACTTTGTGAATCCAAGGTCGACTCAGTAAACAAGAATAATATGGACGAATATCCATCACATAGAAAGTTGAGCCGAATACTTGAGAACCCACACGAATAGGAATGTCTACCTCTCCATGAACCATCCTCTTAGAACCGTCAAAGGCTCTGACAATGATGTTGCTAGGTTTCAGCTCCAGACCCTCACAATCCAACCGGTCTAAGGCCTTTTTGGGTAGCACATTCAGGGAAGAACCGGTGTCTACCAACACGTGAGCGAGAGTAGTGCCCCTGCATTCAATAGAGACATGCAGGGCATCATTGTGGTTCTTTCCCTTAGCAGTAAGGTTAGCATCCGAGAAACCCAAACCATTGTCGGCTATCAAATTGGCCATGTAATCAGTAAACTGGACTGCAGATGTCTCCTGTGGCACATGGGCCATCTTGAGAAATGAAATCAAGGCCTTAGCATGGGCCTCTGAGCACAGCAGCAAGGAGAGCATAGAGATCTTGGAGGGGGTATGCCCCAGCTGTTCAACAACATTAAAATCACTCTTTTTGATTATTTTTAGAATTTCCTCCATCTCTTGTTGGGAGGCCTCAGCATTCACAGATTTTGGTGCCTCCATCCGGGCAGGCTCATCTTCAATCCCTTTGCCCCGAGCATTAGATGACTCGGCAACAGGGGAAGCAACTTGATCAGAACTGGGAACAGGTGCACTTGCAAGTGTTATAGTGAGAGGTCTTCGAATAGCTGGTGGCGCAATGTCAGGCGAGAAGAGCCTGCCACTGCAGGTAACTTTGGCTAGACCAGTGATATTGCTGATGCTGGTGCCAGTGTTGAACTCTTGCTTTATACCATGTACATATACATCTGCCCCATAGTGCCATGGGACAGCCTTATCAGATTCATAGGGGAGAGGCCCCGGAATGGTAATCACAATGGGTGCGACAGTCATGATTTTAACCGGCTTCCTCGGGGGAGCCTTGATCAGATTACTGAAAATTGTAACAACAGATACTTCTTCCACAGGAACAAACGGAACAGCGGTCTTCTTGAACAGAATCTCTTTGCTGTCCATCAGGCTTTGGATGCCCAACTTCAGCAAAGGACAACCAGAAAGGGAAACAGCACAGAAAAGGCAACCTTCACTACAACCCGGAAATAAACCGGCCAACAGTAGGTTCCTCTTAACAGTCATCAGAGGAGTAGTTACATCATTCACAGAAACGGCATACACATCTTCATCAATGGCATTCACTCCATGCTGGGGCATCGGAGCAGTCACCACATTTGGCCTCTCAGGCGCCTCAAATTGTATCTCTTTCGCATCAATAAGGTCTTGCACCTTATTCCTTAAGGCCCAACAGTCATCAGTGGAATGCCCCGGGCTATCGGAGTGATAAGCACAGCGGGCATTTGAATTGTACTTGGGAGAGGCAGTATTCAAAACCTTCGGGGCCTCTCTAACAGTCACCAAATTGGTGGATAGCAACTGCGGCAAGATTTGTGATAGCGTCATACTCAGCCGGGTAAACTCTCTTCTGGGTCTTTCAGCCCTTTGTGGATTCGTTTGCCGAGGAGCGGCAGCAGGCTTTGCAATCATCACCGTGTTGACAGATTGGCGGCGCTCTGGTTTCTCTTGCCTTCTAGGCCCATATACAGCACTGGCCTCCTTCTTAAAGGGTTTCTTCTCAGAACTTGAAGATGCACCCTTCTGAATTTTTCCAGACTTCATTCCAGCCTCTATTCTCTCCCCAGTCAGAATAAGATCAGTAAACCCTGCAGACGAATTACCGATAAGATGATTGAAAAACGGCCCGGAGAGGGTCCCCAAGAACATATCCACCAGCTCACGGTCTGTTAACGGAGGCTGCACCCTGCCATCCAGATCCCTCCACTTTTGTGCATACTCTTTAAAACCTTCGCTTGATCCTAGCGACATACCCTGGAGTTGGGTACGTGTAGGAGCAAGGTCGGCATTATATTGATACTGCTTATAAAAAGCAGTAGCCAACTCCTCCCAGTTACGAACTTTGGTCCAATCCAGCTGATAGAACCATTCGAGATGAGTCCCTGAAAGACTCTCCTAGAAGAAGTGGATCCACAAGTTTTTGTCCACTGTGTACGGTTGAATCTTCCGCACATAAGATCTGAGGTGTAGCTTGGGACAAGACGCCCCGTCATATTTGGTGAAAGATGGTGCCTTAAACTTGTGAGGAATGATCACACCAGTAGATAAGCCCAAGTCTCCAAAATCCAGCCCAGGCACTTGTTGGATCTCCATTGCATTCAGTCTGTCTTCCAATTGCTTATATTTGTCTTCAGCCGGAGGATACTGTTCCTCGTTGAAGTCAGTCTCGTTGTCAGAGACTACCGGACTAGGACCTTTTCCCCCTTGGGGACTGCTCTTGCCTACAGAAGAACCAGCTTCCTTGTTCTGCAGAGTGTTACCAAACCTCCGGCCCGAGTTGAAAAGAACAGTTCTCTTCTTCTTCTTCTCCATCTTCAGGAGCAAAGCCTTCAGCTCTTCTCGGCCTTGAGCCAAACCCATGATCAGCTCCTGAAATTGCGCGTTTTGCGCCTGAAGGGCCTTGATAGACATATCGGTTGACGATGAGTCAGGGTTCATGATGCTGAAATAAACAACGAAGAACAGTAAGCAACCTGAAAAGAAGAATACCTGCTATGCACATGATGAATGGAATGTGTATGATTTATGTTTTCAAAGACAATCGGGAATCAACTTTGTAAACAAAAAGGAACACACTTCATTAGATTCAACTTTGAAATTTAGATTGTTCAACAGATTGCCCTTAGGCGTTACATAAAAGGGAAATACTGAAAAGGGAAATAAAACTGTAAAAGAACATCCAGAGCTCCTTATTGATCCCATGGTCTCCTCTTCTCAGTACGGATGTAGTCATTCAGAGCTCGCTCATTCTCCAATTGCTTTGTCAGCTTCTGGATCTTCAATTCCTGCTCGTTGAACTTTTCCCGGTACGAATCCCGTTCTTCTCGCAGTTGCGACCAAGACCTCTTTAATGTCTCATAATCAGTAGGTATATGAGGAGGGAGGACAGTTGGAAGAGCCCCATCTTTGTCAGGATACTCAAGAATGACAGGTCTGACAGCTTCGTATGGCATACCTAACTTCTGAGCACGGATGCGAACCCATTTGTAGTAGGCTTCCATAGGTAGAGAAGTCTTTGGCCCCAACTCTTGTGGGTCAGCTTTATGAACTCTGTCCCAAGCCTTGATGAACCTACGACGCAGCTCGTCACTATCCACCTGAAACTCAAAACTGATGTGGGGCACCAACATCTCATGAGGCCCTGCTCTTCTGGCTCTTCCAAACTGACGGAGCGCTAGACATGGATTGTAAGAGATTCCTCCTTGAGTACCAATCAAAGGAACATTAGGGTATTCTCTGCAACGATCAATAACAGCTATCTCATCCAAGCCTCTGAAAGTCCAAATGATGTCCTTATCAGTGAGAGACATTAACCTATGAGCCCAACCTCTTCCTTCTTGGTTATTCAGCACGAACTTAGGGAGGTGCGAAATAAACCACCTCACCAACAAATGGATACAACACCATAGAGTTCCTCGTCTTCGGGAAGTACGAGCATAAAGTTGTTGCAGGATATCACCCAAGAGAGTGGGCAAAGGATTCTGAGACATGAAGATCCTTATGGTAGTGACATTGATGAAGTTGTCAGGATTAGGAAACAAGACTAGCCCATAGACCAAGAGAGCCAAGATGTCTTCATATGCCCTAAAGTCCAAGTCATTCCAGAAACTGTTAGCTTTACCAATCAGAAACTTGGCCAAGAAACCCTTAACTACGCTTCTAGTCACTCAGTTGTCCATTACTTCTTGATGGGTCAAGGGGAGAGCTGCAGCAACCTCCTCAAGCCTGAGAGTCTTTTCCCAACCATTGTAAGGAGTCTGATCCAAGATAGGGATGCCAAGCAAATCAGAGAACTCTTCCAGGGTAGGGACCAGCTGGAAGTCTTGAAAGGTGAGGCACTGGTACAGAGGGTCATAGAACTGGGTCAGGACACTCATCAACTGTTGATCCCGCTTTGCAGTGACTAAACTGAGAAGAGAACCATGTCTCTGGATGAAGGAAGTGGTATTTGGAATTCTGCTAACCAACTCTCCAAGCAACTCAGGTGGGTGAACAAAGTTGAACCGGATAGTATTCCTTCGCATAGGCATCATGATGTCCTACAAAACAGAGCAAAGGTGAAACCCTCTTGTCTTTGAAATGGTCAGTCCTTATGCAGGATGCATGCAATGCTCATGATGTTATGATGTTATGATAAAGCACACCATAAATATTTACAAAGGCAAACATGATAAGGCACACAAGTCACACAAGACAAACCCTTAAAGTTTAGGCCAGCATGAGGCCTAGGTATTACCCTCTTTCAGTTTGTTGGTTCATACCTGTCCTATCAAAAGTAACCGGGTTTTTAGAGGATCCTAATATCATTGACTACCCTCAATCGGTCATAACTCCAACATCGCAATCTTTTCTTGCGGCCAGAACCATCACGAGAGTTTAGCCTCAATGGGCGTAGCATACTGCTACTGTTCTAATGGCCAAGTTGTGTCATTTAAGGTTCTAAGGTCTGTTGGTGCTTAATGACTCCTCAGAAGACCCATATTCTCCTCGTTGCGACACAAGGGATATCGGTACAGACCAAGGTGCCACACCAATGTAGCCACTGCTTCACCCATGTCGGTCTACGCCGGACAGGTCCCTCACAGCTTATGCTACCTAAACAGGGTATCCCCAGATCCGGGTTAGGATCTATGTAACTCCGATGCAACCCACAATTTAAAGCAAACAAGTCAAAACAATTGAAAACACAGTTATGAGCTATCCTAAGGTACACCTCACTTTATAAAGTATTTCCCCAGCAGAGTCGCCAGTTCTGTGATCGGTGGATCTGGAACTGACTGTTTAACGCTGGTTCGCGAAATGTCGCGGAAAGCAAGAGTCGCCACCGTCTTTTATTTTCTCCAACATGGACAGGACAAAAGCACAACAAAATTCCTTATGAGATAGTTTCTCGGTTCGGGAGGTAGATTTATAGAAAGGGAAGGTGTTAGCACCCTTTCTATCCATGGTTATCCATGGGCTCTTAGATACTTGCTCATTGTGTTTTCAAAATGTTTGCTTTTCAAGTGTGAGTGGGTTTGAAAAATTTTCGTTTAAAGATTTCTGAATAACTCTTGTATCAGTCCTCAAGAGTGTTTGAAAAATTATTTTGAAAGCTTTTTGAAAAGTGTCGGTGTGAAAAGAGTTTTGTTTGTTTTTTGAATAGAGCAAGTATTTATGAGTCATCTACCTACCCTAAGGAATTAGGCTGTGTAAATGTCCTTAAGGTAGTGCCATCCCACCATTGAGAGGTAGGTAGCACCACCGTTGAAGGTGTTCGGGTCAATTCGTTTGTAGGGACAGTGTGGTCACCAGAGCAACAGTAGGACACCTTAGAAGCTACCCTTATGCCATTGATCCTTTTTAATTCCGAGGCAACCGTTTTGAGGAAACTGGATCATGTCCTGGACATAAGGACTTACTAAAACGTCCTATACTCGACGACCACGTTTCCAGGGCAAGGCAACAGTGAGGCGTACCCTAAGAGTGGTGTGTGAATTTGTGTGTCATTTTCAGTTATATTTGTCTTGTTCATGCATTGGTGATCTACGCTTTGTTTTTATTTTTGGCATTCATTCTTTCATGTGGTTATTAACAGTTAAAAGGTGCAGAATTAAAAGTCCTACGCTATTACAAAGGCGCGGGTCTACATCACCAAATTAAACCAAGACCCAATTTGAAATAAATAAAGATGCGGAAAGTAAATATCCTAATTAGTCTATTACAAGGCTTTGGGGCAAGTACATGAAATTTTAAAAAGGGAAATAAAAGTAAATGTGCGAAAAGAAATAAAATCGAGAATGCGAGGGCGTTGGACCCTTTTAAAGAAATTAAATCGAAATCGTAAATTAATTAAATTAAATAAAAGCAAGAACTTATTTTTTGGAGTTTTTGTATTTATGGAATTTAATGAGACAATTAAATGAAATTAAAACCCTAATTCTAAACTATTTTTAATTTGTTAAAAAAAATGTTTAAGTTTGACCTAGTTTTATCCTAATTATTTAATTACAAGTTATTTATAAAGTAATTAAGAATAATAATAATGATGATAAGGAAATAAATTATTTATTAAGAAAAAGAAGAAAAATATTAAAACCCTAATCTCTAAACCTTTTAGTTTATTTTTAAAAAAAATTAGAATTAAACCTAAAATTAAAACTAAGTTAATTATTAATTTTATTTACAAAATAATATTAATTAATATTAACAAAGCATATTTTTTATTGTTTTATGATTTTCTGTTTTTTTGTATTTTTATGTTATAAAAATTATTTTATGAATTAAAAGAAAATAATCATTAAATTAAAACAAACAAAAAAGAAAAAAAAGAATGAGAAAAGAAATACAAACATAGGGGGTTTGTTGACCCCTTTGGAGGTTTATGATGAGTAATCTGGCCCAATGAATTCGGGCCCTTCGTTGACTTTTTTGGGATGCGTGCGGATCTGTTGACCAATGCGTATGGTAGTCCTCCTATGCTTGGCCCTTGGATTGATGTTGTGGGATGCGTGGCCAGCTTGAGCGTAGGGTGCATGGTGGACTTCTGGGCGTGATGGGTACCTAATCATGTTATAAGAAAAAAATAGAAGGAAATATGGGGGACCTGGGAATCGAACCCAGGTCCCAAGGCTTGCAAACATCACTTTCCACCAACTGAGCTATTTGGCAACTTTGTTATTATAATGAAATACAATTAATATAATAAAAGTAAGTGCAAATGGTATAAAACACAAAAACGCGTGCCAAGCTTTTGAATCAGCCAACCACATGCTTACAACTCATCTTCTTCTCCACTTCTTCGCTTTGGCCTGAAAAAAAAACAGAATGGATAGCGGGGGTTTTAAACCCCCACTAAATGAAGAACATGAAAATAGCGATTAGGCCATACGCAAACATAAAAAGAGCGCGACTAGTGGGATTGAATCGTCCAGATGCCCTGAGTTCAATAGTCTTAGTCTCGTTGCCTAATTTTTCCTTATGCAAAAGTCCCCAATTTCAAACTTCTGCAACCCTAACGAGCTCCCATGGTGGATTCGTGTATAGGGCTTAAAAACTTAATTAAATGATGCCAACAGCTTTAGAACAACCATTTTTGTATGAATCAGTGCTTAAAACATATGGAAAAGAGGTGCAAATGCAAATACGATTATGGGAAAAATTGAGAATAGGGCCACGTGATTCTACCGTTTCAGGCTGTATGAAGACTTGATTTTGATTGGGAAAGATCCCTGGCAATGTAAGCAAGCTTATGGAATGGTTATTTTGCCTTGAAACAAACTCTAACTGTGTTTTCAGTTTTGAACTTTTTGACAAAAAATGCAAAGTTTGTTTGTGATTCTGAGCGCAGCTTTTTTGGTCCTCTGCATTAGGTTTAGGTTTGTGCTTATATGTGGAATGAATTAGGGTAAAAATCCAAACCAAAAACCTTTGCATTCATGAATCAAATATTTGGTTTTTAATGTAATATTTTCCAATCTTTTTTCATGTAGAACCATTGCCAATCATGAGAAATCTTGCCTTTTTAGTGATGCACGAAATCTTGAGTGATTAAAGAGGGCATATGCTGCATAAAAAGATTTGGAAACATGTGTTTAGCATTTTTCTTATAATTAATTTTAATTAAATGAATTAAATAGATTAAATATTCAATTAATTAATTAAAAATAGGAAAATAACTCCCCTTTGGGTCAATGGGTCGTGCATAGCTTTTGGATGATGATTCTTGGAAGAAATTGAGGCCCATTAACAATTTTGAGGCATTTGAAGTAAAGTTGACTTTTCAAAATTCCCAAAAATTTCCCAACTTCCACAAGGCATATCTTGCTCAAGTTTTAAGCTTTGATCATGTTCTTGGACATTTTGGAAAGGTCTTGAAGTCCTATAACCAATGCCTTTGGTCCCATGTCATTTTGATTTACCAATATCAAGTTATGGTCTTTGACTTAAAGTCCCTTTTTGTTGACTTTTGAAAATGACCTATAATGTTGAGATTGATAACTTTTTGTGAGGGCATTTCTTGGACTTGAAGTGTGAAGATGAGTTGTAGGAAATGTCATTCTATTCAAAATGAGATTTGGATGGAATTTTTCTGATAAACCATGTGGAAGTTATGCCTTGGTCAAGTTACAGTTGACTTTTTCAACTGTCCAAAAATGGAAACTTTTGCATCTTGAGACTTTTTGAGCCATGCCTTGAGAATCATGATCAAGAATTGATCAAATGATGTTTATGGCTTCAAAATAAGATGTTGACCAAAAATTTGGACTTTTGACTGTCAAATGACCATTTTGCCCCTACAGTTGACTGTTGAGCAATTAGGGTTTTTGACTGTGCAATTTTGTGCTGTGAGTCTTGAAACTTAGCATATGGATGCTTGACCATGTTTGTAGGCATATGGGACTTGATTGGACCCTTGGAAACTTCAACTTCTTTGCCAGAACGAAAACCCTAATTTTTGACTGTTAGGAGGCCATTGAACTGTGCAACCCTTGGGATATTTTGAAGCATGCTCTTTGCAAATATTGAAGAATATGGGAGGGAAAATTTTGGGGTACAACAGGTCCCGTCAAAGTTCCCATAAATATGTCAATTAAATCCTTGTCAGTTAAAGGTGGATGCACCTTGCCAGCCAGGTCTCTCCACTTTTGGGCGTATTCTTTGAAGCCCTCGTTATGCCTGATCGAAAGACCGGGTTATGCCTGATAAACCGCGTCACAACGTTCTTGGTATCGGTAGCAAAGGAGGTAGCCTCAACCCATTTTGTGAAGTAATCAATGGCCACCAGGATGAAGCAATTCCCATTGGAAGCGGTAGGTCTGATTTCTCCGATCATGTCAATGCCCCACATTGCAAAGGGCCAAAGAGCCGTCAATACGTTCAAAGGAACCGGAGGCACATGCACCTTATCAACATAGATTTGGCACTTATTACAAGTTCGAGAGTGCTGATAACAATCTGCTTCCATAGTGGGCCGGTAGTATTCTGCCCGTAGGATTTTCTTAGCCATGGTATGTCCACTTGAATGGGTTCCGAAGGTACCTTCATGTAAGTCTATCATAATCCTCTCCACCTCGCTCTTGTCTACACACCGCAGTAAGGTAGAGTCATGATTGCGCTTGTAGAGGATTCTATTATTGAGGAAGAATTTTGCAGCGAACCTTCTCAGAAACTTCTTATCGTTGATAGATGGCCCCTCAGGATACTCTTGAGTCTCTAGATACCTTTTTACTTCGTGAAACCAGGGTTTGTCTACCACCTCTTCAGTATCAATCTCACAACAGTGTGCTGGTTCGTCCAACCTCTCGATAGTGATTCGGGGAGCTTCGTTGTTCCACCTGACTTTGTACATAGAAGACATGGTAGCTAGCACGTGCACTAACTGATTCTCCTATCGTGGGAAATGTTCAAAGATTACTTCCTCAAAGTGTGGAAGCAACGTCAGTACGTGCTCTTTGTACGGGATGAGATTCAGATGCTTTGTATCCTAATCTCCTTTGATCTAGCTTATCACCAAGGCTGAATCCCCGAATACATTTAAAAACTTGATCCTGAGGTCAATAGCGGCTTTGAGACCCATGATGCAGGCTTCATACTCCGCCATGTTGTTAGTGAAGTTGAAACATAGTCTGGAAGTGAAAGGAGTATGACAACCCTCGGGAAATATGATTACAGTGCCAATGTCATTATCGAGTGCATTCTAAGCTCTGTCAAAAACCATAGTCCATCGGGATCCTTCTTCAGGTCCTTCATCCGGTCCAGGTTCTTCGTAGTTAGTCACTAGCATAATATTCTAGTCCGGGAACTCAAAATTCATGGACTGGTAGTCATCCACGGCCTGATGAGCCAAATGATCAGCCAATACACTTCCCTTAATTTATTTTTGGGTTGTATATTGTATATCATTATCAGTTAAGATCATTTTCCATCTCGCTATTCTTCCGGAGAGTGCGGGCTTCTCGAAGATGTATTTGATTGGATCCATCTTAGATATCAACATAGTAGTGTGGGTCAACATATACTGTCTTAGTCGGCGAGCATCCCATGCCAAAGTGCAGCAAGTTTTCTCGAGCAGTGAGTATCTTGTCTCACAGTCGGTAAACTTTTTGCTAAGGTAGTATATTGCATGCTCTTTTCGACCAGACTCGTCATGCTGCCCCATCACACACCCCATTGAATTTTCTAGCACCGTTAAGTATAATATCAAAGGTCTTCCTTCAACTGGAGGCATCATAATTAGTGGTTCTTGAAGGTATTCTTTGATTCTTTTGAAAGCAGTCTGGCATTTGTCATTCCACTTTACAACTTGATCTTTTTTCAGAAGCTTGAAGATGGGCTCACAAGTAGCAGTCAAATGTGAAATGAACCTGGCGATATAATTTAGGCATCCCAAGAAACCTCTAACTTCCTTCTCAGTATAGGGAGTCAGCATCTCTTGTATGGCTTTTACCTTTGCAGGGCCTACTTGAATACCTTTGTCACTGACGATGAACCCCAGAAGCTTGCCAGACCTTACCCCAAAGGTGCACTTGTTCGGATTTAGCCTCAGCTTGTATGTCTCCAACCTATCAAATAGCTTTTGTAGATGGTCGAGGTGTTCTTCCTCGGTTTGGAATCTGGCTATCATGTCATCAACATAAACCTCGATCTCATGGTGAATCATATCATGGAACAAGGAAACCATGGCTCGTTAATAAGTCGCCCTAGCATTCTTTAACCCAAAAGGCGTCACCTTGTAACAGAAGGTGCCCCACTGTGTGACGAAGGTTTTCTTCTCCATGTCCTCAGGAGCCATCTTGATCTGGTTGTAGCCAGAGAAATCATCCATGAAGGAGAATATTTTATGTTGTGCGGTGTTGTCAACCAGAATGTCAATATGGGGAAGCGGGAAGTCATCCTTGGGGATTACCCTGTTCAGGTGTCTGTAGTCCACACACATCCGTACCTTATCGTCCTTCTTTGGCACCAGAATGACGTTAGCAACCCATTGCGGATAGGAGGTGACGGCTAAGAACCCAACGTTGAACTGCTTCATGACCTCAGCTTTAATCTTCTCTGACATTTCAGGGCGCATACGGCAGACCTTTTTCTTAACCGGAGGACAATCTTCTTTAGTTGGCGGACAATGTACCACAATATCAGTGTCTAAACCAAGCATGTCTTCATATGACGAGGCGAAGATCTCAACATAGGCGTGCAACATCTGTATCAACCGCTGTTTGATCTTAGTCTCCAGACTTGCGCTGATCTTGACTTCTTTTCTGTCTACCTATGTGCCCAAGTTTATCGTCTCAACTGGATCTTCATGAGGCTGTATATCCCTCTCTTCCTGCTGTAACAGTCTAGCAAGTTCTCCGAGTATCTCACAATCGTCCTCACCTTCGTCCTCGGCTTGGTTGATCGGATTTTTGAAGTCATGACTGGAAATAGCAGAACTGTTATCAATGGGATCCAATGTGGATATGGATATGCAGTTGGATATGTGAGTATGTGTAAGAGCATAGCTATATTGATAAAGTGAAAATCAAAAATAAAAACAAAGAGTGCAAAAGTTGTATGCAAGAAACGTCCAATGTTTTATTGATGACATATGAAAATGGCATATAATAGCCCTCACAAACAAAACCATTGTACCTCGGGTAAGACACAAGGCCGTAGAGTTTAGATTGTTTATTACAACCTTGAAGAAAAAGTAAGACAATTACTGCTGAACAAAAGAAATTGGTATAAAATATCTGGCCGTCCAGTTACTTGGTCCACCATTGGTAGTCGGGTAAATCCAGCTGTCAATATCAAAATCTTCCTCAATGTCTTCAATATCATTGACCCCACGATTTCTGATGCGTAGGGGAGGTTCTCCAGCCCGAGTGCGTCGAACAACCCTTTGAGCTCCTTCTTCAACTACTACTCTGGCGTCCTTGAGAGAAGCCATCTTTAGAGGAGGTTTGGTGCTAGTGGTAGTCTCGGTTGATGCTAAAATCTGGGGAACCTCTTCAAAGTTTTGGCGAGGAGTCTCTATGAATTCCCCATCCATATCCACATACCTGAAGGAGTTCAGGTGGCTAACCATATACTCCTCTTCACCATGCACAGTGACAATCTTCCCCTTCACCAGATATTTCAGCATTTGGTGCAGCGTAGAAGTAACAACCCCGACTTCATGGATCCAAGGACGACCCAACAAACAAGAGTATGATGGCCTGATGTCCATCACGTAGAAGGTGGACCCAAAGGTCTGAGATCCCACTTTGATAGGGATGTCCAACTCCCCATGCACCATTCTCTTCGACCCTTCAAAAGCCGTCACCATAATGTTACTGGGCTTTAGGGTCAAGCCTTCACAATCTAGCCGATCGAGAGCCTTATTAGGCAGAACATTCAGTGAAGATCCAGTGTCTACCAGAACATGAGCCATAGTAGTGCCCCTGCATTCGATCAAGACATGAAGAGCATCATTATGCTTCCTCCCCTTCGGTGTTAAGTCGGCATCTGAAAAACCCAACCCATTGTCAGCAGTCAAACTGGCCACGCAGTCTTTGAATTGATCGGTGGAGGTTTCTTGCAGCACATGCGCAATCTTGAGGAATGCAATCAGAGCTTTTGCATGGGCCTCAGAACATAACAACAGAGACAACATCGATATCTTCAAAGGGGTCTTCCCTAGCTGCTCGACCACATTGTAGTCGCTCTTCTTGATTATTTTTAAGATTTCTTCTATTTCTTTCTTAGAGGATTCCACAACAACTTTTCTAGGTGCCTCCATCCGGGCAGGCTCACCTATGGCTTCTTTGCCCCGAGCCCCAGATGACTCACCGGCAGGGGTAACAATTGGAGTAGTAACAGAAGTACCGATAGGAACAACAGACAAAATAACAACAGGCTTAGTGACAGTCTTCAGGGAGATCTCGAGAGAGAAAACCCTTCCACTTAAAATAATATTGTTGGTCCCAACAATGTTACTGACATCAAGATCATCCTCTTCAGTCTTCAAATCTTGTTTAACGTCAGGATAGTAAACATCAGTTCCATAATTCCAAGGGATAACTTTGTCCGAGGAGTACGGTACGGGACCAGGAAAAGTAATTATCAACAGGGCGATTCTTGGAGAAGGTGTAATCCTAACATGTCTTTTAGAGGAGACCTTGGAAGGATTGTTGGAAATGGTTATAATGGAAATATCTTCACACAGAACAGTCGGAATCAAAGTCTTTTCGAACAAAATCTCTCTGCTGTCCATCAGGTGTTGAACACATGCTTTCAACAAATAGCAACCAGAGGGCAGAGATGAACACATGTGGCAACCTTCACCACAACTCAGAAATAAACCGGCTAATAACAAATTCTTCTTAATAATCATAAGAGGAGTGGAAACTTCATCAACGGAGGTAACAAATAGGTCATTATCAATGGCATTAACTCCACGGTTGTGCTTAGGCATGGGAGAAGTTATGACATTATGCTTCTCCAGAGCATCAAACTCAATCTCCTTGGCTTCAATTAGATCTTGTACCTTATTTCTCAGAGCCCATGAGTCATTTGTATCGTGGCCATGACTCTCAGAATGGTATGCACACCGAGCATTTGGATTGTACCAAGGAGATGTGGTGTTAGGATTCTTGGGATCCTCTTTCAAGGTTGCCATGTTGGATCTTAGCAGATGGGGTAGGACCTCAGTCAATGTCATGTTAATCCGAGTAAACTACCTTTGCGGTCTTTCTACTTTGCTTATTGTTTCGTGGTGGGGTAGCCGCAGGCCTAGGTATCATCACAACACTTACTGTTGGACGGCGTTCAACTCAGCTCTGACCTCTTGGGCTATAAATAACATTGCCTTCCTTCTTACCCACGAAGGGCTTTTTCATTGAGCTTGACGAGGCATATTTCTGTATTTTGCCACTCAGGATTTAAGCTTCTACCCTTTCTCTAGTTAATATCAGCTCGGTGAAACCAGCTGAAGAGATTTCGATCAGGTGATTGAAGAATGGACCAGAAAGCATCCCAAGAAACATGTCAACCAACTCCCTATTAGACAAAGGGGGTTGGACTCTCCTTGCCAGATCTCTCCACTTCTACGCATAGTCCTTAAAGCCTTCACCTGCACCCATGGACATACTCTAAAGTTGAGTACGAGTAGGGGCAAGGTCAGTATTGTATTGATACTACTTATAAAAAGTAGCAGCCAAATCCTCCCAGTTATCGACATTGGTTCCCTCCAGGTTATAGAACCATTCAAGCTGAGTCTCAGACAAACTGTCCTGAAAGAAATGGATCCATAAGTTCCTATCAACAGTGTGAGGCCGAATCTTCCTCACATAGGAACGAATATGAAGCTTGGGACAAGACACCCCATCATACTTCACGAAAACCGGAGCTTTAAACTTATGAGGGATGACTACCCCCGACACCAATCCCAACTCTTCAAAATCCAGCCCGGTATTCTCTGGATCTCCATAGCGCTCAGCCGATCCTCTAACTATTTATATCTATCCTCAGTGGGAGGATACTACTCATCATTGTAGTCTGTATCATTATCAGAAACTTCAGGGCTAGGGTCCTTCTCCCTTGTGTCTCTCTCTCTCTCTTGATTCTCCCCTTCTTTGGACGAGGAGGTCAGATCAACTAGTTGCTTTGATGGCCCCCAGAACCTTCTTCCCAGATTCAGAACACCAGAGGTCTTCTTCTTCTTCTTCTTCTTCTTCTTCTTCTTCTTCTTCTTTTTCTTCTTCTTCTTCTTCTTCTTTTCCTTCAGGATAAGGGCCTTCAGATCTTCCTGCCCTTTTGCCAAAGCTATGAACATTTGTTGAAATTGGGCATTTTGTGCCTGGAGATCTTTGATGCTTTGATCATAAGACATTATTGCTGAAATAAACAGCGAAGAAGATGAGAAACCTGTTTATGCAATGTCATGGATGGTATGCATATGCAATGATTTCAAGGACCTTAAAGGCTCAAATTAGTTTAACCAAAAGAAACACGCGTTAATTGTATTAATAAGTTCAGATTGTTAAAAAGAGTTCCCTTTTAGGCTTACAATTAAACAAAACTAAACTAAAAAAAAGAAAATTAGGTTTCCCAGGAGCACATCCTCTTTGGTGCAATGTAGGCGTTTATGTTCCTCTCTTCATGAAGTAGCCTAGTGAGTTCCGGGACCTTCTTCTTGCTGGCATATAATTGAGATTCAAACGTATCACGTTCCTCTTTAAGTTGAACCCATGATTTATGTAACTCCTCATGATCAGTTGGCATATCAGAATGATGAACAAGATAAAGAGCATCTCCTTTAGCAACTGGTTCCACAATCATTGGTAGGACGAAAAGGTAAGGCATCATGAGACTTTAGGCGCAGGCTCGTACCCATATGAGATAAGGTTCAAGAGGGATGGAATTCTTGTTCCCCAATGTCTTGCTATTAATTTTATGTACCATCCCCCAAGCTCTCATGAACCTTTTGCGGTAACCCTGAGCATCATTTTCATAGTTGAAGGCGATTCCTTGGATAAGCGTATCATGAGGGCAATCCCTTCTCGCATAACCAAATTTCCGTAGTGCCAAACAAGGGTTATAAGTGATTCCTCACCTAATGCCTAAGAGAGTGACATTAGGGAATTCACCATAACGATCGATGATGGTAACATCTTCTGAGGACCGTGAACACTAATGAATGTCTGAATGTGTAAGGGACATCAGCCTATGAGACCATTTCATACCCTGCTCATTCTTCAAAATAGACCTGGGTAGGTGCGAAATAAACCACCTAGCCAACAGAGGGGTGCAACACAGGAGGGTCCCCCTTCTCTTTAGAGTGCGAGCATACAGAGAGTGTAGAATCCCCAAGTAACGTAGGCACCGGATTATGATACAAAAAAACCTTGATCGTATTCACATCTACGAGTTTTTCTGCATTAGGGAATAGTACCATCTCGTATATAAGGAGTTCCAATACCTCTTCAAAATCTTGTAAATCCAGGGTATCCAAAAAATAGTAAGCCTTCTCGAATATAAATTTAACCGGGATTCCTTGGACATTTCCCCTAGTTTCCCAATTTGTCACTACATCGGACCGTTGTAAGAACAGAGCTCGAGCAATCTCTTCAGGATTTGGATGTTCTTCCGTACCGTTGAAAGGTAACTGATAAAGAATAGGTACCCCCAACAACCGAGAAAATTCCTCCATAGTAGGCACTAGCTAGTAATCCGGGAAGGTGAAGTAGTGGTGCAAAGGATCAAAGAACTGAAATAACACTTTTAACAATTCCTCATCAGGTTTTGAAGTGACCAAGTTGAGCAACCGACCATGTTTTTCCGTGAAAGGAGAGCTTTCAGGGATCCTTAATGCCAAATCCTTTAGTTGGAGAGGTTCTTTCACAAGGTTAATCTGGATAGTGTTCCTGCGAGCGGATGCCATGTCCTACAAAACAAAGCAATGATGAGCCCTAGAAAATCCTTGAAATGGTAAGTATGATATGCCATGCTTAAGATGTCATAATTATGCTAAAAAAATCACATGTATAGCAAGCAACAAACAAGTCACACCAAGTCCTTAGGTTTAAGGTCTGCATGAGTTTTAAGGTCATACCCTCTTGAAGCTGGATTGGTTCAACCTATCCTATAAATAGTAATCGGGTTCTAAGAGATCTCAATATCACCGATCTTTCCCCCAAGCTTCGTTCAATAGGCGATTGAATCGCAACCAAACAACACTAAAGAGTCAAACCTCAATGAGTGTACCATCGAGTATCTTTTGACCTTGGGAATACACCAAAGCCAGCCATCTCGCTACGTCCTACTGGCCAAGTTGTGCAATTAAAGGTTCTAAGGTCAGTTAATGCTTAATTACACCACACAGCGGCCCCGTACTCTCCTTGATTGACTCAAGGGTTATCGGTACCAACCAAAGTGTCGCATCAATGTAGCTACTGCTTCAACCGTGTCGGTATATCCCGCACAGTTCCCTCACAGTTTATTGCTACTTACCTAAAAGGTGTTCCCAGATCTGGGTGTAAGATCTACATAACCCCAACATATGCCCTTAAAATAAATCAATCAAGACAAGCAAGAGAAGTAATAAATATGACCTAGATCCTAAGGTATACCCCACTTTAATATATCCCCAGCAGAGTCGCCAGTTCTGTGATACGGTGGCAGAACCGACTGTTATACTGGTTTACGTTTTTGTTCGCAAATGTCGCGGTAAGCAAGAGTCGCATCAAATTTTATTTCATCCAATAAAGGAAAAGGAAAAAGAACAGAAAAAAACTTTTTTCGAGATGTTTCTAAGTACGGGGGGGGGGGGGGGGGGGGGGGTAGATTATAGAAAGGGAAGGTATTAGCATCCTTTATATCCATGGTTTTCCATGGGCTCTTAGGTACTTGCTCATTTTGAAATTGCTTGTGTGTGTTTTGAAAAGTTTTTGTTTAACTTCGTGGTAACCCTTTGTTGTACCCCAAAATTTGCCCTCCCATATTCTTCAAGATTTATCAAGAGTCATCTTCAAATGGTTCAAGATTTCTCAAGGGTTGCACAGTCCAAATGCCTCCTAAGCCAGTCAAAATTAGGGTTTTGGTTCCCTCAAGGAATTTGAGGTTTTCAATGGTCCAATCAAGTCTCATAGGCCTCTATACATTCCCAAGCTCCTACATGTCAAGATTCAAGACTCACAATGCCAATTTGCATAGTCAAAAGCTCCATTTGACCTACAGTCAACTGCAGGGGCAAAATGGTCATTTTGCAGTCAAAAGTCAGAATTTTTGGTCAACATTTTATTTTGAGTCCACAATCATCATTTGATCAAGTCTTGATCATGATTCCACAAGGATGGCTCAAAAATCATCAAGATGCTAAAAGTTACTATTTTTGGACAGTAGAAAAGTCAACTGTATCTTGACCAGGGCATAACTTTTTCATGGTTCATCAGAAAAATCCCATCCAATGCTCATTTTGAAGGGGATGACATTTCCTACAACTCATCTTCACATTCCAAGCCCAAGAAATGCTCTCACAAAAAGTTATCAATTTCTACATTATAGGTCAATTTCAAAAGTCAACAAAAATGCACTTTAAGTCAAAGGCCATAACTTGAGATTGGTAAATCCAAATGACATGGGACCAAAGGCACTGGTTAGAGGACTTCACGAACTTTCCAAAATGTCCAAGAACATGTTCATATGATCAAAATTGAGCAAGATATGCATTGGAGAATTTGGGAAATTTTTATGAATTTGCAAAAGTCAACTTTGCCCAAAACACCTTGTTTTTGCTAATGGGCCTCAAATTTCTTCTTGAAACTTTATCCAAGGCCTATGCACGACCCATCAAGCTTAAATTGATTTATTTTCTTATTTTTATTAATTAATTGGATTTTTAATCAATTTTAATTCATTTAATTAATTTAAATTGTAGGAAATATCAAGATATGGTTTTTCAATCTTTTCATGAAGCAAATATGACCTAAAAGAGCTGGCAAATTCGTGTGCACATCAAGGGGACAAGAATCTCCAAGTTTGGCAAGATTTTCCAATCAAAAAGATTCAAAAATATATGATTGAAAATCAAATATTGAAACCATCATTCCATGGATATTTTCTCAAGGATTTAACCTAGTTTCATTCTATTATAAGTACACAAGCCAACCCTAATGCATTGGACGTGATTTTGCTGCAAGAGAGCCATAAACAACATTGAAAAAAATCAAAGAAATTTGAAAACTGATTTCCACATTCTAACGTGATCCAAAGCTTTTTCCTGTTTCTAACACCTTGCAGGAGCTCTCAGGGACCTTTTGCAATCAAAATCACACGCAAAAGCTTAAGAAATCACTCTAAACAGATTCACGGTTTGCTTAACTTTTTCAGAATCGAAACTCATATTTTATGCATAATTAACATGTTCTAATCATTGTTTTGCATTGCTTGAACCTTTACAAAGCTAATGGTATTGGTTAATTGCATTATAGTGTACAAAATCGCAAGTTGCCATTGAAGGATTCTAGGGTTCATGAGTTCTTAAATTAGGGCTTTCCAGGTCCGGTAAAATTAGAACCTCTAATGCCTATGGTTGAAACTGTTTCATCCAGACGAATCAAACACCACCATCGCGAAATATTTATATAGCCTGTAGGGCTATTCTCTATTTTTCCTCATGCTGTTTTGTGGGGGTTAAAAACCCCCGTTATCTATTTGTTTTTATAGGTACACAACGAAGGAGATGAAGACGTGTTGAGTTGTGGTTGGAGCATTCAAAACTACGCGCGTTTTTTGTTGTTTCCAGCATGATTATTATTTTCTATATATTATATTTGTTTCTTATTATTATAACAAAAGCAAGCAAGTGGCCTGGTGGTTGATGCGCTGGACGTTAACCATTGGGACCTGGGTTCGATTCCCAGGTCCCCCAAAATTCCTATATTATTTTTCATAACTTGATCACATGCAGGCTTCAGGCTACGTTCCACCATATACCCCACTCATCCAAGCACCAAGTGGCTGGCAAGGCAGATCTGAAGGCAAAAGATGAGTGACTACCATGCTCTCTAGTCAAAGCACGCCTGGACAATTGCAAAAAGTCAATGGACTGAAGGGCTTCTTGGGCCTCAGAATTTCTAATTAACCTCCTAAGGGCCCAACACCCCCCTGGTTCTTTCATAATTTTCTTTTTATTTTCTTTTACTAATTATTATTATTAATTACTATTATTATTATTTAATTAACAAATTAATTATTTTCACAATAAATTCAAAAACCTAAAATATTATTTATTTTTATTATTTATTAATTTCACTATTAATTATTTTTTGTAAATAAATGTAAATTAATTAATTTAGTCTTTTTATTAATTAGGTTAACTTTGACTTTTTTCACAAATATAAAATTAGCCTAGAATTAGGGTTTTGACAATTTTAATTTCTTTTATTTTATTTTCATTAAAGACCATAAAAACTAAAAAAATGCTTTTTTATTAATTAATCAGTTATTAGGTTTAATTTGAATTAATTGCAAAAAAGGACCAAAATTCCATTCTTTTCTTAAAAAAAAGGGTCAAAACCCTAAGACTTTTCCCGATTCAATTTTTTCTCGCGCATGTTTATTCTTGATGCCTATTTTGATCATATTTATGTAATTGCTCCGAGAATGTAATAGATAATTAAGACTTTTATCGCTTTCTTTATTTTCCCGCATTTATCTTTTCAAGGGTTATGTTTTTGGCGATGTAAATACCCGACGCCTTGTAATAGCGTAGATTTACTTTCCGCAATTTACTTTCCGCAAATTATTAACTGTTAACTATGCATGACAAGATTGGCCTGAAAAATAAAATCAACCCGTAGCTCACAATGATGCATGTTCAAAGATAATTTAAATGAATCCTGACACACACGCACATGCCACTCCTAGGGTACGCCTCACTTGGTTGCCTCGACGTGGTCATTAAGTATAGGGTGTTTTAGAGGTCGCCCTCCTGTCTAAAGATCCAGTTGCCTCGAAACGGTTGCCTCGGATAAAAAGGATCTAGGACATTAGGGTTATCGCTAAGGCGTCCTACTATTGCTTTGGTGACCACACATGTCCCTATAATCGAATTGACCCGAATAACTCCAACGATGGTGCTACCTACTTCTCAATAGTGGGATAGTATTGTCTAAAGGACTCTTACACAGCTTAATTCCTTAGAGTAGGTAGATTTCTCCTGGGTACTTGCTCTTTCAAAACAAAAAAAACAACTTTTCGCACCTACACTTTCAAAAAGTTTTCAAACAAACATTTCATACACTCTTGAGGACTGATACAAGAGTTACCTAGAAGTTTTCAAAACAAACTTTTTCAAAAACCCACATACACAAGAAAAGTAAACATTTTTGAAAACATAGTGAGCAAGTACCTAAGAGCCCGTGGATAACCACAGATAGAAAGGGTGCTAACACCTTCCCTTTCTATAATCTACCTCCCGAACCGAGAAACATCTCGAAAAGGAATTTTGTTGTGCTTTTGTCCTTTCCATGTTGGAGAATATAAAAGACGGTGGCGACTCTTGCTTACCGCGATATTTCGCGAACCAGCATTCCGAAACAGTCAGTTCTATTTCCACCGATCACACCCTTGTATCTGTCCTCAAGAGTGTGATGAAGTTGTTTTTGAAAACTATTTTGAAAGTGTTTGTGTAAAAAAAGTTTTTATTGTTTTGAGCAAGTACTTAAGATTTTCTACCTACTCAAAAAAGATTGTTCGTTCTCGTTTTCTTTAGACAATTCTATCCTACTATTAAGGAGTAGGTAGCCCCATCGTTGGAGTTTTAAGGGACATTCGAAGGGACAAGTATGGTCACAAAAGCAATGGTTAGGAAACCTTAGTAGCTACCCTAAAGCCTTAAAGATCTTTCCAAGGCAACATTCGAATGGGTCATTTTTTATCTTTTGGGACTAGAGGACGACCACTAAAATTCCCTATACTTCATGACCGTTTACCGAAGGCAACCGAAGTGGGGTAAACCCTAGGAGTGAGCATGTGCAAGTGTGCTTTTTTCAGTTAATTATCTTTGCACAATTAGGGTTATCTACCTTTTAATCGTTGATTTACCTTTTGCACATAATCCTAATATCCATACATCTAGCAGTTTAATAGTTGCGGAAATTAAAGAGTGTGAGAAATTAAAGTCCTAACTATTACAAGGCTTTTGGGCAGATACACAAATATTTGACTGAAAATAAAGATGCGGAAATTAAAATCCTAATTAATCTATTACAAACTTGAAACAATTACAATAATTTGAATTAAAAGAAAGTAAAGGCGCGCGCGAAGAATTAAATACGAGAATAACTTAGAAGCCTAAAAAATCTAATTAATTAAAAAATATTATTGTGTATTTTTTAATGAGAAAAAACAATTTAATTGCAAATTAAACCTAATTTCTAGTTAATTTTAATTAATATAAAAAAGAAATTAAGTTAATCTAATTAAACTAAATTATGTTCAATAAAATTAATTTAAATAAAAAACCTAATTCTATTTTTTTTTTTGTGATTTTATATTTTTATGATTATTTTTTGATTTGATAAAAAAATGATTTTTTGTTGTAAAATATGATTAAATAAATAAATAAAACAAAAGAAAAGAATGGAAAAAGAAGTAAATGGGCCTGGGGTGCAGTTAATAGTCAGGGGGGTGAGGAGTTGAATTTGTTAGGCCCATTTTGTTGGCCCAGATCCTGCGCCAGATTCAGTGTAGCTGGCCTTTGGGGGTTCACCATGTGACTGCTTTCCTGAGGCGTCAGATCTGGCAGGAGATTGATCCAATAATATGGATCTTGGGTGCATGATAGACGCTTGGACTGTGAGTCTTACTGGATCTGCAATTGAACATTAAGAAAAACATAAAAGCACACGCCTGGGATCAAACCCATGATGTTAGCTTCACACACTCCTTCCTTAACCGTCCGTGTTGGGTTGCTTATTCATACATATGATTAAACAATTAAAACAAAAGGGAAACAAGGTGCTAGTGCTGAATCAGCCATGACACACATGCATGGTGGGGACCATGGTGACTCAAAAAGCCAATCAAATATGGAGAGAGGCATTCAACGTTGGATCCAGCTAATGGGATTATAAGGAATATCCACGCATACTTGGACCGTCGCCTGTAAAAGTCAAGCCACCGGCCACGGTGGCTTCGGTCACCCTCTCCGGCGACACCCAAAAACGAAACCTGCAAAACACGCGAGATCAAGGCATAAAAAAGACCCTACCCCCTTAAAATTTCCCCAGGAATCCAATGCTGGTATCCATTTGATCTAAAAGTCTCTATATCACTAAAACTGAAACTTCCTTCTCTCTGAGCTCTAATAATGGCGATTTGCAACCCTGGCCTCATTTCTTGCATGTAATACGTCAGAAAATTCACAAATAATCATAATAGCATGGATGTGTATTCAAAAGGCATTGATATCAAGAATTAAGTGAGTTTGAAATCCAAATTACCATTAGAGGGAGGATCGGATTGGGGTGATGCAGCGTGCTTTGGCCTTTGCAAATGGGCTGGTTCACCTTCTGGAATCCTCAGAAGGATGATGGAATACTTAGATTTGATGGAGAACGGTTGGTTCGTGTGGAACAAAATTGCCTTCCTCTTTGAAAATTTTGAGAACTTCTAGGGTTTTCTTCAAACTAGCTGCGCACCTCCCCTTGGTCTGACTTTGTTGTGCATATATATTAGGTCAACAAAATTGGAAGAATATCCATGCTTTCATTGAGAAAATATTTCCCGTCAATAATATGATTTTTTTTATATATTTGGACCAAACCACATCTTGCTATTTCTCCATGATATTTCCCTTGATATGCCAGCAATATGTGTCCCTTATTTGATGAGAAAAGATTCCAAATCCAAATCTTTTATTATCTCTACTATTTATTATTTAATTTTTCATTTTAATGGGTAAAATATCAAAATAAATAATATAAATAATATAACAATGCATGGGTCAGATTGGAGGTCGTGGACCAGACTAGGAGTATGCTGCAAGCATAAAAAATTGGGCCCATTTGAAGAAAAATGCATTTTTGGCATGGTTGACCTTGTGCAAATTTCTAAAAATGACCAACTTTTACAATGCACATATCTCTCAATTTTTATCCTAAGAGGGTGTTATTAGAATTTTTAGAAATCTTAAGATGTCCTCTAATCAACCCTTTTGGTTTCACCTCAATTGGATCTTCCATGTTCATGTAAGAAGCTTTGACCCAAAAGGTGTTTTTGTTGACTTTTTGAAATGACCTATAATGTCTGAATTCATATCTTTTCATGAGTTTATTTCTTGAACTTGAGGGATGAAGATGAGTTATAGGGAATTGAATCCTCTTCAAAATGAGACTTGGATAGGAAATTTCTTATAAAGTATGAGAAAGTTATGCTTGGTGAAAATTTGGTTGAATTTTCCTATAGAAACCCTAATTTAGCAACTTTTGAGTTTTGATGAATTAGGAGCATTCCTTGAGGAATCATGATCAACCCTTTATCAAATGATGGATATCACTTCAAAATGTTTATGTTGACCAAAAATCTTGAAGTTTGACTGTATGTGGGCCATAGTTGACTTTTGACCTAGTACAATTGATTTTCAGGCATTTGAGCAGTTGACTGAGCAAACTTCTTGTGCAATGCATGCAACTTGGAATTGATGGTATTGAGAACATATTAAGGCAATATAAATCATTTGGGACCCTTGGAGTTCAACCATATTGATGAAAATGGAAACCCTAGTTTGAGGTTCATTGTCTTAGGAGAGCATTTGCCTGATCAATCCTTGGGCATCCTTGAGCAAATTGAGGATTTCAATGAACATATGTTGAGTAAAAGGAGAGGGAAAATTTTAGGGTACAACACCTCACTCAACACCCAAGTGGAAAATAACTCTCTTCACTATATATTGTAGAAGTATAGTTTTTTCCGTCACTACAAGGATTGACAAGAGTCCAATCTTTTGAGAAACGTTTTAAAGTAAAATCCAAAGTGGCAACATGGTTTGAAATGAGATTGATTGACTTTTAGTCTTATCACAAACAAATGTCAAGATATTATTAAGTTGATTGAAGTTTATTTATGAAAATATTTTGAAAATGCATGGACATAAGTCCAAGTTTATTATTAAAGTGGTTCAAGTTTAAAAACAAGAAGAGTTTTCAAAAGGAGGAAGAAGATTTTTGAAATTAAAGAAGATGGGAGGAGATGAAGAGACTATCCTAAAGCATAAGGTAAAAGCTAGGGATAAGAATTATCTAACCAACAAGAAGCCAATACTTGACATTATGAGTCAAGATATAATTTCCATTCTTTAGATTTAAACCAAGCAAGCAAAGATACTAGACCTCTTGAGAGAACCAAACTTCGAGTGTATTAAGTCTTCACAAAAAATTGGGCATAATAACGGCTGTATACGGATGAATTTTAGATTATAAACAAAGAATGTAATCATAATAACCTACACACAAAACAAACAAACAATCCAATGTCTTGAGGTAAATCTCAAGAACTCCAGACAAAATATCAATTAAGGTCACAAGGTCTCCAACATAGGCGAAGGTTTCTAATCCTAAGTCCAAGAAGTCCAAAACTCTACAATGCCAAGGATAGTAACAAAATAGTCCAAGTATCATTAAATTCTTTTTTAGGGTTCATGTTGATTATTAGGTGTCTTAAAAAAGAAAAGAAAAGCTCAAGTGAGCAAAATAAAAATGGCATGAAATGTAATGCTTAAAATAAATGATACATAAAGCATAAAAAATAAAAGCATAAAGTAAAAACAATTTAACAATTAGTGGTTAGTTGGATGACCATTTTGAAACTTACATTTGGAACTTATTAGAGGACTGGTAGAACCAAAGCCTCCACACAACAAGTTGTATTTGCTTTTTGTCAAGTATATCATCCATTTGGAATCCCCAAAAGTACTATTTAATGATAAACGATGTTTAAGTGATCCACGTTGACCAAAAGTGTTGTAGACCCATTAGAGGATTGGTATAACCAAAGCCTCCACACAATGAATCTCAAAGTTATTGGATCAAAGAGATCAAATTAACATACTTGGGCTTGCAAATGTAGGTTTGGGCCACAAATGATCATTTATTCGAATCAGGACAAAATTTAGCGCTATGTTAAGCAATCATAAGTGGACTTATTTAGAAATCGCACCTATTTTGAGGTCGGTCAATAGCAATCTATGCACTATTTGTTTTGAGACATGATATAGAAGTCATGCTCCAATAACACTTAGTGCAATGAGAAAGTGATGCGATGAAAAGGGATGGGAAAGAATATACAAACCACATTTGAATTCAAATTTAATCAAACTATTATTAAAATCATTCATCCATTTTTATGGAGTTAGACTCAACACCATAGATCCAATGATGTTAATAAAGTTCATGATCAAAATTCAACCCAAGATCAGCCAGAAAATAATTACAAAATAATATTGCATTTAATATATATATATATATATATATATATATATATATATATATATATATATATATATATATATATATATATATATATATATATATATATATATATATATATATATATATATATATATATATTAAAGAAGGGTTTTAAAATAGAAATAAAAGAGAAAAATATCAACTATGTTCAAATTAATCAAGAAATATTAAGACCATAGAAAAAATCTGAAAGAGACTCAAATATTTTTATAAAATTTTTGGTAATTTTTTAATGTCAGAAACTATTTTTAACATTAAAAGAAATGAGTAAAATAAACCAAAAATGATAAAAAAAATAAAGTCAGAAATAAAAAAATAATTGATGTACCAATATTTGTCACAATATCATTGGATCATTCCATATTTTTTTAAGAATTTAAAAATGAATAAAAGCATTTTTAAACATTTAAAACAATTCAAATAATGTGAAAATTTATAAAAAATATCAAAACACAAAATAAAATTATGAAAAATTAAAAATCAGAAAGAGAAAAATCAAAACTATTTTTCATAATATTTTTAAATTTTTTAGGCTTAAAATGAATTTTCTATGATATTTTGAAGTTTAAAGCAATTAAATATAAAAATCAGAAATAAAAAATAAAGTCAAAAATATGTGGACCATTGGATGAGAGTCAAAACACGTTAGTAATCAAATCCAAGGGATCTGGCGTATTGTGCATATCATGGTCATTAGTGAATAAAGCACTGAATCAAATGTAAAATCAAATTTCAATAAATACAAGTGGCAAGCCATCATTGGTTGGAAGATGACACGTTGGTCATCTTTAACCTCCAGCCAACGTGAATTGCAGGTCTCTCAAACTGTAAAATCAGAAGCTCAGACCTATGCCATTCGCTTCGTCTCTTCAAGATGAAGACAACCACACCTTCACGACAAATTTATATAAATTGTAGCTCAAGCAATTTGGAAGGAAAGTTTTGAAAAGGGATTTGAAGTTTCATGGTCAAAACTTGTTTCCAAATAAAAGCAAGTGTTGCAACTAGAACCAGGACAGTGAGAGCTTCACCATGATATCAAGTTTTGAAGAATTTATGGAGAAATCTACCTATTGAAGTTGAGTTGGAGAGCTCTGAAACTAGATTTCTATGGAGCAATATATGGCACGATTCTTGAAGGTAATTGTATGGTTAGATTCATGGAAGATCAAGGAAGGTGAATTGATAGAAAAATTGGATTGAAAAAGGCTTGAACATTGATTTCGAAGTTACAGAAAATTGAGTTATAGAGAAAGTTTGGCAGGGTGATTCTGACTGTTCAAGCTTGAGGAAATGAATGGGGGATGACCCTCTATTTATAGGGAATCAAATGGAATGTTTAAGCGTGTGAAAAGATGGAGTTTGGAGGGAAATTATGTGAACCTGATACACGAGTAAGGTGTGATATATTTTTCATCAAAAATCATCCAATCCTTGCATTTTAAGGCTCTAATCCAATTTGGAAACTTGGTTAAACATGTTAAGATCACAAACACATGCTAATTTGATGTTTAGAAGCCAAAACACGAATTTCAAATTCTGACTTATGAAGAAACTTCAGTTCCAAGTTACCAAGTTTAATCCAATGGCATTCTCATCTCAAGGGGTCTTAGGGCATGATACTTGATGCTTTATAAAGATGATATTACAAGCTTTGCAATGGAGTCAAATGGATGTTTGAGCTGAAAGTTGCAATGAGTCAAAGTTGGGGAAAAAGGTTGACTTTCCATACTTAGAAATATTTCAAGTTTTTCTTCAAAAGTGACCTATAATGTTTTGCATCCAAACATGGTCTTCCACTTGAAATTTTCTCTTGACCAAAAAATATGGCATGAAATTTGAATGACATTTTGAAACTTGAACCATTCAAAATCTCCAAAAATTGAGAGAGTTATGAATTATTGAAGCTGGCGAAAAATCATGAAATAATCTATAATATTTTGTATCCTTAGGGAATCTTCCATCCATTTTATCACTTTACACATAAAATAAGGAATAAATTTCACATCCTCAAGATCATTGTGAAAAACGAGTGGGCACAAGGTGATAAAAATTGACCAAGTTATGATCATCTGAAGTCAAACATGGGAAATTGGGGTTCATCTGGAGGACTTGTAATCTTTCTTCATCATCAAGTTTCTTCCACATGAAAAATCCTTGAAACTTTTGAAGTTATTTGTTAATAACCATTTGAAGGGAAGGATGTCTTTGGAATAACTCAAAAATACCAAAAGATGATAAAGATATACTTCTTTGAAGTTCAAAACCCTAGCTCCTAGATCAAGAAAATGATTTGAGGAACTTTGACAATTTTGAACAAACTTCTTGTATCAACACTTTTGCTTTGTAAATAGAAGTTGTTGAGGATGATAATGAGAACTAATAGAAACCAAAACCACTTCCATATCTTGAGAATTGAGAGGAATATGCACTTGTGACCAATGGGAACAAGACCTTGTCCAAACATGACAACTTCCTCAATCAACCCGTTGTACTTTTGAATCAATCTTGATAACTTTAAAATGTGGTAAACCAAGATGAAACTTGCCATGTCATTTCTTCCAAAATAACTTCAATGGTGAGGTTTGAACTTCTCAAGCTTTATTGACTAGGGCATGGAAATAAACTCATGAACCCATGGATCAACTTGCTAAGCCACATTGTCTTTACCTACATTATTAACAAGTAAGACAAACCAACATTGCATTTTATTAATTAAAAGGAAATTCAAAACAAAACATGCATGATCATAAAAGAAAAACAAGTCAAGGTGCTTGGTGATTCCTCAAAGAGCAAAGCTAAAGATTGGGAGGAGAACCAAAAGCCCTAATGTGACCTTGTTGTGATTGAATCAATATGGTATGATAAAGGGATCTCAGGGGAAAAAATTAGGGTACAACAGGTGCCCTTATTTAAGTTTCTTCTATCCGGAGATACGAATCTTAAAAAATCTTCGTGTCGACGCGATCGAAAATACTTAAATATAAAACAAACCCTATTTTTGGCCCTAAGATTCCATGCAATGTTTATGGGTATGAATGCACAAGAACAACTTCAAAGGGACGCAAAACACCACTGGGGATGTAGCAAAGGAAATAAGGAATCAAAATAGAAACTCGACCAAGAAAATAAATCACTGGTGGATCAAAAGACCCTGCTCACAGAGGATGGTAAAAGGGTCAAAGGATACATCAAATTTTACCGAAGGCAAAACTACCAACGTTCACCGAAGGTAGAAAGAGAAAAGAAATAGAAACATCGACGTTCACTGACGGTGAGCTACCAACATTTACTGAAGGTAGAGAAAGAATCATCGACGTTCACTGATGATGAACTACCAACGTTCACTGATGGTGACCTACCAACTTTCGTTGAAGGTAGAAAGAGAAAATATCATAGCACCACCATTCACTAACGATGAACTACCAACGTTCACTGAGGGTTGCAAAAAGATAACAAGCATCAACTTTCACTGAAGGTGACCTACCAACTTTCACTTAAGGTAGAAAGAGAAAATATCATAGCACTGCCATTCACTGACGATGAACTACCAACGTTCACTGAGGGTAGCAAAAACATAACAAATACCAACTTTCACTAAAGGTGACCTACCAACTTTCACTGAAGGTAGAAAGAGAAAATATCATAGCACCGTCTTTCACTGATGATGAACTACCAACGTTCACTGAGGGTAGCAAAAATATAATAAACACCAACTTTCATTGAAGGTGACCTACCAACTTTCACTGATGGTAGAAAGAGAAAATATCATAGCACCGCCGTTCAATGAAGATGAAATACCAACGTTCACTGAGGGTAGAAAAAAGATAACAAGCTTTTCCCAAAATTCCGGCGTTTCACCTAGAACGGGTATCAACTTCTTCTTTATCCAAAGCATTCTGCTTGGAAAGGGTATGTATATAAGCTGTCTTAAATAAATATACTACCACTTGTAAAAATTTCACAATGAATTGTCTCTGTCATATTGAAAGACTTGTCATCCACTGGATTAACTTGACAACATACTGCAAACTATCCACTCATAGAGAAGATAGAAAAAAAAGTAACGTCAACTTTTACGGGGAAGTACAAGTTGCTCAAATAAAGAGACTTGCTACTTGCTGTCATGGAGGATTGTAAAAAAATGACTCTCTGGGGAGAACAGTATGGCTTCCTGGGGAATGAATCGTGACTTCCTGGGGAATGGATCATAACTTCCTAGGGAATGAATCGTGACTTCCTGGGGAATGGATCATGACTTCCTGGGGGGATGCCAATATATTTCTGCTGAGGAGATAAAGTTTTCTCGTGCAAAATAAATGCACATTTTCAAACCAAAGCTCGAAGCTTGCAGAGATCCAAAGTAATAATATTGCTGGGAAATAAAGATTCAAACCAGAAATAAACTGGAGTGAAATAGTCAATCAAAATACATACTTTGAGAAATAAACTCAAGAGGGAATCCCGATCTAACCAGACAAGAAACTGTACAGGAAGGATAAAGCAAAAATCTTCCACGAGGGATAACTCAGTGGGGAAATTGAAGGAATATACACTTTCTACTTAAAGTCGACACTCTATTGGAGAGAGGACAACCCAACTCTGCAAAACAGGGTAATATGTCAACAAAATATTAATGAATGCGAATGAACAATGATTTACTAATTTTAGCTATGCATGACGTGTGTATGAATGTATGAGTGTTATCATGTATATGCTGACAAACTAGATATATAACACTGGTAGTAACCAGGCAAAACCAACTCGGGAACAAACTACACTTCGGCTAAATCACATCCAAGATGAACATTCCAAGAGAAAATAAGCACTAACTGAGGAATCAAAATTCTATTTTGCGGCTTAACTTCACTGGGGTGGAACATAATCCCAAAGTAAACAAATCATAGCGGCAAAATAGTAGAGATACAGGGGTATAACATCCTTCTCCAAGCTCCACCGGGGAATAGCACTCAGACTTCAATGGGGAAAACACATGTTTCATGGTCCGTACTTCTATTGGGGATTACAATACTGATTTCAAGCAAAGAAGATGGAAACCATATCGACAAAACATCAAATGAGTATTTCGAGCTGACTTCAATTGAGAAATACCAAACAAACTTAATTAGGGGGGATAGTGCCTCATCATCGAGATATCAACTGAGGACATTGTGCTCACTTTATTGGGGGAGGTCGACACCATATCGAAGAGAGGAAACCAAGATGCGTTCTTCATTAGGGACAACAGAGATACATTCTTCAATATTGAGAGTAAGTATTGCACTAACTTCTATGGGGGAAAAAGTAGGAAATCTCACGGGGACAACAACTTAAATAGTTAAGAAGTCAAACATTACAGCAAGAAATCAATCTTATGGGATTTTAAATCTAACCCAACACTTCGCGAGTGAAAACCCAAAAGGTTGATAACCATTTAAACACTTCTTAAACAAAACATCGCCCTTGCCTGATTATCGGGAAATCAAACAAATTGTAAGTACTGCCGAAAGGGAGATGCTTCGTAAATGAGTCAAATCTCAACATGCACAGGGAGAAAAGACTTATATTAAATAGCAAAGCCTTCACCAGGGAAACTTGGATTGAGTCTTCATATCATGCAAGCCTATTCCAACAAAAGATGCCTTGGGATAGCTTTCAAGGGGAATCAAGAAGTCAACATTATAGAAAAAGGTCAAAGTCATAGGGATTTTAAATCAAACCCAGTACTTGGCGGGTGAAAACCCAAAGGGTTGACAACTGTCTTAACACTTCTTAGAAAATATACTGTCCTGGTCTAGTTGCTTTGCTTGGGAAATAAATACCAATAATAATGCCGATACTGCAACAAGAGCGACATTCTGCAAATAGTTCCATCTCAGCATACCAAGGGAACAATACCTTTCGTCATATGAGGGAATATTTCGTTGGGGAATCCGGAATAGAGACCTCAGACCAAGAAAACCCAAAAAATAGAAAATAAACCAACACTTGACTTGTGACACCGGGATTACAAACCCGATAATGCACCCTACACCAACTAGTATCGCCTTCAATATACATCAAACATGTGCATCCCAGCGAAAACAACCCGAGAAAACCTTCCCGGGGAAACCAAAACTTCTCAAAACTATGAGAGTTCGTCAATTCCTAGGATCACCGTCTTTGTTTTCCTCTCGAATCACGAAATCTAAAGTAAAAGTAAGTTGTAAATTATTTTTTAAAAACAATTTTTTATTTAATATTTTTGCTTTGAAAATTATTATCAATAATAAATAGAGAATTTGTAAGCTGAATAAAAATAAGAACTCCAAAGAATTAGGTAAAAGCTCAAATTTTATTGATAAAATGGTAGTCTGCGAATGGCGAGACTCCATGGATAATTACAAAGTTTGGAAAATGGTAATATATAATGAAAAGATACATTGAGATACAATAACCACTATTCCCTCTAACAACTTTGAAATCCTGAGTAGCAGCTCCCTGTTGAAGTATGGTGAGTATCCAAGAATATTGTTGATTCAATGATCAAGTCTTGTCTGATGCAGTTACATGCCAAGAAAGTCCCTAACTTTTGCCTAAGCTTCCCTTGCGGGTTTTCAACTTAGCAGGAAATTTTATTCTGTTTATGTCTCTAATTTTTTCCTAGACATCCCTTTCAGGTTTTCGGCCTACCGAGACGCTCTTTTTTGCCTAAGCCGCCCTTTCGGGTTTTCAACTTAGCGAGTTGTTCTTTTATTTCTTTAGGCAAAGTATTTCTTGACTACATCAGCATTCATGGAACATGGGAACTCCTCACCATCCATAGTTTCAAGAATTAATGCACCGCCAAAGAAGGCTTTCTTGACAACATATGGGCCTTCAAAATTGGGAGTCCACTTTCCCCTAGAATTAGCGTTAAAAGACATGATCTTCTTGAGCACGAGGTCGCCTTCTCTGAATTCACGAGGTTTGACCTTCTTATCAAAAGCTTTCTTCATTCACTTCTGGTATAACTGCCCATGACACAAAGCCTTCAGTCTCTTCTCTTCGATCAAATTCAATTGGTCAAACCTTTTCTGGACACATTCAACCTCCGACAATTTGGTTTCCATTATCACACGCAAAGAGGGAATCTCAACTTCTATTAGGAGCACTGCCTCCATTCCATACACAAGGGAGAATGGGGTTGCTCTTATTGAAGTGCGGACATATGTCAATATCCATGTAAAGCAAAAGGGAGCATTTCATGACAATCTTTATAAGTAACAACCATCTTCTGGATGATCTTCTTGATATTCTTATTAGCAGCTTCAACAACCACATTCATCTTCGGCCTGTACGAAGATGAGTTGTGATGGACAATCTTGAATTCTTCATAAAGTTCTGTCATCATCTTGTTGTTCAGATTCGAGCCATTATCGGTGATAATTCTGCTCGGCACACCATACTGACATATGAGATTATTCTTAATGAAGCCAACTACCACCTGCTTAGTAACATTAGCATATGAAGCAACTTCCACCCATTTGGTGAAGTAATCAGTTGCTACCAAGATAAAACAGTGTCCATTCGAAGCTTTGGGTTCTATCATCCCAATCATGTCAACACCATCCATGGAGAAAAGCCACGGGGAAGAAATAACATTGAGAAAGGTTGGAGTCACATGAATCTTATCCGTATAAATATGACATTTATGGCACTTATTTGCTAATTTGTAACAATCAGATTCCATTCTCAGCCAATAGTAACCTGCCCTTAGCATCTTTTTAGCCATCGAATGTCCATTGGCATGAGTGCCAAATGAACCTTCATGAATCTCATGCATCAACATGTCTGCTTCATATCTATCCATGCAATGAGCAAATACATGTCATAATTTCTCTTGTATAACACATTTTCACCGAGGAAGAAACTGCCAACCAAACTTCTTAATGTCTTTCTATCTTTATTTGATGCACCAACCAAGTATACTTGAGTCTGGAGAAAATGCTTGATATGATAATACCAAGGTTTCTTATCTGCTACCTCTTCTGTTTTAAACACATGGGTGGGTGTTGTACCCCAAAATTTTCCCTCTCATTTCATCAACATTCCTCATCACAAGACTCTTGGAACTCAAGATCAAGCTAGGGTTTGCTCTGCTCAAGACACCTCCTTGCACTGTTGACCTAAATTAGGGTTTGAGTTTGCACAGGGATATTTTGACCTACAATGCCAAAAGTTACTTTCATACTTCATGTTGGACTCACAAGTTTGTCCATACCAAGTTTCAAGCCTTGAATCAAATTTTTGCCCAGTCAATTGGACAGTTGACCTAGAAATCAACTGTATTGGGGAAAAATTTAACTGTGGCCAATTGATAGTCAAACCTCATGAATTTTTACCCACATCAACATTATGAACTCATATGAACCATTTGATCAAGTTTGGATCACAATTTCACAAGAAATTTGATCAGATCACCAAAAGGGTAAAATGGTCATTTTTAGGGTTTTGACTGTACAAAGGCAATTTTTGACTCTTTGACCTAGCCAATGGAAAATCAAGCTTAACCATGGACTCAAGGACTCAATGAAATCATCTTGACCCATTCAACAAGTTCAAAAGATCTCAAATGCATAGGATTGACAAATGAATTTTTCAGTCAACTGATCAAAATTTGACTGTACACTGAAAAGTCAAACTTTGACTTTTTGGTCAAAATCAAGTGCCAAGGGTAATTTTTCATAAAGACATGTAAAATTATGAAACTTGTTCATCAAGAAACCCAAAATTGCAAATTAGGGTTTAAAATGGAAAAAATTCATAATTTAGAAATTTTCTAAGTTAAAAAATTTTCTTATTTTTTCCTAACTTTGTCCCATTTTTTCACCAAGATGCAAATGGATTCAAACAAAACTTACAACATGAAATTTGTAGTCCATCACAAAGCATACAACTTTTATTCACAAATTTTTCTCAAAAGAAGCTTGGATCTCAAGTTATGATTTTTGGAACAAGGGTACCTAAAACTTTTAACTTAGAGAAATTTTGCCCTAGTTTAGGCAGGATTTTGACCCATCTTCTTGGCCATTTTTCACATAGTTCCACTTGGAGTCTTAAGTTGCATTTCAAATATGGATTGTAGTACATGTTGCAAGCTTTCCAAATTGTCCAAGAACTCCTCAAACACATTTGTGGTTAGGGAGCATCGAATGCTTGAAGTTGGCAAAAATTCACTTTGTAACCATGGCCAATACATGTTCATACCAAGTTGCAAATCTGACCAAACTAGCTTAGTACATGATTACAGGCCTGTAAACCAATTTACACTCCAAAATTGAATGCAAATACATTGGACATTGGCATTGTTCTGATCAAGAGAGCATTATACAATGAACATTTCCATTTTGAGCATAAAGGAAACACTTCCATTTTCATAAAGGGCACTTTATGTCAAATTGCTTTTTCTTGAGCCTTGGACTTTTTTCCTTGCAGCAAACAAGTTCCCTAATCTCAGGCATAGTACACCAACTTGAAAATGCTTGTAACTAGCCTGTACAGGCCTTAGCTTGGTCAGTTCACATCTTTGCTTTCAAAACAAGTCAAATGGCCAAAAGCTCATAACTCACACATCTGATATATTAAACTCAAACAAAGTTTTGAAACAAGTTTCTCACATCCTTGCAAGCCAGAAGCACGAGCCCTTGACTTCTCAAACCTCCTCATACTCAAAAACCACATTTTCTTACAAAACAGGGCCAGTTCTGCAAATCACAAGCCACAATCAAATCCTCTCGTGCGTTTTGTCCAATATCACTTCAAACACATTCCAAACAATATACCTAAGCTATCCAGACCATTCACAAGTTGCTGTAACTCCATTAACACACATCACCATTTTTGTTTGGGAGCTTTGCAGGTTGAGTTCTGTAGCAAGATTCAGGCCACTTCAAAACAAACTAAGCATTGGGAAAGGTTCAAGGGACATCAAGCAAGCTGAAAAGAACCTCAGGCCCCATTGAAAGTTGCTGCATTGTCCAGTTCGAACTCAACTGAAACAGGTATTTCATGAACTTCTATCTCTCTATTTAGGAACATTTAGCCTTAGGTTTGTTTATGAAAGATGTTGTATTCATTACCCTGAAACCATACATATGCTCAGTTTTCATTTATATTAAACGTGCTAAGAGAATTTCATCCATGACTTTCTGAAAAAAACTAGGTTAGAAATTAGGGCCAGAGAAATTCTCTCTGGTCTTTGAGAGTTATATCAAGTTTTTTATATGGTTAGAATCGTGGTTTGATGCCCTACAAGTTTTATGTTATGAGTTTTGTCAAAAGATCACAAATACAGGAGATACGAGTTTGTGTAGAAAGCGCGCGTTTTTTCAAAGTCTGGAGGAAGAAGATGAAGGTGATGGGCTGGGATGGCTTGTTTTGCTTCTAACACCCTCTTTTTCAATTTCACACCCCCTGGCCCATTTCTTTGTATTTTTATTATTTTTGCATTTTTATTTCATTTCTGACTTTGATATTTTATTTTCAAACATAAAAAATACTTAAAAAATATTTTCATAAATTTTTATATTTATTTGGTATTTATTTTAATTATTTCTAACATTAAAATGCTTAAATACTTTATATTATTTTATTTAAACTTAAAAGTAATATAAAAATACTTTTATTTTCATTTATTATTTTTATTCAAATTTGAAAATATTTTCTTGAAACATATACATTTTTTGTAAATAATTTATTTATTTTTTACACACTTAACATATTTAATATATATATATATATATATATATATATATATATATATATATATATATATATATATATATATATATATATATATATATATATATATATATATATATATATATATATATATATATATATATATATATATATATATATATATATATATATATATATATATATATATATATATACTTTTGTTTTATTAAAAACTTAGAAATAAAACACAAAAATATTTTATTTTATTTTATTATTATTTATACAAAAAAAAACCTTTTTTGGATATATTTCATTTTTATACATGTTAATATATTTTTGTACACAAATAATACATTATATTTATTTTCTTAAGAAATTAGGGTTTTTGCCCTAAAAACAAATAAAATTAACTTTTTATTTATTTCTTTACACCTTTCACATTAAAAATACTTTTTGCATACATGAACAAATAAAAACTTTTTTTTGCATAATACATTTTATCTAATATTTGTTTATTGTATTTTATTTAAATATTGTACATTTAAATATTATGCCTTGCAAATTCAATTTGGTTGTAATAATTTAGGGTTTAACTTCTTGTCAAATACCCCCTATTCAAAATTGTACCCCCTCCCTATATCATGTTGTAATAGCTTAGAGTTTAAATTCTCGCACTTTTACGCTTTCAATTATGCCATGATTAGAGAATTAGGGTTTGTATGCAAAATCAAAACCAACAAATAGTTTGACCTAATCAAAGACAAAAATGCATGAAAATCAAACACAATGCACACTTGCACCCCTAGGGTTACAATCCCCTTGTTGCCTTCAAAAATGGGCCATGGTATGCATGTCAAGTACTTTGGCAAAACAAAAACAAAACAAAAGATCATAGTCCCTCGATGACGCTATCTGAGTTGCCTAAACAAAAATGATCAAGTCCCTCAAACAAATTGCTAAAAATACTTGACACAATTGCTATCATGGTCTATACGATGACCCGCGCCTGTCCTGTTTAACATCCTAACACAAGGTTGTTCACCAAATACAATGGTGAAACAACACTGTTAAAAGGGTTAAAAACATAAGAAAGATCTTTGAGTAAAATAGGGTAGACAACTCTTAGTTACTTGATCAAAGCTTGCAAAACTATCCTTGCTATTTTCAAAACACACTTCACAACACAATTTCAAAACCCTACTTTTAAACATTGAAAACTTTTCAAAAGACAAAAACACCTTTGTATACATTCGAACAAGAATCATTACAAAGGTTGCCACAACGATGGCCTCTTTTCAAAATATCTTTCAAAACCACACACAAAGCACAATTTCAAACAATTGAAAAGCACCATTTCAAACAATTGAAAAGCAAAGCAAGTGATCTAAAGAAGTAACTAAGAGCCCATGGATAACCATGGATAGAAAGGGTGCTAATACCTTCCCTTTCTATAATCTACTCCCCGAACCCAAGAAAACATCTCAAAGGTCTTTCCTTTGCTTTTTGACCTTTCCTTAGGATAAAATGAAAAGTCGGTGGTGACTCTTGCTAAACCGAAACATTTGCGAACACAAACGCAAAATCCCAAGTCAGTTCTCCCACCGTATCACAGAACTGGCGACTCTGCTAGGTAGAACTTTAAAAGTGGAGTAACCTTAGGGCTTAGATCACCCTTTGCATGATTATATTGTTTGCTTTGATTGCTTTACATTTGGTTCTTTTGTTTGGGTTTGAATCCTCCACCCAGATTTGGGAAACATTCATAGGTAAATAGAAATACATTATGGAAACTGTGCGGGGTATACCAACATGGTTGAAGCAATAGCTATATTAGTGCGACATATTTGTGAGTACCGGTAGCCTTTGAGTCAATCAAAGAGAATACGGGGCCGCTGAGTGATGTCATGAAGCACTAATGAACTCTTAGAACCTTACTTGACCGTCTTGGCCTTTTATTAGGGGTAGTGAGATGACCAACTTTGGTGCAGTCCGAAGTTGGTAGATACTCGATACTACACTCATTGAGGGTTGTTTTCTTGGAATATTTTGGTCGCTAGTTAAGTGGCTAAACCAAAACAATGAATACAGAAAACAATCCGGTGATATTGAGCTCCTTAGAACCCGGTTACTATTTATAGGACAGGTTTGAGCCAACTAAACTCAAGAGGGTACTTACCTATGAGACCTTATGCAAGCCTGAAACTAGGGTTTTGTGTGACTTGCTTGTACATGTGCTTGTGCATACATCATGAACATCATAAAGCATCATATGCATCCACTAACCATTTCAAGGGTTTGGATCTTCATCTTTGTTCTTGTTTTGTAGGTCATGGAATCTCTTCGCAGGAAAACAATTCAAGGTGGTTTATTTCTTACCTTCCACAATCAATTTTGAAGAATGAGCAGGGTTTAAGGTGGTCACAACGTTTGATGACCCTCACACATTCTGATGTACATTGGTGTTCTCGGTCCAGAGAAAATGTCATCATCATTGATTGTTGTGGGGAGTTCCCTAATGTACCACTACTTGGCATTAGAGGAGGTATTACGTACAACGCCTATTTAGCTCTAAGACAGTTTGGATATGCTCGGAGGGATGGCCCTCATGACATGATGATTCCTGACCTAGTTTTTGACTTCGACAACGATGCGCAAGGACTTCGACAAAGGTTCATCAGAGCTTGGAGGATGCCCAACAAGGTGGATAGTAAGACACTGGGGGACAAGAATTCCATCTCCCTTGAGCCTTATCTCAAGTGGGTACTAACCCGTGCCCAGAGTCTTATGATGCCATATCCTCACATTCTCCCCTTGATCAAAGAGCATGTTATGGAAGGAGAGGTTCCATACACCCTCCTACATCCTGACATGCCAACATCATGGGAAGAAATGCAAAAGAGTTGGATCCGACTCAAGGAAGAACGTAATACTTTTGAAGCCAGCTTCTATGCCAGTGAGAAGAAGGTTTTGGAGCTTACCCTCCAACTTCATGAGGAGGAAACTCTCAACACTTACATCGCACCAAAGAGGATGCGCAATGTCTTTTTACATTAAGAATTTTGTAATATTTTGCCCATGGGGCACTTATGTACTAACAATTTCTTCTTAATATGACGTGTGTTCCTCTTTGTTTGCAACAAATTTGAATTTCTGAATCCTTGAATGCATTACATGAATAACATACCATTCATCATATGCATAAACAGGTCTTCACACCAGGTTTCCTTATCTTTCTGCTGTTTATTTCAGCAAGATGGATTTGGAGCAGACGGTTAAGGATCTGCAAACACAGAATAATCAATTCCAGCAACTCCTCATGACCTTAGAAAAGGGTCAAGAGGACCTTAAAGCACTGTTGGAGAAAGATAAAGAGAAAAGGAAGAAAAGGCCCGGAGTAGCCACTATGGGAAGAAGGTTTGAAAGCAATGCTAGAAAAGTTCTCGAGTTCCCCTCAACGTCTGATGAAGGGGCTGGTAAAGGAAAAGGATCTGTGGGACCTTCTGAATCTGAAGTTGAAGAGGAAGAAGAGGAAGAGGATGAAGACTACTCCGAACAGCAATATCCCCCGGCGGATGATAAATATAAGAATCTTGAGGATAGATTGGCAGCCATGGAGTTGCAAAGAGTACCTGGTTTAGATTTTGAAGAACTAGGGTTGGTCGCTGGGATCGAAATTCCTCCCAAGTTCAAAGTACCAACATTTTCTAAGTATGACGGTCTGTCCTACCCAAAGATGCATCTGAGATCGTATGTTAGAAAGATCCAACCTCACTCATCTGGTAAAGACCTCTGGGTACACTTTTTCCAAGACAGTTTGTCAGGCACACAATTGGACTGGTTCTATCAACTCGAGAGATCATAGGTTCATAACTGGGAAGACTTAGCCGTTGCCTTCTACCGTCAATACCAATATAATGCTGATTTGACGCCCACTCGTACTCAACTATAGAGTATGGGTATGGCTTCTAATGAAGGGTTTAAAGAGTATGCCCAGAAGTGGAGTGATCTGGCTGGAAGGGTGCAACCACCATTGTCGGATAAAGAGCTAGTTGACATGTTTCTGGGGACCCTGTCTGGCCCTTTCTTCAATCATTTAATTGGGAGTTCCTCCGCGGGATTTACTGAACTAATTCTGACTGGCGAAAGGGTCGAGGCCGGTATTAAAAGTGGTAAGATTCAGAAAGATACCTCCGCGTCCGCTGCTGTTAAGAAGGCCTTCCCAGCTAAGAAGGAAGCCTCTGCTATTTACTCTCAGAAAAGTCAGGGAAGAACCGAGCGCCGGACAACTGTAGGGGTTGTGATGATTCAAAACTCTTCAAATGATCAACCTCGTAGCAATCAGCCAAGGTCTAATCAACAATGGGTAGAAAGGCCACAACAGCAGTTCACCCGAATCAACATGACACCAACTCAAGTACTCCCTCATTTGTTAAAACTGAATCTTACCAGTTTGAAGGAAGCGCCAAAGAACCCTAATACCTCCTCTCCATACTACCACTCCAATGCCAAGTGTGCTTACCACTCTGACAGTGTTGGGCATGATACCAATAATTGTTGGGCGCTTAAGAACAAAATCCAAGACCTAATTGACGCCAAGGAAGTAGAATTCGATGCGCCCGAAAAGCCAAATGTGATTTCTGCCCCGATGCCCAAGCACAGTCATAATGTTCATGCCGTTATGGAAGACCTTCATGTTACCAACGTTGCTGACCTTTTGACTCCCTTACCAGTGATTAAAGTGAATTTGATGAGAGCTGGGATATTCCCAGGCTGCGGAAAGGACTGTTACTTTTGTTTAAACATACGAGCTGACTGCCCAATGTTGAAATCAGGTATTTAACGCCTGATGGATACCCAAGAGATACTCTTCCAAAAAAACCCTGTTGATACCTTCACTTCTGTTACTCCTGCTACTTTTGCTACTTCAACCAACGATATTGCAATAATAACCATCTTCGACAATCTTCCCAAGGCTTGCAAAAGGCCTGTCAAGATTACACCTGATCCTGAATTTGTACCATTAAAAATGACTATGCCGGGGCCTATCCCGTATCAATCTAACAAAACGATACCATGGAACTACGGAGGAGAAATATTCTATCATGGCATCAAACAGATTGAGTCAGTCCAAGAGAATTCTGAAGAGGGAACCCCTGATATAGGGAACATTGCGGGAACAAGCAAGATAACCCGCAGCGAACAGATTTTTTTCTCCGGAGATTGCTCCCTCTCGAGCAGTTTTCGGACCCTCGAAAGCTTTTGTACCTGTTAAGCCATCTGTGCGAGACCCGATAATTGAAGAATTGGATACTCCTGAAGTAAGACCATCTGTTGATAATACCAATAAGGGTAAGGGGATACTAGAAGCGCCTGTCAGGACGAAGGCTCATACTGTGGTTATCCCCGAAACCACCCAGAAAGAAATGGAAGAAATATTGAAGATAATCAGAAAGAGCGACTACGACGTCGTGGAACAGCTAGGGAAAACCCCTTCTAAAATCTCAATGTTGGCTCTTCTACTCTGCTTTGAGGCCCATGCTAAGGCCCTAATCAAATTTTTAAAGACGGCACACGTGCCCCAAGAAACTTCGGCTGACCAGTTTCAGGAGTGCGTGGCCAACCTTACTGCTAATAATGGTCTGGGCTTTTCCGATGCTGATTTGACTCCCAAGGGAAGGAAACACAATGATGCGCTACATGTCTCAGTTGAATGCAGGGGAACCACCCTCGCCCATGTCTTAGTTGATACCATTTCTTCCTTGAATGTGCTGCCGAAGAAAGCTTTAGACCGTTTGGACTGCGAAGGATTGACCCTCAAACCCAGTAACATCATTGTTAGGGCTTTTGATGGGTCTAAAAGAATAATTCACGGAGAGGTTGACATTCCTATCAAAGTAGGCACATAAGTTTTCAACTCCACCTTTTATGTGATGGACATCCGTACTTCATATTCATGTTTGTTAGGAAGACCGTGGATCCATTATGCCGGGGCAGTTACCTCCTCTTTGCACCAAATGCTGAAATATCCTGTTAAGGGTAAGATTATAACGGTGCACGGCGAGGAAGAGTACATGATAAGTCATCTTAACTCCTTCCGCTATGTGGAGTTAGATGGCGAGTTCATCGAAACACCTTTCCAACATTTTGAGGAAGTATCTCCTGAGGTCGCAGTTGCGAAGACAATGGTTGAGGTGCCTATCGTTCCCAAGCATGTATCTAGGATAGCATCTCTCAAGGACGCAGTGGTTGTGGTCAAAGAAGGAAAGAGTACAATATGGGGGAAACTGCCTAATTTTCCCCATAAGATGGACAAGTTTGGGTTATGGTTTACTGCTGCAGGACAGAAGGCTATGCGTCACTCCAAGGCTGGAGGACCACCCGTCAAAATCACCCACCATGGAATTAATGCTGTAGAAGATGAAGATGAAGAGGACAACTTTGCAGATTGGATCTTTCCAACCGTCGAAGGGGGTTTAAGCAACTGGGAAGCAAAGGATTTTATTCCTGTCACCTTCATCAACCAGTAATTTTATCTTTGAACAATTTCCTATTTTGGTATGTAATAACTAAACAATTCGTACACTATTTTCAACTTATGCCTTGCCCGGGGCATATAGCTCCATTTGTAAGGGCTTGATTTTCTTCATTATCATATGCCATGTTTTAATGAATCATTGGACGTCTTCATCTATAAACTGTTGTGTTCATTTTCTTTCCTTTTGCATTTTTGTTTTGTTTAAGGATGGCTATCCCTTACACACACCCATACTCACAAATGCAGGTACCCATCCACTCCGGATTCCATGGGTGACTATTCTGCTTTAGCCTTCGGTAACTCTGAAGATTTGGTCAATCATGCTGAGTATGAAGTTGACGAAGACTGTGAAGTGCCGAGAGAGTTGGCTAGACTTTTGCAACAAGAAGAGCAGGCTATTCTGCCTCATGAAGAGTTGCTAGAAACCATCAACTTGGGGACAGAGGAAGACAAGAAAGAGGTAAAAGTGGGTGCCAACCTGGAACCAAGTGTCAAAGAGCGCTTTGTGCAGTTGTTGAACGAATATGTTGAAATCTTCGCCTGGTCTTATGAAGATATGCCGAGACTAGATAGAGATATTGTGGTTCACCGTATCCCTACAAGAGAAGATTGTACACCGATCAAACAAAAGGTCCGCCAAATGAGGCCTGACATGTCTGAGAAGATCAAAGCTGAGGTAATGAAGCAATTCAACGCTGGCTTTCTGGCTGTTACTTCCTATCCATAATGGGTTGCTAACATTTGTGCTCGTACCTAAGAAGGACGGCAAAGTCAGAATGTGTGTGGACTATCGGGATTTAAACAGGGCTAGCCCTAAAGACGATTTTCCACTGCCACACATCGACATCTTGGTTAACAACACGGCTCAACACAAGGTATTTTCCTTCATGGATGGATTCTTGGGATACAACCATATCAAAATGGCCCCCAAGTACATGGAGAAAACTACTTTTGTCACGCAATGAGGTACCTTCTGCTACAAAGTGATGCCATTCGGACTGAAGAATGTAGGGGCAACCTATCAACGCGCCATGGTAGCTTTATTTCATGATATGATACATCACGAGATTGAAGTTTACGTAGATGACATGATAGCCCAATCACAGACAGAGGAAGAACACCTTGATCATTTGCAAAAGTTGTTTGCCAGGTTGAAGGAGTATAAACTCAGACTGAACCCAAGCAAGTGCACTTTTGGAGTTAGGTCTGGTAAACTTTTGGGATTTATTGTCAACAACAAAGGCATTGAGGTTGATCCACTAAAGTAAAGGCTATACAAGAAATGCCTTCCCCCCGCACTGAAAAGGAGGTTAGGGGATTCTTGGGACGCTTAAACTATATCGCGAGGTTCATCTCTCACCTGACATCTACCTGTGAGTCAATTTTCAAACTATTGAAGAAAGATCAGGTAGTTGAATGGAACAATGATTGTCAAGTTGCTTTTGATAAGATCAAGCAGTACTTACTAGAACCTCTTATTTTGATGCCACCCGTCTAAGGAAGGCCGTTAATCATGTATCTGACTGTTTGGGATAACTCAATGGGGTGCGTACTGGGCCAACATGACGAGTCTGGACGAAAAGAGCATGCCATTTATTACCTTAGCAAAAATTTTACCGACTGTAAGACTCCCTACTCACTGCTCGAGAAAACTTGTTGCGCTTTGGTATGGGCTGCTCGCCGGCTAAGGCAGTATATGTTGACTCATACCACTTTGCTGATTTCCAAAATGGATCCGATCAAGTATATCTTCGAGAAACCTGCTTTATCTGGAACAATCGCTAGATGGAAGATGATCCTAACTGAGTATGATATCCAATATACTATCCAAAAAGCTATAAATGGGAGTGTACTAGCTGACCATCTAGCTCATCAAGCCGTCGAAGATTACCAATCTATGAGATTCGACTTCCCTGGCGAGGACATCATGACATTGGACAACATTGAAAGTAACGGACCGTATGACGGACCTAAACAAGGATCCCGATGGACCCTATACTTTGATGGTGCTTCAAATGCACTTGGCAACGATATCGGTGCGGTACTCATTTCTCCTGAAGGTTTCCATACACCCTTCACTGCCCGACTTTGCTTCAGTTGTAACAATAACATGGCTGAATATGAAGCTTGCATCTTTGGTCTCAAGGCTGCAATAGACTTGGGAATCAAATCTTTGGTCGTATTTGGGGACTCGACTTTGGTCACCAGTCAAGTCAAAGGAGAGTGGGACACCAAACATCCTAATCTTATCCCATACAAAGAACATGTCTTAACTTTGTTGCCTCATTTCGAGCAGATTACCTTCGAGCATTTCCTGCGTGAAGAAAATCAGTTAGCCGATGCTCTGGCTACAATGTCTTCCATGTTTAAACTCAACTGGGATAACGAGGCTCCCCAAATTACCATCGAGCGAATGGACGAACCTGCGCACTGTCATGAGATTAATACCGAAGAAGTAATGGAACAACCTTAGTTTCATGAAATCAAAAGGTATCTCCAGACTAGAGAATATCCTGAAAGAGCTTCAGTCAATGATAAAAAGTTCTTAAGGAGATTTGCTGCCAAGTTCTTCCTAAGCAATGGCATCCTTTATAAGCGCAGCCATGATTGTGTTCTACTTCGTTGTGTGGACAAGGTTGAAGCAGAGTTGATCATGACCGAAATACATAGTGGCACATTCGGCACCCACTTAAGCGGACATACGATGGCTAAGAAGATTCTAAGGGCAGGCTACTACTGGTCTACCATGGAAGCTGATTTTCATCAACATTCCCGTACTTGTCACAAATGCCAAGTCTATGCTGACAAGGTGCATATTCCTCCTATTCCTCTCAACATTCTAACAGCTCCTTGGCCATTCGTAATGTGGGGATGTGACATGATTGGAGAGATCAAGCCTACGACATCCAATGGACATCTCTTCATCTTGGTCGCTATTGATTACTTCACTAAGTGGGTCGAAGCAGCTTCCTACGCCTCAGTTACAAAGAATGTGGTTGCCCGTTTCATCAAGCAGAACCTCATATGCCGGTATGGTATCCCCGACAGGATTATCACGAATAACAGTACAAATTTGAACAATACTATGATCACCGCTCTATGCGAGCAGTTCAAGATTTATCATCACAATTCATCTCCCTATCGGCTGAAGATGAACGGTGCTGTTGAAGCCGCGAACAAAAATATCAAAAAGATCATTCAAAAGATGACAGTCACCTACAAGGACTGGCATGAGATGTTACCGTTTCCTCTGCATGGATATCGTACCATGGCGTGTACTTCAACAGGGGCAACCCCCTTTTCTCTGGTATATGGCATGGAAGCTGTTCTACCTATGGAAGTTCAGATTCCCTCCTTGAGGATTATGAAGGATGCCGATTTAAGTGAAGACGATTGGATTCAGACCCGGCTTGATCAACTTAACTTGATCGACGAGAAGCGACTTACTGCTGTTTTTGATGGTCAGACGTATCAAAAACGAATGATCAAGGCTTTTAACAAGAAAGTCAGACGCCAGGTATATCAAGTCGGAGATCTTGTAATCAAGCGGATCATCTTGCCGCAAAGTGATCCCAGGGGCAAGTGGACTCCTACTTACGAAGGACCATTTGTGATCAAGAGCATCTTTTCTGGTGGGGCAATGATTCTGACCACCATGGACGGCGACGACTTGCTGCACCCTGCGAACGCAGACATATTCAAAAGATACTACGCATAAAACGACCCGACAAGTTGAAAACCCGAAAGGGCGACTTGGGCAAAAAATGGGCATCCCGGTGAATCGAAAACCCGAAAGGGCAGTTCAGGCAAAAATTAGGGATAAAACAAAAAAAATATGTACACCCGGCAAGTTGAAAACCCGAAAGGGCGACTTGGGCAAAAAAGGGTTTCCCGGTGGATCGAAAACCCGAAAGGGCGGTCCAGGCAAAAGTTAGGGAATTAAAGCGTATAACTATGTCTCGTCGGATCACTTTAAGAACAATCTCTTCACCAACAAGCTCCAAGCTTCTGATCAATCCAATCATCGGCAGACGAAGCAGCGAATGGACAAGATACTCAGAGTGGTGAAGGCTATAGCAGAATGGGAACCCCATGGAATTGTTACACATAGCCATCTTTCTTTTTGTATAAAATTTTTCTCAATTTTATGACAACGTTCTCTTACTAGGATGTCTGTCTCCTTTGTACAAAGATACTTACAAAAGTTAATACAAAGATACTTCAAAGTGCAGAAATTTGCTTGCCTTTCATTCTTTTTTACACTTATGTTTTATTTGAAAACGTCCAATGTTTTGTTAAATAGGCATATGCATTTGAATATAATCACTGCTTACAAATAAAACGAATTTGAGAAAGGATAATTACTGTTAGGTTGAAGGTATAGGAAGATCTCCTTGTGTTATTCCAAAAGAAATCCCCTACCGCAGACCTTTCAGATCTTCAACAAAGCTAAAACCTCGGAGTTCATGTCGCCAGCAGAGTTAAGCTTCAAGATCCCCAGCGGAGCCAGTGCATTCTAAACTTGATTCCCCAGCTGAGTTAAGTTTCAAAGTTCCCATAAGAGTTCAAACTCCCGATCCCCAGTGGAGCCCAAAAACCCTGAAAAACCTATCCCCAGTGGAGCCAGGATATTCTAAACCTTCTTCCCCAGAGAAGTCAAATTTCCAACTATCAACCCCCGGTGGGAACTTTTCAACTTCCCCCAATTTCCCCAGCAGGCTATCTTAAAAGTCTGAGAACCAAGCAAATAACAGTTAACTTCTTGGTTTATCCCCAACTAGGATGCTTCCCCAGTAGATCTGGCATACAACCCAAAGCTCTTGATTTCACCGGTCGAGTAAACATTCTCCCGACAGAGTTATCTCCCAGCAGATCGAAGATTCTCGGTCTCATTTCTCCAAGAAGAAGCCTCTCAGGTTTTAACTCCCCAGTAGAGATTTTCAGAGTTTTCCTTATTTCCCAGGAAAGTCATGAAAGATTCTCATTCCCCAAAAGTCACCAAGGATTTTCAATCCCCGACATTGGTCCCAGGATTTCTCATCCCCACAAGTCATCAAAGTTTTTTAATCCCCAAGCAGTCAACAAGGGTTTCTAATCTTCAACAAAGATTTTTGAGTCCTTAGCATCGGTCAAGGTTTACTTTCCCCGGCAGCAGTCAAAGATTTCATTATCTCTAGTTATCAAGGATTTATTTTCCTCAACAAGACAACTAATCAGCTTACATGCACATCCATTACATTCATATATCATAAACATTGATGAAACACAGTTTATTGCATCATACATATCATACAACATAACTTTGTGTTCTAGCTAACATTTTACCCTTTTCAGGATAAGATTAAAAGGCTATCATTAACAGTTATTCTGATACAGTATGGATACACCCCATACACGGTGGTCATTCTATTACTCATTCATAGCTTCGAGTCAAAATATAGTACAGATACACCCCAGACACGACGGTCATTCTACTACTCATTCAGACTTCAGCAATCTGATACAGACTAGATACGCTCCATACACGACAACCATTCTATCTCTCATTCAGATTCAACTATCAACTACAAGTTCAGATATGCTCCAGACACGGATGCCATTCTGGCCCTTACACCAGAAGTTTGATTCTCCCCAGTGCAGTCGCCACGGAAGTCATTCTGTCACTTATTCAGATCCCAGTTACAGTCTCAGATACACTCCAGACACGGAAGTCATTCTGCTACTCATACAGATCTCAACTTCAGATACAGTCCAGATACGCTCCAGACACGGTTGCCATTCTGCCACTTATTCAGAACTTATTCCCAACACACAGTTACTCTACATACAGATGTTTCTCTGTTACCCATTCTGAATACAGGTACACTCCAGACACGGCAGTCGTTCTGATATTCATTCAAAAAAATCAAATACAGTTACAGCTCGGATACGCTCCAGACGCGGACACCATTCTTTTGCTCATACAGACTCAGTCTCCAGATACAGTTCAAATGCATTCCAGACACGGATACCATTTTGATGCTCATTCTTCTGACCTACAACATTGCAATTCCACATTGCAATTCAACAAACATTCTTAGATGGAATCTTTAAGCCCATCTCCAGCAAGATTCTACCATCTCCAAATGGCATCTTTAAGCCTATTTCCTCAGCAATATTTTGACGAGTGCAAATTTACGGGCACTCTAGTGTCCAATCTTCCTTTACCTTCGAGTTGAGAAAGACAAAACTTGCCAATCTAACTCTTCAGGTTCAAGAAGATTGAACAGGGGCAACTATTGTACCCCAAAATTTTCCCTCTCATTTCATTAACATTCCTCATCACAAGACTCTTGGAACTCAAGATCAAGCTAGGGTTTGCTCTGCTCAAGACACCTCCTTGCACTGTTGACCTAAATTAGGGTTTGAGTTTGCACAGGGATATTTTGACCTACAATTCCCAAAGTTACTTTCATACTTCATTTTGGACTCACAAGTTTCTCCATACCAAGTTTCAAGCCTTGAATCAAATTTTTGCCCAATCAATTGGACAGTTGACCTAGAAATCAACTGTATTGGGGAAAAAATCAACCGTGGCCAATTGACAGTCAAACCTCATAAATTTTGACCCACATCAACATTATGAACTCATATGAACCATTTTATCAAGTTTGGATCATAATTTCACAAGAAATTTGATCAGATCACCAAAAGGGCAAAATGGTCATTTTTAGGGTTTTGACTGTACAAAGGCAATTTTTGACTGTTTGACCTAGCCAATGGAAAATCAAGCTTAACCATGGACTCAAGGACTCAATGACATCATCTTGACCCATTCAACAAGTTCAAAAGATCTCAAATGCATAGGATTGATAAATGAATTTTTCAGTCAACTGATCAAAATTTGACTGTACACTGAAAAGTCAAACTTTGACTTTTTGGTCAAAATCAAGTGCCAAGGGTCAGTTTTCATCAAGACATGTCAAATTATGAAAATTTTTCATCAAGAAACCTAAAATTGCAAATTAGGGTTTAAAATGGAAAAATTTCATAACTTAGAAATTTTCTAAGTTATAAAATTTTCTTATTTTTTCCTAACTTTGTCCCATTTTTTCACCAAGATGCAAATGGATTCAAACAAAACTTACAACATGAAAGTTGTATTCCATCACAAAGCCTACAACTTTTATTCACAAAGTTTTCTCAAAATAAGCTTTGATCTCAAGTTATTATTTTTGGAACAAGGGTACCTAAAACTTTTAACTTAGAGAAATTTTGCCCTAGTTTAGGCAGGATTTTGACCCATCTTCTTGGCCATTTTTTACATAGTTCCACTTGGATTCTTAAGTTGCATTTCAAATATGGATTATAGTATATGTTACAAGCTTTCCAAATTGTCCAATAACTCCTCAAATAAATTTGTGGTTAGGGAGAATCGAATGCTTGAAGTTGGCAAAAACTCACTTTGTAACCATGGCCAATACATGTTCATACCAAGTTGCAAATCTGACCAAACTAGCTTAGTACATGATTACAGGCCTCTAAACCAATTTACACTCCAAAATTGAATGCAAATACATTGGATATTGGCATTGTTCTGATCAAGAGAGCATTATACAATGAACATTTCCATTTTGAGCATAAAGGTCACACTTCCATTTTCATAAAGGGCACTTTATGTCAAATTGCTTTTTCTTGAGCCTTGGACTTTTTTCTTTGCAGCAAACAAGTTCCCTAATCTCAGGCATAGTACACCAACTTGAGCATGCTTGTAACTAGTCTGTACATGCCTTAGCTTGGTCAGTTCACATCTTTGCTTTCAAAACAAGTCAAATGGCCAAAAGCTCATAACTCACACATCTGACATATTAAACTCAAACAAAGTTTTGAAACAAGTTTCTCACATCCTTGCAAGCCAGAAGCACGAGCCCTTGACCTCTCAAACCTCCTCATACTCAAAAACCACATTTTCTTGCAAAACAGGGCCAGTTCTGCAAATCACAAGCCATAATCAAATCCTCTCGTGTGTTTTGTCCAATATCAGTTCAAACACATTCTAAACAATATACCTAAGCTATCCAGACCATTCACAAGTTGCTGTAACTCCATTAACACACATCACCATTTTTGTTTGGAAGCTTTGCAGGTTGAGTTCTGTAGCACGATTCAGGCCACTTCAAAACAAACTAAGCATTGGGAAAGGTTCAAGGGACATCAAGCAAGCTCAAAAGAACCTCAGGCCCCGTTGAAAGTTGCTGCATTGTCCAGCTCGAACTCAACTGAAACAGGTATTTCATGAACTTCTATCTCTCTATTTAGGAACATTTAGCCTTAAGTTTGTGAATGAAAGGTGTTGTATTCATTGCCCTGAAACCATACATATGCTCAGTTTTCATTTATATTAAACGTGCTAAGAGAATTTCATCCATGAACTTTCTGAAAAAAACTAGGTTAGAAATTAGGGCCAGAGAAATTCTCTCTGGTCTTTGAGAGTTAGATCAAGTTTTTTATATGGTTAGAATCGTGGTTTGATGCTCTACAAGTTTCATGTTTTGAGTTTTGTCAAAAGATCACAAATACAGGAGATACGAGTTTGTGTAGAAAGCGCGCGTTTTTTCAAAGTCTGGAGGAAGAAGATGAAGCTGATGGACTGGGCTGGCTTGTTTTGCTTCTAACATCCTCTTTTTCAGTTTCACACCCCCTGGCCCATTTCTTTGTATTTTTATTATTTTTGCATTTTTATTTCATTTCTGACTTTGATATTTTATTTTCAAACATAAAAAATACTTAACAAATATTTTCATAAATTTTTATATTTATTTGGTATTTATTTTAATTACTTCTAACATTAAAATGCTTAAATACTTTATATTATTTTATTTAAACTTAAAAATAATGTAAAAATACTTTTATTTTCATTTATTATTTTTATTCACATTTGAAAATATTTTCTTGAAACATATACATTTTTTGTAAATAATTTATTTATTTTTTACACACTTAACATATTTAATATATATATATATATATATATATATATATATATATATATATATATATATATATATATATATATATATATATATATATATATATATATATATATATATATATATATATATATATATATATATATATATATATATATATATATATATATATATATATATATATATATATATATATATATATATATATATATATATATATATATATATATATATATATATATATACTTTTGTTTTATTAAAAACTTAGAAATAAAACACAAAAATATTATATTATATTTTTATTATTATTTATACTAAAAAAATACCTTTTTTGGATATATTTAATTTTTATACATGTTAATATATTTTTGTACATAAATAATACATTATATTTATTTTCTTAAGAAATTAGGGTTTTTGCCCTAAAAACAAATAAAATTAACTTTTTATTTATTTCTTTAAACCTTTCACATTAAAAATACTTTTTGCATACATGAACAAATAAAAACTTTTTTTTGCATAATACATTTTATCTAATATTTATTTATTGTATTTTATTTAAATATTGTACATTTAAATATTATGCCTTGCAAATTCAATTTGGTTGTAATAATTTAGGGTTTAATTTCTTGTCAAATATCCCCCTATTCAAAATTGTACCCCCTCCCTATATCATGTTGTAATAGCTTAGAGTTTAAATTCTCGCACTTTTACGCTTTCAATTATGCCATGATTAGAGAATTAGGGTTTGTATGCAAAATCAAAACCAACAAATAGTTTGACCTAATCAAAGACAAAAATGCATGAAAATCAAACACAATGCACACTTGCACCCCTAGGGTTACAATCCACTTGTTGCCTTCAAAAATGGGCCATGGTATGCATGTCAAGTACTTTGGCAAAACAAAAACAAAACAAAAGATCATAGTCCCTCGATGACGCTATCTGAGTTGCCTAAACAAAAATGATCAAGTCCCTCAAGAAAATTGTTAAAAATACTTGACACAATTGCTATCATGGTCTATACGATGACCCGCGCCTGTCCCGTTTAACATCCTAACACAAGGCTGTTCACCAAATACAATGGTGAAACAACACTGTTAAAAGGGTTAAAAACATAAGAAAGATCTTTGAGTAAAATAGGATAGACAACTCTTAGTTACTTGATCAAAGCTTGCAAAAATATCCTTGCTATTTTCAAAACACACTTCACAACACAATTTCAAAACCCTACTTTCAAACATTGAAAACTTTTTAAAAGAGAAAAACACCTTTGTATACATTCAAACAAGAATCATTACAAAGGTTGCCACAACGATGGCCTCTTTTCAAAATATCTTTCAAAACCACACACAAAGCACCATTTCAAACAATTGAAAAGCAAAGCAAGTGATCTAAACAAGTAACTAAGAGCCCATGGATAACCATGGATAGAAAGGGTACTAATACCTCCCCTTTCTATAATCTACTCCCCGAACCCAAGAAAACATCTCAAAGGTCTTTCTTGTGATTTTTGACCTTTCCTTAGGATAAAATGAAAAGTCGGTGGCGACTCTTGCTAAACCGAAACATTTGCAAACACAAACGCAAAATCCCAAGTCAATTCTCACACCGTATTACAGCGGGCCTATCCAGTCGTCGAACCATAATTTGAGGTATATCATTCCAAGTATTCACTTGATACATAGAAGTCAGAGTTTCCAGAGCATCCACCATTTGATTTTCGTCTCTAAGGATGTGATGGAATTCAACTTTATTAAAGAATGGTAACAATCTTCTAGCATAATCTTTATAGGGGATCAAGCTGGGGTGACGAGTATCCCACTCTCCTTTAATCTGATTTATTACCAAAGTTGAATCTCCATACACATCTAGAATTTTAATTCTGAGATCAATAGCTTCCTCGAGACCCATGATGCAAGCCTCATATTCTGCCATATTATTAGTACAATCAAATGTCAACCTTGTAGTAAAAGGAATGTGTGATCCATGTAGAGTGACAATCATAACACCAATTCCTTTACCATAAGCATTCATAGCTCAATCAAATATCATGCTCCAGCGAGATTCAAGATCAAGACCTTCCTCAGGCAATGGTTTATCACAATCTTTCACTTTCAGAAACATCACATCCTCATTAGGTAAATCATACATCACAGACTGATAATCATCATCTAGTTGGTGAGCAAGATAATCTGCCAACACGCTGCTTTTAATAGCTTTTTGAGTGCGGTATTCGATGTCATATTCAGATAACAACATCTGCCAGCGGGAAATTCTCCCAGTAAGAGTAGGCTTTTCAAAAATGTACTTGATTGGATCCATTTTGGAGATCAACCAAGTAGTGTGATTCAACATATATTGCCGCAAACATTTTGCCGCCCAAGCCAGAGCACAATATGTCTTTTCCAGCATGGAATACCTCAGTTCACAATCAGTAAACTTTTTACTGAGATAATAAATGACATACTCTTTCTTCCCTGTTTCATCTTGTTGTCCCAGAATACAGCCCATGGAATTATCTAACACTCTCAGATACATAATCAATGGTCTTCCTTCAATATGAGGGAGAAAGATAGGAGGTTCAAGAAGATACTCTTTAATACTTTCAAATGCCCTTTGGAAGTTGTTGTACCCCAAAATTTTCCCTCTCACTTATCAAGAATTTTCTCACAAGATCTCCTTAGCTCAAGACTGCACTAGGGTTTGATCAACTCAACACACCTCCTTAAGCACTGATGACAAAAATTAGGGTTCGAATTTGCACAAGGATTTTTGAACTTTCTATACCCCATATGATTTTCATGGATCATTATGGACCCCCAAGATTACTCATGTCAAGTTTCAAGCCTTGGATCACATTTTTGATCAGTCAATTGAGCAGTTGACCTAAAAATCAGCTGTATTGGAGAAAAAGTCAACTATGGCCAATTTACAGTCAAAAATAATAATTTTTGATCCACATTCACATTTTAAACTCATATGTATCATTTTATCAAGTTTGGATCACAACTCCTCAAGAAATTTGATCAAATCTCCAAAAGGGCAAAATGGTCAAAATTAGGGTTTTGACTGGGAAAGGGCAATTTCTGATTTTTGACCTAGAAAATGATCAATTGGTTTAAGGCATGATCTCAAGAGTCCAATTGCATCATTTTTACCTAATGACATGGTTTAAAACATTGCAAGTCCACTAGATTGATAGATGAATTTTGCAGTCAACTGATCAAAAGTCAACTGTATACTAAAAAGTCAAACTTTGACTTTTTAGTCAAATTCAAGTGCCAAAGATCAAAATTCATCAAAAAATGTCAAAAAATGAAAAATATTCATCAAGAAATCAAAAATTCAAGATTTCATTTTGAAAAGTTAAAATTTCTAAACTTAGAAATTTTTCTAAGTGTTGGAAATTTCTTATTTTTTCATAACTTTGAGCAAAATTTTGACCATGGTGCAAGATGATTCAAGAGAAACTTCCAACATAAAAGTTGTAGATATCCATGAAATCTACAACTTTGCTTCACATAACTTCTCCCAAAAGTGCTTGGATCTCAAGTTATAATTTTAAGAACATGTGGTCATGAAACAAAACACTTAGTGAAATTTTGCCCTAATTTGGTTAGGATTTTGCCCTTACAAGGGGAATCTTCAAAAGCAATTCAAATATGGGTTGTATAGCACATTTCAAGTTTTCCAAAATGTCCAAGAACTCCTTGAGATCATTCTTGAGTAGGCATGATCGAAGAGATGAAGTTAGGGTTTTATCACTTTAATTACAAGTCATTTTAGTGATGAACAAAATTCAAATTCAAAGTTGTGCTGCATTAACTCTACTTTGCAGACCTCAAACTTGTTAGGAACTCCATAATTAATGGTTTACACAGCTGTTAGAGGCCTCACTTCAAGCATTCAATGCATGGACATGCTTTATATCCATTTTTGGAAGAAAGGTTACATTGCCATTTTGATAAAGTGACTTTTTGTACAAAACTTGTTCTTGAGCCTTGAACTTGTTCTCTTTTGATCAAACAAGTCCTATAACTCATGAGAAATGTTTCAAACACTTACAATCACCCATCCCATGCTTGTACCTCTTCTAGAAACTTATTTCCCTCTTTTCATCAAAATCAAGTAACCTAGACAAAAGCTAGAAACTTGTACTTTTGATTGTAAAAAGCTCTCAAACACTTTTGTTTATACATACACAAACCATTTGACACAAACACATGAATGCTTGACCACTGAAAATATCTAGAACTCAGAATCACACTTCACACTTCCATTTTCACACAAACTGACCAAAAACTTGAAACTCATAATCTACTCGTGCATTTCTTGGCCTTTTGGTTTCCAAAGCTTCTAAACATAATATAGAGTTGATCCCACACCCTGTTACAGAACTGTAACACCATTAATACCATCCTCCATTTTCAAAAACAGATCTCTGTACATTGACTTCTCCAGATCATTTGAGCCATCCATTGCTCAAGCTAAATATTGCATTAGCTTTCTGGGACCTCAAGGAAGCAAACCTGATCATCACCATCACTTGAAACAAGCTCAAACTCAAAACACGATTTCCAGTTTTGAGGTAAGTTTTATTAACTTTGAACTCTTCATACAGGCGTCATCAATGATTTATTTGTGAACAAAACAAGTAGATATCATTGCCCTAAAGCTAACCATGTCCATAGTTTCCATTAATTTTGCTTGAGCTTAAAGAATTTTGAAACTGAAATTTCTGAGATTTTTAGGGTTCAGATTAGGGCCATTAAAATTCATGCTTATCTTTGATCTATAGTTTTAATGCTTTACATTTCTGAAACCGTGAGAAAAATTTCTACAGGTTTCATGTTTACTGTTTTCATTTTTTATGAGAAATGAGCAAGTTACAGTTGGTTTGGCTGGAGGTTGAAGATGAAGTCATCAGGGCGCATTTTGCCTTATATATTTATTGATTTGCTTATGTTAACGGATGTATAGCCACCCAAGTGGTAGAAGCGTGCGCCTGTAACCTTTGGGACCTGGGTTCGAGCCCCAATGGTATCCTTTTCATTTTTTCACATCTTGCTTTCTGATTTGTCTTTTTGGCAGGCGCTGGGCCTCTTTGGGCCCGACTTGTTTTTTTTTGCTAGCTAACCCCCTGCAGGCTGTTTGCGCCCCTGGCCCAAGTTTTATTATTTTCTATTTTTATTTTTTTTATTTCATTTTTATTTTCTTAAATATTTTTCCTAATATTAAAAAATCACAAAAAATTAGATTTTCATTTTTACTTAGTTTATTTTATTTTTCTCACAAAAAATATTTTATTTAACTATACTTTATTTATTTTTATTAACTAGTCTAGTAAATTTAATTAAAAGACAAATTAATGGTAAAACAACAATGTAAAAGGAAAAGGAAATGAACAAGAAAGACTTTTAAGTAGGTAGAATGCACATAATTACTTGCTCAATTTCAAACAAACATCCTTGCTATTTTCAAAACAAACACCTACACTTTCAAAATATTTTACAAAACTTGAAAACATTTTCAAAAGATCAACATCTTTGTATACATTATTACAAACGAGAATCATTATAAAGATTGCCTAAACAATGGCCTCTTTACAAAAATACTTTCAAAAACCACACAAAGAACAATTTCAAACAAAAGAAAGTGATCTAGCAAGTAACTAAGAACCCATGGAAAACCATTGATAAAAAGGGTGGTAATACCCCCCCCCCCTTTTCATAATCTACCCCCCGAACTCAAGAAATAATCTCAAAGGTCTTTCCTGTGCTTTTTCACCTTTCCTTTTGGATAAAAGAAAAGTCGGCGGCGACTCTTGCTAACCATAACATTTGATATCAAATGCAAAACCTTCAATTCAGTTCTCCCACCATATTACAACAGTCATCTGTCCACATACAACCTTGATATTTCTTTAACAACTTAAAGATCGGTTCACACGTAACAGTCACGTGGGAAATGAATCTGGAGTTATATTTCAGACGCCCAGGGAAACCTCTGACTTGCTTTTCAGTTCTCAGCGTTGGCATTTATTGAATTGCTTTGAATTTATCAGGGTCGACTTCAATCCATTTCTGGCTAATAATGAAACATAACAATTTCCCTGACCGAACACCGAAGGTACACTTATTTGGATTCAAGCGGAGACGATACTTCCTCAAACACTAAAATAACTTCAACAAATCTTCTACATGCCCTTCTTTAGTCTGGGATTTAGCAATCATATCATCAACATATACCTCAATTTCCTTGTGCATCAGATCATGGAATATGGTTGTCATAGCCCTCTGGTACGTTACACCAGCGTTCTTCAACCCGAAGGGCATCACTCTGTAACAGAATATTCCCCAGGGTGTGATAAACGTTGTTTTTTCATGTCCTCAGGAGACATCTTTATTTTATTATACCCATAAAATTCGTCCATGAACGAGAAAACTTTCAATTTTGCTGTGCTATCCACTAACATATCAATGTGTGGCAATGGAAAATCATCTTTTGGACTAGCTTTATTTAGATCTCTGTAATCTACGCACATGCGAACTTTTATGTCTTTCTTCAGTACTGGGACAGTATTGGCAATCCACTAAGGGTACACTGATGTCACAAGAAAACCAGCATTAATATGCTTTAGAACTTCTTCTTTGATCTTCACTGCCATATCTGGGTGAGTTCTTCGCAACTTCTGTTTGATTGGCAGGCACTCTGTCTTCATTGACAAATGATGCTCTACAATATCTGTATCTAAACCATGTATATCTTGGTAAGACCAAGCAAAAATATCCACATACTCTTTCAACATCTCAATCAACCTGCTCTTCACATCAGGATGCAGCAATGCTCCAATCTTGACTTCCTACGGATCTTATTCTGAACCCAAATTGATTACTTCCAATGGCTCTTTGTATGGATGAATGGAATTTTCCTCGCGCTCAAGCAACCATGAGACCTCTTCTAGAATCTCATCATAGTCTTCTTCTTCGGCCCCATACACAAGACATTCAAAGTTGAGAGAGGGTGCATGGTCATTGTATTCAACGGGTTTTTTAATTAATCTGCACATGTGATTTATGATTGCTTTTAGAAACGGACACATATAACAAGTGATCGTGTATATTGAATTTAATTTATCATTTATTTTGAAAGGGTTTTTATGATTACCATTTTCCTAGAAAAAAGCAAAAAATAAAAACATGATTTGGGAAACAAAGACAACTTTTATTATTGATTTTAAAAATCAAAGCACACAGATAAGCCCACACAATATCAATACTTTCACCTTGGGCAAAGTGAAAGCTTTTCAAAAATATTAACAAAACAAATTACTTTGAAATATGTATGCAAGAGTGAACATCAATGGTGATCCAGTTCTGAACCCTAACTCTGTGCGTCACATAATTTGGCATTTCTGGCTCTGCTTCATCTTCCAAAATGGCATTAATCTTGGAAATAGTTGGATGCAGATAACCCCTGCTACGAAAGACGTTTTGATACTTGCCTGTTGTAGACTTCGGCTTCATGCTCTTACCTTTATCATTCTCCAGAGAACCCTAAGACAAATCTATTCTTGGTTACAGGTGGATCAACAATTTGTCCCCATACTTCACTATGGCCATTACGCACAACCTATTGCGCATCCTTAAATGAAGCCACAGAGTTCTCATTTCCTCTTACATTATCAATGGATAAAGCTTGGAACTGGGTTCCAACAGCAGCTTCATCCGCCTCCACAATGCTGAAAGATGACAAATGAGATATCAATAACGCATGTTCTCCATTTATAATTACCACTTTGCCTTCACGCACAAACTTTAACTTCTGGTGTAAAGTCAAAGTGACAGCCCCTGCCTCATGTATCCACAGCCATCCCAACAAGCAGCTATAAGAGGGTACAATATGCATGGCTTGGAAAGTAATCTGAAACAAATGTAGGCCTATATGAATAGGCAAGTCCACTTCACCAATAACAAATTTTCTTGATCCATCAAATGCTTTCACAATAATTCCACTTGGACGCATGGGCGTTCCTTGATATTTCAACTTCATAAGCGTGCTCATCGGTATAACGTTTAATACAGATCCATTATCAATCAGCATATTGGATAACGAATCATTCTTGCAGTTCATAAATATGTGAAGGGCCAGATTGTGATTCCTTCCTTCATCGGGCAATTTGTCGTTGCAAAAACTCAGGTTATTACATGATGTAATATTCCCTACTACACTGTTGAATTGGTCTACATGCATATCGCTTTCCACAAAAGCTTGGTCCAATACCCTCATCAAAGATTCTCCGTGACTAGAGGAGTTCATCAATAAAGCTAAGATAGATATTTTTGAAGGAGTCTGCAGTAGTTGATCTACAATTTTGTAGTCGCTCGTCTTGATTATCTTAAAAATATCACCCACCTCTTTTTCTAGCGTAGCTCCACTAGATTCTCATGCAGCCTTCTTGGATTCAACATCTTCAACAATTTTCTTTCCAATACTAACATCTCCATGAACAATTGGTGCAAATACACGACCACTACGGGTCACTCTTCTAGTCTCAGCAATATTTCTAACATTATGCATTGGCTGGATGGGAACTTCCACACCATCCTCTAAGATTGTAGCATTATATTTGTAGGGTACATCCTTATCTGACTTGTAGGGGACATGACCCGACAAACTAATCACCAATGGAGTAACAGCTGGCTTGCCATGATATTCAACTTCAAAAGTGGTAGGTGCACCAAAACAAGGCACAATAACATTTACTCATTCTTCAACATAATCAGTCATTACAGAGCCATCTCTAGAAAACAAATCCTCATCTGAGGAGAAATACTCATTTGCAGAGGCATACTCATCATCTGACTCCTCTTCAGCCAAACAGACCTCAAACACATCAACTTCATGATAATCATCCCTTTGACCTGTAACCTTAATAGTTCCATTATCCAACAACAACTGAACACCTTTCCATACAACTGAACATCCTCGGGAGTCTTGGCAGCAAATTCGGCAAGATCTATACTGATGTTCTATCTGACCAACCATGTGGAAGAAAGTTGAATGCAACTGTACAAGATCCTCATTCATGTATTCCACATCAAAGATTATGAACTCTCAAGGACATCCAGAAACCATGTTTACTTCCTATTCATACTCTGCCCTAAGTCTGATTATGTAGATGAGGCCCTCATCCATCATCTCCTGGAAATCAGCCTTTATTTTGTCACAACCCTGTATGCATGTACTGCAAATAGCACAACCGGCATGGTCATGCATATAGTAGCTAAATTCACAGATGTCTGCATGCATTTTCACCAAATATCCTCTAACCAAATTAATATAAAAAATCCGGAAGTCACCTGGACAACCGACTACCATGTTCAAAGCATTTTCTCCTCCATGCTTTGGCAGAGGATTATCTTTCACTTTGGGGACAACATCTTTGAAAGATAAGATACCAGAATTCACCAATTTTTGTACCTAAGTTTTCAAAGGATAACAGTTCTCAACATTGTGCCCTAGTGCTCCCTGATGAAAAGCACATGTTTGGTTTGCCTTGTAATACCAAAGCAACAGTGATGGTACATCGGGAGGTGGTCGGGTCTGAACCAACTTCTTCTGAATTAACGCCGGGAGTAATTCTATATAACTCATAGGAATAGGTTCGTAACTATCCCTTCTCTGATCATACCCTTGATTCCCCTGATGGGATGGTCTCTGATAAGCAACGGTGGTTGGAGCTACACCAACAACCGGAGTAACTGAGGTGACTTGCTCATGACGCTGATAATTTCTTCTAGGAGGATTAACCCTCCTCTCTTGCATAACAGCATTCATACCTCCTTCCTTCTTCTTGGAAAACCCATAGGATGGCTTCTTTGCACCTCCAGAACTTTCACTTTTTGTTAAACGACACTCTCTTACAGCCTCTTCTAATCGGATACCCATGCTTAACATTTCAATAAAGTCACTTGGTGCACTCGCTACCATCCTCTCATAGTAGAAAGCACCCGGAGTCTTCAAGAAAATATTGGTCATCTCCTTCTCTTCCATGGGAGGAATCACTTGGGCGGCTACCTCATGCCATCTCTGTGCATATTCTTTGAATGATTCCCTTTCCTTCTGGACCATGTCCCTGAGTTGATAACGGTCCGGCGCCATGTCCATGTTATATTTGTATTGTCGGATAAATGCTTCTCCCAAGTCGTTAAAAGTATGGATATTGACACTGTCCAAACTCATATACCACTTCAGCGCAACACCAGTCAAACTATCCTGAAAAAAGTGAATCAACAGATGTTGATCATCAGTATGGGTAGACATTCTTCTTATATACATCACAAGATGAGCACGAGGACAAGTGTTGCCCTTGTACTTCTCAAATTCCAGGACTTTAAACTTCGCAGGCATCTTAACATTCGGGACCAAGCATAAATCATTCACATTTTGCCTGAACAATTCCTTTCCCCTGAGGGCCTTCATCTCCCTTTGCGTCTTGTCAATTTTCTCTTGAAAATTATCCATTCTATCATAGAGGCCCAAGTCTTCACTTGGTGGAGGAAAAAGACGACACATATCATCATTAACAAAGGGGACCATATTCACCGAAGAAAGGGCAACGGGAGCAGCATGCACCACAAGAGGTGCAGGAGTAACAATAGTCTGAACAACTGGGGTATCTTGAGGACCAAGATTGAAGCCTTCAGGCGAAAAGTTCTCTGGCATTCCCCATGGACAACCTTGACGCAAGCGGTTCTGAACGACAGTTGAAGTAGCAGACACAGGAGCAGTCGGAGCTTCAGCAGTGACCCTTGTTTGTTGAGGTTGAACACTCGGTGGATGATTCTGAGCAGCCACCGGAGATTCCATCAGAGCAGTAAGATTGTCCATGCCGGCCTTCAAAGCACAAACTTCCTCGCGCAACTCACAATTCTCTTGTTCTAAGTTGTCCCTCTTCCTTATGAAATTAGCTCGAGTATTGTAGTGGTGAGACAGTTTGCTGAACAAAGTAAAGAAGCTTGGTAAGACACCTGGATATGCATAATAAATGCAAGAAATATGTGCAATATGATGCATGATATGCAGTGCACATGATTTATTTTATTATTAATATTTCAAGGGACTTAAGGATTTATAGACACATTGCAAATATCAAAGTAATAACACATTTGAAATACTGAATTTTTTTAATATAATAACTTCAAAATGGATTACAAGTTTCAATAATCCCAAGTACAAGATGAAAATAAAGTCTAAAACCCTAAGAGGTAAAGCTGATAGATATCACTCTACACGCTGACGCTTCCCTGTAAGTCTAGCAATCTGAGCCTTCAACCTCTGATTTTCTTCAGCATATCTAGTAGAAACCTCCTTTATTTCGTGTGCGTTATTTTTATTCTTGCATTTTTACATAAGTATTGTAACTGATTATGGATGTAATAGTTTTAGATTTAAAATTCCACACTTTATTTTTTGCACTCTTTTTTATGTAACTGTCCCAAATCATTGGAATAGCGTAGGTTTTATAATTCCCGCACTTTATATTTTTTTGTATATAATATTATGGTTAGTAATTAGGCGCGCATGATAAGACTAGGAAATTAAAATGTTAGCTAACCTACCAAAAAGACAAAAATAATTGAATCTCAACACACTTGCACATGCTCACCCCTAGGGTATCTCCCACTTCGGTTGCCTTCGGAAAACAGTCATGTCTCTCGAAACGAGGAAACTTTGGCAAAGACCCGTAAATCAAAAAGATCATAGTTCCTCGATGACCCTACAATTGCCTTTTGGTAAATGATCTAGTCCCTAAAACAAAATTGCTAAAGTGTCTCTACATGTTGCCTTTATGACTGTAAACGTCCCTTCGATTTTCCCTCAAACATCCAACGATGGGGCTACCTACTCACTAATAGTAGGATAACATTGTCTAAAGGATAGGGGAAAAGAACAAACCTTTTTTGAGTATAAAAGTAGATAACTGTTAGAGGTTTTCTCAAAACAACTTTTTGCACCTACATAAAAACATTTCAAAAAGACAATTTTAAAAATATTTTCTTTCTTAACACTCTTGAGGACTGATACAAGAGTTAAACACAAAGAAAATCGCTGCACTAAGGAATTTTCAAAACATTTTCAAACACACAAAGCACAAAGGTATTTTAAAATGAGCAAACCTCTAAGAGCCCGTGGAAAACCACAGATGGAAAGGGTGCTAGAACCTTCCCTTTCCATAATATATCCCCCTTACTCATAAACTCTTGAAAAACGTCTTTTTCTGTTCTTTTCACCCTTTCCTTTGTCGGATAAAAGAAACGTAGGTGGCGACTCTTGCTTACCGTAACATTTGCGAATACAAAATGCAAAACCAGTATAATAGTCGGTTCTGCCACCATATCACAACTCATTTTTTAGGAAATTCAATTCTCTACAACTTTGTCTCTCTAAGCTCAAGTCCAAAAAATGCTTCATTTGAGAGATATGGGCCAGTACATTATAGGTCATTTCAAAAGTCAACAAAAAGACATTTTTGTCAAGGCAACTTACATCAATATAAAGTCTTTAAATTCAAAAATGAACAGTATAGAGATTGTAGAGGACACCTTGAGATTTCCAAAAAGTCTAAGATCACATTCAAATGATGAAAGTTGAGAGAGTTATGACCAGTACAAGTTGGAAAATTTTGAGAAAATGCATGAAACCAAAAGTAACCAAACTTGAATTTTTGGGCTAATGGGCTATTGTTTCATGGTCCATGTGCATTATACACCCCAATTTGAACATCAACTCTTATTCATTCACCCCTTGGGTTTTTATTTTTTTATTTTTCATTTTTATTTATTTAAAATTCAAAATAAGTGAAATAAAACAAAATCTTTTAGACAAGGTCCAAGCCCACTCTTGGTTTGACCTAATTCAATACTATATATTCCATGCATTCATACAAGATCCACACGAACCCTTGACTAAAAGAACACCTCTCAAAAATTCAAAAATCATTCAAACTAGGGCAATCTTAGAACCTTAGTTGCAGTGGTTTCCAAAGATTTCCAACCCTCCCAATTGATCTCTGAAGATGTATAAGGTAAGTATGGATCAAACCTGATGATCCAAAGCTCACAAAACTTGCACGAATAAATCTCCGATGTCATTATTTTTTGCAAATTTATATTTCAGTTCTTTTAAGGCATACTAATGATATCAATATGTTTCTGAGATGTGTTAGTACATGATTGGATCATTGCAGGGATCCCATGCTATCAGAATCATGAACTACCATGCTCATACCAATTTGGATAATTTTCATTGTACCTCTCAAACTAGCGCGAATTAGCCAAAAATGATGGTCCCATTGAACTCGCAGGGGTTGATTGCAGGAACAAGAAACGGGTTCACCGGAGAAGACGACCGGAGCTAGGGCTCTAGCGCCTCTCTGGTCCAGGAAATGTCTTTATTTTATATATATATTTTTTGTTTCGCTGATAATAATGGATGTATCACCACCCCAGTGGTTAAAACGTGTGCGTTAAGGCTTTCTTCTATCAATGTGTGGGTTCGATCCCTGCCTTTTGTGACTTTTTTCATGATTTCTGAGTTTTTTGCAGGTTAACGTACAAAGCTTGATGATCCCCTACCTTGTACACAAGTGTGTGCTTGGCATAGTGGTGAGGGTGTTGGATGAAAGAGCTAAGGGCGTGGGTTCAACACGCACCCCTGGCAGTATTTTCTAAACCCTTGTTTTTTCATCATTTTCACTTAAAAATCCTAAATTCATAAACCATAAACTTTTTAAACAAACTTAATTTTTCAAAACCTTTTTATAAACCCTAATCAAAATTAGGTTTTAGGTTTATTTTTATTAATCAAATTTTTAATTAAAAATTAATTATACTTTCTAGGTTTTTAGGTTAATCTCAAAACCTGTTTTTTTAATCAAAAATCACCAAAAAACCCTTTCTCTTTCTCTTTTCTTATTGTTACATTTTGCATGGTTTATTATTCTCGCATTTTTTCCGATTTATGTAATTGTTTCCCGGTTTGTAATAGTAATTAGGGTTTACTTTCCACATCTCTATTATGTAACTGCCCCGAAGCAGTGTAATAGTTAATGGTTTTCTTTCCGCATTTATTTTCTGCACGTTACTGCTTTTCATTATTTTTTATATCTTGCTTAGTAATTAGGTTTGTATGGAAAGACTAAGAACGAATTGATAGCAAACCCTAATTTCAATACTAAATAAATGAAAACAACACACTTTGCACACTCACACCTCTAGGTTAACCTCCCTTGTTGCCTTGAAAAACAATCATGTCCCTCAAACATGGGGACACTTTAGCAAAGTCCCTCGATACAAAGATCATAGTCCTTCGATGACCCTCTCAACATTTCCTTTGATAAATGATCTAATCCCTTAACAAAAAATTGCTAAAGCATCCTTACGAGTTGCCTTCGATGACTGTACGATGACCCACGCCTGTCCCTTCATATCCAACGATAGGGCTTCCTACTAACTAATGATAGGGTAGCACTATCTAAAGGAGAAGGAAAGTACAAGAAATACCTTTGATTAGGTAGAACACTATTAATTGCTTTCTCATAACTTTTCTCAAAAACATTTTTTCACACATCACTTTCAAACAAATATTTTCAAGAATCATTACAAAGTTAGCCTTACAATTGGCAACTTTTTAAAATATTTTCAAACACAACGCAAAACAATTTTTCAAAGAAAGTGAGTTAAGCGATTAAGAGCCAGTAGATAACTACAGATGAAAAGGATTCTAACACCTTCCCTTTTTATAACCTACCCCTTGAACTCAAAAATATCAAAGGTTTTTCCTGTTCTTTTCACCCTTTCCTTATTGGATAAAAGAAAATTCGGTGGCGACTCTTGCTATCTGCAACATTTGCGATAAAACATGAAATAAGTTAGTTCTTACACCGTATTACAGAACTGGGGACTCTGCTGGGGACTACTAAAAAGAGGGGTTACCTTAGGGTTAGATCACTTTACTTTTTTTTACTTGTTTGCTTTGTTTTCTTTACATTTGTGGTTTGCTCGGGTTTACTTTTCTTGCAAAGATCCTACACCTGAATCTAGGGACCTTAGGTAAGTAGCTACAGATCATGGAAAATGTACGTCGTAGGCTGATATGGTTGATGTGCTGGCTACATTAGTTTGACACAAATGGTTTGTGCTTGTGTCCCTTGAGTCAATTGAGGAGAATACTAGGTTATCGCGTGGTGTCATAAGCACTAACTGACCTTTAGAAGTTTAACTGACCCAACTTAGCAATTACAGAGTATTTAGATGGCCGACTTTGGTGCAGTCCAAAGTTGGTTGATACCCGATGCTACACTCATTGAGATTCAACTATCAGGATATATCAGTGGCAAGTCAGTTGCTCTACTGAAACAAAGCCTGTGAGAAAGATCGATGATATGAGATTCCTAGAACCCGATAACTATTCTTAGGATAGGTTGAGCCAACTAAACTTCAAGAGGGTACTTACCTATGAACCCCATGCAAGCCTAAAACCTAAGGCTCATGTGTGCTTTGTTTGTGCTTGTTATCTGTTCGAACATGACATCATTACATCATACCATATCATTTTCACTGATCATTTCAAGGATATCAAGGACCTGTGATGCAGGTTTATCATGAACCAGACTGCTAGCAAGGAGTAAGGGGATTTATTTTCTTCTAATCCCACCAAAGATCAAAGTACTTTCGCTTGAGTCAAAATCTAGGACCCATTCTACATGGTGAGCTTGATTCTCATAGAAGGACGTTCAAAGACGCAAAGTTCTTCAGTCAAAGTTGCAGCCAGACTTAACTTCTAACATTTCCTTTTGTTTATCCTGTGAGATCCTTGAAAACATTGCATCCACATGTCATGCATGTCATTATATAACAAGTATTTCCCAAGACATACTTTCTCATCTTCTTGCTGTTTATTTCAGTAAAATATGGCTCTCGAACAAACTGTAAAAGACCTTCAAGCTCAAAATGCCCGATTCTAAGAGACGCTCTTAAACTTATCCAAGGGGAAAAAATAACTGATGGCGCTCATCGCTAAGAAGAAAAATACTTGGAAACTGGCTGGTATCCGCAACATGGGAAGAAGGTTCAAAGGTCCTCCTAAACAAGCTCAGAGATGTGATATTCCCTCTGATGAAGATGAAAATCAGGGTGAAGAAGATAAGAGTGTTAAGGCTGAGGGAGGAAGTAACCTTGGGGGTGGCCAAGATTATGAAGAAGACTATTCTGATGAGAAATATCCTCCCACTGATGACAGATACAAAGAGCTAGATGAATGTCTGAATGCCATGGAAATCCAGAAAGTGCCTGGGCTGGATTTTGAAGAGCTGGGTCTTATCTCTGGGGTTGTTATCCCCCACAAATTTAAGGTTATTACTTTTTCCAAATATGGTGGTGATTCTTGTCCTAAGCTTCACCTTGGGTTTTATGTCAGGAAGATCCAACCCCATACTTCTGACAGAAAAGTATGGGTTCACTTCTTTCAAAAGAGCTTATCTAGGACACAATTAGAATGGTTCTATCAGCTGGGAGGAACCAATATACGTACTTGGGAATACCTGGTTGCTGCTTTTTACAAGCAGTATCAATACAATATTGACCTTGCACCAACTTGTGTGCAACTACAAAGTATGACTATGGGCTCTCATGAAGGCTTCAAAGAGTATGCCCAAAAGTGGAGAGATTTAGCTGGAAGGGTTCAAACTCTTCTATCTGATAAGGAGCTGGTTGACAAGTTTAATGGGAACTTTAACAAGGCCTTTCTTTAATCATCTGATCGGAAGCTCTTCAGCTGGTTTTATCGAGTTGATACTAACAGGAGAACATGTCGAAAGTGGTATCCGAAGTGGAAAGATTCAATTGGACGTGTCTTTAAGTACTGTGAAGAAGACGTCCAACGGTAAGAAGGAAACAAATGATGTGTATGGCCAGAAGGTTCATACTAGAAGTAATCACAACCAATTTATGGGGGCGGTACTAATTTCAAATCCCGCGCATGTGCAACAACAACAACAGGGCAATCAACACAGGTCAGAGGCACCTAGAAGACAGTTTACCAAGATCAATATGCCATTATCTCAGGCATTATAAAACATGCTAAAAGCATAGTTGATTACACTGAGGGATCCTCCTCAGAATCCCAACACCTCTTCTCCTCGTTATAATCCTAATGTGAAACGTGCTTACCATTCCAATAGCCCCGGGCACGACACCAATAGCTTCTAGGATTTAAAGAACAAAATTCAGGACGTGATTGACAATAAAGAGATTGAGTTTGATCCACCCGAGACTCCCAACGTGATTACTACACCTATTCTTAAGCATGACAAAGGCATTAGTGCTATTGACGATGTTTCATATGTTTCTATTGTAAGTGATTTGGCTACTCCCATCTTGATCATTAAGAAAAATCTATTGCAGGCCGGCTTACATATGGGTTATATTGAAAGATGTTATTGTTGTGCATCCCAACCTAATGGCTGCAAATTACTGAAATAAGGTATTCAACGTCTAATGGACAATCATATAATCCTGGTTTAGAAGATTCTGTTTGTTGAGAGTTTGTTGCATGACTTGGAGCTGGAAGAGGTATCTGTAATATCTGGCACTCTATCAGGATCACTACCAAACCCAAAGTTACTTCTATGATAATCACCGCACTCGGACCTATTCCATATTGTAGCAGTAGAAATGTTAAGACTAAGCCATTGGATTGACTTAACTCGCACAAATCAAATAAAAATTGCCATCGCACTTTATTGTTTCCAAAGGAAGGGGAAAAGAGCGAATAACCCAAAAGAGGGGGAGAGAAATCAAAGTTCGGGGGTTGGTTATGAAAAGGGAAGGTATTATCACCCTAAACATCTACGATACTTCGCAGGAACTTCTTTGTAAATTGTGTATTTGGCTATAAGAGTTATATATAAAAAATAGATTGTGGAGATGAGAAAAGAAGTATTTTTTTTACAATTTTTGTACCCGCCGCGTTTGCGAACATTTAGTGCCTACGTACCACATTCTAAGCAATAGGGGATCAGGGTACTCGTAGTTCACCCTTAAAAAATTTAAAACACAAATGTGTTGGTTAATTTTAAGAGACGAGACATCATCGTCTCATCCGAGTGGAAGAACATACTTACTATCCACTATTATGAGAAAGGATAATTTGCGTCATCTCAAAGTGGAGGATATGGCTTGGATTTTAAAATCAACAATGCCTCGCTCAACACCCAAGTGAAAAATATCTCACTTCACTACATATCGTAGAAGTATATTAGCTCGCATCACTATAAAGGATTGACAACAGTGTAATCTTTTGAGAAAATTTTAAGAAGAAAAGCCAAAATGGGAAAAATGGTTTGAATGAGATTGATTGACTTTTAGTCTTCTTGCAAAAATGTCAAAGTATTATTAAGTTGTTTAAAACTTGATTAAGAAAATATTTTTGAAAATGCATGGACCTAAGTCCAAGTTTATTGTGAAAATCGTTCAAGTTTAGAAAAAAAGAATAGTTTTAAAAAGGAGGGATGAGATTTTTGAAATTAAAGAAGGTGAGAGGAGATGAAAGGACTGTCCTAAATCATAAGGTAAAAGCTAGGGAAAAGAATCGTCTAACAAACAAGAAGCCAATATTTGACACAATGAGTCAGTGTAGAATTCCCTTCCTTTGGATTGAAACCCAACAAGCAAAGATATTAAACCTCTTAAGAAAAACAAGCTTCAAATGCATTAAGTCTTCAAACATTACGCAGAGTAACTGATGTATATAAATGAATTCCCAATCATAGACAAAGCATATAATCAGAATAACCTGCACACAAAGAAAACAAACAACCCAATGTCTCAGGGTAAACCCTAAGAACTCCAGAAAAAATAACAGTAGAAGTCACACGGTCCCAAGGTAGGTCAAGGTCTCTAATCCTAAGTCCAAGAAGTCCATAACTCCAAAATGCCAAAGATAGTAACCAAATAGTCCAAGTAACATTAAAGCTTTTTATGGTTCAAGTTAATTATTAGTTATCTTCAAAAAGAAAATAAAAATCTCAAGTGAGCAAAACAAAATGACATAAAGATAAATGCTCAAGTGAGCAAAGATGAAAATAACATGAAATGTAAATGCTAAGATAAATGGTGCTTAAAGTAAAAGCAAAAAGTAAAAGCATAAAAATAAAAGTCAATTGTTAATGAGTTAGAAATTAGAGGTTAGTTGAATGACCATCTTGAATCTTGCATTTGAAAACTCATTAGAAGATTGATAAAATCAAAGCCTCACAATAACAAGTTTCATTTTCTTTTTGTCAAGTATATCATTCATTTCATAATATCAAGGCAACAATAAATGATCAACGATGTTTAAATGACTCACTTAGTCTAGAACTTATGATAATTCATTAGAGGATCGATAAGACCAAAGCCTCCTAACAATGAACCTCAAGGTTATTAGATCAAAGGTTTCAAATTAAACATACTTGAGCTTGCAAGTATAGGTTTAGGCCACGAATGATCATTTCTCGAATCAAGACAAAATTTAGCGCTATATTAAGCAATCTTAAGTGGACTTATGTAGAAGTCACACCTATTTTGATGCCGGTCAATAGCAATCTATGTGCCATATGTTTGGAATGATGATATGTAGAGCATCCTCTAACAATATGTAGCACAAAAGAGAAGGGGATAAGATGAAGAGGGATGAGATATATTTGAATCAAAAATTTAATTAAACTATCATTAAAATCATTCATCCATTTTAGTGGAGTTAAACTCAACACTCAAGATTCAATGATGTTAATGAAGTTTATGATCAACAATCACATAAACTAGAATATATTTAAAAAATTGCATTTAATGAATAAAATAAAAAGAAAATTGACTTTTGAATTGTTTTTTAAAATGAAAATAAAAGGTAAAATAGAAAATATATTCAAAGCACCAAAGAAATATTTAAAGAGACAATAGAAAAATTAGAAATGACCTCAAATATTTTTATAAATTTTTTGGTAACTTTTTAAAACAGAAAATTATTTTTAAACTAATTAAAATCACTTAAATAAGTGAAAAAAGGATTAAAAATAGTAGAAATCAAAATAAAATTCTAAAAAAAATTTAGAAGGTCAGAAATAAGGAAAATAATATTTATAAAAAAATTTAGAATTTAAAAATATCAAAAAGTAATTTTAAATAATTAAAAACAAATTAAAATAAAGGAGAAATTATAAAAAATATCAAATCTAAAAATAAAATCATGAAAAAATAAAAATAAAAAAGTGAGTATTTGAAAAAAAAATTGTGAATATTTTCATAATCTTTTAGTAAAAAATGAATTTTCTCTGATTTTTTGAAGTTTAAATCAATTAAAATATAAAAATCAGAAAATAAAAATAAAACAAAAAAATATAGATCATTTGATGAATGTCAAAATGCGTTAGTAATCAGATCCAAGGGACCTGGCGCGCTGTGCATATCATGGTCCTTAATGAATAAAACATTGGATCAATTATTAAATCAGATTTTTGAAAAAAAACAAGTGGCGCGTTATCATTGGTTGAGAGATGACATGTTGGTCATCTTCAACCTCCAGCCACGTGAATTGCAGGTCTCTCATACTGTAAAATCAGGAGCTCAGAACTACGTCATTTTCTTTGTCTCATCAAGACGAAAACAACCGTACCCTCGCGAAAATTTTATTTTAGGTGTAGCTCAGTCGATTTGCAAAAAACCAGAAGGAAAAATTTGAATAGGGAATTAAAAATTCATGGCAAAAACTCACTTCCAGTTGAAAACAAATGTTACGACTAGTATCAGAATTATGAGAGCTTCACTGTAGTAACAAATTTTGAGAGAATTGGTGAAAGAATCTACCTATTGAAGTTCAAATTCAGAGCTTGGAAACTTGACTTGGCTAGCACGACTTAAGCTGCTTTAGGGCTTGGTTCTTCTTCTGTTAGCTTCAGTGAAGTTCAAAGATGAAGAATTGACAAAGAAAATGGATTGAGGAAGAATGTAAAACCAAATTTGAAGTTGCTGAAAAGTGGGTTAAGGAGAGAGTTCGGTATGGTGATTCTGGATGTTCAAGCTTGAGAAAATGAGAGAAGTGAGGTCCTCTATTTATAGGGAAGCAAATAGTGCAAAGAATTAGAAGCAAAATTGAAGTTTGGAGGGAAAACAAAGGAAGCTCGAAAATGAGAAAAGTGTGACTTGATTTTGTTCAAAACTCAGTTAATTCTTGTGTTTTGATCCTTAATTCAACTTTGGAAACTTGGTTAAGCATGTTTAAATAAAAAACGCATGCTAAATTGGTGATTAGAAGCCACATTATGAATTTCAAATTCTGACTTTGGAGAAAATTTCAGTTTCAAGGTACCATCTTTGAATCCATGGTGTTCATAGTTCAATGGGTCTTAGGGCATGATTCTTGAACCTTTTGAAAGATAAGGTCACAATATTTGTAATGTGCCAAGAATGAGATCAAATGGATGCTTGAGCCAGAAGTTGGGATGAGTCAAAGTTGAGAAAAAGATGCTGACTTTTTGTAGTTAGAAAATTCTAAGTTTTTTCTTCAAAAGTGACCTATAATGTCTTGATTCCATACAAGGTCTTCCTCCAAAATTGAGCTTTGATCAATGATTCTATCTTTAATTAGACTTTCCAAAGAGCATTTTTAAACTTAAATCACTAAAAAATACAAAGTATTTAAAAAGTTATGGCCTTGTAAATTTGGTAAAAAATCATGAGGTGACCCATAATCTTTTGGGTTCTTAGGGCGTCTTCCACTCATTTTCAACCTTTACACATAAAATAAGAGTTAAAGTTAAAACCCTTAAGATCATTATGGAAAAATAATGGGATCAAGGAGATAAAAATTGACCAAGTTATGATATTTTGAAATTACATAAGGAAACTTGATGGCCTATCTAAAAGACTTGTAATCTTTCTTCATCATTAGGCATCTTCCACACCAAATTTCTTGAAACTCTTGAAGTGATTAGTTGATAACCCTTTATTGAGATGCATGTCTTTGGAAGTACTCAAAAATATCAAAATATGAGCAAGATATAGCCCTTAGAAGTTCAAAACCCTAGCTCTTAAAGCACCAAAATGACTTGGAAACCCTTTTCAATTTTGACAAGCTTTCTTGCATAATAAGTTTTTCAATGTGAATAGAGGTTGTTGATGATAATAAGAACCCATAGCAACAATAACCACCTCCAAATATTAAATATTGAGAGAGTTATGTACTTGTGATCAAAGAATCAAGAATTTGTCCAATTAGGTCAAACTTCTTCAATCAATCCTTGCATCTTTTGACTTTCTTTAATAAATTGAGGGATGATAAATCATAGTAGACCTTGTCATGATATTAATTTAAAGTATATTCAATGATTAAGCTTGAATTTCAATGAAGCTTTTTTGGAGAAGGCATGGAAATAAACTCATGAACCTATGAATCAACTTGATGAAATGTGTTGTGCCCTCACCTATAATATCATCAATTAGAGAAAACAATTATTGGTATTATTTATTAAAAGTTAATAATAAAAAAACATAGATGATCACAATATACACACCATGGTGCTTGGTGATTCCTCATGAGCAAACCTAGAGATAGGGAGAAGAACCAAACCCTAGTGTGATCTTGTTGTGATTGAGTTGATATGAGATCATAGAGGAATCTTAGGGGGAAAATTGGGGTACAACAACTGCCCTTATTTAAGTGTCTTCTATCCAGAGATACGAAAGTTAAAATCTTCGTGTCGACGCGATTGAAGATACTTAAATATAAAACAAGCCTTATTTTTTTCCTTAAGATGCCATGCAATGCTTATGATTGTGCATGCAAACAAACAAATCCAAAGGTGACACATGACACCACTGGAGAAACAGAAAATAAAAGATCAAATGAAAATTAGACCAAGAAAATAAATCACTAGTGAATAGAAGACTCGACTCTATTGGGGTAAATCCCAAGGAGGAGACAAAGTAATATCAACTCAAATATCGAGGAGAGACGGTAAAGGATAACAATGATCGTCAGATAACTGGAAACTACTCACTCGCTAAGAAGATATCAAAAAGGGTAACTCCGTCCCACAGGGGGGAGAGGAATGGTAGGATAATACCAGCAAATACCAATATTAAGGTAGATAACAGATAATCAGCATCAGTACTTACGATTGGAAATAAATGAATTCTTTAAAGCAAAATGAATCTCCACGATGAACTATCTTCCATAATGACGAGACTACCATTCATCGGAGTAACAAATCTCAACAACGAACTATCTCCCATAATGACGAGACTACTATCCATTAGAGTAACAAATCTCAACAACAAACTATCTCCCATAATGACGAGACTACCATCCATTGGAGTAACAAAATCCCAACAACAATCTATCTCCCATAATGATGAGACTACCATCCATTGGAGTAACAAATCTCAATAATGAACTATCTCCCATAATGATGAGACTACCATTCATTGAAGTAACAAAATCTCAACAACAAACTATCTCCCATAATGGTGAGCCTACCATCTATCGAAGTAACAAATCTCAACAACGAACTATCTCCCATAATGACGAGACTACCATCCATTTGAGTAACGAAATCTCAACAACGAATTATCTCCCATAATGACGAGACTACCATTCATAGGAGTAACAAATGAATTTTCTCGGGGAATTAAAAGACTTACTAGGGAAGTATAGGTTGCTAAAATAAAGATACATGCCACTTATTGTTATAAGAAAACCTTCAGGCAAAGAAATATGACTTCTCTGGGGAAGTTTCAATATATTCATACTGCGGAGATAAAGTCTTCTTGTGAAAAATAAATGCACATTCTCAAACTAGGGCTTAGAGCCTAAAAAAATCATAATACAAATGTTGTTGGGGACCACAGATTCAAACCATAAATAAACCGAAGTGAAACATTCAACCAAGATAACACCTGATGAGAAATAAACTCAATAAGGGGAAAACGGATCTAACCAGACAATGAGCCGAATAAGAATGCTAAAGTAAAATTCTTCCATGAGGGATAACTCAGTGGGGAAATTGAAATAATATACACTTTCTGCTTAAGGTTGACATTCTATTGGAGAGAAGGTAACATAACTCTGCAAAATAGGGTAACATGCCAACAAAATATTAATGAATGCAGATGAGCAATGAATTGTTAAATTCAGCTACACATGATGTATGCATGTATGAATGTTATCATGTATATGCTGACAACACGGACACACATCACTTGGAATAACTAGACAAAACCAGCTTGGGTAAAGTCAACACTCGGCTAAATCACACCCAGGATGAGAATCTCAAAAGAAACTAAGCACCAACTGAGGACACCAATTTCTATTTCACGGCTTAATTCCACTGGGAAGGAACCTAATCCGAAAATAATCAATTCAAAATAGTAAATCAAGACAGATACAGGGATATAACATTGTCCTTCAGGCTTCACCGGGGGACGTTACACAAACTTCAATGGGAAAAACAATGCTGCAACGTCTGTACTTCCACTGGGGATTACTATATTGACTTTATTAGGGCATATGAAAACCATGCCGTCGAGATATCAGCTGGGGATCCCGTGCTAACTTCATTGGGGAGTATAACACCACATCATCGAGGGAGGCCCAAAATAAATTCTTCATAACTAAGAGTGATGATTACACAAACTTCTCCAGGGCTAAATTATGAAATCACACGGGGATAACAACTTCCTGAGAGAAACATTATCTCAACTTTACTTGGGGATTTAAGAAGTTAAATAATACAGCAAGAAATCAAAATTATGGGGATTTTAAATCAAACCCAACACTTGGCGGGAGAAAACCCAAAAAAGGTTGACACCCTTTTCAACACTTCTTATAAAGATAATGCCCTTGTCTAGTTACCAAACAACAACAATAATGCCAACACTGCAAAAGGGCGATGTTTTTCAAATGATTCCACCTTATCACATAAAAGGGAGAAGGAATTTATGTCATATGAGTTAAGACCTCACCGGGGAATCTAGGATAGAGGCTTTAGACTATGCAAAACCCGAAATCAAAATAAAATCCTGGAGGAAAAACTGAACCAAGACTTGATTGGGGAAAATGGGATTACAAATCCAACACCGTACCATACATCAATTGGTATCATCTTTAACTATTTTAGAAACAACAATAACATCATACGCATATCAGCGAAAGCAACCTGAAACTTTCCTGGGCAATACCTACTTCAGAGTTCGTCCATCCTCGGAATCACTATTTTTGTTTTTTCTTGAGTCATAAAATCTAAAGTAAAAGGTAATTCATAAATTCTTTTCAAAAATAATTTTATTATTAAATCTCTTTGTTTTGAAAATTACTATCAATAATAAATGGAGTATTTTTAAGCAGAATAAAATAAGAATTGCAAAGAATTGGATAAAAGCTCAAACTTTATTAACAGAATGGTAGTCTACGAATGGCGAGACCCCATAGATGATTACAAAGTTTGGAAAACAGTAATACATTGGAAAAGATACATTGAAATACAATGACCATTATTCTCCCTAACAAATTTAAATTCCTGACTAGCGACTTCTGTTGAAGTATGGTAAGTATCCAAGAAGATTGTTGCTTCAATGATCAAGTCTTGTCTGATGCAGTTACTTGCCAAGAAATACCTATCTTTTGCCTAGGTTTCCCTTGCGAGTTTTTAACCTAACGGGAATAATTTATTCTGTTTGTGTCTCTTATTTTTGCCTAAACCGCCCTTTTAGGTTTTCAGCCTACCGAGTCACTCCTTTTTTTTTGCCTAAGCCGCCCTTTCGAGTTTTCTACTTAGTGAGTTGTTCTTTTATTTATTTTAGGCGAAGTAATTCTTGACTGCATCAGCATTTATAGGACGTGGGAACTCCTCTCCATCCATAGTTTCAAGAATCAATGCACCACAAGAGAAGGCTATCTTGACAACATATGGGCCTTCAAAATAGGGAGTATACTTGCCCCTAGAATCAACGTTAAAAGACATGATCTTCCTGAGCACGGGGTCTCCTTCTCTGAATTCACGAGGCTTGACCTTCTTATCAAAAGCTTTCTTCATTCTGTTCTGGTATGACTGGCCATGACACAAGGCTTTCATTCTTTTCTCTTCAATCAAATTCAACTGGTCAAACTTGTTTTAGACCCATTCAGCCTCTGACAACTTGGTTTCTATTATCACACATAAAGAGGGAATCTCAACCTCAACAGGGAGCACTGCTTCCATACCATACACAAGAGAGAATGGGGTTTCCCCTGTTGAAGTGCGTATGGATGTAGGATACCCATGCAAAGAAAAAGGGAGCATCTCATGCCAATCTTTATAGGTAACAACCATTTTCTGGATGATCTTCTTAATGTTTTTATTAGCAGCTTCAACAGCCTCATTCATCTTTGGCCTGTAAGGAGATAAATTGTGATGGACAATCTGAATTCTTCACAAAGTTCTGTCATCATCTTGTTATTCAAATTCGAGCCATTGTCAATGATGATCCTACTTGGCACACCATACCGACATATAAGATTGTTCTTGATAAAGCTTACTACCACCTGCTTAGTAACATTAGCATATGAAGCTGCTTCCACCCATTTGGTGAAGTAATCTATTGCCACCAAGATAAAATGATGTTCATTCGACACATTAGGTTTAATCATTCCAATCATGTCAATACCCCACATAGAGAAAGGCCATGTGGAAGAAATAACATTGAGAAGTTTTTGAGGCACATGAATTTTATCAGCATAAATATGGCATTTATGGCACTTCTTTGTAAATTTGTAACAGTCAAGTTCCATTGTCAGCCAATAGTAACCTTCCCTAAGAATTTTTTTTGCCATTGAATGTCCATTGGCATGAGTGCCAAAGGAACCTTCATGGATTTCACGCATCAACATGTCTACTTTGTGTCTATCTACCATCTGAGCAAGACCATGTCATAATATCTTTTGTATAACACATCTTTATTGAGGAAAAAGCTACCTGCCAACCTTCTCAATGTCTTTCTATCTTTGTAGATGCACCAGCTGGGTATTCCTGAGTATGTAGAAAATTCTTGATATTATAATACCAAGGTTTTTCATCTGACGTCTCCTCCCCTGCAAACACATGAGCTGGTCTATCCAGACATTAAACGGTGATATGAGGCATGTCATTCTAAGTATTTACTTGATACATGGTGGCCAAAGTGGCTAAAGCATCTGCCATTTGATTCTCATCACTGGGAATATGATGGAATTCAAATTTATTAAATAAGGGTAATAATCTTCTAGCATAGTCTTTGTAGGGAATCAAGCCAGGGTGGTGAGTATCCCACTCTCCTTTAATTTGATTTATTACCAAAGCTGAATCGCCATACACATCTAGAATTTTGATTCTGAGATCAATAGCCTCCTCGAGACCCATGATACAAGTTTCATACTCTACATTGTTATTGGTGCAATCAAATGCCAACCTTGCAGTAAATGGGATATGTGTGATCGGTGGGAATATAACTAACTGTTTTTTAAGCTGGTTCGCGAAATGTCGCGGTAAGCAAGAGTCGCCACCGTATTTTATGTTCTCCAACATGGAAAGGACAAAAGCACAGCAAAATTCCTTTTTTGAGATGCCTCTCGGTTCGGGAGGTAGATTTATAGAAAGGGAAGGTGTTAGCACCCTTTCTATCCGTGGTTATCCACGGGCTCTTAGGTACTTGCTCACTATGTTTTCAAAAATTGTTTGCTTTTCTTGTGTTTGTGGGTTTTGAAAAAGTTTCATTTTGAAAAACTTCTAGGTAACTCTTGTATCAGTCCTCAAGAGTGTATGAAGTATTTGTTTGAAAACTTTTTAAAAGTGTAAGTGTGAAAAGTTGTTTTTTGTTTTGAAAGAGCAAGTACCCAGGAGAAATCTACCTACTCTAAGGAATTAGGCTGTGTAAGAGTCCTTTAGACAGTACTATCCCACTATTGAGAAGTAGGAAGCATCGTCGTTGGAGTTATTCGGGTCAATTCGATTATAGGGACATGTGGTCACCAAAGCAATAGTAGGACACCTTAGCGGTAACCCTAATGTCCTAGATCCTTTTTTATCCGAGGCAACCGTTTCGAGGCAACTGGATCTTTAGACAGGAGGGCGACCTCTAAAACACCCTATACTTGACGACCACGTTCGAGGCAACCAGTGAGGCGTACCCTAGGAGTGGCATGTGCATGTGTGTCAAATTCAGTTAAGATTATCTTGTACATGTCATTTGTGAGCTACGCTTTGTTTTTATTTTTCAGACAAGTCTTGCATGCATATTAACAGTTAAGAGTGCGGAAAATAAATTGCGGAAAGGTAAATCTACGCTATTACAAGGCGCGGGTCTATACATCGCCAAAAATAATAACCCGTTTGGAAAATAAATGCGAGAAACGTAAATAAAGCGATAAAATCCTAATTAATTATTACATACTCGGAGCAGATACATAAATATAATGAATTAAAATAAATATGCGCGCGAAAGATTGAATCGGGACGTCCTTAGGGTTTTGACCCTTTTTTTTTAGAAAAGAAAGTAATTTGCCCTTTTTTGCAATTAATTAATATTAAACCTAAAAACTAATTAACTAAATAAATTAAAAAAGAAAAAGTGTTTTTTTTATGTTTTTTATGTTTTAATAAAAATAAAAGAAAAGAAATTAAAATTATCTAAAGAAAAAAAACCCTAATTCTAGATTGATTTTATTTATTATGAAAAAGATTAAAATTGTCCTAATTAAACAACTAAATCAATTTTGTTAGTATTTATTTACAAAATAATAATTAAAGTGAAATTAATAATAATAATAATAATTACATTTTTTGGTTTTGAATTTATTATAAAAAATAATTTGTGAGGTAATTAAATAATAATAATTATTATTATTATAAGGAAATAAAGAGAAAGAAAATAAAAATAGGAACCAGGGGGGTATGCTGGGCCCATAGGAGGTGAATTTGTTGAATCTGGCCCACTAACACACAAGCCACGTTTGACTTTCTGGAAATTGTCCATGATACGCTTTGACTTGGAATATGGTGATCGTCCAATCCAGGCCTTTGGATCTATGATTGTGGCCACATGGCATCTGGAGGTTTGGGATGCATGGTGGAGCGCCTTTGTGAAGCCTGCACATGATTATATTATGAAAAACAATATAGAAATTTAGGGGGACCTGGGAATCGAACCCAGGTCCCAATGCTTATTGCACGCGCTTTCCACCAACCCAACCACCTGCTTGCTTTGATAATATAATGAAGAGAGAATATAATATAGCAAACTCAATGCATATGCTATTAAAACAAAAAAACGCGCGCCTCATTCAAACCAACCAAACACGCATGAACACGTATTCGTCTTCCTCCTTCGCCTGCAAAAAATAGAGTTAGATAGCGGGGGTTTTTAACCCCCACAACCTGCAAGCATGAAAAATAGCGATTAGCTCCTTGCTGCTCATAAATATTTCGCGAGCATGGTGTTTGATTCGTCTGGCCTTGACGAATTCAACCATGGGCTTTAGAGTCTCTAATTTTTCCTTTATCACAAAGCCCCAATTTAAGAGCTTGAAAACCCTAAAACTCATCCATGGTGGTTTGCGTTTCAGGGTGTCTTAATGCAATTAAATCACACCAATAGCTTCGTATCAGTCCTATTAACACAAAATAATCCACAAAAGAGGTTAAATATGCGTGAATAATGATATGCGATTATGGAAAAAAGCTTCAAACCGTAAAACGGTTTGCCACATTTTCTTGAGCTATGAAGCTTGGTTTTGATTGCAAATCGTTCCTGGGAGGCCTAGCAATGTATTAGAAACAAGAACAAGCTTTGAATCACATTATAGAATTCAGTTTTGAGTTTTCTTTGATTTTTTTCAATATGGTAATGGTGTTTTTGCAGCAATTTGCATGTTCACATGAATAGGTTAGCTTTTGTATATGTAATGGAATGAAACTAGGGTAAATCTTGCACATGAAATCCCTTGCATTCATGTTTCAATATTTGATTGGAAATCAAATATTTTCCAATCTTTTTGATTGAGAAAACTTTCCAAACATGGAGACTTTGATGTCCTTGATTGATACACGAATTTGCCAGCTTGCCCTGAGTTTATTTGCTTCACAAAAGATTGAGAAAAACATATCTTGGTATTTTCCTACAATTAAAATCAATTAAATGAATTAATATTAATAAAAAATCCAATTAATTAATAAAAAATGAGAAAATAAATTCAAATAATCCCAATGGGTCGTGCATAGGCCTTGGACAATGTTTCAAGAAAAAAATTGAGGCCCATTAGCAAAAATGATGTGTTTTGAGCAAAGTTGACTTTTGCAAATTCAGAAAAATTTCCCAACTTCTCCAATGCATATCTTGCTCAATTTTGATCATATGAACATGTTCTTGGACATTTTGGAAAGGTCTTGAAGTCCTCTAACCAATGCCTCTGGTCCCATGTCATTTTGATTTACCAATCTCAAGTTATGGTCTTTGACTTAAAATGCCTTTTTGTTGACTTTTGAAATTGACCTATAATGTAGAAATTGATAACTTTTTGTGAGAGCATTTCTTGGACTTGGAATGTGAAGATAAGTAATAGGAAATGTCATCCCCTTCAAAATGAGCATTGGATGGGATTTTTTTGATGAACCATGAAAAAGTTATGCCTTGGTCAAGATACAATTGACTTTTCAGCTGTCCAAAAATAGTAACTTTTGCATCTTTGATGATTTTTGAGCCATGCTTGTGGAATCATGATCAAGACTTGATCAAATGATGATTGTGTGCTCAGAATAAGATGTTGACCAAAAATTCTGACTTTTGACTGTAAAATGACCATTTTACCCCTGCAGTTGATTGTGAAGCAAATAGGACTTTTGACTGTGCAATTTGCCTCTGTGAGTCTTGAGACTTGTCATGTAGATGCTTGAGAACATGTATAGGCCTATAGGACCTGTTTGGACTACTGAAAACCTCAAATTCATTGAAGGAACCAAAGCCCTAATTTTGACTGGCTTAGGAGATGGTTTGACTGTGCAGCCCTTGAGTAATCTTGAACCATTTGAGGATGATTCTTGACAAACCTTGAAGAATATGGGAGGGCAAATTTTGGGGTACAACAGTTGCCCCTGTTCAATCTTCTTAGACCTGAGGATGTAGATTGGCTTGCGTGCCTTTCGTGATCCGAAGGTGGAAGATGATTGAACACTAAAGTGCCTAGAAATTTGCACTCGCATAGTGGAGTATTAGCAATGTGATGTCAGAAATGGGCTTATAGATGCCATTTGGAGATTTGATGGATAGGAGGATGGGCTTATAGATGCCATCTGGAGATGTGACAGAACCTTGTCGGGAATGGGCTTACAGATGCCATTTGGAGATGTAATGGATAGCTGTGGTGATGGGCTTAAAGATGCCATCTAGGGGTGTCGATCGCGTAAGAGATTCCTTAGCGAGAACTTGCGTACTTGAGAAAGAAAGATGGTTTCCTGGATTGCTACAGGGGTTGATCTTCAAACTCTTCATGCAGATATGCCCTGGCTAGATACAGGTGTCGAATCCACAATCAATCGCTCACAGATATGCCCTGGCTAGATACAGGTATCGAATCTGGAATTTGGTCGTCTACAGATATGCCCTGGCTGGATACAAGTATCGAATCTCTAAACTCTTCATGCAGATATGCCCTGGCTGGGTACAGGTATCGAATCTATAATCAATCACTCACAGATATGCCCTGGCTAGATACAGGTATCGAATCTAGAATTAGTCGTCTACAGATATGCCCTGGCTGGATACATGTATCGAATCTCTAAACTCTTCATGCAGATATGCCCTGGCCGGATACAGGTATCGAATCTACAATCAATCACTCACAGATATGCCCTGGCTAGATACAGGTATCGAATATGGAATTTGGTCATCTACAGATATGCCCTGGCTGGATACAGGTATCGAATCTCTAAACTCTTCATGCAGATATGCCCTGGCTGGGTACAGGTATCGAATCTACAATCAATCACTCACAGATATGCCCTGGCTAGATACAGGTATCGAATCTGGAATTAGTTGTCTACAGATATGCCTTGGCTGGATACAGGTATCGAATCTCTAAACTCTTCATGCAGATATGCCCTGGCTGGATACAGGTATCGAATCTACAATCAATCACTCACAGATATGCCCTGGCTAGATACATATATCGAATCTGGAATTAGTCGCCCACAAATATGCCCTGGCTAGATACAAGTATCGAATCTGGAACAAGTCATCTACATATATGCCCTGGCTGGATACAGGTATCGAATCTCTAAACTCTTCATGCAGATATGCCCTGGCTGGATACAGGTATCGAATCTATAATCAATCACTCACAGATATGCCCTGGCTAGATACAGGTATTGAATCTGGAATTAGTCGTCTACAGATATGCCCTGGCTGGATACAGGTATCGAATCTAGAATCGCGACAGTTGATAGTAATCATCTTTGGATTGACCTTTTTCCTGAAAAGGCAAAACATCAGTTATATGCAATGTCATGATGTATGAGATGCATGATGTCATGATGTTCTCAAAAATAAATGAGATCGTGTCGTATGCACTTTATTATGTATGTAAGTAGGATGTATGAAATGTGAAATGTCTATGAATGTATTTTCGTCTAGGAAAATAAATCCTAGACGAATGCCGGGAGTTTGTTGAATCCTGGGATGATGTTGAAGAATAGAGTTCTTCGTTGCCGCTGGGGATGATGATTGCAAGAATAAACCGGTAGGAGAAGATGACTCCATTGGGGAATAAACTTGTTGGAGAGATTACTCTGTGGGGAATTACTCTGTGGGAAGAGATACTTCGATGAGGTTTCGATGAGAACTCCGCTGGGGATTCCGTTGATAAGTTATGTTCGGGAATTTGAATGAACTCCGCTGGGGGAATAGGAAGAACTTCGCCGAGGACGATCTTTCCGTGGTAATTAGCTGAGGATAACCCAGTTATAAGCTCTGGTGGGGGAATAACCTTTGAATATGGTCGGGGAGAGATACGTTGGTACTCTGTAGGGGACAAGCTTCCGGAATCTACTGGGGATAAGCTTCCAGAATCTACTGGGGAGGATGATTCAACTCTCCTGGGGAAACTTTTGGACTGCACTGGGGAAGTGGCTCCACTGGGGTGTCTGATATTCCGCCGGGGAACAATCTTATATTAAGACTGTCGGGGATGCTTGTTTAAGAACATCTGCATACTCCGCTGGGGAATGTTGAGATTTACTGGGGATACCCACTTCCTTAAGGCTGACAGTAGACTAACTCTGCTTGGGGAGAGTGTCGCTGACTTGCTAGGGATACTGTGCCTTTTTAGGGCTGACGGGAGACCAACTTTGCTCGGGGGAGAGTATTGCTGAGTCTTATCCTACTCTGCGGGGAGTGAAGGTATCTTGGTTACGTTCTTCAGCTGAACCTACCTTAGTACCTTGGTGGACAGAGCAACTAGATCGCTTAGACAACTCATTATTGCCCCTGTTTCTGTCGTCACCCGTAATTAATCCTTTGTTTCGCATGCAAATATTTATGAGTTAGCAATTAATGTCAAATGCATATATCAAAAATGAACATTGGACGTTCTTCGCAAGACAAAACAGATAAAGGAAAAACAAATGGCAATTTGGCTGGAAAAGTGAATTTGTATTGATTTTGAAATTTGCCTGTAAATAGGCGTTTTTGTACAAGAGGCTGACATCCTAGTAAGAGAACGCCGCCGAACAGATAGAATTTATACAATTTGTGAAAAAGAAAAACAAAACAGCTGTGTGAAAAATCCCACTGGGTCCCAACTCTGCTATCGCCTTTATGTCTTCAAGCGTCTCATCACTTCGCTGCTTAGTTGAAGAGGAAGCTGATTGATCCGTACCATCCGAGCCTGATAGTTGATGCCGAATTCCGGATGCAAGGTGATCCAATGAGACATAGTATTACGCTTTAATCCCTAATTTTTTCCTGGACCGCCCTATCGGGTTTTCAGTCCATCGGGATACCCATTTTTGCCCAAGCCGCCTTTTCAGGTTTTCGACTTGCCGGGTGTACAAATTTTTTTTTAATTTTTTTTATTTCATCCCTTATTTTTGCCCGAACCCTTTTGGTTTGCCGGGAAGCTCTTATTTTTGCCTAGGTGTGTCAACCTAGCGGGTCTTTGATCATGCGTAGTATCTTTTTACTATGTCTGCATTGGCAGGATGAGGAAGGTCGTCACCGTCCATGGTGGTTAGAATCATAGCTCCTCCTGAGAAGATATGTTTAACCACAAATGGACCTTCGTACGTAGGGGTCCATTTTCCCCTGGGATCACTCTGAGGTAGAATGATACGCTTGATTACCAGATCTCTGACTTGATACTCTTGTCGTCTGACTTTCTTGTTAAATGCCCTGATCATCCGTTTTTGGTACGTTTGACCATGACAAATAGCGGTGAGTCTCTTTTCATCGATTAGATTTAATTGATCAAGTCGAGTCTGGATCCAGTCATCTTTGCTCAAACCTGCATCCTTCATTATCCGGAGAGAGGGTGTCTGAACTTTAATAGGCAAGACTGCCTCCATGCCATAGACCAAGGAAAATGGTGTTGCCCCTGTCGACGTCCTTGCTGAGGTACGGTACCCATGAAGAGCAAACGGTAACATTTCGTGCCAATCTTTGTAAGTCACTGTCATCTTCTGCACAATCTTCTTGATGTTCTTATTAGCTGCTTCCAAAGCCCCGTTCATCTTCGGCCTGTAAGGAGAAGAGTTGTGGTGCTGTATCTTGAATTGCTCGCAGAGCTCAGTGATCATCTTGTTGTTAAGATTGGTACCATTATCCGTAATGATCCTCTCAGGTACACCGTATCGACAAATCAGGTTGTTCCGAATGAACCGTGCCACAACGTTCTTGGTTACGGTGGCATAGGAAGCTGCTTCAACCCACTTTGTGAAGTAATCGATTGCAACCAGGATGAAGCAATGCCCGTTGGATGCCGTAGATCTGATCTCGCCGATCATATCAATGCCCCACATTGCAAAAGGCCAAGGTGCTGTCAAGACGTTCAGAGGAACTGGAGGAATGTGCACCTTATCAGCATAGATCTGGCATTTGTGACATTTTCGAGAATGTTGGTAACAGTCAGCTTCCATTGTGGACCAGAAATATCCTGCCCGAAGGATCTTCTTTGCCATGGTATGTCCACTGGAATGTGTTCCTAAGGTACCTTCATGCAGCTCTGCCATGATCCTCTCTGCTTCAGTCTTATCCACACAACATAGTAAGGTTGAATCATGGTTTCGCTTGTACAGAATGTTGTTGCTGAGGAAGAACTTTGCAGCGAACCTTCTCAGGAACTTCTTGTCGTTGACAGATGCACCCTCGGGGTATTCTTGAGCTTCCAGGTACCTCTTTACTTCATGATACCAAGGTTTTTCAGTTACCTCTTCAGCCTCAAGATCGCAGCAATGTGCAGGTTCATCCAATTTCCAGATAATGATCCGGGGAGCCTCGTTGTCCCATTTGACTTTGAACATGGAAGACATCGTAGCTAGCACGTCCGCCAACTGATTCTCCTCTCTTGGGAAGTGTTCAAAAGTTATCTCCTCAAAATGGGGGATCAATGTCAACACATACTCCTTGTAAGGAATAAGATTTGGGTGTTTCATATCCCACTCGCCTTTGATCTGACTGATCACGAGAGTGGAATCTCCGAAGACACTCAGAAACTTGATCCTTAGGTCGATTGCAGCTCGAAGACCCATGATACATGCTTCATACTCCACCATGTTGTTGGTGCAGTTGAAACATAGCTGGGCGATAAGTGGAGTATGAGTGCCTTTAAGGGATATGATCACGGTGCCAATACCATTACCCAAAGCGTTTGAGGCTTCGTCAAAGTGCATAGACCATCGGGATCCTTCCTCAGGTCCTTCATCCGGTTCGGGTACTTCACAATCAGTCACTACCATGATGTTCTCGTCTGGAAATTCAAAGTTCATCTACTGGTAATCATCCACTGCCTGGTGTGCCAAATGGTGTGCCAATACACTTCCCTTGATTGCTTTTTGAGTTGTGTACTGGATGTCATATTCCGTCAAGATCATCTGCCATCTTGCTATTCTTTCGGACAAGGCGGGCTTTTCGAAGATATACTTGATCGGATCCATTTTTGAAATCAACAGAGTAGTGTGAGTCGACATATACTGTCTCAGCCGGCGAGCAACCCATACCAAAGCGCAGCAAGTTTTCTCGAGCAGTGAGTACCGGGTCTCACAGTCGGTAAACTTTTTGCTAAGGTAATAAATAGCATGCTCTTTTCGGCCAGACTCGTCATGCTGCCCCAGTACACACCCCATTGAGCTGTCAAATACTGTCAAGTATAATATTAGAGGTCTCCCTTCAACCGGTGGCATAAGAATGGGTGGTTCTTGGAGATACTCTTTGATTCTGTCGAAAGAGGCCTGACATTCATTGTTCCAACGTACTACTTGATCTTTCTTTAGCAGCTTGAAGATTGGTTCACATGTAGAAATTAGATGCAAGATGAATCGGGCAATGTAATTCAGACGTCCTAGAAAGCCTCTGACTTCTTTCTCTGTCTTGGGAACTGGCATCTCTTGTATGGCTTTCACTTTGGCAGGGTCCACTTGAATACCTTTATCGCTCACGACGAAGCCTAGCAATTTTCCAGATCTTACCCCGAAGGTGCACTTGTTCGGGTTCAACCTCAGCTTGTACAACTTCAGACGGTCAAACAGCTTCTGTAGATGGTCAAGGTGTTCCTCCTCAGTTTGGGACCTTGCAATCATATCGTCGACATATACTTCAATCTCATGATGGATCATGTCATGAAACAAAGAAACCATGGCACGTTGGTAGGTTGCCCCAACATTTTTCAACCCAAAAGGCATGACCTTGTAGCAAAAGGTGCCCCACTGAGTAACAAAAGTGGTCTTCTCCATGTCTTCAGGAGCCATCTTGATCTGATTATAACCGGAGAAACCGTCCATGAAAAATAATACTTTATGCTGAGCAGTGTTGTCAACCAGAACGTCGATATGAGGTAGAGGGAAATCATCCTTAGGGCTCGCCCTGTTCAAATCCCTGTAATCAACACACATTCGGACCTTACCATCCTTCTTCGGCACTGGAACCACGTTGGAAACCCACTGAGGGTAAGAAGTTACTGCTAGAAACCCGACATCAAATTGTTTCATAACCTCAGCCTTGATTTTCTCTGACATCTCTGGACGCATACGGCGGACCTTCTGTTTAACCGGAGGGCAGTCTTCCTTGGTAGGCAGGCGATGAACCACAATGTCAGTATCCAACCCAGGCATGTCTTCGTAGGACCAGGCAAAGATTTCCACATAATCATGCAGCATCTGAATCAACCGCTGTTTCACACTAGCCTCCAGATTGGCACCAATCTTGACTTCCTTTCTGTCTGTCTCAGTACCCAGATTTACCGTTTCCACTGGCTCTTCATGTGGCTGAATGGCCCTCTCTTCCTAGAGTAACAGTCTTGCAAGCTCACCAGGCACCTCGCAATCATCTTCACCTTCGTCTTCGGCTAAGTTGATCGGATTTTCGAAGTCATAACTGGCAGTAGCAGAGTCGTTACCAGTGAGATCCAGAGTGGATTGGAACCTGTATGGGTGAGTGTGTGTAAATATAGCTGTTTTGCAATATATAAATAAGAAAGACAAGGAGCGCAAGATTTGAAATGCAAAAAACATCCAATGTTTTTATTCATGATATATGAAAATGACTAATAATAAGCCCTCACAAATGAAGCCACGGTGCCCCGGGTAAGACACCGGGCCATAAAGTTTCAAATTATTGTTCATTACAACTTCAAAACAAAGGAGTTCATTACTGAGTGACAAAATTAATAGGTACGAAGTCTTTCGCAGTCCAGTTGCTTGGTCCACCGTTGGTTGTTGGGTAGATCCAGCTGTCGAATTCAGATTCCTCCGCGCCATCTTCAATAGCATTTACTCCTGGGTTGGTGATGAACACAGGAGGTCTTCCAATCCTTTCTTTACGAACAGCCCTCTGAGCTTCTGCAGTGAAAACCAAACCAAACTTGTCAGTCTTCGGAGTAAAATCAGGAAGTCGGCCCCAGTTTGTGCACTCACCCTTCTCAATAACAGCCCGGGTGTCCTTTAAGGAAGCCATCTTCAAAGGAGAGTCTTCTTCAGTCACAGTCTCTACTGACGCCAATGTCTGAGGAACCTCTTCAAAATGTTGAAAGTGGGTCTCAATGAACTCCCCATCCATCTCTATGTACCAGAACGAGTTGAGGTGGCTGACCATATATTCTTCCTCCCCCTGAACCGTTACGATCTTCCCTCTGACCGGGTACTTAAGCTTCTGATGTAATGTGGAGGTCACAGCTTCAGCCTTGTGGATCCATGGACGACCCAACAAACAAGAATAGGATGGTCGGATGTCCATCACATAGAAAGTAGAATCAAAAACTTGAGAACCAACCCTGATTGGAATGTCAACTTCCCCGTGTACCATCCTTTTCGACCCGTCAAAGGCCCGGACAACAATGTTACTAGGCTTGAGCTCTAAACCCTCACAATCCAACCTGTCTAGAGCCTTCTTAGGCAATACGTTTAACGAGGAACCAGTTTCAACCAACACATGGGCAAGAGTAGTGCCCCTGCATTCAATGGAGACATGCAGGGCATCGTTATGGTTCTTCCCTTTAGCAGTCAGATGGCGTCAGAGAAACCCAACCCATTATCAGCAGTCAAGTTGGATACACACTCGGTAAATTGATCAGCTGACGTCTCTTGTGGCACGTGGGCCGTCTTCAGGAAGGAAATCAGGGCCTTGGCATGGGCCTCTGAACACAACAACAGTGATAGCATAGAAATTTTAGAGGGGGTGTGCCCCAGCTGCTCAACTACATTGAAATCACTCTTCTTGATAATTTTAAGAATCTCTTCCATCTCTTGCTTGGAAGCTTCAACATTGGTTGTCTTCAATGCCTCCGTCTGGGCAGGCACATCAGTAGCAATCCCTTTGCCCCGAGCGTCAGATGACTCGGCAGCAGGGGTAGAAATAGGAACTTGGTCGGGCAAGGAAGCAGGCACACTTGCAGGTGTGATGACAAGAGGTCTCTGAATAGCTGGTGGCGCAATATCTGGTGAGAAGAGTCTACCACTACGAGTGACTTTGGCAGGCCCGATGATGTTACTGATGCCGGTACTAGTATCGAACTCTTGTTTAACTCCAAGCACATAAACATCTGCCCCATAGTGCCAAGGGACAGCTTTGTCAGACGTATAGGGGAGAGGCCCCGGAACAGTGATGATGATAGGAGCAATCTTCTGAGTAGATATGATTTTGACAGGCTTCTTTGAGGGAGCCTTAGGAGGGTTGTTGAAAATTGTAACAATGGACATTCTTCAGCAGGGGTAGCAGGAACAACAATCTTCTCGAACAAGATCTCTTTGTTATCCATCAGGCTTTGGATATCTGACTTCAACAAAGGACAACCAGCAGGTGAAACAGAACACAGATGGCAACCTTTACTACATCCCGGAAATAAACCGGCTAGCAACAGGTTCCTCTTGACAGTCATCAACGGAGTAACAATATCATTCACAAAGGCCACATACAGGTCTTCTTCCACAACATTCACTCCATGCTGGGGCATGGGAGCAGTCACAACATTGGGCCTTTCGGGCGCCTCGAACTGTATTTCTTTAGCATCAATAAGGTCCTGAACCTTATTCCTCAAAGCCCGACAATCATCCGTAGTATGCCCCGAGCTGTCAGAGTGATAAGCACAACGGGAGTTGGGGTTGTACTTTGGAGAGGTTGTGTTCACTACCTTTGGAGCTTCTTTGACAGTTACCAGATTGGTTGACAGCAGTTGCGGCAATATCTGAGACAGGGTCATACTGAGCCGAGTGTACTTCCTTTTGGGTCTCTCACCCCTTGGTTGGTTATATTGCTGAGGAGCAGCAACAGGCTTAGAAATAACCACCGCGTTGACAGCTTGGCGGCGTTCCGGTTTATTTTGTCTTCTGGGACCATACACAGCACTAGCTTCTTTCTTGAAGGGCTTCTTTTCAGTACTCGAGGAGGCACCTTTCTGTATCTTCCCCGACTTGATACCAGCTTCGATCCTCTCACCAGTCAGAATGAGGTCTGTAAACCCTGCAAAAGAATTACCAATCAGATGGTTGAAGAACGGACCAGACAGGGTCCCCAAGAACATGTCCACGAGTTCACGGTCAATCAACGGTGGCTGTACCCTGCCAACCAGGTCTCTCCACTTTTGCGCGTACTCCTTGAAACCTTCACCCGTCCCTAGTGACATACCCTGGAGTTGGGTACGCGTAGGAGCGAGGTCGGAATTATACTGATACTGCTTATAAAATGCAGTAGCCAAGTCCTCCCAATTACGAATACTGGTTCCATCCAACTGATAGAACCATTCGAATTGAGTCCCTGAAAGACTATCCTGGAAGAAATGGATCCATAGATTCTTGTCTGCAGTGTAAGGTTGGATCTTCCTTACATATGATCTGAGATGCAGCTTAGGGTAGGAAGCCCCGTCGTACTTCGCAAAAGTAGGTGCTTTGAATTTGTGTGGGATCACCACACCAGAAGATAAACCCAGATCTCCAAAATCCAACACAGGAACGTGTTGAATCTCCATGGCACTTAAACGGTCCTCTAGCTGTTTGTACCTATCCTCAACAGGAGGGTACTGCTCATCATTGTAATTTGTCTCGTTGTCGGAGACCACAGGACTAGGAACCCTTCCCCCTTGGGGACTGTCTTTCCCTATAGAGGAGGTAGCCAGATCAGCCTCATTTTGCAGTGCGTTCCCAAACCTCCGTCCAGTGTTAAACAACATAGTCCTCTTCTTCTTCTTCTTCAACAGCAGAGTCTTCAATTCCTATTGACCTTGGGCTAAGCTCATGGCCAGCTCTTGAAACTGGGCGTTCTGGGCCTGGAGGGCCTTGATAGCTTGTTCCGTAGTAGGTTTAGGATTCATGATGATTGCTGAAATAAACAGCGAAGGAGATTAAGCAACCTGTAAAAAAGAGTACCTGTGATGCATATGATGCATGGAATGCGTATGATTTATGTTTTCAAAGACAATCGGGATTCAACTTTGTAGACAAAAAGGAAACACACTTTATTAGATTCAAACTTTGGAATTTAAATTGTTCAACCAATTGCCCTTAGGCGTTACAAGAATGAAAATACTGAAAAGGAAATAAAAGCTGTAAAAGAAACATCCAAAGCCTATCAGTGCTCCCATGGCCTCCTCTTCTCAGTACGGATGTAGTCATTCAGGACCCGCTCGTTCTCCAATTGCTTAGTCAGCTTATGGATTTTTTGTTCTTGTTCATTGAACCTTTCCCGATAAGAATCCCGTTCTTCCTGTAGTTGCGCCCAAGACCTCTTTAGCGTATCCACATCAGTGGGTATCTGAGGAGGGAGAACAGTTGGAGGAACCCCGTCTCTGTCAGGAAATTCAAGAATGATAGGTCTGACGGCTTCATATGGCATACCTAACTTCTGAGCACGGATGCAGACCCATCTATAGTAGGATTACATTGGTAGAGAAGTCTTCGGTCCCAACTCATGTGGGTCAGCTTTGTGAATTCTGTCCCAAGCCCGGATGAATCTACGACGCAACTCGTCACTGTCTACCTGAAACTCAAAACTAAGGTGAGGTATCAACATTTCATGAGGCCCTGCTCTTCTGGCTCTTCCAAATTGACGGAGAGCTAAACATGGATTATAAGAGACTCCTCCCTGGGTACTGAATAATGGAACATTAGGATACTCTCCGCAACGATCAATAACAGCCACCTCATCTAAACCTCTGAGAGTCCAAATGATGTCATTATCAGTGAGAGACATTAACCTATGAGCCCAGCCTCGTCCTTCTTTGTTCTTCAGCATGAACTTAGGGAGGTGTGAAATAAACCACCTCATTAACAAAGGAGCACAACACCACAGGGTTCCCCGTCTTCGGGCAGTACGAGCATAAAGTTGTTGCAGGATATCACCCAAGAGAGTGGGCACAGGGTTCCGAGACATGAAGATCCTTGTAGCATTGACATTGACAAAGTTATCAGGATTTGGAAACAATACTAGACCATAGATTAAGAGAGCCAGGATGTCTTCGTACGCCCTGAAGTCTAAGTCATTCCAGAAACTGTTAGCTTTACCAATCAGAAACTTAGCCAAAAAGCCCTTAACTCCGCTTCTAGTCACCCAGTTATCCATTACCTCTTTGGTGGTCAAGGGAAGGGCTGCAGCAATCTCCTCAAGCCTAAGAGTCTTTTCCCAGCCAGTGAACGGAGTCTGCTCCAAAACAGGGATACCGAGAAAATCAGAGAATTCTTCCAGGGTAGGGACCAGCTGGAAGTCTTGAAAGGTGAAGCAATGGTACAGGGGATCATAAAACTGGGTCAGGACACTCATCAGTTGTTGGTCCCACTTTGAAGTGACTAAACCGAGAAGAGAACCGTGACTTTGGATGAAGGAAGTAGTGTTTGGAATTCTGTCAACCAATTCTCTAAGCAGATCAGGTGGGTGAACAAAATTGAGCCGGATAGTATTCCTTCGCACAGGCATCATGATGTCCTACAAAACAGTAGCAAAGATGAAACCCTCTTGTCTTTGAAATGGGTCAGTCCTTATGCAGGATGCATGCAATGGTATGATGGTATGGTGTTATGATAAAGCACACCACAAGTATTCACAGAGGCAAACATGATAAGGCACACAAGTCACACAAGACAACCCTTAGAGTTTAGGCCAGCATGAAGCTTAGGTACTACCCTGTTTCAGTTTCGTTGGTTAAGACCTGTCCTAGAAAATAGTAACCGGGTTCTAGAGGATCTCAATATCATCGACTACCCTCAGTCGGTCATAACTCCAGCGCCGCAATCTTTTCTTGCGGCCAGAACCATCGCGAGAGTTTAGCCTCAATGAGTGTAGCATACTACTACTGTTCTATGGCCAAGTTGGGTCAATTTAGGGTTCTAAGGTCGGTTGGTGCTTAATGACTCCTCAGAAGACCCATATTCTCCTCGTTCCAACACAAGGGATATCGGTACAGACCAAGGTGTCACACCAACGTAGCCACTACTTCACCCGTGTCGGTCTACGCCAGACAGATTCCTCACATCTTATGCTACCTGAAGGGTATTCTCCAGATCTGGGTTAGGATCTATGAAACTCCGATACAAGCCCACAATATAAAAGCAATCAAGACAAGCAATTGAAAACAAGAGTGGTCTAATCCTAAGGTACACCTCACTTATTAAGTATCCCCAGCAGAGTCGCCAGTTCTGTGATCGGTGGGAATAGAACTGACTGTTTTTTAAGCTTGTTCGTGAAATGTCGCGGTAAGCAAGAGTCGCCACCGTCTTTTATGTTCTCCAACATGGAAAGGACAAAAGCACAACAAAATTCCTTTTTTGAGATGCCTCTCGGTTCGGGAGGTAGATTTATAGAAAGGGAAGGTGTTAGCACCCTTTTTATCCGTGGTTATCCACGGGCTCTTAGGTACTTGCTCACTATGTTTTCAAAAATTGTTTGCTTTTCTTGTGTTTGTGGGTTTTGAAAAAGTTTCGTTTTGAAAAACTTCTAGGTAACTCTTATATCAGTCCTCAAGAGTGTATGAAGTATTTGTTTGAAAACTTTTTTAAAGTGTAAGTGTGAAAAGTTGTTTTTTGTTTTGAAAGAGCAAGTACCCAAGAGAAATCTACCTACTCTAAGGAATTAGGCTGTGTAAGAGTCCTTTAGACAGTACTATCCCACTATTGAGAAGTAGGAAGCACCGTCGTTGGAGTTATTCGGGTCAATTCGATTATAGGGACATGCGATCACCAAAGCAATAGTAGGACACCTTAGCGGTAACCCTAATGTCCTAGATCCTTTTTTATCCGAGGCAACTGTTTCGAGGCAACTGGATCTTTAGACAGGAGGGCGACCTCTAAAACACCCTATACTTGACGACCACGTTCGAGGCAACCAGTGAGGCGTACCCTAGGAGTGGCATGTGCATGTGTGTCCAATTCAGTTAAGATTATCTTGTACATGTCATTTGTGAGCTACGCTTTGTTTTTATTTTTCAGACAAGTCTTGCATGCATATTAATAGTTAAGAGTGCGAAAAATAAATTGCGGAAAGGTAAATCTACGCTATTACAAGGCGCGGGTCTATACATCGCCAAAAACAATAACCCGTTTGGAAAATAAATGCGAGAAACGTAAATAAAGCGATAAAATCCTAATTAATTATTACATACTCGGAGCAGATACATAAATATAATGAATTAAAATAAATATGCGTGTGAAAGATTGAATCGGGACGTCCTTAGGGTTTTGACCCTTTTTTTTTAGAAAAGAAAGTAATTTGCCCTTTTTTGAAGTTAATTAATATTAAACCTAAAAACTAATTAACTAAATAAATTAAAAAAGAAAAAGTGTTTTTTTTAATGTTTTTTATGTTTTAATAAAAATAAAAGAAAAGAAATTAAAATTATCTAAAGAAAAAAAACCCTAATTCTAGATTGATTTTATTTATTATGAAAAAGATTAAAATTGTCCTAATTAAACAACTAAATCAATTTTGTAAGTATTTATTTACAAAATAATAATTAAAGTGAAATTAATAATAATAATAATAATTACATTTTTTGGTTTTGAATTTATTATAAAAAATAATTTGTGAGGTAATTAAATAATAATAATTATTATTATTATAAGGAAATAAAGAGAAAGAAAATAAAAATAGGAACCAGGGGGGTATGCTGGGCCCATAGGAGGTGAATTTGTTGAATCTGGCCCACTAACACACAAGCCACGTTTGACTTTCTGGAAATTGTCCATGATACGCTTTGACTTGGAATATGGTGATCGTCCAATCCAGGCCTTTGGATCTATGATTGTGGCCACATGGCATCTGGAGGTTTGGGATGCATGGTGGAGCGCCTTTGTGAAGCCTGCACATGATTATATTATGAAAAACAATATAGAAATTTAGGGGGACCTGGGAATCGAACCCAGGTCCCAATGCTTATTGCACGCGCTTTCCACCAACCCAACCACCTGCTTGCTTTGATAATATAATGAAGAGAGAATATAATATAGCAAACTCAATGCATATGCTATTAAAACAAAAAAACGCGCGCCTCATTCAAACCAACCAAACACGCATGAACACGTATTCGTCTTCCTCCTTCGCCTGCAAAAAACAGAGTTAGATAGCGGGGGTTTTTAACCCCCACAACCTGCAAGCATGAAAAATAGCGATTAGCTCCTTGCTGCTCATAAATATTTCGCGAGCATGGTGTTTGATTCGTCTGGCCTTGACGAATTCAACCATGGGCTTTAGAGTCTCTAATTTTTCCTATATCACAAAGCCCCAATTTAAGAGCTTGAAAACCCTAAAATTCATCCATGGTGGTTTGCGTTTTAGTGCGTCTTAATGCAATTAAATCACACCAATAGCTTCGTATCAGTCCTATTAACACAAAACAATCCACAAAAGAGGTTAAATATGCGTGAATAATGATATGCGATTATGGAAAAAAGCTTCAAACCGTAAAACTGTTTGCCACGATTTCTTGAGCTATGAAGCTTGGTTTTGATTGCAAATCGTTCCTGGGAGGCCTAGCAATGTATTAGAAACAAGAACAAGCTTTGAATCACGTTAAATTATAGAATTCAGTTTTGAGTTTTCTTTGATTTTTTCAATATGGTAATGGTGTTTTTGCAGCAATTTGCACGTTCACATGAATAGGGTTAGCTTCTGTATATGTAATGGAATGAAACTAGGGTAAATCTTGCACATGAAATCCCTTGCATTCATGTTTCAATATTTGATTGAAAATCAAATATTTTCCAATCTTTTTGATTGAGAAAACTTTCCAAACATGGAGACTTTGATGTCCTTGATTGATACACAAATTTTCCAGCTTGCCCTGAGTTTATTTGCTTCACAAAAGATTGAGAAAAACATATCTTGGTATTTTCCTACAATTAAAATCAATTAAATGAATTAATATTAATAAAAAATCCAATTAATTAATAAAAAATGAGAAAATAAATTCAAATAATCCCAATGGGTCGTGCATAGGCCTTGGACAATGTTTCAAGAAGAAATTTGAGGCCCATTAGCAAAAATGATGTGTTTTGAGCAAAGTTGACTTTTGCAAATTCACAAAAATTTCCCAACTTCTCCAATGCATATCTTGCTCAATTTTGATCATATGAACATGTTCTTGGAAATTTTGGAAAGGTCTTGAAATCCTCTAACCAATGCCTCTGGTCCCATGTCATTTTGATTTACCAATCTCAAGTTATGGTCTTTGACTTAAAATGCCTTTTTGTTGACTTTTGAAATTGACCTATAATGTAGAAATTGATAACTTTTTGTGAGAGCATTTCTTGGACTTGTAATGTGAATATGAGTTGTAGGAAATGTCATCCCCTTAAAAATGAGCATTGGATGGGATTTTTCTGATGAACCATGAAAAAGTTATGCCTTGGTCAAGATACAGTTGACTTTTCAACTGTCCAAAAATAGTAACTTTTGCATCTTTGATGATTTTTGAGCCATGCTTGTGGAATCATGATCAAGACTTGATCAAATGATGATTGTGTGCTCAAAATAAGATGTTGACCAAAAATTCTGACTTTTGACTGTAAAATGACCATTTTACCCCTACAGTTGATTGTGAAGTAAATATGACTTTTGACTGTGCAATTTGCCTCTGTGAGTCTTGAGACTTGTCATGTAGATGCTTGAGAACATGTATAGGCCTATGGGACCTGTTTGGACCACTGAAAACCTCAAATTCATTGAAGGAACCAAAACCCTAATTTTGACTGGCTTAGGAGATGGTTTGACTGTGCAGCCCTTGAGTAATCTTGAACCATTTGAGGATGATTCTTGACAAATCTTGAAGAATATGGGAGGGAAAATTTTGGGGTACAACAATATGCGATCCATGGGGAGTAATAATCACAAAACCAATTCCTTTCCCATAAGCATTCACAGCTCCATCAAACACCATGCCCCAATGAGATTCAGGATTAGGACCTTCCCCAGGAAACGGTTCATCACAATATTTTACTTTCAAAAACATAACATCCTCACCAGGAAAATCATATTTAATAGACTGATAATCATCAACCGGTTGGTGAGCAAGATAATCTGCCAACACACTACTTTTTATAGCCTTCTGAGTATGGTATTCAATATCATATTCAGACAATAGCATTTGCCAATGGGTAATTCTCCAAGTAAGAGAAGGTTTTTCAAAAATATACTTAATTGAATCCATTTTTGAAATCAACCAAGTAGTATGATTAAACATATAATGCCGCAACCGTTTTGCCGCCCAAGCCAAAGCACAACATGTTTTTTCCAGCATAGAATACCGTGACTTACAATCAGTAAACTTCTTGCTGAGATAATAAATGGAATTTTCTTTTTTAAGTGTTTCATCTTGTTATCCCAAAATATAGCCCATAGAATTATCCAACACTGTCAGATACATAATCAATGGTCTTCCTTCAACGGGAGGGAGCAATATAGGAGGTTCAAGCAGATACTCTTTAATACTTTCAAATGCCTTTTGGTAATCATCTGTCCACACACAACCCTGATCTTTCTTTAACAAATTAAATACCAAATCACATGTTGCAGTCATATGGAAAATAAATTTGGAAATGTAATTCAAACGCCCAAGGAAGCCTCTAACTTGCTTCTCAGGTCTTGGCGCTTGCATTTCTTGAATTGACTTAACTTTATCAGGGTCAACTTAAATTCCTTTTTGGCTGACAATAAAACCTAACAATTTTCCTGATCGAACACCAAAGGTGCATTTATTTGGATTCAAGAGGAGACGATACATCTTCAAACGCTGAAACAATTTCAACAAATCCTATATATTCCCTTATTTAGTCTAGGATTTGGAAATCATATCATCAACATATACCTCAATTTCCTTGTGCATCAGATCATGGAATAGGGTTGTCATAACCCTCGGGTTCGTCGCACCAGTGTTCTTAAACCCGAAGGGCATAACTCTAACAAAATGTTCCTCAGGGTGTGATAAACATTGTTTTTTCCATGTCCTCAGGAGCCATTATGATTTGATTATATCCGAAAAATCTGTCCGTAAACGAGAATACTTTGAATTTTGCTGTACTATCAACCAACATATCAATATGTGGTAATGGAAAGTCATATTTTGGACTAGCTTTGTTTAAATCTCTATAATCAATGCACATGCGAACTTTTCCGTCTTTCTTTGGTACAGGGACAATATTAGAAATCCACTGAGGGTACACTGATGACACAAGAAAACCGACATTAATATGCTTTAAAACTTCTTCTTTAATTTTCACTGCCATATCAGGGTGAGTTCTTTGCAACCTCTGCTTGATTGGCGGGCATTATGGTTTTAGCGGGCATTATGGTTTTAGCGGCAAATGATGTTCCACAATATCAGTATCCAAACCAGGAATGTCTTGGTAAGACCAAACAAATATGTCCACATACTCTTTCAACAATTCAATCAACCTACTCTTTACGTCAGGATGAAGCAATGCTCCGATCTTGACTTCTTTTGGCTCTTCCTCTATACCCAAATTAATCGTCTCCAACGACTCTTTATACAGTTGAATGCTACTTTCCTTGCGCTCAAGTAATCGTGAAACCTCTTCTGGGATTTCATCATATTCTTCTTCTTCCGCCACATATGCAGAATATTAAAAGTTGGGAGAGGGTGCAGGGTCATTGTACTCAACAAGTTTTTTAATTAATCTTCACATATGATTTATGATTGCTTTTAGAAACTGACACATATAGCAAGTGATTGTGCAAGTTTAATTACAGTTTTTATTTATTTTGAAAGGATTTTTTTATTACCATTTTCTAAGAAAAAGCAGAAAATAAAGACACAATTTAGGAATCAAAGACAACTTTTATTATTAATTTTAAAGATCAAAGCAACAAATATGCCCATACAATATCAATACTTTCACCTTGGGCAGAATGAAAGACTTTTGAAAAGATTAACAAAAAAAAAATTACTTTGAGATATGAATGCAAGAGGGAACATTAATAGTGATCTAATTTTGGACTCTGACTCCATGCTTCACGTAGTTCGGCATCTCTTGCTCCACTTCGCCTTCCAGAATAGCATTGATCCTAGGAACAATTAGATGAAGGTAACCTCCACTGTGAGAGATTTCTTGATATTTTCCGAAAGCAGACTTCGGCTTCATAATGTCACTTTTACCCTTCTTCATAAAGAATCCCAAACCAGCTCTATTCATATTCACAGGTGTATCAACAATCGGCCCCCATTCCTTACTAAGGCCATTACGCACTACCTATTGAGCATCCATAAATGAGGCTATAGAATCCTCATTTTCCTCACATTATCAATGGATAAATCTTGGAACTGAGTTCCAACAGCAGCTTCATCTGCTTCTATAACACTGAAAGAGGATACATGAGATATTAACAACACTTGTTCACCATTTATGATGACCACCTTTCCTTCACGAACAAACTTCAGCTTCTGGTGCCAAGTTAAAGTAAAAGCCCCTGCCTCTTGGATCCACGATCGTCCCAGTAAAAAACTGTAATCGAGAATAATATCCAAAACCTGGAAAGTAATTTGAAATAGGTGCAGGCCTATGTGAATAGGCAAATCTACTCCCCTGATGATAGACTTCCCTTATCCATCAAAAGGTTTCACAATTATGCCACTCGACCACATGGGAGTTCCTTGGTACTTTAGCTTCATGATCGTGCTCCCCGGTATGACATTTAAAGCAGGCCCATTGTCAATCAGCACATTAGTCAACCAGTCATTCTTATAATTCCTGGAGATATGGAGAGCTAGGTTGTGATTCCTTCCTTCATCGGGAAATTCATCGTCACAGAAACTCAGGCTATTATAGCATGTAATATTCCCGACAACACTAATGAATTGGTTCAAAGTATTATCACTTTCTATGAAATCTTTATCCAATACTCTCATCAAAGATTCCCTGTGGCTAGAAGAGTTCAGTAGCAAGGCTAGAATATATATATTTGATGGAGTCTGCTACAATTGATCTACGATCCTGTAGTCACTCATCTTGATGATCTTCAATATATCTTCCACATATTTTTTCAGAGTAGTACCACTATATTCCCCCACTTATTTCATAGTTTCAGTACTTTCAACAACCTTTTTATTAGCATTAACATTCCCTCGAATGACAGGTGTGAAAACACGGCCACTGCGGGTTACTCGATGGCTTCAGCAATATTCTTGACATCAGACAAAGGTCGGATTGGTACTTCCACACAATCATCCAAGATTGTAGCATTGTATTTGTATGGCATGGTGTTGTACCCCAAAATTTTCCCTCTCACTTATCAAGAATTTGCTCACAAGATCTCCTTGGGCTCAAGACACCTCCTTAGGTACTGATGACCAAAATTAGGGTTTGAGTTTGCACAAGGATTTTTTAACTATGAATTCTTCATATGACTTTCATGGACCATTATGGACCCCCAAGATTACTCATCTCAAGTTTCAAGCCTTGGATCACACTTTTGACCAGTCAATTGAACAGTGGACCTAAGAATCAACTATATTGGGGAAAAAGTCAACCATTGCCAATTTACAGTCAAATATCATAGTTTTTTATCCATATCAACATTTTAAACTCCTATGTATCATTTGATCAAGTTTGGACCATAATCCCTCAAGAAATTTGATCAAATCTCCAAAAAGGCAAAATGGTCAAAATTAGGGTTTTGATTGGGAAAGGGCAATTTCTGATATTTTACCCAGCAAATGGTCAATTGGTTTAAGGCATGATCTAAATAGTCCAATTGCATCATTTTGGCCTATTGACATGGTTCAAAACATTGCAAATCCATTGGGTCGACAGATGAATTTTGCAGTCAATTGATCAAAAGTCAATTGTATACTGAAAAGTCAAACTTTGACTTTTTGGCCAAATTCAAGTGCCAAAAATCATAATTCATCAAAACATGTAAAAATATGAAAGTTATTCATCAAGAAATCAAATAGCCAAGATTTCATTTTGAAAAGTCAAAATTTCTAAACTAGGAAAATTTTTCTAAGTGTTGGAAATTTCATGTTTTTTCATAACTTTGAGCCAAATTTTCACCATGATGCAAGATGATTTAAGAGAAACTTCCAACATGAAAGTTGAAGGTCTCCATGAAATATACAAATTTGATTCACACAACTTCTTCCAAAAGTTCTTGGATCTCAAGTTATAATTTCAAGAACATAGGATCATAAAACTAAACACTTAGTGAAATTTTGCCCTAATTTGGTCAGGATTTTGACTCAAATTCATGGCACTTTTTCATATAGTTCCAAGGTGAATATTCAAAATCAATTCAAAGATTGTTTGTAGAGCACACTGAAAGCTTTCCAAAATGTCAAAGAACTCCTTGAGATCATTCTTGAGTAGGGAGAATCGAAGAGATGAAGTTGGTGTTTTGTCACTTGAATTACAAGGCATTTTGTGATGAACAAGAATCCAATTTCAAACCTAGGCTGCATAATCTTGCTTTCCAGGCCTCCTAACTTGTGTATCTATCCATCATTAATGGATTACACAAATGTTTGATCTTTAATCCAAGTGGTTTAAGATTTATCCAATTCACATTTCCATTAATGGCACAAAGTGAACACTTCCATTTTAGAAAAGCAAGCTTTTGTGTAAAATCAATTCTTGGGCCTCTAACTTGTTCCTTATGATCACACTCTATCCATAAAGTCAGAAGCAAGCTTGTTTAAAGCATAACCACTCTTAGTATCTTAGCAAGTACACAATGCTTGGAAACTTGAAATTCTCAAAAATCACATGTTATGCATAAACTTGTGATTTTGAATTCTAATCAACAACAAGCCTCCAAACTTGTTGCTTATAAATAGAGGCACTATTTGTGAGCTAGAGGATGAGCTTGAGCACCCTGAAATACACCAAAACCCTCTCAAATCATAAATTTCCCAAAAACTCCATTGTTGCACAGTTTCTGACCTTGGACCTCAAACTCACATTTCCCTCGTGCGTTTCTTGGCCTTTTAGTTTCTAAAGCTTCTTTGCATCAAGGGTAACTCATCCCTATACCTGTTTCACTTATGTAACACCATTTTCCCTGTCTTCCATAACCAAAAACAGAGCACCACAGTTGGACTTCTCTAGACCATTCCAACCACCCTTAGCTTAAGCCAACCATTGCATTAGCTTCCTAGAGGTCCAAGGAAGCTAACCCAATCATCAGCACTGCCTGAAACAAGTTCAAATCCATTTCACGATTTCCAGTTTTGAGGTATTTTTCTTGAACTTCTATCTCATTACTTAGGCATTGTTAGGCTTGTATTTCTGAAGATAAAATGTAGACATCATTTCCCTGAAGCTGTACATGTCCATAGATTTATTTATTTTGATTGAGCTAGGAGAATTTTGAGTTTGAACTTTCTGAAATATTTAGGTCAGAATTTGGTACTTTTAAAAATTCTCATTCATCTTTGATTTATAGTTTACGATATTTATATGGTTGGATTCGTGTGACAAAATGGAGCAATTTTCATGTTTACATTTTTGCAAATGGTTGAGAAATGAGCAAGTTACAGTTCCTTTAGCTGGAGGTTGAAGATGAAATACAGTCAGGGCGTGTTTTGTGTTATGTATTTATCATTTCATACAAGTTAACGAATGTATAGCCACCCCAGTGATAAAGTGCGCGCCTGTTTACCCCATGGTCCTGGGTTCAAGCCCCGGCGTGACCATTTTGTTATTTTTACATTTTATGACTCTTTTTTTTTTGTTCTTTTTTGGCAGCATTTGGGCTCTTCATTGGTCTTAGTTTATTTTTGCTCATGAATACGCTTTTGTTTACTAATGAACCCTCCTAAATTTTTATTTATTTTCTTTTCTTTTTCTTTTTATTTATTAATATTAATATTAATATTTATTTTATTGTTAAAAAAAAGATTAAAAAAAATATATTTTTATTTACACTATATACATTTATTTTATTTTCTAGACTAAAACATCAAAAATATTTTTGTTACAAACTTAACTTTTTTTTAATTAAATAGATTTAGGCTTATTTTATTTTCTTAAAATAAACATAGAATTTATAATTTTCCTAATTTAATTGATTTTCATACTATTTAGTTTAATGTTAAAATCTTATTCATAAAACTTAAAAATATTTTCTCTTTTAAATTAAATTAGTTTTTTTTTATTAATCATTTTTTTAGTTCATTAGGTTAAGAAATAAAAACTTTTTTTAACAAGGACAAAACCAAATAAAATCCATTCTTTTTTTATTCATTACTTTATACATTATTCCTTTTCATAGTTTGTACATTTATTTATTCAATTCAATATGGTTGTAATAGATTAATTAGGGTTTAATTTCTTGCAATCCCCATTTATACTTTGTACACCCCATTCCCATAAATCATGTAATAGCTTAGTATTTTTATCTTCCGCAATTTAAATGCTTCATATTCACATGCTAGTAATTAGGGTTTGTATGGAAAGAATAAAATCAATCAAATAGAAAACCCTAATTCAAGACAAAAACAAGCATGAAAATAATACACTTGCACACAAGCACCCCTAGGGTAAAATCCACTTGGTTTCCTTACAAAATGGCCATATTACACATGTGAGGTATCTTAGCAAAAACAAACGAATACAAGATCATAGTCCCTCGATAAAGTTATCTAAGTTTCCTTACAAATGATCTTATTCCCTAAAAGAGAATACTAAGATACCTTGCAACATTTCTAATCATGGTTATACGATGACCCACGCCCGTCCCGTTTACATCCAAAGATAGGGTTGCTTACCAAATCAATGGTAAGACAACAATGTCAAAGGAAAATAAAATGAACAAGAAATACATTTGAGTAGGTAGATTGCTCCTAATTACTTGCTCCATTTCAAAACAAACATCCTTGCTATTTTCAAAACAATAACATACACTTTCAAACATCTTACAAAATTGAAAACATTTTCAAAAGATCAAACTTATTTGTATACATTCTTACGAACGAGAATCATTACAAAGATTGCCTAAACAATGGCCTCTTTACAAAATACTTTCAAAAACCACACAAAGCACAATTTAAAACAAAAAGCAAGTGATCTAGCAAGTAAATAAGAGCCCATGGAAAACCATGGATGAAAAGGGTGATAATACCTTCCCTTTTCATAATCTACCCCCCGAACTCAAGAAATAATCTCAAAGGTCTTTCATGTGCTTTTTCACCTTTCCATTTTGGATAAAAGAAAAGTCGGTGGTGACTCTTGCTAACCGCAACATTTGCGATCAAACGCAAAACCTTCAAGTCAGTTCTCCCACCGTATCACAGAACTGGCGACTCTATTGGGGAAAATTCTAAAAGTGGGGTTACCTAAGGGTTAGATCACATTTACTTGCTTACATTGTTTGACTTGTATGCTTTACATTATGGTTCGTTATTTGGATTCAAATCCTCTACCCGGATTTGGGATACATTATAGGTAAGTAGCAATACATTATGGAAACTATGCGGGGTATACCGACATGGTCTAAGCAATAGCTACATTAGTGCAACATATTTGTGGGTATCGGTAGCCTTTGAGTTAATTAAAGAGAATACAGGGCCTCTGAGTGATATAATGAAGCACTAATGAACTTTTAGAGCCTTTACTTGACCAACTTGGTATTTAGGATGTAGTGAGATGATCGGCTTGGGTGCAGTCCGGAGTTGGTAGATACTCGATACTACACTCATTGAGGTTTGGTTTCGTGGGATATTTCAGTCGCCATTAAAGAGGCTTGTGCTGAAACAATGACCAAGGAAACAAACCAGTGATATTGAGCTCCTTAGAACCCAGTTACTATTACTAGGACAAGTTTAAGCCAACTAAACTTCAAGAGGGTACTTACCTATAAAACTCCATGCAAGCCTAAACCTAAGGATTTGTTTGTTTTGTTTGTATATACATACTTGTACATAACATCATGAACATCATATACATCCACTAACCATTTCAAGGATTTTAGGATTCATCTTTGTTCTTGTTTTGTAGGATATGGATTCACTTTGTAGGAAAACTATTCAAGTCAATCTTGTAAGGATCCCTCCACAAATCAGGGAGCTAGCTTCAAGGATTCCTAAAAACTCTCCATTCACCGAGAGACATGGTCGCCTACTTAACTTGGTCACCTCCAATACATATGAGGACATGATGAAGGTGCTCTTTCATTTCTTTGATCCTTTACAACATTGCTTCACATTTCCCGACTATCAACTCGTGCCTACTTTGGAAGAATTATCCCAACTCTTAAGGATTCCCATTCTCAACCAAATACCTTTCGACGGTACGGAAAGAGACCCAAAGCCAGAAGAGATTGCTCAAGCTCTACACTTGCACTCATCTGATGTCACAACTCATTGGGAAACAAGGAGTGGTGTCAAGGGTTTCCTAGCAAAGTTCCTATTTGAGAAAGCCCAAAGTTGTTGGAATTCCTTGGATCTGCAAGCCTTTGAGGAAATCGTGGCTCTCCCCATCTATGGGATGGTGTTGTTTCCAAATCCTGATCAACTCATAGATGTGAACACCGTCAAAATCTTTATATCCCGCAATTCGGTTCCTACATTACTAGGGGATATCCTACACTCTTTTCACACTCGCACAATGAGGAAAAGAGGTGTCCTTATGTTTTGCACTCCTCTCTTGGAAAGATAGTTTATTTCGCATCTTCCCCAATCTTTATTAAAGAATGAGCAAGGTTCAAGGTGGTCACAAAGGTTGATGACGCTCAAACATTCAGACATTCATTGGTGCTCCCGGTCCATAGAGAATGTTACTATTGTCGACCGTTATGGAGAATTTCCTAATGTCCCTTTACTTGGCGTTAGGGGAGGTATCACCTACAACCCCTGCTTAGCCTTAAGACAGTTTGGTTACGCCCGAAGGGATGGCCCGCACGAGATGTTGATTCAAGGTTTGGTATTTGACTACGACAACAATGATCAAGGTCTTCGCCAGAGATTTATCCGAGCTTGGAGGATGTTAAACAAGGTAGATAGCAAGACTTTGGGGCATAAAAAATCCATCCCTCTTGAGCCTTACCTCAAATGGTTACGAACTCGAGCTAGAGTCTTATGATGTCTTACCCTTCCATTCTCCCAGTAATCATTGAGCCTGTCATGGAAGGAGATGTTCCATACACTATCCTACATCCTGACATGCCTACCTCTCTTGAAGACCTGCAAAGGGATTGGATACAACTCAAGGGAGAGCGAGATACCTTCGAAGCCCAATTCTACGCAAGCGAGAAGAAGGTTTTGGAACTCACTAGGCTACTTCATGAGGAGCAGACTCTGAATGCCTACATTGCACCAAAGAGGATGCGCACTACCTTTTTATCTTAGAGTTTCTTGTATTTGTTTTTCCCAAGAAGGCATTGATGTACTCAAAAGCTTTAATTTATTAATATAACATGTGTTTCCTTTTTTTGTCTAAAACGAATTTGAATCTTAAAATCCTTGAAATCAATGCATACGCATTTATCATTCATCATAACATAAGCAGGTTTCTTGCAACAACTCTCCTCATCTCTCTAATCTTTATTTCAGTAAGATGGATCTCAAGTAAACAATGAAGGACCTCCAAGCTCAGAATGCACAGTTTCAACAGTTGTTCTTAACTCTGGCCAAAGGACAAGTAGAGTTGAAAACATTGCTAGCTGAGGAAAAGAAAAAGAAGACAAAGAAGGTAACCGGAGTCCTAAACATGGGAAGAAGATTTCATGGGCAGACAAGAAGGACCCTAGACATTGCAATGACATCTGGTGAGAGAGACAATCAAGATGGGAAAGGCAAGGAAATAGTTATCCCGTCAGAATCAGAAGAGGAAGAGGATGAAGAAATACTATTCTGAAGAATAATACCATCCGGTTGATGACAAGTATAAACATCTCGAAGAGCGGTTGAGTGTGATGGAAATCCAAAAAGTTCCTGGCTTGGACTTTGAGGAATTGGGGTTAGTGTCGGGGATTGTCATTCCTCCCAAATTTAAAGCACCTGTGTTTGCCAAATATGATGGAGTCTCATGCCCCAAAATGTATCTCCGGTCCTACGTGAGGAAAATAAAGCCTCATACCGCTGACAAATATTTATGGGTACACTTCTTCCAAGACAGTCTGTCTGGAACTCAACTTGATTGGTTTTATCAGCTAGAAAGAGCCAATGTTCATAACTGGGAAGATCTTGCTGCAGCCTTTTACAAACAATACCAATACAATGTTGATCTTATGTCTACCTGTACTCAACTCCAGAGTATGGCCATGGTTTCCAATGAAGGTTTCAAGGACTATGCCCAAAAATGGAGAGACTTGGCTGGAAAAGTTCAACCTCCCCTATCTGAAAGAGAATTAGTAGACATGTTTTTGGGCACCTTGTCTGGTCCCTTCTTCAATCACCTAATTGGGAGTTCATCGACAGGTTTTATTAAACTGATATTGACCGGAGAAAGGGTAGAAGCCTGGATAAAGAGTGGAAAGATTCAAAAGGATACATCCTCTGCTGCTATAAGAAAGCCATTTATCAGAAAGAAAGAAGTGGTTGTCGTTTATCCTCAGAGAAATCAAGATATGGCCAAACACCGTCCAATGGTGGGGGCTGTTATGATTCCTAAACCTGCGCCTGATCAGTAGAGAAACAACCAACCAAGGATTGAAAGGCCATTCAGACAATTCACTAGAATTAACATGACCTTATCTCAAGTATTTCCACATCTGTTAAGATCCATCCTGGTGACCTTGAAAGAAGCTCCAAAGAATCCTAATACAACATCTCCTCACTATCATCCTAATGCCCGCTGTGCATACCACTCTGAGAGTCCCGACCATGACACTAATAACTTTTGGGCTCTAAAGAACAAAATACAAGACCTCATTGAAGCAAAAGAGATTGAATTCGATGCACCCGAAAAGCCAAATGTCATTTCTTCCCCTATGCCCAACCATGGCCATAATACCAATGCCATTGAAGAATAAATGTTTGTTACTTCAGTTGATGAACTTATGACCTCACTCCTGACTATTAAAGTGATCTTGTTGAATGCATGTGTGTTCCCGGGTTATGATGAAGGCTTTCATTTATGTTTGGCCTCACCAACCAGTTGTCCTTTGTTGAAAACAGGCGTTCAGTGCCTAATAGATAACAAAGAAATTTTATTTGAAAAGACTTTTGTTCCACCTGTTCCTTTTAAAGATGTTTCTATCATTACCATTTCCGCCAATTCTTCTAGGGTCTCCACCAAAAGACCCGTTAGAATTACATCAGTTCCGAAAGCAACTCCTTTGATAATTACAATGCCTGGACCAGTCCCATATTCGTCAGAAAAAACCATACCATGGAATTATGGAGGGGATGTCTACTACCACGGTATCAAGCAGGATTGGCCAGTCGCCGAAGATTCGAGTTTCGAGAAAGTCAACTCCGCCATCAGTAATATTGCAGGAACTAGCAAGATTACCCAAAGCGGAAGGATATTCTCTCTAGAAATTTCTCCCCCAAAAGCAGTTTCTGGACCCATAATCATTCCTGTTGTTGCTCCCCTGAAGGCTATTCCCAGTGCTACAATCGTCTCCACTAATACTCCAACTGACAAAGCTGTTATAATCCCTGTTATCATTCCTACTGACACTCCTTCTACCGAGTTAACCGAGACTCGAGGAAAAGGTGTTCTGGTTGAGTCTGTCAAGACAAAGATACAATCATTGGCTATCCCTGAGACCTCCTGGAAAGAGATGGAGGAAATTCTAAAAATCATAAAAAGAAGCGACTACGATGTAGTTGAGCAACTGGGGCAAACTCCATCTAAAATTTCCATGCTAGCTTTACTACTATGTTCAGAGACGCATGCAAAAGCCTTGGTAAAATTACTGAAAACTGCCCATGTACCCCAAGAGACATCTGTCGATCAGTTCCAAGATTGCATAGCTAGCTTAACTGCAGATAATGGTCTAGGTTTTTCAGATGCAGATTTAATGCCAAGAGAAAGGAAGCATAATGAGGCATTGTATGTCTCAGTTGAATGTAGGGGCACAACCTTGGCTCATGTTTTGGTGGACACTGGCTCATCTCTGAATGTATTGCCTAAAAAATCTCTTGATAGGCTTGACTGTGAGGGATTGACATTGAAGCTAAGTAACATAGTAGTAAGGGTTTTTGACGACTCGAAAAGGATGGTACATGGGGAAGTGGATATCCCCATAATGGTTGGAACCCAATCATTTGATTCAAATTTTTATGTAATGGATATCAGTCCCTCATATTCCTGCTTGCTAGGCTGACCATGGATTCATAATGATTGCGCTGTCACTTCTACGTTGCACCAAATGCTGAAGTATACAATTCAAGGGAAGATTATCACCGTTCATGAAGAAGAAGAGTATATGATCAGCCATCTCAATTCCTTCAGATATGTGGAATTAGATGGTGAATTTATTGAAACTCCATTCCAACACTTTGAAGAAGTCCCGCAAGATGTGGAAGTAACCAAAGTTGTTCTAAAGATCACAAGGCCTCCACTCAGGATGTCATCTTTGAAGGATGCAAAGGCAGTAATAGGAGAAGGTGGGTGCACTATCTGGGGACAACTCCTGGATATCCCATACAAGTCAGATAAGTTCGGTTTGGGTTTCTCTTCAAGTGCTCAGAAGGCTGTACATCACGCTCGTGCTGGAGGTCCACCCCTGAAGATCAGCAACTGTGAAGTTAACACGGTAGAGGATGATGAAGATGGCTGCAACCTGGAGGATTTGATCTTCCCAACTTTCAGTGGAGGGATAAACAATTGGGAGGCTAGATATTTTGTCCCAATCACTTTTATCCCACGGTAATTTGTATTTACATTTTGTTGGATCTGTAATATTAAAACAATTCAAACTCTTAAAACCTTGTGTCTTACCCGAGGCACAATGGTCCATTTGTAAGGGTTATTATCTCATTTCCATATGACATCAATGAATCATGGACGTTTTGCATACAAACTTTATGCTCATTGTTTTTGTTTTTTTTTACATTTTCATTTCTTTCAAAGATAGTTATACCCTTACACACACTCACACTCACAATACAGGTCTACATCCATTCGGGATCCCATGGGCAACGGTTTTTCTATGACTTTCTGTGACTCTGAAAATCTAATCTACCAAGCCGAAGACGAAGGTGAGGAAGATTGTGAAGTACCAGGGGAACTTGCCAGATTACTACTGCAAGAAGAGAGAACCATTTAGCCTCACGAGGAACCCGTGGACACAATCAACCTGGGTACCGAAGAAGACAAAAAAGAAGTCAAGGTGGGTTCCAATCTGGAACCGAGTGTCAAGGAGCATCTGATTCAGTTGCTACACGAGTGTGTTGAGGTCTTTGCCTGGTCATATGAAGACATGTCGGGACTTGATGTAGATATTGTGGTACATCGTCTTCCTATAAAAGAGGATTGCCCACCAGTAAAACAAAAGGTCCGTCGAATGTGACCATATATGTCAGAGAAGATTAAAGCAGAAGTCATGAAACAATTTAATGTTGGATTCTTGGCCATCACCTCCTATCCGCAATGGGTTTCCAATGTTGTTCCCGTAACCAAGAAAGATGGCAAGGTACGATTGTGCATGGACTACAGAGATTTGAATAGGGCAAGCCCTAAGGATGATTTCCCACTTCCCCATATTGACATCCTAGTTGACAATACGGCACAACACAAAGTGTTTTCCTTCATGGACGGATTCTCAGGTTACAACCAAATCAAAATGGCACCTGAGGACATGGAGAAAACAACGTTTGTCACGCAATGGGGTACTTTCTGCTATAAGGTGATGCCATTCGGACTAAAGAATGTTGAGGCAACCTATCAGCATGCCATAGTAGCTTTATTTCATGACATGATACATCACGAAATAGAGGTCTACATGGATGATATGATAGCCAAATCTCAAATAGAAGAAGGGCATCTTGATCACTTACAAAAACTGTTTGAGAGACTTAAGAAGTACAAGCTAAGGTTGAATCGAAACAAGTGCACATTTGGAGTAAGGTCTGGTAAACTCCCAGGATTTGTCATCAGCAACAAAGGTATCAAGGTCGATCCTGCCAAAGTTAAAGTGATACAAGAGATTCCTGCTCCTCGTACTGAGAAGGAAGTCAGAGGATTCTTGGGGCGTTTGAACTACATTGCCAGATTCATCTCTCACCTGACAGCTAGTTGTGAGCCAATCTTCAAATTGTTGAAGAAAGATCAAGTAGTCAAATGGAATGACGAGTGCCATGTTGCTTTTGACAAAATCAAATAATACTTACAAGAGCCTCTTGTGTTGATGCCACCAGTCGAGGGAAGACCATTTATCATTTATCTGATTGTTTTAGAAAACTCAATGGGGTGTGTATTGGGGAAGCATGACGAGTCTGGCTGAAAAGAGCATGCTATTTACTACCTGAGAAAAAAGTTTACCGACTGTGAAACCAAATATTCACTGCTTGAGAAAACTTGTTGCGCTCTGGCATGGGCTGCTCGTCGGCTAAGACATTATATGCTGACTCATACTACTTTGTTGATATCTAAAATGGATCCAATAAAATACATCTTCGAGAAGCCTGCACTCTCTGGGAGAATAGCGAGATGGCAGATGATCCTGACAGAATATGACATACAGTATACTACCTAGAAAGCAATAAAGGGCAGTGTAATAGCTGATCACCTTGCTCACCAAGCTGTAGAAGAATACCAGTCCATGAAGTTCGAATTCCCAAATGAAGACATCATGATGATAAACAACTATGAAGAATTCAGACCATATGACGGACCTGAACAAGGATCCCGATGGACCCTGGTTTTTGATGGGGAATATGACACACTCGGAAATGGTATTGGTGTTGTACTCATATCTCCGGAAGGGTGTCATACTCCCTTTACTGCTAGACTCTGCTTCAATTGTACAAATAACATGGCGGAATACGAAGCGTGCATATTTGGTCTCAAAGCTGCCATAGACTTAGGGATCAAATCTTTGAATGTATTCGGAGATTCAGCTTTGGTTATTAGCCAGATCAAAGGGGAATGGGACACCAAACACCCTAACCTTATCCCTTACAAAGAATACGTTTTGACTTTGCTACCACATTTTGAGAAGATTACCTTTGAGCATTTCCTGCGAGAAGAAAATCACCTAGAAGACGCACTAGCCACAATGTCATCCATGTTTAAACTTAAATGGGATAAAAAGGCTCCCTAAATCACCATCGAACGAATGGATGAACCAGCACACTGTCACGAGATTAATACTGAAGAAGTAGGGGACCAGCCCTGGTTTCACGAAGTCAAGAGGTATCTTGAGGCTCAAGAATATAGGGAAGGAGCTTTAGTTAATGACAATAAGTTCTTAAGGAGATTCTCCGCTAAGTTCTTCCTTAGTAACGACATCCTGTACAAACACAATCATGACTCTGTTACTTCGGTGTGTAGATAAGGTTGAAGCTGAAAAGATCATGGCTGAATTGCATGAAGGCACTTTTGGCACCCATTCCAGTGGGCATACGATGGCAAAGAAAATTCTACAGGCAGGCTAATACTGGTCTACCATGGAAGCAGATTGTTATCAACACTCTCGAACCTTCCATAAGTGTCAGATTTATGCTGATAAGGTGCATGTACCTCTGGTTCCTCTGAATGTCTTAACGGCTCCTTGGCCCTTTGCTATGTGGGGAATTGATATGATTGGGGAAATCAAGCCAACAACCTCTAATGGACACCGCTTCATCCTAGTGGTCATTGACTATTTTACAAAGTAGGTTGAAGCAGCCTCCTTCGCCTCCGTTACCAAGAATCTTGTTGCCCGTTTCGTCAAGAAAAATCTCATTTTCCGATACGGTATCCCAGAAAGGATCATCACTGACAATGGTACAAATCTCAACAACACTATGATCACCTCCTTGTGCGAGCAATTCAAGATTCAACATCACAATTCTTCTCCTTATCGGCCGAAGATCAATGGTGATGTCAAACTACAAATAAGAACATTAAAAAGATCCTACAGAAAATGACAGTCACATACAGAGACTAGCATGAGATGCTACCATTCGCTCTCCACGGGTATCATACTACAGCTCGCACATCGACCGGGGAAACACCCTATTCTTTGGTATACAACATGGAAGCTGTCTTGCCTATTGAAGTTCAGATCCCCTCTCTAAGGATTATGAAGGATGCGGGGTTGAACGAAGACGATTGGATCCAGAATCGACTTGATCAACTGAACTTGATTGATGAGAAAAGACTTACTACTAGTTTCCATGGTCAAATGTATCAAAAACAGATGATCAAGGCTTTCAACAAGAAAGTCAGACGACAAGTGTATCAAGTTGGGGATCTAGTGATCAAACGCATCATACTGCCACAAGGTGATCCAAGGGGAAAATGGACTCCTACATATGAAGGACCATTTGTGATCAAAAACATATTCTCTGGTTGGGCAATGATCTTGACCACCATGGATGGCGACGATCTGCCGCACCCTGCGAACACGGACATAGTCAAAAGATACTACGCATAAGAGACCCGCTAGGTTGACATACCTAGGAAAAACAAGGGCATCCCGGCGAACCAAAAAGGTTCGAGCAAAAATTAGGGATAAAACAAAAAAATCTGTACACCCGGCAAGTTGAAAACCCGAAAGGGCGACTTGGGCAAAAAAGGGTATCCCGGTGGGCTGAAAACCCGAAAGGGTGGTCCAGGAAAAAGTTAGGGAATTAAAGCGTATGACTATGTCCCGTTGGATCACCTTACGGACAAATTGCAAACTCGACATTTTCGACCAATTCAATCATCTTCGGACAAGGCAACAAACAGACAAGATGCTCAGAGATACAAAGGCTATAGCAGAATGGGAACCCCATGGGATGATTACACATATCTATCTTTTATTTGTATTAAAATTTTCAACTTTTACGATTGTGTTCTCCTACTAGAATGTTTGTCTCACTGTACAAAAATGCTCACTCAAAGTCAATACAAAGATATTCCTTTGAAAGTGCAAAACTATATGTTTTTCTTTACTCTTGTGTTTTGTTTACAAAAACGTCCAATGATTCATTGTTGAACATATGCATTTGACCATAATTATTGTTTACAAATAAACAAAATAAAAGACAATTATTGATGGCTTTAAGGGATAGGGAAATCTCTCCAAGTTATTTTCCATAAAAAAATTCCCCGCAGTGTACAGTTTAATCCCCAGCAGAATAAAACTTCCAATTATCAATCCCCGGTAGAAATCATCCAATTTCTCCAGATTCCCCAAATAGATTTTTCAAGCAGTACCTGGCATTTCCCTTACAACAGAGTTTATTTCTATAAACAGAAATTCATCAACACTTCTACTTCAAGATATGAAGAGTTACATATCCTCAACAACATTCAGGGATTTATTTTCCCCATTCCAACAAACAGCGCAATAGACTAGCTCACATACGCATACATTGTGTGATCGGTGGATCTGGAACTGACTGTTTAACGCTGGTTCGCGAAATGTCGCGGAAGCAAGAGTCGCCACCGTCTTTTATTTTCTCCAAATGGAAAGGACAAAAGCACAGAAAAATTCCTTATAGAGATTGCTCTCGGTTCGGGAGGTAGGTTATAGAAAGGGAAGGTGTTAGCACCCTTTCTATCCATGGTTATCCATGGGCTCTTAGATACTTGTTCAATGTGTTTTCAAAAATGGTTTGTTTGCTTTTCAATTGTGGGTTTTAAAAGTTTCTTTGAAAAAATTTCAGTTCGACTCGTACGTCAAAGTGTTTGAAAAATTTGCTTTGAAAGCTTTTGAAAATGTGTTGGTGAAAAGATTTTTGTTTGTTTTTGAAGATTAGAGCAAGTATCCTTGAGAACCTACCTACCCTAAGGAATTCGTCTGTGTAGATGTCCTTAAAAGTAGTGCCATCCCACCATTGAGAGGTAGGTAGCACCACCGTTGGAGGTGTTCGGGTCAATTCGATGTTCGGGACGTGGTGATCACCAGAGCAATGGGAAGACACCTTAGAAGCTACCCTCATGCCAGGTTCCCGGATCATGAGGACTTACTAAAACGTTTTCTACTCGACGACCACCTTTCGAAAGGCAACAGTGAGGCGTACCCTAGGGGTGGTGTGTGCGAATTGTGTGTCATATTTCAGTTCATTTGTCTTGTCATGTTCGTCGTGTTCTACGCTTGATTTTAATTTGTCCATTCATTCTTTCATGCTTGGTTAACAGTTAAGTATTTGCGAGGAAGTAAATCTAAACTATTACAAATGGCGCGGGTCCACATCGCCAAAAATTAAACCGGACCCGATTTAGCAAAAAAATAAATAATGCGAAGAAATAAAGTGCGAAAAGTAAATTACATGGCTTAGGGACAATTACATAATTATAATTAAACGACATAAGATAAATGCGCAAATTAAATAATTGAAACGAAACTAGGGCGTTGGACCCTTTTTGCAAATAATTAAAAGTTAATGAAAATTAAATGATTAAATGTTTTTTGGTATTTTGTATTTTTTAGATTTAATGAGAAAAAAGGAGTTAATGGAAATTTAAATAAACGGCAAACCCTAATTCTAATATTTTTTAATTGTTAAGAAAGAATTAAAAATATGATCTAAATTAAACCTAAAATTTATTATGTACAATTTTTAATTATAAAAATAAAATAATAAATAAATAGTATTGTGAGAAATAAAAATTAAAAAAAGGAAAATCAACAAAGATATTAAACCTAATTCTACATCTTTTTTTGGATTTTTATTAAAAAGGATTTAAAGTTGAAAACCTAATTACACTAAATAATCTACATTTTAATTTATTTATGAAAATAATTATTATAAAATAAATATTATATTTTTTGTATTTTTCTGATTTTTAGTGTTTTTATATTTTGCTGAAAAAATAATTAAAACAAATAAAGTAAATAAAATGGCAAAAATAAAATAAGAAGGGAAATAGAAAACAAATGCAAACCAGGGGGTGTTCTGTCCCATTGTGGAGGTTCAGGCCCTAGACATTGGCCCATTAAGCATGGCCCTCGTTGACTTTGCCAATTGGATGCTAACGTATTGACTTGGCCCTAGCGTGTTCTCTTAATTTAAGCCTTTGATCTGATCATGTTGGACGCGTGGCTAATGGATGAGAGTGGAACATGGTACGTATGCGCTCCTGAAACTGCATGGGATTTATAATGGAAAAATAATATGAAACTTTTGCCAGACCTGGGACTTGAACCCAGGTCTGTGAGGTCACAAGCGTTGTCCCCTGACCAGCTGAGCTAAGCGCATTTAGTTAACATATAATATAATACAATTAATATGAAAGAAAAGTGGATTCACGCTTGGAACGCGCGCCAAAATTTGAAACGGCCACTCAGATGATGCCATGTATTCGTCTTCTTCATGTTTCTTCCTGCCTGAAAAAAATAACAACGTTTAACGGGGGTTTTGAGCCCCCTCAATATATGCGTATTTCCAGAATAGCGATTAGGTCATGGATGCTCATAAATTGAGCGCGAGCATCCTGTCTTCTTCGTCTCAACCTGTAGATTTCAATCATAGCATTGATACGTCCTAATTTTACAGGAATTGAGAACGCCCAATTTGGAAGTTTCGGAACCCTAGGCCTCTCTAATGGTGAATTGGCATATGTGGCTCAAAAACACAATCAAACATATTGGTTAGCACAGAAACATCATGACAAACAATAATCCACAAAGAAAAATGCAAGAGGATGCTTAAATCGTGTTATGCGATTTCAATATGTTCTTGATACGGTTTGAGTTCCAGATACCAGTTCAAGGCGTTTGAGTTGATGCCAATGGTTGGAATATGTCCAGGAATGCCTGAGAATGCTAATGGGATCAAAATCGAAGCTTGAATTGACCTCAAACCTTGAGTTCAGTATTTGAGTTTTTTGTGAATTTTCAAGAATGCCAAAGCTTGTTCATGCGCAGCTTGGAGTCTTTTTTCATTAGGGTTGTGATCTTGTGTATGTATAGAGTGATTTAGGTTAACAAAACTACACAAAATCTTAAGCATTGATGATTTTCACATATTTGATTTTACAAGATCTTTTTGAATATTTTTTTATGGTTTTTGTGCCAAATCTGATCAATTAGCATCAAATACTTCCCTATTAGCATGTGCACGAGTTATAGAGTCCAAAGCATGCATGAAAAGATTTTTTAGGTTAAGGTTTATATTTTTCATATATTAAAATCATTTAAATGAATATAAATTAATATTAATTCAAATAAATAATTAAAAATTATGAGAATACTTCCCTTTGGGCCTAGTGGTCGTGCATAGGCTTGGCATGAAGAAATTTGGAAGGAAAATGGGCCCATTTGCATTTTTAGGCCTTTTGCATCAATGTTGACTTTCAAAAATTTCCAAAAATTTCCCACCTTCCACAAGGCATAACTTGGTCAATTTTTAAGCTTTTCACATGTTCTTGGACATTTTGGAAAGGTCTTTGAGTCCTTTAACCAATGCCTTTGGTCCCATGTCATTTTGATTTACCAATCTCAAGTTATGGCCTTTGACTTAAAGTCACTTTTTGTTGACTTTTGAAAATGACCTATAATGTTGAAATTGATAACTTTTTGTGAGAGCATTTCTTGGACTTGGAACATGAAGATGAATTGTAGGAAATGTCTTTCTCTTCAAAATGAGCTTTGGATGGAATTTTTCTGATAATCCATGTGAAAGTTATGCCCTGGTCAATTTCAGTTGACTTTTTCAGCTGTCCAAATATAGCAACTTTTGTATCTTTGATGATTTCTGAGCCAAATTTTGAGAATCATGATCAAGCATTGATCAAATGATGTTTGTGGCTTCAAAATGATATGTTGACCAAAAATTTGAACTTTTGACTGCCAAATGACCATTTTGCCCCTACAGTTGACTGTAGTGCAATCTAGGGTTTTGACTGTGCAATTTTGAGCTGAATGCCTTGAAACTTGACATGAGGATACTTGACCACATTTGTAGGCATATGGGACTTGATTGGGCCTTTGAAAAGTTCATTTGCTTGACCAGAACTCAAACCCTAGCTTTGACTGTATAGGAGACAGTTGAGCTGCACAACCCTTGGGGAATTTTGTGACCTTGACTTGGCAATTTCTTGATGAATATGGGAGGGCAAATTTTGGGGTACAACAGTTGCCCCTGTTCAATCTTCTTAGACCTGAGGATGCAGATTGGCTGACGTGCCTTTCGTAATCCGAGGGTAGAAGATGATTGAACACTAAAGTGCCCAGAAATTTGCGCTCACATAGTGACGGTGATGGGGGAATGGGCTTATAGATGCCACTTAGAGATTGCTGGATAGGATGATGGGCTTATAGATGCCATCTGGATGTTGATCGCGTAGGAGAATCCTTAGCGAGAACCTGCATACCTGCAAAACAGAAAAATGAGTACCTGACACGTTGCAGGAGCTGATTTTAGATGCTTGCTATAGATATGTCCTGACAGGTTACAGGAGCTGGGTCTGGAGCTTCAAACGTTGATGAATGAACCAGGGATGGTTACTGCCTTAGCCTGAATGATAAGTGAACCTTGGATGATTTTAACTTCAACAACGCTCGTTGAGAAAATCTTGATGAGGATTACCATCTTCGTAGTGTCAGGAAGAGAACCAAAGGACATTACAATCTCAAAGGGAGTTACCTCACTCACGTTGGAGAGGGAACTATAGGAAATTATAATCTGAAAGGAGATATCACCTCACGCTCATGCCGGAGAGGGAAACATCTGAAGAAGGAATTACCACCTCACGCGCCGTTGGAGAGGGGACCATAAGAGAATATCACCTCACGCTCATGCCGGAGAGGGGAACATCTGAAAAAGGAATTACTACCTCACACGCCGTTGGAGAGGGGACCATAAGAGAATATCACCTCACGCTCATGCCGGAGAGGAAAACATCTGAAAAAGGAATTACCACCTCACACGCCGCTGGAGAGGGGACCATAAGAGAATATCACCTCACGCTCATGCCGGAGAGGAAAACATCTGAAAAAGGAATTACCACCTCACACGCCGCTGGAGAGGGGACCATAAGAGAATATCACCTCACGCTCATGCCGGAGAGGAAAACATCTGAAAAAGGAATTACCACCTCACACGCCGTTGGAGAGGGGACCATAAGAGAATATCACCTCACGCTCATGCCGGAGAGGAAAACATCTGAAAAAGGAATTACCACCTCACACGCCGTTGGAGAGGGGACCATAAGAGAACTTCTACTGAGTCTTTATCAGAAAAACTTGTTTGGAGTCGATTTAACTGGACTGGAGAAGTCTTTGAAATATGTTTGAGAATTTCAACTGCACCCTTCCTGAAAGGTAGAGGTTAATTATATGCGATGCATGATATGGATCAAGCAAACATGGATACGATTTATATGATATGATGTGTACATGCATGCTATAATGATGTATGTGATGGTTCATGTATGTTTTCGTCTAGGACAATAAATCCTTGACGGGTGCCGGGAAGTCATATCCTGGGCTGATGTTGAGGAAGAGATTTTGCTTCCGCTGTGGATGATTCGTTGCAAGAATACCGATAGGAGAAGATAACTCCGTTTGAGGAATAAACTTGGCAAATGAAATAATTCTGCGGGAGAAAAGATACTCTAGCGATCATGCTGGGGAGTGCTACTCTGTGGGGACAGCGATGCTTTGCTGAAATGTCGAAGATAACTCCGCTGGGGATACCGTTGATGAGTTATGCTGGGGATATCCTTGTTGTGCTGGAAGTGTTGATAGACTTCGCTGGGGGTAGGAAGATACTTTGCCGAGGACGCTCTTTCCGTGGCTTTTGGCTGAGGATAACCCAGTTATATCCTGTTACGGAAATAACTCTTTAAATCAAGCCGGGACGACGCGTTCGTGTTCTGCGAGGGATAAGCTTCCAGAATCTACTGGGGATAAGCTTGCTGCTTGGGGAGATATGAATTCCAACTTTCCTGGGGAAACTGGATTGGACTCTCCTGGGGAAGTTTGATATGCGGGGAAGTGATTCCTTTGAATTATTGAGATACCGCCGGGGAACAATCTTTAGACCAAGACTGCCGGGGATGCTTGTTAAGAATGCGTGCTGCTGGGGAGAGTATTGAGATCTACAGGAGGATACTCAATTTCCTTGATATTTGATGATTTTGCTTGGAGGAGAATGTATTGACTTGTTGAACCTCTCTCTGGGGGATTAAGATACACTTGGCCGTATTCTTTAGCTGAACCTACCTTAGTACCTTGGGGGATAGAACAATTAGCTGCTCGGACAACTCTTTATTGCCCCTGTTTTCAGTGTCACCTGCAATGAATTCCTTTGTTTCGTATGCAAATATTTATGAGTTAGCAAATTATTGTCAATGCATACATCACAAATTGAACCTTGGACGTTCTTCGCAAAACAAAACAGAGAAAGGAAAAATACTTGGCACGTTAACTGAAAATATATTTTTATTGATTTTTGAATGGCCTGAAAATAGGCGTTTTGTGTACAAGAGGCTGACGTCCTAGTAAGAGGTACGTCGCCGATCAAAAGAGTTTATACAAGTTTTGTACAAAAGAAAAATAAAACAGCTGTGTGAAAGATGAATGATCCACTGGGTTTCAACTCTGCTATTGCCTTTATAACTCCGAGCGTCTCATCACTTGATGACCTTGGTTGAAGGTGAAGCTGACTGATCGATGCCGTTTTGAACTTGATGCAGATACCGGATTCTGGATGCACGGTGATCAATGAGACATAGTTTTACGCTTTATCCCTAATTTTTGCCTGGACCGCCCTTTCGGGTTTTCAGTCCACCGGGATACCCATTTTTGCCCAAGCCGCCCTTTCAGGTTTTCGACTTGCCGGGTGTACAGATTTTTTTCATTTTCATCCCTACATTTTGCCCGAACCCTTTTGGTTCGACGGGAAGCCCTAATTTTTGCCTAGGCATGTCAGCCTAGCGGGTCTTTTTCATGCGTAGTATTTTTTAACTATGTCTGCATTGGCGGGGTGAGGAAGGTCGTCACCATCCATGTTAGTTAAGATCATTGTTCCTCCTGAGAACACATGCTTAACCACAAATGGCCCTTCATATGTAGGGGTCCATTTGCCCCTTGGATCACTCTGAGGAAGGATGATTCTCTTGATAACCAGATCCCCGACTTGATATTCCTGTGGCCTGACCTTTTTGTTAAATGCCCTGATCATTCGTTTCTGATACGTCTGACCATGGCAGATAGCAGCAAGTCTCTTTTCGTCAATGAGATTGAGTTGATCAAGTCGTGTCTGGATCCAATCATCTTCGTTCAGATTTGCATCCTTCATTATCCGGAGAGAGGGAATTTGCACTTCGATCGGCAAGACTGTCTCCATACCATAAACCAGAGAGAAGGGAGTTGCCCCGGTTGACGTCCTAGCTGAGGTACGGTACCCATGCAGAGCGAACGGTAACATCTCGTGCCAATCTTTGTAGGTTACTGTCATTTTCTGCACGATCTTCTTGATGTTCTTATTCGCTGCTTCTACAGCCCCATTCATCTTCGGTCTGTAAGGAGAAGAATTGTGGTGCTGTATCTTGAACTGTTCGCAAAGCTCAGCGATCATCTTATTGTTCAGATTGGTACCGTTGTCTGTAATTATCCGCTCAGGGACGCCGTATCGACAGATTAGGTTGTGTCGAATAAACCGTGCCACCACAGTCTTGGTTACTGTAGCATAGGATGCTGCCTCAACCCACTTTGTAAAATAGTCAATCGCCACTAGGATGAAGCGATGTCCGTTGGATGCTGTAGGTCTTATCTCGCCGATCATGTCTATGCCCCACATTGCAAATGGCCACGGCGCAGTCAGAACATTCAGGGGAACCGGAGGAACATGCACTTTATCTGCGTAGATCTGGCACTTGTGGCATGTCCTAGAATGTTGATAGCAATCGGCTTCCATAGTGGACCAGTAATATCCTGCCCGTAGGATCTTTTTAGCCATAGTATGTCCACTGGAATGCGTACCAAAGGTCCCTTCATGTAGCTCTTCCATGATTCGTTCTGCTTCAGCTTTGTCCACACAACGCAGTAAGGTTGAATCATGGTTCCTCTTGTACAAGATGCCGTTGCTTAGAAAGAACTTGGATGCGAACCTCCTTAGGAATTTCTTATCATTGATAGATGCACCTTCAGGGTATTCCTGAGCTTCCAGATATCTCTTCACTTCATGGTACCAAGGCTTCTCAGTCACCAATTCAGTTTCGAGATCACAACAGTATGCCGGTTCGTCCAGTTTCCATATGATGATCCGGGGAGCTTCATTATCCCATTTAACCTTGAACATTGAAGACATTGTAGCTAACGCGTCCGCTAACTGATTCTCTTCTCTTGGAAAGTGCTCGAAGGTTATTTCCGTGAAGTGGGGAATCAGGGTCAACACACATTCTCTGTAAGGAATCAAGTTTGGATGTTTCGTATCCCACTCTCCATTGATCTGATTGATCACTAGAGCGGAATCTCCGAAGACACTGAGGAACTTGATCCTTAAGTCGATCGCAGCTTGCAGACCCATGATACATGCCTCATACTCCGCCATGTTGTTGGTACAGTTGAAACATAGCCGGGCAGTGAGTGGAGTATGAGTACCTTGTGGAGATATGATGATGGCGCCGATACCATTTCCCAAAGCATTGGAAGCTCCGTCAAAGTGCATAGACCATCGGGATCCTGGTTCAGGTCCTTCATCCGGTCCAGGCACTTCACAATCAGTCACAATCATGATGCTTTCATCCGGAAACTCGAAGTTCATTGATTGGTAGTCATCTACAGCTTGATGAGCTAAGTGGTCTGCCAATACACTCCCCTTGATGGCTTTCTGGGTTGTGTACTGAATGTCGTATTCCGTCAAGATCATCTGCCATCTTGCAATTCTCCCAGACAGAGCAGGCTTTTCAAATATGTACTTTATCGGATCCATCTTCGAGATCAACAAGGTAGTGTGAGTCAGCATATACTGTCTCAGCCGGCGAGCAGCCCATACCAAAGCGCAGCAAGTTTTCTCAAGCAGTGAGTATCGGGTCTCACAGTCGGTAAACTTTTTGCTAAGGTAATAAATGGCGTGCTCTTTTCGGCCAGACTTGTCATGCTGCCCCAGCACACACCCCATTGAGTTGTCTAGCACTGTCAGATATAGGATCAGAGGTCTCCCTTCAACTGGTGGCATGAGGATGGGTGGTTCTTGGAGGTACTCTTTGATTCTGTCGAAGGCAGCCTGACATTCATCGTTCCAACGTACTACCTGATCTTTCTTCAGCAGCTTGAAGATTGGCTCACAGGTAGTAGTCAGATGGGAGATGAATCGAGCAATGTAATTCAGGCGTCCTAAAAAGCCTCTGACCTCCTTCTCTGTTTTAGGAACTGGCATCTCTTGAATAGCTTTGACCTTAGCAGGGTCCACTTGAATACCTTTATCACTGACCACGAAGCCTAGCAACTTCCCAGATCTTACCCCGAAGGTGCACTTGTTCGGATTCAATCTCAGCTTGTACAGTTTCAACCGGTCGAACAACTTCTGCAGATGATCTAGATGCTCTTCCTCAGTCTGGGACCTAGCGATCATGTCGTCCACATACACTTCGATCTCATGATGGATCATATCATGAAATAAGGCAACCATGGCACGCTGGTAGGTTGCCCCAGCATTCTTCAACCCGAATGGCATGACCTTGTAACAGAAGGTGCCCCACTGAGTAACAAATGTAGTCTTTTCCATGTCTTCAGGTGCCATCTTGATCTGATTGTAACCTGAAAAGCCATCCATGAAAGAGAATACTTTGTGTTGGGCTGTATTATCAACGAGGACATCAATGTGAGGTAAGGGGAAGTCATCTTTGGGACTGGCCCTGTTTAGATCCCTGTAATCAACGCACATTCTGACCTTACCGTCCTTTTTAGGTACCGGCACCACATTAGCAACCCACTGAGGGTACGAAGTCACTGCAAGGAACCCGGCATCAAACTGTTTCATGACCTCGACTTTAATCTTTTCTGACATTTCTGGACGCATCCGACGAACCTTTTGTTTAACTGGAGGGCAGTCTTCTCTAGTCGGCAAATGATGGACAACAATATCGGTATCCAACCCTGGCATGTCTTCGTAGGACCAGGCAAAGATCTCCATATAGTCATGTAACATCTTGGTTAACCGTTGCTTCACGCTGAGCTCTAGGTTAGCACCAATCTTTACCTCTTTTCTGTCTGCCTCAGTACCCAGGTTTATGGTTTCCACTGGCTCTTCATGGGGTTGAATTGCCCTCTCTTCCTGAAGTAACAGTCTTGCAAGCTCGCCAGGCACTTCACAATCATCTTCACCTTCGTCTTCGGCTAAGTTGATCGGATTTTCGAAGTCATAATTGGCATTAGCAGAGCTGTTATCAGTGAGATCCAGAGTGGATTGGAACCTGTATGAGTGAGTGTGTGTGTAAATACAGCTGTTTTTGAAAATTATGTAAAGGAAATGAAAGATAAAAAAGGAACGCAATATTTGCAATGCGAAAATAGTCCAAGATTTTCATTCATGATGTATAAGATGACAGTTCATATGCCCTCACAAATAGAACCACGGTGCCTCGGGTAAGACACCGGGCCATAGAGTTTATCATTGTTTATTACAAAATAACAAAACATGGGAATTCATTACTGTGTCACAAAGGTAACAGGGGTATGGTCCTTTGCACTCCAATTGTTCAATCCTTCTTCGGCCGTCGGATAAATCCAGCTGTTGAATTCGGCTTCGTCCACTTCAAGGTCTTCCCCGACAGCATTCGCTTCTGAACCTTTAATAAATACCGGAGGCCTTCCAATCTTCTCTTTTCTCATAGCTCTCTGCCCTTCTGAGGTGAAACCCAGCCCAAGTTTATCAGTCTTCTGGGTGAAGTCTGGAAGTCTGCCCCAATTGGCACTTTCACCCTTTTGCACCACAGCCCTGGCATCTTTTAGGGAAGCCATCTTTAGAGGACCACCTGCTTCTGTTATTTCTGCTGCGATTGGAAACACCTCCTCGAAATGCTGAAAGGGGGTCTCAATGAACTCCCCATCCATCTCAATGTATCTGAACGAGTTTAGGTGGCTCACCATGTATTCTTCCTCACCTTGCACGGTGACGATCTTCCCTCTGACGGGGTACTTCAGTTTTTGATGCAAGGTAGAGGTCACTGCCCCAGCCTTATGTATCCAGGGTCGACCCAGCAGACAAGAGTAAGATGGACGGATATCCATCACATAAAAAGTGGAGTCGAACACCTGAGAGCCTACACGAATCGGAATGTCCACCTCCCCATGGACCATCCTCTTTGAACCATCAAAGGCCCTGACAATGATGTTGCTGGGCTTCAAATCCAGGCCTTCACAATCTAGACGATCCAGAGCCTTCTTGGGTAGTACATTCAAAGATGACCCGGTATCAACCAACACATGTGCCAAGGTGGTGCCCCTGCATTCGATTGAGACATGCAGAGCATCATTATGATCTTTCCCCTTCATGGTCAAATCAGCGTCTGAAAAACCCAAGCCATTGTCTGCCGTTAGACTTGCCACGCAATCGGTGAACTGGACTGCAGAGGTTTCATGTGGCACATGGGCCTTCTTGAGGAATGAGATGAGGGCCTTTGCATGGGCCTCAGAGCACAGCAGTAAAGAGAGCATGGATATCTTGGAGGGCGTATGCCCCAACTGTTCCACGACATTAAAATCGCTCTTCTTTATAATCTTCAAAATCTCCTCCATCTCTTGTGGGGAGGCCTCAGCAGCTATGGGTATGGGTACCTCCATCTGGGCAGGCTCAGTTTCAATTCCCTTGCCCCGAGCATTGGATGACTCGGCAGCAGGAGAAACAATTGGATCAGTAGCAGGAACAACAACTTGATCGGCAACGGGAGCAAGTGTACTTGCAGGAATTATCAGGAGTGGTCTTCTAGCAGCAGGTGGCGCAATGTCAGGCGAGAAGAGCCTGCCACTGCGGGTAACTTTGGCCGGGCCAGTGATGTCACAGATGCTGGCGCCAGCGTTGAGCTCTTGCTTAACTCCGTTTATATATACATCTGCCCCATAGTGCCAAGGGACAGCTTTGTTGGATACATAGGGCAGGGGCCCAGGAACAGTGATAGTGACAGGTGCAACGGTCAGAATTTGGATGGGCTTCTTCTGGAGAGCCGGGATCGGATTGTTGAAGATAGTCACCACAGAGACTTCTTCCACTGGAACCATACGAACAGCAGACTTCTTGAATAAAATCTCCTTGCTATCCATTAAGCTTTGGATGCCTAACTTTAGCAAGGGACAACTGGATGGGGACACAATACAGAACAGGCAACCCTCACTACAACCCGGAAATAAACCGGCCTGCAGTAGGTTCTTCTTAATGATCTTTAAAGGAGTGGCTAGATCATCCACAGAAACAGCATAAACATCGTCATCAACAGCATTTACCCCGTGCTGAGGCATAGGGGCAGTAACTACATTCGGCTTTGCAGGCGCCTCGAATTGTATCTCTTTAGCATCGATAAGGTCTTGCACCTTATTCTTTAACGCCCAACAGTCATCAGTGGCATGCCTCGGGCTGTCTGAATGGTAAGCACAACGGGCATTCGGGTTGTACTTAGGAGAGGTAGTGTTTGAGAACTTTGGCGCCTCCTTGACAGTCACCAAATTGGTGGATAGTAACTGTGGCAGGATCTGCGATAGGGTCATGCTTAACCGGGTAAACTCTCTCCGGGGTCTATCAACCCTTTGAGGATTGTTGGGCCGGGGAGCGGCAGCAGGCTTAGCAATCATGACCGCACTGACAGATTGGCGGTGTTCATTTCTTTCTGATTTTCTGGAGCCATACACAGCACTAGACTCCTTCTTAAATGGTTTCTTGTCCGAACCAGATGATGATGCAGCCTTTGCAATCTTCCCAGACTTCAACCCAGCTTCAATCCTTTCTCCAGTTAAGATTAAATCAGTGAAACCAGCAGAAGAATTCCCAATGAGGTGATTGAAGAACGGCCCTGATAGGGTCCCCAAGAACATGTCCACTAACTCTCGATCAGTCAAAGGTGGCTGCACCCTGCCAGCCAGATCTCTCCACTTCTGCGCGTACTCCTTAAAACCTTCACTTACGCCCAACGACATACCCTGGAGTTGGGTACGCGTGGGGGCAAGGTCGGCATTATACTGATACTGCTTATAGAAAGCAGTAGCCAGCTCCTCCCAGTTACGAACTTTGGTCCCATCCAGCTGATAGAACCATTCGAGATGAGTCCCTGAAAGACTCTCCTGGAAGAAGTGGATCCATAGATTCTTGTCCGCAGAGTACGGCTGAATCTTTCGAACATAGGACCTCAAATGCAGCTTGGGACAGGATGCCCCGTCATACTTAGAAAAGGTTGGAGCTTTGAACTTGTGCGGGATAATTACACCAGTGGACAAACCCAGATCTCCAAAATCCAGCCCAGGTACCTGTTGAACTTCCATGGCCTTCAACCTGTCTTCCAGTTGTTTGTACCTGTCATCTGCAGGAGGATACTGTTCCTCATCAAAATCTGTCTCGTTGTCGGAGACTTCTGGAGTAGGAAGCTTTACTTCTGCCTGAGAAGGACTCTTGCCAACAGAAGAAACAACCTCTTCTTGGTGCAAAGTATTACCCAACCTTCGGCCCGTGTTGAATAGAACAGTTCTTCTTTTCTTCTTCTTCTCCTTCTTCAGGAGCATGGTCTTCAGTTCCTCTTGGCCTTTAGCTAGACCCAGGATTAGCTCTTGAAACTGCGCATTCTGCGCCTGGAGAGCCTTGATTGAAGTCTCAGTTGATTCAGATCCGGAATTCATGATGCTGAAATAAACAGCGAAGAACTGTAAGCAACCTGAAAAAAGGGAAAAACCTGCTATGCACATGATGTATGAAATGCGTATGCAATGCATTCAAGGGTTCGAAAGTTCAAATTCGTTGTAGACAAGAAAAGAACACACGTTATCATTAATGAAATCATTGTTTAATACATCAAGGCCTCATGGGCAAAAGTACAAGAATCCAGTCAATCCCAAAATACACTGCGCATCCTCTTCGGAGCTATGTAGGTGTTGAGGTTCCTCTCCTCGTGCAGCAGACGGGTGAGCTCCAAGACTTTCTTTTCACTGGCATGCAGACTAGTCTCAAGAGAATTCCGCTCTTCTTTAAGCTGGATCCAGCTCTTCTGCATCTCTTCCCAGGATGTGGGCATATCAGGGTGCTGAATAACATGAGACACTTCCCCTTCCAAGACAGGCTCTTTGATTACTGGAAGCATGTGAGGATAAGGCATAATTAACTTCTGAGAGCGAGCGCGTACCCACTTGAGATAAGGCTCCAAAGGGATGGAATTCCTGTGCCCCAGTGTCTTGCTGTCTATCCTACTAGGCATCCTCCAGGCTCTGATAAATCTCTGACGGAGTCCTTGAGTATCACTGTCGAAGTCAAAAACTATGTCAGGAATTAGCATGTCATGAGGACCGTCCCTCCGAGCATAACCAAACTGTCTCCAAGCCAGGCATGGGCTATAAGTAATACCTCCTCTGATTCCAAGTAAAGGAACATTAGGGTACTCCCCACAACGATCAATGATAGTGACATCTCCTCTGGATCTAGGACACCAATGTATATCTGCATGTGTAAGAGTCATCAACCGTTGTGACCATCTCAAACCCCGCTCATTCTTCAGGACTGATTGGGGAAGGTGCGAAATAAACCACCTTCCCAGGAGAGGAGTGCAACACATAAGGACACCTCTTTTTCTCATGGTTCGAGTGTAACATGAGTGAAGGATGTCCCCCAGCAATGTAGGTATAGGGTTCCTGGACATAAAGATCTGAACGGCATTGATATCAATGAGCTGATCTGGATTAGGGAACAACACCAAACCATAAACAAGGAGGGCTACCACTTCTTCAAAAGCTTGCAAGTCAAGAGAATTCCAACATTCAAGGGCTTTCTCAAACAGAAACCTGGCTAAGAACCCTTTGACACCACTTCTAACTTCCCAATGTCCCTTGAGGTCAGATGACTGTAGGTGCAAGGCTTTAGCAATCTCTTCGAGCTTAGGTTCCTTTTCTGTACCGTTGAAAGGTAGCTGATCAAGGATAGGGATCTTCAGGAGCCGGGAGAACTCCTCCAATGTAGGTACCAACTGATAGTCCAAGAAGGTAAAACAGTGATGCAGGGGGTCAAAGAACTGGAACAAGACCTTTATCATATCTTCCTCAAGGTTGGTGTTGACCAAGCTGATGAGGCTTCCATGCCTGCCACTGAATGAAGAGTTCTCGGGAATCCTGGATATAAGCTCCTTAAGCTGAGGAGGGATCCTTACAAGATTGACCTGAATTGTCTTTCTACGAGCAGTTTCCATGTCCTACAAAACAAGAACAAAGATGAAAATTCGAACCCCTGAAATGGTTAGTCAATGCATATGATGCTGGATGATGTCATGATGCTATGATTAAACACACCACAGATATTTACAAAGACAAACATGTAAGGCACACAAGGCACACAAGACAAGCCCTTAAGGTTTAAGGCCAGCATGGGGTCTGGGTAGTACCCTCTTGAGTTGGTGGGTTCATACCTGTCCTAATCAAAGTAACCGGGTTCTAAGGTTCCCAATATCACGGGATTGCTTTCATTGTTCATTGTTTCGATTTAGCCACTGAACTGGCGACCGAAATATTCCAGGAAAGCAACCCTCAATTGAGTGTAGTATCGAGTATCAACCAACCTCGGACTGCACCAAAGTCAGTTATCTCACTACCCTAAAGAGGCCAAGATAGTTCAATTAAGGTTCCTAAGGTCTGTTGATGCTTCACGACACCACGCGGAGGCCCCGTACTCTCCTTGACTGAACTCAAGGGTTACCGGTACACACCAAAGTGCCACATCAACGTAGCAGACTGTTTCAACCGTGTCGGTATACCCCGCACAGTTCCCTCACAGCCTTGTTGCTACTTTCTAAGAAAGGTATCCCCAGATCCGGGTTTAGGATCTATAGAACTCCCAAGCAACCCACAATTTAAAGCACACAAGGAAAACAATTGAAAACATAGTTATAAGCTAGCCCTAAGGTACACCTCACTTTATAAAGATTGTCCCCAGCAGAGTCGCCAGTTCTGTGATCGGTGGATCTGGAACTGACTGTTTAACGCTGGTTCGCGAAATGTCGCGGAAGCAAGAGTCGCCACCGTCTTTTATTTTCTCCAAATGGAAAGGACAAAAGCACAGAAAAATTCCTTATAGAGATTGCTCTCGGTTCGGGAGGTAGGTTATAGAAAGGGAAGGTGTTAGCACCCTTTCTATCCATGGTTATCCATGGGCTCTTAGATACTTGCTCAATGTGTTTTCAAAAATGGTTTGTTTGCTTTTCAATTGTGGGTTTTAAAAGTTTCTTTGAAAAAATTTCAGTTCGACTCGTACGTCAGAGTGTTTGAAAAATTTGCTTTGAAAGCTTTTGAAAATGTGTTGGTGAAAAGATTTTTGTTTGTTTTTGAAGATTAGAGCAAGTATCCTTGAGAACCTACCTACCCTAAGGAATTCGTCTGTGTAGATGTCCTTAAAAGTAGTGCCATCCCACCATTGAGAGGTAGGTAGCACCACCGTTGGAGGTGTTCGGGTCAATTCGATGTTCGGGACGTGGTGATCACCAGAGCAATGGGAAGACACCTTAGAAGCTACCCTCATGCCAGGTTCCCGGATCATGAGGACTTACTAAGACGTTTTCTACTCGACGACCACCTTTCGAAAGGCAACAGTGAGGCGTACCCTAGGGGTGGTGTGTGCGAATTGTGTGTCATATTTCAGTTCATTTGTCTTGTCATGTTCGTCGTGTTCTACGCTTGATTTTAATTTGTCCATTCATTCTTTCATGCTTGGTTAACAGTTAAGTATTTGCGAGGAAGTAAATCTAAACTATTACAAATGGCGCGGGTCCACATCGCCAAAAATTAAACCGGACCCGATTTAGCGAAAAAATAAATAATGCGAAGAAATAAAGTGCGAAAAGTAAATTACATGGCTTAGGGACAATTACATAATTATAATTAAACGACATAAGATAAATGCGCAAATTAAATAATTGAAACGAAACTAGGGCGTTGGACCCTTTTTGCAAATAATTAAAAGTTAATGAAAATTAAATGATTAAATGTTTTTTGGTATTTTGTATTTTTTAGATTTAATGAGAAAAAAGGAGTTAATGGAAATTTAAATAAACGGCAAACCCTAATTCTAATATTTTTTAATTGTTAAGAAAGAATTAAAAATATGATCTAAATTAAACCTAAAATTTATTATGTACAATTTTTAATTATAAAAATAAAATAATAAATAAATAGTATTGTGAGAAATAAAAATTAAAAAAAGGAAAATCAACAAAGATATTAAACCTAATTCTACATGTTTTTTTGGATTTTTATTAAAAAGGATTTAAAGTTGAAAACCTAATTACACTAAATAATCTACATTTTAATTTATTTATGAAAATAATTATTATAAAATAAATATTATATTTTTTGTATTTTTCTGATTTTTAGTGTTTTTATATTTTGCTGAAAAAATAATTAAAACAAATAAAGTAAATAAAATGGCAAAAATAAAATAAGAAGGGAAATAGAAAACAAATGCAAACCAGGGGGTGTTCTGTCCCATTGTGGAGGTTCAGGCCCTAGACATTGGCCCATTAAGCATGGCCCTCGTTGACTTTGCCAATTGGATGCTAACGTATTGACTTGGCCCTAGCGTGTTCTCTTAATTTAAGCCTTTGATCTGATCATGTTGGACGCGTGGCTAATGGATGAGAGTGGAACATGGTACGTATGCGCTCCTGAAACTGCATGGGATTTATAATGGAAAAATAATATGAAACTTTTGCCAGACCTGGGACTTGAACCCAGGTCTGTGAGGTCACAAGCGTTGTCCCCTGACCAGCTGAGCTAAGCGCATTTAGTTAACATATAATATAATACAATTAATATGAAAGAAAAGTGGATTCACGCTTGGAACGCGCGCCAAAATTTGAAACGGCCACTCAGATGATGCCATGTATTCGTCTTCTTCATGTTTCTTCCTGCCTGAAAAAAATAACAACGTTTAACGGGGGTTTTGAGCCCCCTCAATATATGCGTATTTCCAGAATAGCGATTAGGTCATGGATGCTCATAAATTGAGCGCGAGCATCCTGTCTTCTTCGTCTCAACCTGTAGATTTCAATCATAGCATTGATACGTCCTAATTTTACAGGAATTGAGAACGCCCAATTTGGAAGTTTCGGAACCCTAGGCCTCTCTAATGGTGAATTGGCATATGTGGCTCAAAAACACAATCAAACATATTGGTTAGCACAGAAACATCATGACAAACAATAATCCACAAAGAAAAATGCAAGAGGATGCTTAAATCGTGTTATGCGATTTCAATATGTTCTTGATACGGTTTGAGTTCCAGATACCAGTTCAAGGCGTTTGAGTTGATGCCAATGGTTGGAATATGTCCAGGAATGCCTGAGAATGCTAATGGGATCAAAATCGAAGCTTGAATTGACCTCAAACCTTGAGTTCAGTATTTGAGTTTTTTGTGAATTTTCAAGAATGCCAAAGCTTGTTCATGCGCAGCTTGGAGTCTTTTTTCATTAGGGTTGTGATCTTGTGTATGTATAGAGTGATTTAGGTTAACAAAACTACACAAAATCTTAAGCATTGATGATTTTCACATATTTGATTTTACAAGATCTTTTTGAATATTTTTTTATGGTTTTTGTGCCAAATCTGATCAATTAGCATCAAATACTTCCCTATTAGCATGTGCACGAGTTATAGAGTCCAAAGCATGCATGAAAAGATTTTTTAGGTTAAGGTTTATATTTTTCATATATTAAAATCATTTAAATGAATATAAATTAATATTAATTCAAATAAATAATTAAAAATTATGAGAATACTTCCCTTTGGGCCTAGTGGTCGTGCATAGGCTTGGCATGAAGAAATTTGGAAGGAAAATGGGCCCATTTGCATTTTTAGGCCTTTTGCATCAATGTTGACTTTCAAAAATTTCCAAAAATTTCCCAACTTCCACAAGGCATAACTTGGTCAATTTTTAAGCTTTTCACATGTTCTTGGACATTTTGGAAAGGTCTTTGAGTCCTTTAACCAATTCCTTTGGTCCCATGTCATTTTGATTTACCAATCTCAAGTTATGGCCTTTGACTTAAAGTCACTTTTTGTTGACTTTTGAAAATGACCTATAATGTTGAAATTGATAACTTTTTGTGAGAGCATTTCTTGGACTTGGAACATGAAGATGAATTGTAGGAAATGTCTTTCTCTTCAAAATGAGCTTTGGATGGAATTTTTCTGATAATCCATGTGAAAGTTATGCCCTGGTCAATTTCAGTTGACTTTTTCAGCTGTCCAAATATAGCAACTTTTGTATCTTTGATGATTTCTGAGCCAAATTTTGAGAATCATGATCAAGCATTGATCAAATGATGTTTGTGGCTTCAAAATGATATGTTGACCAAAAATTTGAACTTTTGACTGCCAAATGACCATTTTGCCCCTACAGTTGACTGTAGTGCAATCTAGGGTTTTGACTGTGCAATTTTGAGCTGAATGCCTTGAAACTTGACATGAGGATACTTGACCACATTTGTAGGCATATGGGACTTGATTGGGCCTTTGAAAAGTTCATTTGCTTGACCAGAACTCAAACCCTAGCTTTGACTGTATAGGAGACAGTTGAGCTGCACAACCCTTGGGGAATTTTGTGACCTTGACTTGGCAATTTCTTGATGAATATGGGAGGGCAAATTTTGGGGTACAACACATTGCATCCGTATATCATAAACATCGATAAAACTAATGCATTATATCATACATTTGATACAACATGACCCTGCATTTTAGCTAACATTTTACCCTTTTCAGGATAAGATTAACAACTATCATTAACAATGTTTAGAGTTATCAGATACAGTTCAGATACGCTCCAGACACGGATGCCATTCTGATACTCATTCAGATTTCCTTCTCATATACAGTTCAGATACGCTCGAGATACGGATGCCATTCTGATACTCATTAAGATTCAACTTTTGATACAGTTCAGATACGCTCCAAACACAGATGCCATTCTGATACTCATTTAGATTCAGCTTTATGATACAGTTCAGATACGCTCTAGATACGGATGTCATTCTAATACTCATTCAGATTCAGCTTTCAGATACAGTTCAAAAACAGTTCAGATACGCTCCAGACACGAACGCCATTCTGATACTCATTCAATTTCAGATACAGTTTAGATACACTCCAAACACGGATGCCATTCTAGTACTCATTCAGACTCAGCTTTCAGATATAGTTCAGATACGCTCCGGACACGTATTCCATTCTGACACTCATTCAAAATCAGCTCCCAAATACAGTTCAGATACGCTCCAGACACATACTCCCTTCTGATACTCATTCTTTCAGCTTACAAATTACAACACAAACAATCACTTTTAGATTGAATATTTAAGCCCATCTCCTACAACTTTCTATCACCTCTCTAAATGGCATCTTTAAGCCCATTCCCTCTACCATCACATCGTCGAGTGCAAATTTCTGGGCACTCTAGTGTCCAATATCTTCCACCTTCGAGTCACGAATGGCAAGACATGCCCATCTAACTCTTCATGTTTAAGAAGATTGAACAGGAGCAGCTGTTGTACCCCAAAATTTTCCCTCTCACTTATCAAGAATTTGCTCACAAGATCTCCTTGGGCTCAAGACTGCACTAGGGTTTGATCAGCTCAAGACATCTCCTTAGATACTGATGACCAAACTTAGGGTTTGAGTTTGCACAAGGATTTTTGAACTATCAATGCTTAATATGACTTTCATGGACCATTATGTACCCCCAAGATTACTCATGTCAAGTTTCAAGCCTTGGATTACACTTTTGATCAGTCAATTGAACAGTGGACCTAAAAATCAGTTATGTTAGGGAAAAAGTCAACCATGGCCAATTTACAGTCAAATTTCATAGTTTTCGATCCACATCAACATTTTAAACTCATATGTATCATTTGATCAAGTTTGGACCATAATCCCTCAAGAAATTTGATCAAATCTCCAAAAGGGCAAAATGGTCAAAATTAGGGTTTTGATTGGGAAAGGGCAATTTCTGATTTGTTACCCAAAAAATGGTCAATTGGTTTAAGGAATGATCTCAAGAGTACAATTGCATCATTTTAACCTATTGACATGGTTCAAAACATTGCAAATCCATTGGGTCGACATATGAATTTTGTAGTCAATTGATCAAAAGTCAACTATATACTGAAAAGTCAAACTATGACTTTTTGGCCAAATTCAAGTGCCAAAAATCATAATTCATCAAAACATGTCAAAATATGAAACGTATTCATCAAGAAATCAAAAATTCAAGATTTCATTTTGAAAAGTCAAAATTTCTAAACTTAGAAATTTTTCTAAGTGTTGGAAATTTCATGTTTTTTCATAACTTTGAGCCAAATTTTCACCATGATGCAAGATGATTCAAGAGAAAATTCCAACATGAAAGTTGAAGATCTCCATGAAATATACAACTTTTCTTCACACAACTTCTTCCAAAAGTGCTTGGATCTCAAGTTATAATTTCAAGAACATAGGATCATAAAACTAAACACTTAGTGAAATTTTGCCCTAATTTGGTCAGGATTTTGATTCAACTTCATGGCAATTTTTCATATAGTTCCAAGGTGAATATTCAAAAGAAATTCAAATATGGGTTGTAGAGCACATTGCAATCTTTCTAAAATGTCTAAGAACTCCTTGAGATCATTCTTGAGTAGGGAGAATCGAAGAGATGAAGTTCGTGTTTTGTCACTTGAATTACAAGGCATTTTGTGATGAACGAGAATCCAATTTCAAACCTAGGATGCATAATATTGCTTTGCAGGTTTCCTAACTTGTGTATCTATCCATCATTAATGGATTACACAAACTTTTGATCTTTAATCCAACTGGTTTAAGCTTTATCTAATCCACATTTCCATTAATGGCACAAAGTGAACACTTCCATTTTAGAAAAGCAAGCTTTTGTGTAAAGTCAATTCTTGAGCCTCTAACTTGTTCCCTTTGATCACACTCCATCCACAAAGTTAGAAGTAAGCTTGTTTAAAGGATAACCACTCTATCTTAGCAAGTATACAATGCTTGGAAACTTGAAATTCTCAAAAATCACATGTTATGCATAAACTTGTGATTTTGAATTATGATCAACAACAAGTCTCCAAACTTGTTGCTTATAAATAGAGGCACTATTTGTGAGCTAGAGGACGAGCTTGAGCACCCTGAAATACACAAAAACTCTCTCAAATCAGGAATTTCCCAAAAACTCCATTAGTGCATAATTTCTAACCTTGAACCTCAAACTCACATTTTCCTTGTGCGTTTCTTGGCCTTTTAGTTTCTAAAGCTTCCTAACTCATCCTTGTACCTGTTTCACTTATGTAACACCATTTGCCCTATCTTCCATAACCAAAAATAGAGAATCACAATTGGACTTCTCCAGACCATTTCAGCCACCTCAGCTCAAGCCAGCCATTGCATTAGCTTCCTAGAGGTCCAAGGAAGCTAACCTAATCATCAGCACTGCCTGAAACAAGCTCAAATCCATTTCACGATTTCCAGTTTTGAGATATTTTTCTTGAACTTCTATCTCATTACTTAGGCACTGTTAGGCTTGCATTTGAGAAGATAAAATTTAGACATCATTTCCCTGAAGCTGTACATGTCCATAGATTTCATTTATTTTGATTGAGCTAGGAGAATTTTGAGTTTGAACTTTCTGAAATATTTATGTCAGAATTTGGTACTTTTAATAATTCTCATTCATCTTTGATTTATAGTTTATGATATTTATATGGTTGGATTCGTGTGACAAAATGGAGCAATTTTCATGTTTATATTTTTCCAAATGGTTGAGAAATGAGCAAGTTACAGATCCTTTGGCTGGAGGTTGAAGATGAAGTACAGTCAGGGCGTGTTTTGTGTTATGTATTTATGATTTCATATAAGTTAATGGATGTATAGACACCCCAGTGGTAAAGCGCGCGCCTACTTACCCCATTGTCCTGGGTTCAAGCCCAAGTGTGACCATTTTGTTATTTTTACATTTTCTGGCTCTTTTTTTTGTTCTTTTTTGGCAGCATTTGGGCTCTTCATTGGGCTTAGTTTATTTTTGCTCATGAATACTCTTTTGTTTACTAATGAACCCCTCTGACTTTTTATTTATTTTATTTTCTTTTTATTTATTAATATTAATATTTATTTTATTGACAAAAAAAAAGATAAAAAAAAAATATTTTTATTTATACTATATACATTTATTTTATTTTCTAGACTAAAACATCAAAAATATTTTTGTTACAAACTTAACTTTTTTTAATTAAATAGATTTAGGCTTATTTTATTTTCTTAAAATATACATAGAATTTATGCTTTTCCTAATTTAATTAATTTTCATACTATTTAGTTTAATGTTAAAATCTTATTCATAAAACTTAAAAATATTTTCTCTTTTAAATTAAATTAGTTTATTTTTTTTATTAAGCATTTTTTTAGTTCATTAGGTTAAGAAATAAAAACTTTTTTTAACAAGGACAAAACCAAATAAAATCCATTCTTTTTTTATTCATTCCATTATACATTATTTCTTTTAATATTTTTTACATTTATTTATTCAATTCAATATGGTTGTAATAGATTAATTAGGGTTTAATTTCTTGCAATCCCCATTTATACTTTGTACACCCTCTTCCCACAAATCATGTAATAGCTTAGTATTTTTATCTTCCGCAATTTAAATGCTTCATATTCACATGCTAGTAATTAGGGTTTGTATGGAAAGAATAAAATCAATGAAATAGAAAACCCTAATTCAAGACAAAAACAAGCATGAAAATAATACACTTGCACACAACCACCCCTAGGGTAAAATCCACTTGGTTGCCTTACAAAATGGCCATATTACGCATGTGAGGTATCTTAGCAAAAACAAAGGAATACAAGATCATAGTCCCTCGATGACGCTATCTAAGTTTCCTTACAAATGATCTTAGTCCCTAAAAGAAAATACTAAGATACCTTGCAACATTGCTAATCATGATTATACGATGACCCACGTCCGTCCCGTTTACATCCAAAGATAGGGTTGCTTACCAAATCAATGGTAAGACAACAATGTCAAAGGAAAAGAAAATGAACAAGAAAGACATTTCAGTAGGTAGATTGCTCCTAATTACTTGCTCCATTTCAAAACAAACATCCTTGCTATTTTCAAAACAATCACATACACTTTCAAACATCTTACAAAATTGAAAACATTTTCAAAAGATCAAATATCTTTTTATACATTCTTTCAAACGAGAATTATTACAAAGATTGCTTAAACAATGGCCTCTTTACAAAATACTTTTAAAAACCACACAAAGCACAATTTAAAACAAAAATCAAGTGATCTAGCGAGTAACTAAGAGCCTGTGGAAAACCATGGATGAAAAGGGTGCTAATACCTTCCCTTTTCATAATCTATCCCCCAAACTCAAGAAATAATCTCAAAGGTCTTTTCTGTGCTTTTTCACCTTTCCTTTTTGGATAAAAGAAAAGTCGGTGGCGACTATTGCTAACCGCAACATTTGCAATCAAACGCAAAACCTTCAAGTCAGTTCTCCCACCATATCACACACGACTTTGTCTGATTTGTAAGGAACAAAACCCGACAAGCAAATCCCCACTAGAGCAACCACTAGCTTGCTATGGTACTCAATCTCTATAGGGGAGGGAACACCAAAACAAGGCATAATAACATTCACCCATTCTTTAGAATACTTATACAACACAGAATCATCACTGGAGAACATATCTTCATCTGAGGAAAAGAATTCATCAGCAGAAACATACTCATCATCTGACACAGTCTCAGCCAAGAAATCTTTAATCACCTTAATCCCCCGGTAATTATCTCTATTGCTTGAGACTTTGATAGTACCATTATCCAATAACAACTGAACACCCTTTTTCACTATGGAACAACCACGAGAATCTCTGCAATAAATCCGTCAAGACCCATAATGGTGTTCTTCTTGACCATCCATGTGATAGAAAGTAGTGTGTAACCGCACCAAATCATCATTCATATGGTTCACGTCAAAAATACGGAATTCTCCAGGACATCCAAAGACCAAATTCACATCCTCTTCATACTCTTCCCTTGTCCTAATTATATGAATGATGCCTTTGTCCATCATTTCCTAAAGATCAGCTTTTATTTATCACATCCCTGGATATCGGTACTACAAATACTACAACCAGCATGGTCGTGCGTATAGTAACTGAACTCATAGAGGTCAACATGTAATTTCACCAACTCCCCTCTAACCAGGTTGATATCAAAAATCTGGAAGTCCCCAGGAAAACTAGCAACCATGTTTACAGCATTTACTCCTCCATGCTTAGGCAAAGGATTATCTTTCACGTTAGGGCCAACATCTTTAAAGGATAAGACGCAAAATCTCACCATATTTTGAACTTCAGATTTCAAAGGATAACAATTCTCAATACTGTTCCCTGGTGCTCCCTGATGAAAAGCACACATCTGGTCTGCCTTATAATACCATGGTAGAGGTGAAGGTATAGCAGGGGAAGCCTGGTTTGGACCAACTTCTTATGAATCAAATTCGAGAGTAACTCTGCATAGCTCATTGGAATATAGTCAAAAGCCTCCCTCTTTTGACTTTGCCCTTGATTCCATTGAGGGGATGGTCTCTGATAAGCAATAGTGGTTGGAGCTACATTAACAACTAGAGTCACAGAAGCAACCTATTACTAGTACCGATGATGTCTTCTAGGTGGCCTAATCTTCCTTTCCCCAATAACAACATTTGTTTCACTTTCTTTCTTTTGACAGAACTCGTATGACGACTTCTTTGTCCCTTCATCTTTTGTCAAGCTCCCTTCTCTGACAGCCTCTTCCAAATGAACACGCATGCTTACCATTTATGTGAAATCACTCGGTGCACTAGCGACCATCCTTTCATAATGAAATGATCCAAGGGTTTCAGGAATACCTTGGTCATTTATTGTTCTCCCATAGGTGGCACCACTTTGGCAGCTATCCCGCGCCATCTCTGTGCATACTCTTTGAACGACTCCCTGTCTCTCTGAGCCATTTCTCTTAACTGGTCACAGTCATGCTCCATGAACATAATGTATTTATACTGTTTGATGAAGGTTTCTCCCAGATCATTGAAGGTACAGATACTACTACTGTCCAAACTCATATACCATTTCAGAGCGGCACCAGACAAACTATCTTGGAAGAAATGAATGAGAAAATGCTGATCATCAATATGGGTAGATATTTTTCTGATATACATCACCAGGTGGTCACGAGTACAAGAGTTTCCCTTGTACCTCTCAAATTCCGGCACTTTAAACTTCGCTGGCACCTTTACGTTAGGAACTAGGTAGAGTTCATTGACGTTCTGTCGAAACAATTCTTTTCCTCGAAGGGCCTTCATTTCCTTCTGCATCTCACTGAATAGGTCTTTAAAGTCATCCAATCGGTCATAGAAACCGACGCTTTCAATTGGTGGAGGAACAGGCCGATAAACTTCATCATTAACAAATGGCATAACATTCACCGGAGGATGTGCAACATAGTGGATCTCATTTCTAGCAGCTGGAGTAACATGCATCACATGAGGTGCAGGAGTAGCAGCAGCTTGAACACCTGGACCGACTTGAGCATCAAGATTGTACCCTTCTAGCATGAAGTTTCCTGTCATCCCCCACGAGTAACCCGGAGGCATACGATTCTTAGCAACAGTAACTGGAGTAACAGAAACGGGAACTGATGGTCCCTCAGAAGCAATTGTTGTTTGTTGTGGCTGAGTAAGTGGTGGTTGATTCTGAGCAGCCACCAATGATTCCATAAAATCAGTCAAATTGGCCATACCGTCCTTCAAAGCGGTAACTTCCTTGCGTAGCTCACGATTCTCTTGTTCAAGATTCTCTATTTTCTTCCTGGAATTAGCCTGAGTATTGTACTAGTGAGACAACTTGCTGGAAGAAGTAGCAAAACACAGTAAGACACCTGGGTATGAATAGAAATGCAAGAAATATGTAAAATATGATGCATGATATGCAACGCAATGATTTATTTTATTATTATTAATATTTCAAGGGACTCAAAGAATTGTAAACAATTTGCAAATACTAAAGTACTAACACATTTTGAAATACTTAAAATCTCATTATAATAACTTCAAAATGGATTATAAATTTTAGTACAAGTTTCAACAATCCTAAGTACAAGAGAAGATAGAACCTAAGATCCTAAGAAATAAAAGCTGATGAAGATATCTCCACACACTGGCGCTTTTCCGTGAGTCTTGCAATCTGAGCCTTCAATTGCTCGTTCTCTTATGCATACTTGTCGGTAACCTCTTTCCAATCACAAGAGTCGGGAAGTAAATGACTAAGTCTTCATCAAGATCTAGAGGAAAATAAATCCTCTTGCCTCTCCATCATATCTACAACATGACTCTCAGGTATCTCAATTAGGTCATCCTTCTCCTTCAAGTCTGCTCAATAGGACATCTCTAAAGTCAGACAATTGTTCTTCCAAGCCTTTTTCTCCTGCTGCATCCTAATTAGGGCAAGCTGAAGCTCTTCCACATCATCTAAAAGGGGAGAAGTGGTCTTCACAAACATATTAGGAAAAGGTCCTCACGGGAATATGGCATCTTTAACTGAATTTCCCTCGCTTGTACTCACCGAAGATAAGGCTTCAAAGCAACAGCTCCTCTAGGTCCCAAGTCCTTTCTACTCTTCCTGTGAATATGGTGCCAAGCCTTTGCAACCTCCTCTTTAGCTTCCTTATGTTCTTCTACATTTTTGAGGAAGAAACCACTCAGATGAATACTATTTGGCTTATCTATCATCGAATATCCAAGTTGTCGTCGTGCAAGAATGATATTGTAGTTAATTCCTCCCTTTGTACCAAGAAGAGGTACATTGGGGAAACTACCACAACTATAGGCAATCTCCACATCATGGTAAGCCTGATGATAACAAAAAATATCTGAATGAGTGAGGGCCATAATCTTCGGAGCCCAACGAGGTTCCTTCTTGATATCCCATAAAGCATTAGACAGAGGTAAGTGAGAAATAAACCACTGATACAACAAAGGCGTGCAATAAATGATCATCCCTCCCTGGTAAGAATCCCGAAGATGAATGGAGTAATAAGCATCTCCTAATAATGTAGGGACTAGACTCTCAATCAAAAAGATCCTGATGGCATTGACATCAACAAATTTGTCGATGTTAGGAAATAAGAACAACCCATAAGCAAGTAGAGCAAAGATAGCCTCAAAAGCGACTGTACTCTTCATCTTGAAGAAATAACGAGCTTTCTATAATAAAAACTGAGCGGGTAATCCTCTAATTCCTCCTTTGGTAGTCATGTGGGCCTCAATATCAGGCTTCCCCAAATGAACCATATCAACTATCTCACGGGACTCTGGCTCTCCCTCCAAACTAGTGAAAGGAACATGATCGGTGATAGGTAAAGCCAGTAGGTAAGAATACTCCTCCAATGTAGGCATCAACTGATAATCAGGGAAAGTAAAATACCGATACATCAGATCATAGAACTGGACCAAAGTCGAGAGAATACCCTCCTTCATCCTAAGCATCATAAGAGACATGATGGATCTATAGTTCTTACGAAAATCTGTAGAACTCTCGATCTCGGGAATCAAACTCATCAAATCATCTATCTTAGGATCCTTGAAATTGTACTTCTGAGTCTTTCTTTTTCCATAATCCATGGTCAAAAGTACATGATATATTCACTAAAAATCAACTTTACGTCCCTTGAAACACATGTTGTAAAGGATGCTCATGGGTGTATAAATGCATGACGCAACAATCACACATAAGATTACAAACATAGGGGGTTCATAGGTTTGATGTCACGAGCATGAAGTCAAAGGTACTACCAACAAGGTATGGTCTAATAGTTTATCTTCTTCTGAACAAGGTTCTAAGAGGTTCCTAGAGTCTACATCCTTCCTTCGGATATTACCAACGACCCGATTGACTCGGTAATTAGTAATATTCTCAAGAAAAATAATTTGAGTGTAGTATCGCGTGACAACCATTTCCGGATTACTCCGTCATAGTTTCCGCACTACACCTAAAGGCAAAGATGGGTTAAGGGTTCTACGGTCCTCAGCTTCAGCAAGCTCCCAGGTCAAAAGCAGCACGTCTTCCCGATTACTCGGTAAACGAAACTACAATCAAAGGGGAATCCACTGAGTGGGGGATCACATGCCTCCTTTTTTGAGATTACTCCCTCAATGTTAACATGACTATACCGCCCGTCCTATCTTAAGTTTGCTCAAGTCCGGGTAGAGGACTTATGAGAAATCACCAAGCACCCTAAAAACCAGGAAAATCTACAAACATATATAACACATAATATACAACAAATAATAGCACATACACAAATAAACAAAGATAGGCTCAACCCACTTAGATATGGACCAGCATTTGGTCAATCTTTCCCCATCAGAGTCTCCATTTTTTCCTATAGAGGTAGAAATGTTGAGACTAATCCATTGGATTGACTAAACTTGCACAGATCAAATAAAAATCGCCACCGCGCTTTATTGTTTCCAAAGGAATAGGAAAAGAGCGAATAACCCAAAAGAGGGGGAGAGAAATCTAAGTTTGGGGGTTGGTTATGCAAAGGGAAGGTATTAGCACCCTAAACATTTATGGTACTCTGCAGGAACCTCTTTGTAAATTTGTGTACTTGGCTATAAGAGTTGTATATAAAAAAATAGATTGTGGAGATGAGAAAAGAAGTATTTTTTACAATTTTTGCACCCGCCACGGTTGTGACCTTTAGTGCCTACGTACCACCTTCCGTGAAATAGGGGATCAGGGTAATCGTAGTTCACCCTTAAAAATTTAAAACACAAATGTGTTGGTTAATTTTAAGAGACGAGACATCATCGTCTTATACGAGTGGAAGAACATACTTACTACCCATGATTATGAGAAAGGAGAATTTGCGTCATCTCAAAGTGGAGGATATGGCTTGGATTTTAAAATCAACAAAGCCTCACTCAACACCCAAGTGGAAAATATCTCACTTCACTATATATCATAGAAGTATAGTAGCTTGCATCACTACAAAGGATTAACAAGAGTCTAATCTTTTGAGAAAATTTTAAGATAAAAAGTAAAAATGGAAAAAATGGTTTGAATGAGATTGATTGACTCTTAGTTTTCTCACAAAAATGTCAATGTATTATTAAGTTGTTTAAAATATAATTAAGAAAATATTTTTGAAAATGCATGGACCTAAGTCCAAGTTTATTGTGAAAATGGTTCAAGTTTAGAAAACAAGAATAATTTTGAAAAGGAGGGAGAAGATTTTTTAAATTAAAGAAGGTGGGAAGAAGATGAAGGGACTATCCTAAAGCTTAAGGTAAGAGCTAGGGAAAAGAACCATCTAACCAATAAGAAGCCAACATTTTACACAATGAGTTAATGTGGAATTCCCTTCCTTTGGATTGAAACCAAGCAAGCAAATATACTAAACCTCTTAAGAAAACCAAGCTTAAAATGCATTAAGTCTTCAAAAATTGGGCAGAGTAACAGTTGTATACAAATGAATTCCCAATCACAAACAAAGCATATAATCAGAATAACTTGCACACAAAGAAAACAAACAACCCAGTGTCTCAGGGTAAACCCCAAGAACTCCAGACAAAATAACAGTAGAAGTCACAAGGTCCAAAGGTAGGTCAAGGTCTCTAATCCTAAGTCCAAGAAGTCCATAACTCCAAAATGCCAAGGATAGTAACCAAATAGTCCAAGTAACATTAAAGCTTTTTATTGTTCAAGTTGATTATTAGGTATCTTCAAAAAGAAAATGAAAAGCTCAAGTGAGCAAAACAAAATGACATAAAGGTAAATGCTCAAGTGAGAAAAGATGAAAATAGCATGAAATGCAAATGCTAATATAAATGGTGCTTAAAGTAAAAGCAAAAAGTAAAAGCATAAAAATAAAAGTCAATTGTTAATGACTTAGAAATTAGAGGTTTGTTGAATGACCATGTTGAATCTTGCATTTGAAAAATCATTAGAAGATTGATAAAATCAAAGCCTCTCAACAAAAAGTTTCATTTGTTTTTTGTCAAGTATATCATTCATTTCAAAATATCAAGGCAACAACAAATGATCAACGATGTTTAATTGACTCACTTAGTCCAAAACTTATGATAATTCATTAGAGGATTGATAAGACTAAAGCCTCCTAACAATGAACCTCAAGGTTATTAGATCAAAGGTTTCAAATTAAACATACTTGAGCTTGCAAACATAGGTTTGGGCCACGAATGGTCATTTCTCGAATTAGGACAAAATTTAGCGCTATGTTAAGCAATCGTAAGTGGACTTATGTAGAAGTCGCACCTATTTTGAGGCCGGTCAATAGCAATCTATTCACCATATATTTGGAGTGATTATATGTAGATCATCCTCTAGTAACATGTAGCATAAAAGAGGAGAGGATAAGATGAAGAGGGAGGGGATATATTTGAATAAAAAATTTAATCAAACTATCATTAAAATCATCCATCCATTTTAGTGGAGTTAAACTCAAATCTCAAGATCCAATGATGTTAATGAAGTTTATGATCAACAATCACATAACCAGAATATATTTAAAAAAATTGAATTTAATGAATAAAATAAAAAGAAAAATGACTTTTAAATTGTTTTTTAAAATGAAAATAAAAGGTAAAATAGAAAACTGTATTAAAAGTATCAAAGAAAATTTTAAAGAGACCATAGAAAAATCAAGAATGACCTCAAGTATTTTTATAAATTTTTTGGTAATTTTTTATAACAGAAAAGTATTTTTAAACAAATTAAAAACACTCAAATAAGTGAAAAAAGGATAAAAAATAGTAGAAACAAAAATAAAATTTTAGAAAAATTTCATAAGGTCAGAAATAAGGAAAATGATTTTTGTAAAAAAATTTAGAATTTAAAAATATCAAAAAGTAATTTTAAATAATTAAAAACAAGTTAAAATAAAGGAGAAATTATAAAAAAATATTAAATCTGAAAATAAAATCATGAAAAAATCAAAATCAAAAAGCGAATATTTGAAAATATTTTTGTGATTTTTTTCATAATTTGAGTCAAAAATAAATTTTCTATGATTTTTTGAAGTTTAAATCAACTAAAATATAAAAATCCAAAAATAAAAATAAAACAAAAATATATAGACCATTGGATGAATGTCAAAACGCGTTAGTAATCAGATCCAAGGGACCTGACGTGTTGTGCATATCATGGTCCTTAGTGAATAAAACATTGGATCAATTATTAAATCAGAATTTTGAGAAAAAAACAAGTGGCGCGTTATCATTGGTTAAGAGATGACACGTTGGTCATCTTTGACCTCCAGCCACGCGAATTGCAGGTCTCTCATACTATAAAATTAAGAGCTCAGACATATGTCATTCGCTTCATCTCATCATGACGAAAACAACCGTACCCTCGCAAAAAATTTATTTAAGGTGTAGCTCAGTCGATTTGCAAAAAACCAGAAGGAAAAATTTGAATAAGGATTTGAAAATTTAAAGCTAAAACTCACTTCCAGTTGAAAACAAATGTTACGATTAGTATGAGAATGATGAGAGCTTCATTGTAGTAATAAATTTTGAGAGAATTGATGAAGGAATCTACCTATTGAAGTTCAAATTCAGAGCTATGAAACTTGACTTGGCTAGCACGACTTAGGATGCTTTAGGGCTTGGTTCTTCTTCTGTTAGCTTCAGTGAAGTTCAAGGATGAAGAATTGATAAAGAAAATGGATTGAGGAAGGCTGTAAAACCAAATTCAAATTTGCAGAAAAATGGGTTAAGGAGAGAGTTTGGCAGGGTGATTCTGGATGTAAAAGCTTGAGAAAATTATAGGAGTGAGGTCCTCTATTTATATGGAAGCGAATAGTGCAAAGAATTAAAAGCAAAAGTGATGTTTGGAGGGAAAATAAAGGAAGCCCGACAATGAGAAAAGTGTGACTTGATTTTATTCAAAACTCAGTTAATTCTTGCATTTTGATCCTTAATTCAACTTTGGGAACTTGGTTAAGCATGTTTAAATTAAAAACATGTGCTAAATTGGTTATTAGAAGCCACATTATGAATTTCAAATTCTGACTATGGAGAAAAATTCAGTTTCAAGGTACCATCTTTGAATCCATGGTGTTCATAGCTCAAGGGGTCTTAGGGCATGATTCTTGAAGATTTTGAAAGATAAGGTCACAATCTTTGCAATGTGCCAAGAATGAGATCAAATGGATGCTTGATCCAGAAGTTGTGATGAGTCAGAGTTGAGAAAAAGATGATGACCTTTTGTACTTAAGAAAATTCTAAGTTTTTTCTTCAAAAGTGACCTATAATGTTTTGATTCCAAACAAGGTCTTCCTCTAAAATTAAGCTTTGATCAATGACGCTAGATTGAAGTAGACTTCTCAAAGAGAATTGTGAAACTTGAATCACTCAAAAGTACCAAGTATTGAAAAAGTTATGGCCTTGTAAAATTGGTAAAAATTCAGGAGGTGACCCATAATATTTTAGGTTCTTAGGGCATCTTCCACTTATTTTCAAGCTTTGCACATAAAGTAATAGTTAAAGTTAACATCCTTAAGATCATTATGGAAAAAGAATGGGCTCAAGGAGATAAAAATTGACCAAGTTATGATCTTTTGAAATTACATAAGGAAATTTGATGGCCTATCTAGAAGACTTGTAATCTTTTTTCATCATTAGGCATATTCCACGCCAAATTTTATTGAAACTCTTGAAGTGGTTAGTTTATAACCCTTCAAAGATAGGCATGTATTTGTAATTACTCAAAAATCTCAAAATATGAGTAAGATATAATCCTTAGAAGTTCAAAACCCTTGCTCTTCAAGCACCAAAATGACTTGGAAACCCTTTTCAATTTTGACAAACTTTCTTGCACAATAAATTTTTCCATGTGAACAGAGGTTGTTTTGGATGATAATAATAACCCATAGAAAAAATAACCACCTTCATATATTAAATGTTGAGAGAGTTATGTACTTGTGATTAAAGAATCAAGAATTTGTCCAATTAGGTCAAACTTCTTCAATCAATCCTTGCATCTTTTGAATTTCTTTGATAAATTGAGGGATGATGAATCATATTAGACCTTGTCATGATATTACTTTAAATTATCTTCGTGATGAATCTTAAATCTTAATGAAGCTTTGTTGGAGAAGGCATAGAAATAAACTCATGAACCTACAAATCAACTTGATGAAATGTGTTGTGCTCTCACCTATAATATCATCAATTAGAGCAAACATAAATCATATTTATTTGTTAAAAGTTAATCAATACAAAAAATAGATGATCATAATATACAAATCATGATTCTTTATGATTCCTCATGATCAAACCTAGAGATAGGGAGAAGAACCAAACCCTAGTGTGATCCTTGTTGTGATTGAGTTGATATGAGATGATAGAGGAATCTTAGGGGCAAAAATTATGGTACAACACGTATTCCTCGGACAAAGATGTCCCTTGGAACTATAGAGCCGAGGTCTGCTACCATGGTGTTAAGCAAAGACCATTAACTGTTGAGAATGAAGATACTGAAGTTGTTGAGCCCAACATCGACAATATTGCTGGGACCAATAAGGTTACTAGAGTGGAAGGGTTTTCTCTCTAGAAATCCTCCGAAGAGTGTCGCCACACCAGTTCTTGTTACTACTACCGAGTCAACTACTGAGACTCAGAGCAAAGAGTAAATGATGGAGCCTGCCCAGATGGAGGTACTTAAAGAAGTTACCACTGGCGATACTTCCAGGCAAGAGTTGGAGGAGGTATTAAATATTATTCGCAAAAGTGATTACAAGATTGTTGAATAGTTAGAACAGACTCCCTATGAGATATCCACGTTATCCCTATTACTGTGTTCTAAAGCCCATGCCCAGGCTTTAGTGAAGTTCGTGAAGTCTGCCCACGTGCCACAAGAAATTTTTGCCGATCAATTTGGAAGTTATGTTGCTAGCCTAACTACTGATAATGGGCTAGGCTTTTCTGATACCGATTTAACCCCTGAAAGAAAGAACCACAACAAGGCCTTATATGTCTCTATTGAATGCAGGGGAATTACTTTAGCGCATGTATTGGTTGATACGGGTTCATCACTAAATGTTCTACCGAAGGGTGCTCTGGATAGCCTTGATTGTGAAGGGGTTGTGCTAAAACCCAATGATATTATAGTCTGAGCCTTTGACGGGTCAAAGAGGATGGTACACGGAGAAGTGGATCTTCCAATTAAAGTGGGTTCGCAGGTTTTTTATTCTACCTTCTATGTAATAGATATTCGACCGACTTATTCTTGTTTACTCGGATGCCCCTGGATTCATGGGGCAGGTGTTGTTACTTCAACCCTACACCAAAAATTTAAATATCCCATGAAAGGAAAGGTTGTTAGAGTTTCCTATGAAGAAGAGTATACGGTGAGTCACTTAAACTCGTTCAGGTATATTGAGATGGACGACTAATCCATTGAAACTCCCTACCAGACTTTTGAAGTTATTTGTCCTACTGCTACATAAGACGTTTCTATTATTCCCGAGGTTACCAGGGTTCCACCCAGGATGGATTCTTTAAAGGATGCTAGAGTTATAATAGTAGAATATGGTTGCACTACTTTGGGTCAGCCTCCTGACATTCTGTACAAATCTGATAAATTTGGTTTGGGTTTTACTGTAGAGGCCCATAGGGCTGTTCGTCACGCTCGTGCCGAAAGACCACCATTATGTGTCAGCAATAATGGAGTCAACGCGGTAGAAGATGTTAGTAGTGATTATGACCTCGACAGCTAGATCTTTCCCACCATCAGTAACGGGCTTAGCAACTAGAAGACTGAAGACCTTATCTCAATCTCCTTTAGTCACGAGTAAATGCCATTTTCTGTTTCTCATTACTTTGAAAGTTTTGGTTATGTAATTTTAAACATTGACTTTAAGCCTTGTGTCTTACCCGAGGCACAACAGTTCATTTGTTAAGGTTTTCATTCATAAGCATATTTTCATACAATAAACCATTGGATGTATTTCATTCAAATTTTGCGCTCTTTATCTTTCTTTTTACTTTATTACACTCTCAAAATAGCTATGTGTTCTTACACACACCCACACAATAAATTGCAGACCCACATCCACTATGGATCCCGTTGATAACAATTCTACTATTGCCACTTATGATTTTGAGAATCCGATCTACCAAGCCGAGGTCGAAGGTGAGGAAGATTATGAAATACCTGGAGAGCTCTCCATACTTTTAGTGCAAGAGGAAAAGGCTATACAACCGCATGAAGAGCCAATTGAGATTGTAAACTTGGGTACTGAAATAGACAGGAAAGAAGTCAAGATAGGTACCAACCTAGAAGACAGCGTCAAGAACAGGTTAATCTAGATGTTGCATGACTATGTTGAGATCTTTGCTTGGTCATACGAAGACATGAGACGAATCGATACTCATGTTGTGGTTCACCGTCTGCCGGTGAAAGAGGGTTGTTATCTAATAAAGCAGAAGGTTCGTTGTATATGTCACGAGATGTTCGAGAAGATCAGGGTTGAGGTTATGAAGCAATTCAATGCAGGTTTCTTAGATGTCACGTCATAACCTTAATGTGTTGCAAATATGGTGACAGTACCTAAAAAGGATGGAAAAGTGTGTATGTGTGTAGACTACAGGGATCTGAACAGAGCAAGACCCAAAGATGATTTCCCACTTCTATATATCGATGTTCTGTTCGACAACACCTCTCAACACAAGGTATTTTCATTCATGGATGGTTTCTCAGGTTATAATCAGATCAAGATGGCACCCGAAGACATGGAGAAGACTAGTTTCGTTACACAATGGGGGACTTTCTATTACAAGGTTATGCCTTTCGGTTTGAAGAATGCCGGTGCAACATATCAGCATGCTATGGTAGCTTTGTTTCATGACATAATCCATCACGAGATAGAGGTTTATGTTGATGACATGATAGCCAGGTCTCAGACTGAAGAAGAACATCTTGACCACCTACACAAGCTGTTTGAAAGGTTGAAGAAGTACAAGCTGAGGTTGAATCTGAATAAGTGCACCTTTGGGGTGAGATTCGGTAAACTCTTGGGTTTCGTCGTCAGAGGCAAATGTATTGAAGTTAATCCATCCAAGTTCAAAGCCATTCAAGAAATGCCAGCTCCCCGTACTGAGAAGGAATTCTCAGGTTTCTTGGGACAACTGAATTATATTTCCAGATTTATTTCCCATCTGACCGCTACTTGTGAGCAAATCTTCAAGTTGCTAAAGAAAGATCAAGTAGTGAAGTGGAATGACGATTGTCAAATATCTTTTGATAAGATCAAGGAGTGCCTCCAAGAACCTCCGATTCTGATTCCACCAGTTGAAGGAAGACCTCTGATCATGTACTTAACAGTGTTAGAGAATTCAATGGGGTGTGTGTTGGGCTAACATGACAAGTCTAATCTAAAAGAGCATGCAATATACTACCTTATCAAAAAGTTTACCGACTGTGAAACAAGATACTCACTGCTCGAGAAAACTTGTTGCGCTTTGGCATGGGCTGCTCACTGACACATTATATGTTGACTCATACTACTTTGTTGATCTCTAAAATGGATCCCATAAAGTACATATTCGCGAATCTCGTTGTTGTACCCCAAAATTTTCCCTCCCATTTCTTCAAGGCATTCTCCTAGGATTCTCAAAATGCTCAAGGATGGTCAAGAGTTGGTCAACAAATTCTTCTCCTAAGCAAGGGGTTCACAACTAGGGTTTCACTTTTCACAAGTAGATTTTGGTTTCTAAGGTCTTAAATGGAATTCATTGTTTCTTATATGTCTTAGAGAATTCTCATACCAAATTTCAAGCCTTGCATCACAAGTTTGCTCAGTCAATTACTGAGATGACTTAAAATCAACTATATTGGACAAAAAGTCACATATGGTCAACCTACAGTCAAACTTCAATATTTTTGGCCTACATCAATATTTTGAAGCCACATTCATCATTTTATCAAGGGTTGATCATGATTCCTCAAGAAAAGCCCCCAATTCATCAAAAGTCAAAAGTTGCCAAATTAGGGTTTCCTTAGGAGAAGTCAACTGAACTTTGACCAAGCATAATTTTCACACGCTTCATCAAATTTTCCCTAACCAAAGCCCATATTGAAGGAAAATCAATTCTCTGCAACTTTATGTCTCTAAGCTCAAGTCCAAAAAGTGCTTCATTTAAGAGATATGACTTAATACATTACATGTCATTTCAAAAGTCAACAAAAAGACATTTTTTTCAAGACAACTTACATTAGGATAAAGTCTCCAAATGCAAAAATGATCAAAATATAGATTGTAGAGGACATCTTTATCTTTCCAAAAATTCAAAGATTACCTTCAAAAGATGAAAATTGAGAGAGTTATGACCAGTGCAAGTTGGGAAATCTTGAGCAAATACATGAAGTTCAAATTGAGCAAACTTGACATTTTTGGCTATTGGGCTATTATTTCAGAGTCCAAGTGTGCTCTATATCTCATTTTCACCTCAAGACTTATACATACACCTCCCTTTGATTTATTTTATTTATTTTTGTTTTTTTATTCATTTAAAAGTCAAAATCCAATGAAATAAGACAAGGCCTTCTTACACAAAGACTAAGCCCATATCTTTGCCCTAATTTCAACCTATATATTCTTTCATCCATTCAAATACAAGGGCGCGAAAATCTTTCCCCACAAACTTATCAAAATTTTTCAAGAACCCTAAAATCTTGAAACCCTTGTTACAAACCCTTTCACTACAAAATAAGCCTCCCATTCACTCGTAACAATCATACCGAGTAAGGTCGGATCAATTTTGATGTTCCAAAATACATGAAACATAATGAATTCATCTTTGATCCCATAATTTTCATAAATTTCATATTTTGATTTTCGCTTTGTTTTAAGCCATGCTAATGTCGTTATCATGTTTATAAGATATCTTATCACAAATCTGGATCATCATGGAGACCCCATTCAATCAGAATCTTAAATCACCATCTATGCACTGATCTGCACCATTTTCATTATAGCGGCCAAACCATTGAGTTTTAGCCTGAAATAATTATCCCATCAAACTCGCGACCCTCGATTTAGGGGGTAGGATATTTTTGGATTACTAACTCTGTTTATTTTGCAGGTTTGATCAAAGAAGGAAATTAGAGAAGACGATCGGAGCTAGGGCTCTGGCCCCTCTCTGGTGCAAGCATCTTATTTATATTATATATTTATTGGTTCATTTAAATAAACGGATGTACAGCCGCCCCAGCGGTAGAACTGCGTGCGATAAGTGATTTGTGTCAAAGGGCCTGATTTCGATCCAGCCTTTTGCCAAATTTTTTCCTAATATTTTCATATTTTTACAGAGTAGAATACAAAACACGCTAAAACTATTACCTATCACCAAGGCGTGCTTGGCTTGGTGGTGATTGTGTTGCTGGAAGGTCCTGAGGGTGTGGGTTCAACACCCACCCCTACCATTTGATTATTTTTTAGCAATTCTCTATTATTATTACTCTTTCCATTTCCTTTTCTTCATCTTTTAGAAAACCCTTTTTAAAACCTTTGTTTTTTTTAAAAACCCCTAATTTAGTTTTTTTTAGGTTTTAGTTTAATCAACCCTAATTTAATTTTTTTTAGGTTTTCTTAACAAAATTAAAATCAACTTAGATTTTAGGGTTTTTTAAATTTAATTAACTAACTTTTTTTTAATTAATTAAATTCAATTAGGTTTTAGGTTAATCGTCAAACTTTTTTCATCAAAACGATCACAAATCAATTTTCTCTTTTCTTTTTATCGCTTTACGTACTTTATTACTTTTGCGTTCTTTTTCAAATTATGTAGCTGCTTACAGTCTGTAATAGTTTAATTAGGGTTTTACTATTCCCCCCCCCCCCCCTCCATTTTTACTATTTTGTACCCCCACTCCAGAAGCCTTGTAATAGCGTAGAATTTTATTTCCCGCACTTTACCGCTTTTCATTAATTCTATATTACTTTGCTAATAATTAGAGTTTGTGCCGCAAGACATAAAAACAATTGTAGAAAAACCTAATTACAAGACTAAAATAACTGAACATGAATCACTCTTCACATACGCACCTCTAGGGTAACCTCACTTGTTGCCTTCGGAAACACAGTCATGTCCCTCGAACGTGGGGATGCTTTAGCATTATCCCTCGATGACCCTTCGATGCTGCATTCGGTAAACGATCTAGTCCCTTACAATAAAAATGCTAAAGCATCTCTACGAGTTGCCTTTATGAGTGTACGATGACCCACGCATGTCCCTTCACATCCAACAATAGGGCTATCTACCATCTAATGGTATGGATAGAACTATCTCTAAAGGAGGAGGAAAATGACAAGTCAGACTTTGAGTAGGTAGATAGTTTTTAATTGCCTGCTCACATTTTTTAAACAAAAACATTTCTCACAATTACACTTTCAAAATGTTTTTAAAAACAAACACTTTGTACGTATTCTTAACTGATACAAGAATCATTACAAAGTTGTCGTACTTAGGCATTGTCAAAATATTTTCAAACACAAACACAAAGAATTTTTATAAAAAAAAACAAAGTGAGCTAGCGATTAAGAGCCCGTAGATAACTACAGATGAAAAGGGTTCTAACATATTCCATTTTCATAACCTACCCCCCGAACTTAAAATTAAAGAAGGTCTTTCCTGTTCTTTTCACCATTTCCTTATTGGATAAAAGAAAAGTCGGGGACGACTCTTGCTATCTGCAACATTTGTGATGAAACTCAATACCAAGTCAGTTCTCCCACCGTATTACAGAACTGGCGACTCTGCTGGGGAACAAAAAAAAGTGGGGTTACCTTTAGAGTTAGATCATTTTTAAATGCTTTCCTTGTTTGTCTTGTATGATTTAAATTTTGGGCTTGCTTGGGTTTACTTTTCTTGCAAAGATCCTACACCCGGATCTGAGACACTTTAGGTAAGTAGCAATATATCATGGAAACTATACGATGTATACCAATATGGTTGAAGTGATGGCTATGTTAGTGCGACACATTGGTTTGTGCTAGTGTCCCTCGAGTCAGTCGAGGAGAATACTAGGCTGCTGTGTGGTGTCATAAACACTAACTGACTTTTAGAACCTTAATTCACCCAACTTAGCCATTAGAAGGTAGCGAGATAGGTTGCTTTGGTGCAGTCCGAAGTTGGTTGATACTCGATTCTACACTCATTAAGATTCGACTCTCGGGTTTTGTTTGGTGGAGTGTCAGTTGTCGTGCCAGAGAAAACTTGTGGGAAAAATCAGTGATATTGAGACCCCTAGAACCTGATTACTTCTTTAAGACAGGTTGAGCCAAATAAACTTCAAGAGGGTATTTACCTATGAACCCCATTCAATCCTTAAACCTGAGGCCTTGTGTGCTTCACTTGTGTTTGATTATCAATTTAAATATGAAATCATAACATCATAACATTATAACATCATATCATGACTAACCATTTCAAGGATCTAGGAGATTTATCTTTGTTCTGTGTTGCAGGGTCATGGCTTCCAGTCGTAGGAATACCATATGGATCAACTTCGTAAGGATACCTTTCAAGCTTGAGGAATTAGTCTCGAAGGTTCCTGACAATTCTCAATTCACTAAGAGACATGGTCATCTACTCAGTTTGGTTACTACTGGCTTCCACGAAGACATGATGAGCGTTCTTTTCCAGTTCTTTGATCCTAAGCACCACTATTTTACCTTCCCGGATTATCAGTTGGTGCCCATAATGGAAGAATTATCTAAATTACTTGGAGTGTCTACTCTTAATCAGATACCTTTCACCGGTTTAGAGCAAGTTCTGAAACCTAAAGATGTTGCAGTAGCCTTACATCTGAAATAATTGGACATTGTATCTAATTGGTAAATAAGGAATGGAGTCAAGGGTTTTTCTCTAAAATTTATGATAGAGAAGGCTCAGGGGTTTCTAGATGCCATGAATTTTCGTTCTTTTAAGGATATATTGGCTTTGCTGACCCATGGTTTGGTATTGTTCCCTAATCCGGACCAATTCATAGATGTGAATGCCATCAAAATATTTCTCACTCATAATCTGGTACCTACTTTGCTCTGAGATGTCCTGCATTCCCTCCACACTCGTACTATGAATAGGCGAGGAACTCTTATGTGTTGCATACCTCTACTGTCTAGGTGGTTTATTTTGCACCTGCACCGACCAGTGATAAAGAACCAACACGGTTTGAGGTGGTCTCAAAGGTTGATGTCACTCACTCATGTAGATATCCATTGGTGTTCTCAATCTCAGGCAGATGTCACTATTATTGACCGTTGTGGGGAATTCCCTAATGTACCACTCCTTGGTATAAGAGGGGGCATCACTTACAATCCTTCTCTAGTTCTACATCAGTTTGGTTATGCTCAAAGGGACGATCCTCATGATATGCTCATCCAGGGTATTATGTTCGACTATGAGAATGATCCTCAAAATTACCATCAAAGGTTTATACGTGCTTGGGGTACGGTCAACAAGATTGATAGCAAGACTTTGAGACACAATAATTCCATTCCTCTAGAGCCTTAACTCAGATGGGTGCAGTCTCGAGCACATAATTTAAAATACCATATCCTTTTATCTTACCAGTGATCGTAGAGCCTATTGTTGAAGGGAATGTTTCTCATATCGTTCTTCATCCTGATATGCCTACCGACTTCGAAGAACTACAGAGGGCCTAGATTCAGCTCAAGGAAGACAGAGATACCTTCGAGGCTCAGTTCTATGATAGTGAGAAGAAAGTACTGGACCTGATGAAACGACTCCACGAATAACAAAGCCTTAAAACATATGTCAACACAAAAAGGTAGCGTCCATGGGAGACTTGAATTCATATTTTTCTGTTTTATAACTCTTTTTATTGGAAGCAATTATAATTTGAGCTTGTTAATAAAATTTCTTTTGTTTCCTTTTGTTTAAAAAAATTTAAATCCCGCAACGGTCCTTGAAAACATTGCACTTGCATTTGCATATGATTCATATCATCCCATAACAGGTACTCTATAAGCAGGTTTTATCATATTCTTGCTGTTTATTTTAGTAAATGATGGCTCTAGGACAGACTGTTAAGGAACTCCAAGCATAACACGCCTAATTCCAGGAGACCCTCTTAAACCAAGCTAAGGGGCAACAAGATATGATGGCGCTCATCGCCAAAAAGAAGAAGACTCAGAAGCCAATTGTTATCCTCAATATGGGGAGGAGATTCAAAGGTCCCGCTAAATTAGTTCAAACTTCTGATATCTCCTCTAATGAAGATGACAATCAAGAGGAAGACGGTAGAAGTGTTAAGGCTAAAGGTGGAAGAAATCAAGTTTCTAGGAAAATTCATGAGGATGAAGACTATTCTGATGAACAGTATCCTCCTGCGGATGATAGTTACAAACAGTTGGAAGATCGCCTCAAGGCCATGGAAATCCAGAAAGTGCATGGATTGGATTTGGAAGAGCTGGGTCTTATTCCGGGGGTAGTTATCCCTCACAAGTTCAAGGTCCCCATTTTTGCTAAATATGATGGTGTTTCTTGTCCAAAACTTCATCTGAGGTCCTATGTTCGGAAGATCCAACCCCATACTACTAACAGAAAGTTATGGGTTCACTTCTTTTAGGAAAGTTTGTATGGTACACAACTTAAGTGGTTCTATCAGCTGGAGGGAACCAACATCCGTACTTGGGAAGACTTGGTTTCTACTTTTTACAAGCACTATCAATACAATGCTGACCTTGCACCAACTCACGTGCAATTACAAAACATGACTATGGGCTCAAATGAAGGGTTCAAAGAGTATGCCCAAAAGTGGAGAGATCTGGCTGGAAGAATTCAACATCCTTTGTCTGATAGGGAGTTGGTTGATATGTTCATGGGCACTCTGGTTGTTCAATTCTTTAACCATCTAATTGGAAGTTCCTCATCTGGTTTTACTGAGCTGATTCTAACTGGAGAACATGTTGAAGGTGGTATCAAGAGTGGAAAAATTCAAGTGGCTGCATCTTCGACTTCTGTGAAGAAGGCATTAAGTGGTAAGAAGGAGACCAATGCTATTTATGGCCAGGAGGTCCGTGTTATAAATGCCTGCAATCAGTCTGTGGGAGTGGTATTAATTTCTAATTTTATGGCTATTCAACAACAGGGAAATCAGTACAGGTTAGACGCTCCGAGAAGATAGTTTACAAAGATCAGTATTCCATTATCTCAGGCATTATAACATTTACTGAAAGCGGAGCTGATAATTTAAGGGATCCTCCTCAAATTCGTAACACCTTCTCTCCTCTCTATAATCCTAATGAGAAGTGTGCCTATCATTCCAACAATCTTGGGCACGATACCAACGATTGTTGGGCCCTGAAAAAAAAATTTAGGACATGATTAACAACAAAGAGATTGAGTTTGATCCTTCAGAGACCCCGAATGTAATTACTGCACATGTGCCGAAGCATGACAACAAAATATGTGTTATTGATGATGTTATTTATGTTGCTACTATAAGTAATTGGTTACTCCCTGTTGTACTCCAAAATTTTCCCTCTCATTTATCAAGTATTTTCTCATAAGATCTCCTTTGGTTCAAGACCACACTAGGGTTGACCAGTTCAAGACACCTCCTTAAGCATTGATGACTGAAATAAGGGTTTGAGAATTCACAAGTATAATTGAACTTTTAATGCCACATATGAATTTCATGGATCATTATGGACCCTCAAGATTGCTCATGTCAAGTTTCAAGTCTTGGATCACATTTTTGCTCAGTCAATTGATCAATTGACCTAAAAATCAAATGTATTGGGGAAAAAGTCAATTGTGGTCAATTTACAATCAAACTTCATTGTTTTTTATCCATATCAACATTATGAACTCATATATGTCATGTGATCAAGTTTGGACCACAATTCCTCAAGAAATTTGATCAGATCATCAAAAGGGCAAAATGGTCAAAATTAGGGTTTTGATTGAGAAAGGGCAATTTCTGATTTTTGATCTAGCAAATGGTTAATTGGTTTGAGACATGATATCATGGTTTCAAATGCATCATTTTGACCTAATGGTATGACTCAAAACTTCCCTCAAGATCAATTGATTGATAGTTGATTTTTAGTCAACTGATCTAAAGTCAACTAATATAGTGAAAAGTCAAACTTTGACTTTTTAGTCAAAATCTAGTGTCAAAGATCACAATTCATCAAAACATGTCAAAATATGAAACTTGTTCATCAAGAAATCAAAAGTCAAGATTTCATTTTGAAAAGTCAAAGTTTCCAAACCTAGAAATTTTTCTAAGTGTTGAAAACTTCATATATTTTCACAACTTTGAGCCATTTTTTCACCGTGATGCAAGATGATTCAAAAGAAAATTTCAATAGGAAAGTTGTAGATATCAATGAGATCTAAAAAATTTATTTACACAAGTGGTCATAAAAATTCTTGGATCTCAAGTTATTAATCCATGAAATCATGGTCATGAAACTAAAACACTTAGTAAAATTTTGAGCATTTTGGTTAGGATTTTGACCTAACTTCTGAGCCAAGTTTCACATAGTTCCATTTTGATTTTGCAAAAGTGATTCAAATAGGGGTTATAAATCACATTACAATCTTTCCAAATTGTCCAAGAACTCCTTGAGATCATTCTTGAGCAAGGAGAATCGAGGGCAAGAAGTTAGGGTTTCAAGTTGTTTTGCAAGGCAAAATTTATGATGCAACATGAACCAAATCCATAGCCATGCTGCATAATCTTTAATTTCCAGGCCTCAAACTTGTTTGTCACTATTTAATTTAATGTTTACACAACTTATTGATCAATTGCACAATTGATTCAAGCATTGTCCAAAGCATTTTCCCATTTTAGGGAGAAAGTCACAATTTCCATTCTTGTAAAGAAAGCTTTATGCACAAAGTCAGCTTCTTGAGCTCCTAACTTGTTCTCTTTAAGTACACTCCATCCATAAAGTTAGAAGCAAGCTTGTTAAAAGTCCAACCACTCTACAATAGCAAGTACAAAGGCATGGAAACTTGTTTTGTCAAGAAAATCACATGTTGAGCTTAAACATGTAAATTCAAATTCTGATTTGTTGTAGCACACAAGACCTTTTGCTTATAAATAGAGACACTATTTGCAAGCTAAGGCACAAGCTTAAGCACCCTGAAACACGCCCAAACCCCCTCAAGCCAGAAATTGAACAAAAAACTCCATTGATGCATAATTATGACCTTAAACTTATATCTCTCATTTCCCTCGTGCGTTTTCCTTCCTAATCAATCACAAAGCTCCTACACATCAAATATAACCTATCCCTGACCCTGTTTCATAACTATAACTCCATCTTCATCAACCTCCATAACTAAAAACAGAGCTCTGCAAGTTGACTTATCTAGACCATTTCACCCATCCATTGCTCAAGATAATCATTGCATTAGCTTCCTGGGAACTTGAGGAAGCTATCCTGATCATTGCAGCACCTTGAATCAAGCTCATTTTCATTTCATGATTTCCGGTCTTGAGGTATTTTTCTTCAACTTCTATCTCATTATTTAGGCATTCTTAGGCTTGCATTTATGAAGATGAAATGTAGACATCATTGCCGTGAAATTATACATATCCATATATTTCATTTATATTTATTGAGATTAGAGAATTTTAGGTTTGAATCTCTGAAAATATTTAGGTCAGAATTTGGTACTTTTAGAAATTCTCATTCTTCTTTGATTTATAGCTCGTGATATTTATATGGTTGGATTCGTATGGAAAAATGGAGCAACTTTCATGTTTGCATCTTTTATTTTTGTTGAGAAATGAGCAAGTTACAGGAACTATGGCTGGAGGTTGAAGATGAAGTTCATTTCTGGAATTTGTTTTGTATTATGTATTTATTACTTCAGTTATATCAACGGATGTACAGCCACCCCAGTGGCAAAGGTAGCACGCGTATATGCATAAGGTCAGGGGTTCAACACCCAGCGTTACCTTTTAGTTCTATTTTTCAAATTTTCACTCTTTTTTTTTGTTTCTAAACAGCACGCCTAGGCCTCCACATTGGGCCTTTGTTCTTTTTGCTGGCTTCTAACTCCCTGCCTTACTTCAGCACCCCCTGGCCCAATTTTCATTGTTATTTTCTTTTTTTTCTTTTTCCTTTATTATTATTATTATTATTATTATTATTATTATTCTTATTGTTATAAATAAAAATCCAAAAAAAAAATATTTTATTTATTATTTTTACATTTATTTAGTTTATTTGTTTTATAAAACTAAAAGAACAAAAACATTTTCTTAATAAATTAATTTCTTTCTTAATAATTAATATTTAGGTTTAGGTTTAACTATTATATTATTTTCTTGCAATTAAAATCAATTAAGAACTTAGGTTTCTTTTAATTAATTAATGTCCATATTATTTTTATTAATTTAAAAACCTTTTTATAAATAAAACCCTAAAAAAATCCCTTTTTAGTTAATTTCTCTTCTTATTTAGTTTAAGTTAATTTTATTCAATTTTTCTTAATCATTTTTTAATTAGGTCAAGACTAAACCCTTTCATAAAAAACAAACAAAAATAATTTATTTTCCATTTGCATTTGTATATTGTTATTTATTCAATTCTTGTATATTATTCAATATGATTGTAATAATTATTTAGATTTAATTTTCTTGCAATTTCCCCAGTTGTAAATTTGTACACCCCCTCCCCTAATGATGTAATAGCTTAGTATTTTTAGTTTCCGTAATTTAATGATTTATATATAAATGCTAGTAAATTAGAGTTTATATGGAAAGATTAAAATCAACAAATTAGCAAACCCTAATCAAGACAAAATAATGCATGTAAACCAACACACTTGCACACTTACACCCTTAAGGTAAATCCACTTTGTTGCCTTATAAAAATGGCCATATTATGCATGTGAGGTATCTTAGAAAAAGCAATCAAAAAATACAAGATCATAGTCCCTCGATGATGCTATCATAGTTGCCTTTCAAAAATGATCTTAGTCCCTTAAAGAAAATGCTAAGATATCTTACAACATTGCTAATCATGGCTATACAATGACCCATGCCCGTCCCTTTTTATATCCAAATATATGGTTTATTACCAAATCAATGGCAATATAACAAGGTCAAAGGAAAGAGGAAATAAACATGAAAGACTTTTGAGTAGGTAGGATGTTCCTAGTTGCTTGCTCATTTTTCAAACCAAAACATCATTGCTATTTTCAAAACAAACCCTAACACTTTTAAAACACCTTTCAAACTTGAAACATTTGCAAAAGAACAACACTTTGTATACATTCTTACGAACGAGAATCATTACAAAGTTTGCCTAAACAATGGCACCTTTTCAAAATACTTTCAAAAATCACACAAAGCACATTTTTAAACAAAAGCAAATGATCTAGCAAGCAACTAAGAGCCCGTAGATAACTACGGATGAAAAGGGTGCTAATACCTTCCCTTTTCATAATCTACCCCCCTAACTCAAGAAAACATCTCAAACGTCTTTCCTATTCTTTTAAAACTTTCCTTTTGGATAAAACAAAAGTCGGTGCTGACTCTTGTTAACCGCAACATTTGCGATCAAACGCAAAACAACCAAGTCAGTTCTCCCACCACGTTATAGAACTGGCGACTCTGCTGGGGAATAAACTTAAAAGTGGGGTTACCTTAGGGCTAGATCACCTTTATTTGCTTTCATTGTTTGACTTGCATGCTTTACATTATTGGTTCCTTGTTTCGGTTTGTTTTGATCCTCTACCCGGATCTGGGACACCTTTTAGGTAAGTAGCAATAGATTATGGAAACTATGCGGGGTATACCGACATGGTCTAAGCAATAGCTACATTAGTATGACACATTTGGTGGTATCGGTATCCCTTGTGTTGAAACAAGGAGAATACGGGGCCGTTGAGCAGCGCCATGAAGCACTAACTAACCTTAGAACCTTACTTGACCAACTTGGCCATTAGGAAGTAGTGAGATAGCCGGTTTCGGTGTAAAGCTGAAAATTGGTTGATACTCGATGCTACACTCATTGAGGCTTGACTCTTGAGTTTTATTTAGTTGCGATTCAATCGCCTATCAAATGAAGCTTGTGGGAAAGGTCAGTGATATTTAGATCCCTTAGAACCCGGTTACTATTAAATAGGACAGGTTGAGCCAACTAAACTTCAAGAGGGTACTTACCTACAAAATCCATGCAAGCCTAAACCTAAAGGACTTGTCTGCTTTGTGTGTATATGTTTATATAAACTTGCTTACTTTTCATACTTGTACATAACATCATAACATCATAACATCATACCATAACATTTTCAATAACCATTTCAAGGATCTCGAGGGCCTTTGATGCATGGTTACATTGAACCAGACGTCAATCAAGGGGCAAGAGGATTTATTTTCCTTTAACCAAACTCTGTCAAGGATCAAGTACAACAAACTTGAGTCAAGGGCTACATGGTGAGCTTAATTCTCGTGGAAGGACATCCACGGATACAAAGTTCTTCAATTAAAACTTTACGTGACTACTCACCCCGCGAGATCCTTGAAAACATGCATCCACATATCATGCATCATACCATGACAGGTTTCTCCCATACAGGTCTCCTTATCTTCCTACTGTTTATTTCAGTAAGATGGATATGAAATAAACGGTGAAAGATCTCCAAGCTCAAAACGCTCAATTCCAACAAATGTTCATGGCTTTCGCTAAGGGGCAAGAGGACCTGAAGACTCTTCTTCTCAAAGACAAGAAGAAAAAGTCTAAGAAGTCAGTAGGAGTCCTGAACTTGGGAAGAAGACTTAAAGGACCAGTCAAGGGAGCTCTTGATCTTCCAACTCCATCCAACATGGGGGATAGTCATGAAGAAGAAATTAGTATGGAGATTGATAAAGTCGAAGCTAACTACTGTGAGGAACAATATCCTTCCGCTGATGACAAGTACAAACAGTTAGAGGATCACCTCATTGCTATGGAAATTTATCAGATACCTGGCTTGGGTTTAGGAGACATGGGTTTCGTTTCTGGAGTGGACATCCTGCCAAAGTTCAAAATCCCTACCTTTGTCCTGTACGATGGAGTCTCTTACCCTAAGATGCACCTAAAGTCTTATGTCTGCAAGATTCAACCATACACAACTGATCCGAAGCTTTGGATCCATTTCTTCCAAGAGAGCCTAGTAGGGACTCAACTTGAATTGTTTTATCAATTGGAGAGTTCTTGCATCCACACCTGGGAGGATTTAGCTGCTGCTTTCTATAAGCAGTACCAGTACAACACTGATCTTACACCAACTCGTGTGCAATTTCAGAACATGACTATGAGTTCCAACAAGAGCTTCAAAGGATACGCCCAAAAGTGGAGAGATCTGGCTGGTAGGGTGCAACCCCTTTAACTAATAGGGAGCTAATTGACATCTTCATGGAAACTTTGACAGGACCTTTCTTCAAACACCTAATCGGAAGTTCCTCGATCGAGTTCACCGAGCTAATACTGACTGGCGAAAGAGTCGAAGATGGCATCAAAAGTGGAAAGATCCAAGGAGCTACACCTTCTGATGCTCAGAAAAAGCCATACAACGGGAAGAAATAGTCCAATGTTGTGTACGGTCAAAAGATTCGTCATGACCAACACGTAGGAGCAATCTTGATCTCTAATCTTACGCCTGTTCAACAAAGACATGGGCATCAGCGTAATGAGGTCACGCCTAAAAGAAAATTCGCTAAGATCAACATGTCACTGGTTCAAGCGCTACAACACATGCTGAAGGCAGAGCTGATAACGTTAAAGGCTCCTCTCCGGAACCCCAACACTTCCGCTCCAACCTATCATCCCAATGAAAGGTGTGCATATCACTCTGACAGTCTGGGACACGACACAAACAACTGTTGGGCTCTAAAGAATAAGATCCAAGACATGATTGATGCCAAGGAGATCGAATTCGATCCTCCAGAGCCTCCTAACATGATCACTGCTCCTATGCGAAATCATTGAAAGCTTTTGATTATTTGAATTTTAAAGTTGTAATCTATTTTGTTGTTCAAACACTTATATATTAATGTCAAACTCTGTTTCATTAATGCATTGCATATGTTTGTCTTAAATTCATCCATTTGTTTTCACTATATTTAAACTATGCTTTTTTATAACATTCAACTCTTGCTAAAAGTTATAAGCCTTTAGAGGGAGCATGACGAAACAATGTCATAATCTCATACAATATGCTTTTGAACAGACCTTGCTGATGATGTACATGTGTTTCTTTCAAATCCCAAACATCGGAGTTATAAGGAAGATAATCCCTAGTCAACCCATTCGAGCCAAAGAAGTAAAAGTTTTCTTTTTTAAACAAATTAAAACCTTTTAAACCTGGGGTAGGGTAGTCTCTCAGTTAGTTCAAACGCGCGTTCAGTACACAATGAATGACATAAAAAACATTCCTTCTGAACCAAAAGATGGTGATTGGTTCCCTATAAAGTAGGTAGTCATTATCTCTCAAAAGAAAAGCCCACTAATTTAAAACCTACGAAGGAGACTTAAAGAAAACTGGGGCGTCCCGCTGACTGTAATCTCAAAAACAAAAACAATCAGACAAAAACCAGGCATAATAAATAAAAATAAAGAGGTCACTACAAACCCTCAACAACATGAAAAATGTTGCAAAAGTGACTGCCTTTCGACAAACTTAACTTGTCTGAACCATCACCAAAACGTTATTCCAGACTCAATTGGAGTTCAAATGCATAATTAACTAAGTTTAAGACTGAAGAACATCAGGAAGAGCGGGTGGGTACAAATATACTTTGAGCCTTTATCCTTTGTTTCTTAAACCGTGAACTAAGCCACACTACAACCCTTCAAAAGTCCTAATTGAAGCATGGGTTAGTTCGAAAGCATACTGTTACAAAAGGTATCCTGACTCCTGTAAGGCTTTACCCTAAATCCTGAGTTTGAATTTTCTTACAAAACTACTTTACTTGCTAAAACGCATTTTCAAAATTTCAAGACACGAATAAACTTTGCATTATTTGAATATCACTGTTTGCATATGGCTATTTGTTTGACAGCGGAGAAATTCACACAACGAATATCCAGTGAACGAAAGGTCTCTCAGTAAACAAAATCACTTCGAATGAAAAGACATTTCCAATGACAAATATCTCATAATCAAGGGGCACGCCATGACTTTTGTCCAACACATCTAGGGCAGTCAAGTAAAGATTCAAAGAATCTCTCAAAGAATTGTTGAATAACCAGGGGCAAAGATCCATCTGAGTCACTCAACGGGCAAAGTTACGTTGATCATGGGTTTGAACAATATCCACTATGAAGACTTCTGGTACCATCAAATTGCTTGTCTATACCAATAGTATCAGATGGTGTCAGTATCAGACGGTGTCAGTATCATGTCTTTGGTTTCTTCCACAACAGTCTTAGAAAATATCTCTAGGAAGTTCGGGGCTACCGGAAATGTGATCAAAATCTCAAGCATCAAGGTGCACCAGATTAACTCTGAGGGAAAACAGGCTCCCACATAAAGGGTCATGTGCGACCAAGAAAATATTTTCTGGCATTACTACAACACTTACTACTAGGGGCAGTGACAAATCTCCCCAAGATCCTTCTTGTAGGATGACTCCCAGCCAGAGTTTCAATCTCTGGAAGCTTCTCACCAGCTGAGTCGACCTCAAGAACCCTCGAGGATTTTCCCCAATGAAGAAGACACCTCTCTAACAGACCGACAACATGGTTTATTTACCCAACAAACTACAAATTCCCCAAGTTTAGTTTGCCGCTCCTACTACTACTACAAATCAAAGGACCACAAATCCTCTTACCCAATATACTACTCTACAATCCCCAGCAAGTTACTGTGAAGCCTGGACCCGACCAGATATCAGTTCAACTACGACTCCCCAGTAGAGCAACAAACAATTGAGACTCCTGAACTCTTTTCCCCAAGCAAGGATCAACACTCTCCATAGAATTTTCAATATTCCTCAGCGGAGCTCTCCTCAAACAACAAAACAAGAATAGTTGGTGGAAATATTCTAAGAAAAGTTTAAAGACTCACCTTCTCTTCAACAGCAGTCCGAGATTTAATGACTCCCCAGCATTTGTCAAGGATTTTTTTCCCCAGACGAAGTTACATTCAAATAACATTTCACCCTTCATGCATCATATTACGTACATGACAAGTACACACGACACAATGTCGTTTATTTTGAGAACCTCATTGCACCTTGCATTTCATATATCATGACATTGCATACAGCTAACGTTTTACCTTTTTCGGGAAAAGGTTAATCAATAGATGGTTATCGTCAATAATCTTCAAAAGGTCAGAAATTAATACCTGTAAAAATCCAGGGCAATTATCTATACGACCAACTGAAGAAATCCTACACGGGCTCCTTCCCATACACTCTCCTAGAAACAGTTCAGATGCAACCCTACGGCTAACATTCTGACACTTATTCCAAATTCCTTCTAGAAATAGTTCAGATGCGATCCAGATATGGCTGACATTCTGATACTTACTCCAGATTCTCTTCTAGAAACAGTTCAGATGCGATACAGTTATGGATGACACTCTGATACTTACTCCAGTTTCTCTTCAAAATACAGTCCAGATACGATCCAAATTCGAATGTCATTATGTCACTCATTCAAAATACAGTCCAGATACGATCCAGATTTGGATGTCATTTTGTCACTCATTCAAATACGATCCAGATACAATCCAGATACGGATATCATTCTTATATTTCTTTCAGCATACCTTTCCAATACAGTCCAAATATGATCCAAATACGTAAGTCATTCTGACTCTCATTTAGTACATCTCTCAGATACGAGTCAGATACAATTCATTTATGAATATTATTCTGTTGCTCATTCAAGACCTTTACTGGTTCAGATAAATCTCTAAATGATTTATTCTTATTCTTCTCCAAATCCCTGCTGGTTCAGATAAGTCTCTCAATAATTTATTCTGATTCTTTCCTAGTAGGCACTTTCTCTGGTTCAGATAAATTGCCCAAAGATCTACTCTGATTCTCTCTAGTTAAAGAATATTCAAGACCTCTTTTGGTTCAATTTAAACCTCTCAACGGTTTATCCTGATACTTTCCAAATGAACATTTATGGTTCATATAAATCGCTCCAAGATTTATTCTGATTCTTCCCAGTCAAACAACATACAAGACTTCTGCTAGTTTCAGATAAATCACTCCAAAGATTTATTCTGATTCTTTTCTAGTTGAAATCAAGTTCAGACATAGTCCATTTTCTGTCAACAGTCACCTTTGGATGGCATCTACAAGACCATCTCTGGAAAATCTCCCCCATTCCTCCAAATGGAATCTATAAGCCGATTCACAATTCATCTTCGAGTGCAAATTTATGGGCACTCTAGTATTCAATCGTCTTCCACCTTCAAGTCACGAATGGCGGATCCGCCAATCCAACTCTTCAGGTTTAAGAAGATTGAACAGGGGCAACTGTTGTACCCCAAAATTTTCCCTCTCATTTATCAAGTATTTTCTCACAAGATCTCCTTTGGTTCAAGACTACACTAGGGTTGATCAACTCAAGACACCTCCTTAAGCATTGATGACTTAAATTAGGGTTTGAGATTTCACAAGGATAATTGAACTTTTAATGTCTCATATGAATTTCATGGATCATTATGGACCCTCAATATTGCTCATGTCAATTTTCAAGTCTTGGATCACATTTTTGCTCAGTCAATTGATCAGTTGACCTAAAAATTAACTATATTGGGGAAAAAGTCAACTGTGGCCAATTTACAGTCAAACTTCATAATTTTTTATCCATATCAACATTATGAACTCATATATGTCATTTGATCAAGTTTGGACCACAATTCCTCAAAAAATTTGATCAGATCATCAAAAGGGCAAAATGGTCAAAATTAGGGTTTTGACTAAGAAAAGGGCAATTAATGATTTTTGACATAGAAAATGGTTAATTGGTTTGAGACATGATCTCAAGGTTTCAAATGAATCATTTTGACCTAATGGTATTACTTAAAAATTCCCTCAAGATCAATTAATTGATAGTTGATTTTTAGTCAACTGATATAGTGAAAAGTCAAACTTTGACTTTTTGGTCAAAATCAAGTGTCAAAGATCACAATTCATCAAAACATTTCAAAATATGAAACTTTTTCATCAAGAAATCAAAATTCAAGATTTCATTTTGAAAAGTCAAAGTTTCCAAACTTAGAAATTTTTCTAAGTGTTGAAAACTTCATATTTTTTCACTACTTTGAGCCATTTTTTCACCATGATGCAAGATGATTCAAAAGAATTTTTCAACATGAAAGTTATAGATATAAATGAGATATAAAACATTGATTTACAGAAATCCTCCTAAATATGCTTGGATCTCAAGTTATTAATCCATGAAATCATGGTCATGAAACTAAAACACTTAGTGAAATTTTGAGCATTTTGATCAGGATTTTGACCTAACTTCTGAGCCAAGTTTCACATAGTTACATTTGGATTTTGCAAAAGTGATTCAAAGAGGGGTTGTATATCACATTGAAAGCTTTCCAAAATGTCCAATAACTCCTTGAGATCATTCTTTAGCAAGGATAATCGAATGCAAGAAGTTAGGGTTTCAAGTTGTTTTGCAAGGCAAATTTGGGATGCAACATGAACCAAATCCATACCCATGCTGCATAATCTTTACTTTGAAGGCATAAAACTTGTTTGTCACTCCTTAATTTAATGTTTACAAAACTGATTGATCAATTGTCCAATTGATTCAAGCATTGTCCATAGCATTTTTCCATTTTAGGGAGAAAGTCACCATTTCCATTCTTGTAAAGCAAGCTTTATGCACAAAGTCAACTTCTTGAGCTCCTAACTTGTTCTATTTAAGTACAATCCATCCACAAATTCAGAATCAAGCTTGATAAAAGTCCAACCACTATACAATAGCAAGTACAAAGGCATGGAAACTTGTTTTGTCAAGAAAATAACATGTTAAGCTTAAACATGTAATTCAAATTCTGACTTGTTGTAGCATACAAAACCTTTTGCTTATAGAGACACTATTTGAAAGCTAAGGCACGAGCTTAAGCACCCTGAAATACACCCAAACCCCCTCAAGCCAGAAATTGCACAAAAAACTCCATTGATAAACAGTTCTGACCTTAAACTTATATCTCTCATTTCCCTCGTGCGTTTTCCTTCCTAATCAATCACAAAGCTCCTACACATCAAATATAACCTATCCCTGACCTTGTTTCATAACTATAACTCCATCTTCATCAACCTCCATAACCAAAAATAGACCTCTGCAAGTTGACTTCTCCAGACCATTTCAGCCATCCATTTCTCAAGCTAATCATTGCATTAGCTTCCTGGGAACTTGAGGAAGCTAACCTGATCATTGCAGCACCTTGAGTCAAGCTCATTGGCATTTCACAATTTCCAGTTTTGAGGTATTTTTCTTGAACTTCTATCTCATTATTTAGGTATTGTTAGGATTGCATATATGAATATGAAATGTAGATATCATTGCCCTGAAACTATACATATCCATAGATTTCATTTATATTGATTGAGCTTAGAGAATTTTAGGTTTGAATCTCTGAAAATATTTAGGTCAGAATTTGGTACTTTTAGAAAGTCTCATTCTTCTTTGATTTATAGCTCATGATATTTATATGGTTTGATTCGTACGGAAAAATGGAGCAACTTTCATGTTTGCATATTTTATTTTTGTTGAGAAATGAGCAAGTTATAGGAACTATGGCTGGAGGTTGAAGATGAAGTTCATTTCTGGAACTTGTTTTGTATTATATATTTATTGTTTCAGTTATATCAACGGATATACAGCCACCCCAGTTGCAAAGGTAGCGCGTGTATATGCATAAGGTCAGGGGTTCAACACCTAGTGCTACCTTTTGGTTCTATTTTTCACATTTTCACTCTTTTTTTGTTTCCAAACAGCATGCCTCGGCCTCCACATTGGGCCTTTGTTCTTTTTGCTGGCTTCTAACTCCCTGCCTTACTTCAGCACCCCCTGGACCAATTTTCATTATTATTTTCTTGTATTTATTTTTCCTTTATTATTATTATTATTATTGTTATTAATAAAAATAAAAAAAATATTTTATTTATTATTTTTACATTTATTTAGTTTTTTTTTTTTATAAAACTAAAAGAACAAAAACATTTTCTTCATAAATTAATTTCTTTCTTAATAATTAATATTTAGGTTGAGGTATAACTATTGTATTATTTTCTTGCAATTAAAATTAATTAAGAACTTAGGTTTCTTTTAATTAATTAATGTCCATATTATTTTTATTAATTTAAAAACCTTTTCATAAATAAAACCCTTAAAAATCCTTTTTTAGATAATTTATCTTCTTATTTAGTTTAAGTTAATTTTATTTAATTTTTCTTAATCATTTTTTAATTAGGTCAAGACTAAACCCTTTCATAAAAAACAAACAAAAATCATTTCTTTTTCATTTGCATTTGTACATTATTATTTATTCAATTCTTGTATATTACTCAATATGGTTGTAATAATTATTTAGATTTAGTTTTCTTGCAATTTCTCCATTTGTAAATTTGTACACCCCCTCTCCTGCTGATGTAATAGCTTAGTATTTTTATTTTCCGCAATTTAATGCTTTATATATAAATTCTAATAAATTAGGGTTTGTATGGAAAGATTAAAATCAACAAATTAGCAAACCCTAATCAAGACAAAACAATGCATGTAAACCAACACACTTGCACACTTACACCCTTAGGGTAAATCAAGTTTGTTGCCCTATGAAAATGACCATATTATACATGTGAGGTATCTTAGCAAAAGCAATCAAACAATACAAGATCATAGTCCCTCGATGACGCTATCAAAGTTGCCTTTCAAAAATGATCTTAGTCCCTTAAAGAAAATGCTAAGATATCTTACGACATTACTAATCATGGCAATACGATGACCCATGCCCGTCCCTTTTTATACCCAAAGATAGGATTTCTTACCAAATCAATGGTAAGATAACAATGTCAAAGGAAAGAGGAAATAAACATGAAAGACTTTTGAGTAGGTAGGATGTTCCTAATTGCTTGCTCATTTTTCAAACCAAAACATCCTTGCTATTTTCAAAACAAACACTAACACTTTCAAAACACTTTTCAAACTTGAAACATTTGCAAAAGATCAACACTTTGTATACATTCTTACGAACGATAATCATTACAAAGTTTTCCTAAACAATGGCGCCTTTTCAAAATACTTTCAAAAACCACACAAAGCACATTTTCAAACAAAAGCAAGTGATCTAGAAAGCAACTAAGAGCCCGTAGATAACTATGGATGAAAATGGTTCTAATACCTTCCCTTTTTATAATCTACCCTCCAAACTCAAGAAAACATCTCAAAGGTCTTTCCTATTCTTTTCAACCTTTCCTTTTAGATAAAAGAAAAGTCGATGGTGACTCTTGCTAACCGCAACATTTACGATTAAACGCAAAACAACCAAGTCAGTTCTCCCACCGTGTTACACTCCCCTATCAATTATCAAGAAGAATCTGTTGCAGAACGGTTTATTTCCGACTTGTATCGTAAGATGCTATTGCTCCGTAACCCAACCCAATGGCTGCAAGTTACTAGAAGAAGGCATTTAACGCCTAATGGGCAATCACATAATTTTAGTTGAGAAAATTTTGTCTGCTGAGAATCTGTTTCAAGACTTATATGTAATAATCGACCCTCCTGTCAGGATCACCTCCAAAGGCCCTGTAAGGATTACTGCAAATCCAAAAGCTACTCCTCTAATCATCACAACACCTGGATCTTTCCATATTCCTTGGATAAAGAAATCCCTTGGAATTATGGATCCGACGTCTACTACCATTGGCGTCAAGCAAGAATCACTACACCTGGATCTTTCCATATTCCTCGGATAAAGCAATCCTTTGGAATTATGGATCCAACATCTACTACCATGGCGTCAAGCAAGAACTACTAACTACTGAAGATGAAAGTGTTAAAACTATTGATTCCAACATTGCCAATATTGTTGGGACCAGTAAGGTTACTAGAAGCGGAAGGATTTTCTCCCCAGAAATCTCTCTGAAGACTATTGCTACACCTGCTCAAGTTTCTACTATCGATTCAAGTGTTAAGGCTCAGGCCAAAGAGAAAATAATAAAGCCTTCACGGACAGAGGCGCCTAAAGAAGTTGCAGTTGAAGACACCTCTAGGCAAGAGTTGGAGGAGGTTTTGAAAATAATCCGTAAGAGCGATTACAAGATTGTTGAACAGCTTGGGCAGACCCATCCAAGATCTCTATGTTATCCCTGTTACTGTGTTCTGAAGCCCATGCACAAGCTTTGGTGAAATTTTTGAAGACTTCTCACGTGCCACAAGAGATTTTTTCCAATAAATTTGTGAACTATGTTGCTAGCTTAACGATGGACAATGAATTAGGTTTTTCTGATGTCGACCTGACTTCGGAAGGAATAAATCACAACAAGGCCCTGTATGTCTCCATTGAATGTAGGGGCAATACTTTGGCTCATGTATTGGTTGATATTGGCTCCTCGTTAAATGTTATACCGAAGGGCGCTCTTGACAGACTTGATTGTGAAGAGGTTATATTGAAGCCCAGTGATATTATAGTCCGAGCATTTGACGGATCAAAGAGGATGGTGCACGGAGAAGTGGGCCTTCCAATCAAGGTGGGTTTCGCAAATCTTTGAGTCTACCTTCTATGTAATGGATATTTGGGTAGCTTATTCTTGCTTACTGGGACGCCCTGGGATCCATAGGGCATGTGTTGTTACTTCAACCTTACACTAGAAGATGAAGTATCCCATGAAGGGAAAGGTTGTTACAGTCTGTGGGGAAGAAGAATATATGGTTAGCCACCTGAAGTCATTCTGGTATGTAGAAATGGAAGGAGAATTCGTCGAGACTCACTGTCATACTTTTGACATCATCCCTGCTGCTGCTACTGAAGACATCTCTATCATTCCAAAATTTATCAGGGTTTCGCCCAAAATGGCTTCCTTGAAAGATGCTAAAGATGTTGTAGAAGAAGGTGGTTGTACTACTTGGGGTCAGCTTCCCTACATTCCATATAAATCTGACAATTTTGTTTTGGGTTTCACCGCAGAGGGTTAGAGGGTTGTTTGCCACGCTCGTGCTGGAAGCCCACCATTTCATGTCAGCAACAACGGAATCAACGTGATAGAAGATGCTAACAATGATTATAACCTTGACAGTTGGATATTTTCTACCATTGGCAATGGTCTCAGCAACTGGAAGGCCAAAGACATTATCCCTATCTCCTTTATTCAGGAGTAATAGCTACATTTCTGTTTTTATTGCTTTCAAAGTTTCGGTTATATAATTTTTGAACAATGACTTTAAACCTTGTGTCTTACCCGGGGCACAATGGACCATTTATTAAGGGTTGTCATGTCATAAACATACTTTCATTTAATAAAAGCATTGGAAGTTTTGCATTCAAATTTTACGCTCTCTGTCTTTCTTTTTGTCACTTTCAAATAGCTATATGATCTTACATGCCCACACACACAATATATTGCAGATCCACATCCACTATGGATCCCATTGACAGCAATTCTGCTATTGCCACTTATGACTTTGAAAATCCGATCTACCAAGCCGAGGACGAAGGTGAGGAAGATTGTGAAATACTTGGAGAACTTGCCAGACTGTTAGTGCAAGAAGAAAAGGCCAAACAACCGCATGAAGATCCAGTTGAAGTTGTAAATCTAGGTACTGAGATAGACAAGAAAGAAGTCAAGATAAGTGCCAACCTAGAGGGCAGTGTCAAGAACAGGTTGATCTAGATGTTGCATGAATATGTTGAGATCTTTTCTTGGTCATACGAAGACATGCTAGGGCTCAATACTGATATTGTGGTTCACCGTTTACCGATGAAAGAAGGTTGTTCTCCAATTAAGCAGAGGGTTCGTCGCATGCATCCCGAAATGTCACAGAAAATCAAGGCCGAGGTTATGAAACAATTCAACATAGGTTTCTTAGCAGTGACATCCTATCCTCAATGGGTTGCAAATGTGGTGTCGGTACCAAAGAAAGATGGCAAGGTACGTATGTGTGTAGACTACAAGGATCTGAATAAATCAAGCCCCAAAGATGACTACCCACTGCCATATATAGATGACTTCTCCTTTATGGACGACTTAATCAGATCAAGATAGCACCTGAAGACATGGAGAAAACTACTTTCGTCACACACTGGGGTACTTTCTGCTACAAGGTTATGCCTTTTGGGTTGAAGAATGTTGGTGCCACATACCAGCATGTAATTGTAGCTTTATTCCATGATATGATTCATCACGAGATAGAGGTCTATGTCGACGATATGTTATCTAGATCTCAGACTGAAGAAGAACATCTTGACTATCTACACAAGTTGTTTGAGAGACTGAAGAGGTACGAACTGAGGTTGAATCCGAACAAATGCACCTTTGGGGTGAGATCTGGTAAACTCTTGGGTTTCATCGTCAGCGACAAAGGTATTAAGGTTGATCCCGCTAAAGTCAAAGTTATTCAATAAATGCCCACTTCCCGTACTGAGAAGGAGGTTAGAGGTTTTTGGGACGACTGAATTATATTTCCCAATTCATTTCTCATTTGACTGCTACTTGTGAGCCGATCTTTAAGTTGTTGAAGAAAGATCAGGTAGTAAAATGGAACGCAGATTTGTCAGATAGTCTTTGACCAAATCAAGGAGTGCCTATAAGAACCTCTAATTCTGAGGCCACCAGTTGAAGGAAGACCTCTAATCATGTACCTAAGAGTTCTAGAGAATTCAATGGGGTGTGTATTGGGCCAATATGACGAGTCTGGTCGAAAAGAGCATGCAATATACTACCTTAGCAAAAAAATTACGAACTGTGAAACAAGATACTCATTGCTCGAGAAAACTTGTTGAACTTTGGCATGGGCTCTTTTCCGACTAAAACAGTATATGTTGACCCATACTACTTTATTGATCTATAAAATGGATCCCATCAAATACATCTTCGAGAAACCCACTCTCTCCGGAAGGATAGCCAGTGGAAAATGGTCTTGACAGAATATGACATTCAGTACACCACTCCAAAAGCAATCAAAGGAAGTGTATTGGTATATCATTTGGCTCATTAAGTTGTAGATGACTACCAATCTATGAACTTCGAATTTCTGGACGAGAACATTATGCTAGTTACAGATTATGAAGAACCTGGACCGTATGAAGGACCTGAGCCAAGATCCCGATGGACTATTGTTTTTGATGGGGCTTCTAACACACTTGGTAATGAAATCACTGCTGTGATTATCTCTCTCCAGGGTTGCCATACACCCTTCACCACCAGATTACGCTTTGACTGTACCAACAACATGGCCGAATACAAAGCGTGCATTATGGGCATCTGAGCTACTATTGACTTGAATGTATATGGGGACTCAGCCCTGATAATCATTCAAATTAAGGGAGAATGGGATACTGAGTACCTGAATCTAATTCCTTATAGAGAACATGTACTTACCTTAATCCTGTACTTCGATGAAATCACTTTTGAGCATATCCCACGAGAAGAGAATGAGTTGGCAGATGCATTAGCAGCCATGTCGTCTATGTGTAAAGTCAAATGGGACAACGAGGCTCCCATAATTACCATTGAGAGGTTCGATGAACCTGCACATTGCTATGAAGTTGACACTGATGGAGTAGAAGAGAAGCCTTGGTTTCATGAAGTGAAAATATCCCTTGAAGTTCAAGAGTACCCCAAGGGGGCATCTTTCAACAACAGGAAATTCCTATGGAGGTTCTTAACCAAGTTCTTCCTTCTCTGAGAATTCTGAAGGAGGCAGATTTAGTTGAAGATGAGTGGATTCAGACTAGGTTGGACCAGTTGAATCTGATTGACGAGAAAAGGCTTGTGGATGTCTATCATGGTCAGATGTACCAGAAACGTATGATTAAAGATTTTAACAAAAAAGTCAAGCCTCGAGTATATCAAGTTGGGGACCTGCTAATAAAGCGCATCATCCTACCGCAAAGTGATCCCTGGGGCAAATGGACTCCCACCTACGAAGGGCCATTTGTAGTCAAGAAGACATTTTCTAGAGGCATTATGATACTTACCACCATGGACGGTGAAGATTTTCTGAACCCTGTGAACACGAACATAGTCAAAAGATACTACGCATGAAAACAACTCGCTAGGTTGACTGGCCTAGGAAAAAATAAGGGCATCCCATATAACCAAAAGGGTTCAGGAAAATAATCAGGGATATGTATATATATAAATATTATACACCCGACAAGTCGAAAACTTGAAAAGGCGGCTTGGGAAAAAAAGGGTATCCCAGTAGACTGAAAACCCGAAAGGGAGATCTAGGAAAAATTTAGGGATTAAAGTGTACAACTATGTCCTGTTGGATCACTTATAGCAAGCTTTATCACCAAATGTCAAGTTCAAAGGGTACAAATCAATTCAGTCAACTTCTTCCAACAACAAGGGATAAGATGCTCGAAGACATAGGGGCAATAACATAGTTGAAACCCGACGAGATTATTTCCACATAGCTATTTTGTTTTGTTTTACTTTGTACTCCTTTCATTTCACGATGATTTCCTCTTACTAGGATTCCTGTCTCTCTGTACAACAATCACCTGTTTATAGGAAAACTATCAATATAAACACAATTTCAAAATTCAAATTTTGTTTTACTTTTTCTATTTTATTCGCAAAAACGTCTAATGACTAAATTGAATGAACATATGCATATAAATATGATTATTATTAACAAATATATGCATAAAAACAAGAATAAGCATTTTCTCAAGACTCTAAGAGTTGGGATAACGCCCAAGTCATCCACAAATCCCCACAGAGTAGTTTCCATAAGATTATCCCCCGCAGAGTCATCTTCACAAGCTCATCTTCAACAAAGATACATGCCCCACAAGTCTGAAATGTCTTAAGATAGGAATTGGGACATTTTCCAACAATTAACCCAATCACACTCCCCAGCAGATCCCCTAGCGAACAAAGGAGTATGATAATTTCCCCAGAAATGTCGCAAACCTATGGAATCCCAATCCTTATCGTAGATTACGTCCTCAGCACAGTTCACAAAAATTCTCTTCCCCAACAAGGCTCATTTCCTCATCATGGTTTATTTCCACAGCATGGTTTATTTCCCCAGTAGGGTTTATTTCCCCAACAAAATATAGTCTCCCCAGCTTAAGCCCATCCCTATGACTACTACAAGTCACTAGCAAAGGGCAGTCCAGGCTGTTATCCCCAAGGATCTGCTACTGAATCTGAAACCATACCAGATATCGTGTAACTTTATCCTCCCCATACAAATTGGCATCCATATCGGAAACTCGATCAAACATCACCTCGGAAGGTTATCCATCGCTTTTATCCCCAGTCAGGATATATAAGAATTAAATTCCCTAGTATAGAGGTGAATGACTAATGTTCTTAAACTCTTCTCCCCAAGCAGAAGTCAACATTCTCCAGCGGAGTATCCTCAAAACAGAAATCGGGAATTCCCAGCATAGATATTCTAAGCAAAGGTTGAAGATTACACATATTCTTCATCCCCAGCAACAGTCAGGGATTTATTTCCCCAATCAGAGACGTTATATGAAGCTACCAATATGCTTCAACGACATTTCACATTCATACATCATTTACAGACATCATAGAATATGCATACGAAACACATATTGCACACTCTCAGTTACTTTGATAACATCAGTTACAGAGTGCATTTCATACATCATGACATTGCATACAACTAACTCTTTATCTTTTCAGGTAAAGTCTACAAGCAGACGAATATCATCAACAATTTTCAAAACACGTCACAGATTAATTCCTAAAACAAGACAGGGAAACTATCTATATGACCAGACACAGATTAATTCCTAAAACAAGACATGGCAACTATCTGTGAAAAAAATTGTAGATCAATTCTCGAAACAGGACAGGGCGACTATCTACATGAACATGTTAAATATTAACTCACGAAACAGGAAGGGGAAACTATCTATACGGCCGAGTAAAGATTAAATCCCGAAATAGGATAGGGAATCTATCTTTCTATCTTTATGACTAGGTGAAGATCAATTCCCGAAACAGGACGGGGCGACTATCTTTATCACTAGGTGGTATGAACTCCCGAAATAGGACGAGTTTACCAACAAAAACAAATTGTAGTTCAATTCCCGAAACAGAATGGGGCGACTATCTACATGATGAACACTTCCCTTCAAAGACTTTATTTTGAAAAACATCTTCCTTCAGAGATTTATTCTGAAAAGCATATCCCTCGGGTAGGATCGAATATATTCGTTCTGAAAAGCATTCCTCATATACAGTCATGCGTAGACTCATTATGATACTTCTATCAACAGTTAATTTGGATGGCATCTATAAGCCCATATTCGATGAATCTCCGCCACTTCTCCGAATGGAATCTTTAAGCCCGTTCAAGAAATATTATCAACCAATAGTGTTACCGCCTGCATATGCGAGTGCAAATTTTTGGGCACTTAAGTGTTCAATCATCTTCTACCTTCAAGTCATGAATGGTGGACATGCCAATCTAACTCTTCAGGTTTAAGAAGATTGAACAGGGGCAGTTGTTGTACCCCAAAATTTTCCCTCCCATTTCTTCAAGGCATTCTCCCAGGGTTCTTAAAATCTCAAGGATGCTAAAGAGTTGGTCAATAAATTCTTCTCCTAAGCAAGGAGTTCACAACTAGGGTTTCACTTTTCACAAGGAGATTTGGGTTTCTAAGGTCTTAAATGAATTCATGGTTTCTTATATGTCTTCAAGAATGCTCATGATCGGTCACATTTCTGTCTGGTTATCTATCTATTATCCGGAACGAAACCACATCTTTGGTAACACTTTAGCTAGTTTGTTTTACTGTTTTAGTCGCGTATGTTATTTTTCTCAATTCTTGTTTATTTACATTTTGTCAGTTAATTTTGATAAATAAGGTACTTTTGAAATCATGGTATGGTAGTTCTTTTTTAATTCTCAGGTCCAGAAGAATTCCCTTGGGAAATACAGTAGCTGACACGGGCGGCCGTGTCAGAAAGGATGTTGCACGGGTGAGATGAAGATAAAATACAGAAGCTGACACGGGCGCCCATGTCACCTGACACGGCTCGTGTCAGAGAAGTGCTACATGGACAAAATGAAGTAACATGCAGAAGATGACACGGGCGCCCATGTCACATGACACGGCCCGTGTCAAAATCCCTGGAGAATTTTTTGAAGGATTGGGACTTCAGTGGCCAACACGGTTTCCCGTGTCACATGACACGGCCCGTGTTGGCAAGAGCGAGACAGAAAAGTGATTTTTTGAAATCATTCTATTTAAAGTATTGGAGGTTAGTTCGAACTTTGCGCATACGTCTTGGGTGATCTGACACTATTTAGACCTAGTTTTGAGGAGTAGAGAGGCACTGCTGGTTTTTGGAAAAAAAAGGACAGCATAGAACAAGAGGACGAGAACGATCAAAGGGTGGGATGATGAAGATCAACAAAAGCGGAAGCAATTGAAGATCAGAGCAATTCCCTCCTTTGTAATGTTTATTATTAAATTAGTATTTTCTTTGAATATTATGAAAAGCTAAACCCCCCAATGCTAGGGGGTGTCCCTGAATTGCTTGTGATGAACCGAATTGCTATATTTTTATAATATCTATGTTTTTATGTATTCACTGTATTATGTAAATTCCTAATGCTTATCTTTTTGGAAAATTGGATATTAATCTATGGGTAAAGTAGTTTTGACTGATCACTTTATCGCTACTTATATAATACCGTCGCTAATTTCTCTTAGGAATAAGGATCTAATAGCTTTGACCGTAAATTATTGATCTTTTATGTGTGATCGACATATGTTTGAATGTCTAAGGAATTAGACTTTAAAATTTTATGTCATGGGTTTCCGGCTAAGGAATTAGGGGAAACTACTCTTGAGAATCGGTATTGGATTACGTAAGCATAGATAGTATAAATAGAAGTTCAATTCATTACGGAGCAATTCATACATCTTATCCCTAGCATGTTCCATCATTGTTGTGATATTACTCTTTACTTTTTGTTTTTAGATTTACAAAGCAGAATTTTCTACCTTTAGTCAAACCACCCTAATGCCCGTTTTGTCTAATTGAATCCTTTTCAACACTGTTAATTTTAACGCAGTCCTCGAGATCGATACACGGGATAACTTCCTTTTATTGCTACATTGGTAAAAATAGTACACTTGCTATTTTATCGATCAAGTTTTTGGCGCCATTGCTAGGGACTTCCAAATTTTCTGTGTTTAAATTACTCCATTAGGATTTTGTTGCTCTGCAACCAAATTTTATTTTACTATTTTGTAGTATTCGCTCACAAATAATCATTATCTAATCTTTTTATGCGAGGTAAGGCCTCAACTAAATTTCTTTTTGACGCAGAACCAGAAAGATCACTGAGAGAGAGAATCCGAAAAGCTAGGAAAGAAAGTCGGAAGGGGAGAGAAGAAGTTCAATCAAATCCTTCAGTGCAATTAGAGTCTAAAGCGATGGCTGCTGACCCACCGCTCGTGGAAATACTTCTGGGCGACTATGGATGAGAAAATGCCCCTCTGGGCCGGATGACGACCGTTAATCAACCAGTAAACGTCGACCACTTTCAGTTGCACCCTTCCACTATCTGGCAACTTGAAAGGAGACCGTTCTCTGGAAAGATTAAAGAAGATGCAAACAAACATCTGCAGAGGTTTCTCACCATGACCACATCGCTGAAAATTGAGGGGCATTTTGAAGAAGAAAAAAAATTAGTTATGTTCCCTTTTACATTGTCAGAGGATGCTGAAGAATGGTTCTACTCTTTACCGGCTGGAAGCATTACAACTTGGAAACAGATGGAGACTACCTTTCTCAACGAATATTTTTCTGCTTCTGTGTACATCCATAAGAGGTATGACATTGTGAACTTTAAACAGAAGGAAGGAGAATCACTGGGAGATGCGTATAAGAGGTTTAAACGACTGTTGGTTGCATGCCATACTCACAACATGGATGCAACTGAACAGATGCAAAATTTTGTAAATGGCCTAAGGATGAAGACTAAGCAACTCATCGACACAGGTGTCGGTGGTTTAACTAACTTTACAACAACCACTGGTATTAAAAAGATAATTGAAGATATCGCAACAAATGAGCATTTAGAGATGTATGACCGGAGTGTGTCCCAACCTGAAGGAATAATTGATTTGAAATTGGCTAATCAAGTTGTTAAGATGGAAGACCAAATTACAGCTGAAGTAGAAAGAAGATTGAAGAAGATGGCCATTGATACACAAACTGTAGCTCAGGTTCAACCCACGCATGCTAGCAATTGTGAAAATTGTGGAGGACCTCATCTTACAGTACATTGCGTTGCCACTGCACAACAAATTGAGGAGATAAAATTTCTCCTGAAAAATAACGCTTATTCAAATACTTATAATCCGGATTTGAAAAATCATCCTAATTTCTCGTGGAAGGATCAACCAGGAAATTCCCAAAACTGACCGCAGCAGTAGCAACCATATACTCAACCTCAACAACAATTTCAACAACAGGGGACACGGAAAGCTGATTGGGAGATTACCATTGAAAAGATGGCCGCTCAAAGTTCTCAATTTCAAGAAGAGACCAGAAGTAATCTAAAGAACACGGGGGCTTCCATTAAGAATCTAGAAATACAGATGAGTCATATTGCACAACAACTTGCAGGTTCGCAACCGCAAGGCGCTTTGCCAAGTGCCACAGTCACTAATCCAAGAGACAACCATCACGTGAATGTTGTGGTCACTCGGAGAAGTAAGGCAAGAGATGTGCAGGAGAAGAATTCTGAAGAAGAAGAAGACCTATTGTTTGAAGTTGATTTAGAGATTAAAGAAAATGAGGTTGAAAATGAAGAAGTAACTATACATGAAAGTGCGGTCCAAGAAGAACAAAAAGGAAAAGTCGTCGAGACGAAACCTGAAATTAAACTCCCTTTCCCCACAAGAAATAAGAAGAAGGGGCATCATGAGAAAAACTTTAAAATTTTTTTAGAGATGTTCAAAAAGCTTGAACTCAACATTCATGTCTTCGAGGCACTATAGTAGATGCCTACTCATGCCAAGTTCATGAAAGATATCATATCGAAGAAAAGAACCATCGATATTGACCCTATTATTCTAACTGAAACCTATAGTGATATTTTGCAGGGTATGAAGATTCCAGTAAAGAAGAAGGATCGAGTTTCTGTTACTATCCCTTGCACTATTGGGGATAGATCTTTAAAAAAGGCCCTTATTGATTTGGGAGCAAGTGTCAGTCTCATGCCTATTTCCATATACAAGAAATTGGGGATTGGTAATATGAAAAACACAAGGATGACACTCCAGTTTGCTAATCATTCGGTGAAACGACCCTATGGAATAGTGGAAGATGTCCTGGTGAAAATTGACAAGTTTGTATTCCCGGAGATGTCCTTGGAAGGCATTTTTTAGAGACCTGGAGATGTTTGATAGACATAGAAGAGGGTACCATGACTCTGAAAGTCTATGATGAAGAATTGAAAATTGATGTTCGAAACACTATGAAGTATAAGGATGATATTGCCACGAGCCAACATATCGAAGTAATAATCAAATGGGTGCTAATGAGAATTCTTTGAATACACAACAACTACCGTTGGAAAAAGTGCTGAGCTTATCAATTTTTGAAGAATCCGAAGAGGTGGATGAAAAAGATATGGAAGCTTTAGCCATGATGGATGCAATTCCATCATTCAAGGGGACTCGACCAAACCGGTGGGAGGATTTAAGGCAGCCTTCAATGGAAGAGAAGAAAGATGAATCTAAGGAAGGAGCTGAATTGAACAATTACCTGAGAACCTCAAGTATGTTTTCCTCGACACCGATAATAGGTGTCCGACAATAATCAGTTCCAATCTTGAAGCCCTCCAAGAGGATAAGCTCGTCAAAGTTCTAAAAAAGCACAAAAGTGCTATCGGGTGGTCAGTTGATGATTTGAAGGGGATTAGTCCTACGATTTGCATGCACAAAATTCTCATGGAAGATGATCATAAACCGGTTGTCCCACCCCAAAGAAGTCTAAATCCCACAATGAAAGAGGTAGTCAGAAGAGAAGTGGTGAAACTGTTAGATGCTGGGATGATTTATCCTATATCTGACAGTTCTTGGGTGAGTCTTATACATGTCGTGCCAAAGAAAGGAGGGACAACTGTGATCAAGAATGAGAAGAATGAGTTGATCCATACAAGGATAGTTACTGGATGGTGAGTCTGTATCGATTATAGAAGATTGAACCTCGCTACGAGAAAGGATCACTTTCTGTTACCATTTATCGACCAGATGTTGGAAAGGTTGGCCGGTCATGAGTACTATTGTTTCCTTGATGGTTATTCGGGGTATAATCAGATAGCTGTTGTACCAGAAGATCAAGAGAAGACAGCATTTACATGCCCTTTTAGTATTTTTGCCTACAGAAGAATGCCATTTGGATTATGCAATGCACCTGCTACCTTTCAAAGATGCATGCAATCGATTTGTGCGGATATGCTTGAAAAATATATGGAAGTCTTCATGGATGACTTCTCAGTTTTTGGTAAATCGTTTGATAATTGTTTAAGTAACCTTGCTCTTGTCCTAGAAAGATGCCAGGAGAGCAATCTTATCCCTAACTGGGAGAAATGCCACTTCATGGTGCGCGAAGGAATAGTCTTAGGCCACAAAATTTCCTACAAGGGAATAGAGGTGGACCAAGCAAAGATCGAAGTAATATCAAAGCTTCATCCTCCAACAAATGAGAAAGGTATTAAAAGTTTCCTTGGGCATGCGGGTTTTTACCGTAGATTCATAAGAGATTTTTCTAAAATAGCCAAACCTTTTATAACCCTTTTGGTTAAGGATAGGGCTTTTGTGTTTGATAAATAGTGTGTCATAGCTTTTGAAACATTAAAGAGTAAATTGGTGTCGGCACCAATTGTTGTAGCCCCTGATTGGTATCTCCATTTCGAGATCATGTGTGATGCTAGTGATATTGCAATAGGGGCAGTTCTGGGACAACGTAGAGAAAAACTGCTGCATGTTATTTACTATGCGAGTCATGTGTTGAACCATGCACAGATGAACTATGCAACTACTGAAAAGGAGTTGTTAGCTGTGGTTTACGCCTTCGATAAATTCAGCCAATATCTGTTGGGTTTTAAGGTCATTGTTTATACTGACCATGCTGCTTTGAAGTATTTATTCGCTAAACAGGATTCTAAGCCAAGACTCCTCAGATGGATTCTACTTCTTCAAGAGTTTGATGTGGATATTCGTGATAAGAGAGGCTGTGAAAACACCGTTGTTTATCACCTCTATCGTATGTCACCTATTGAAGAAACAGAGGTTAAGCGGACAATCAAGGATGAGTTTGCGGATGAACACATCCTTGTTGTTATTGGCGTACCATGGTTCGCAGATTATGCAAACTATATAGTGGGAGGTATCATCCCTGATGACTTTGATTCTAACAGGAAAAAAAAGTTTGTTCATGATTGCAGGTTTTATTTGTGGGATGACCCTTTTCTATACAAGAGAGGAGTGGATGGTCTTATAAGAAGATATGTGTCGGAGCAAGAGCAGGAAGACATATTGAAAGCTTTCCATGCGTCGGAATACGAAGGACATTTTAGCGGTGATAGAACCGCGGCTAAGGTCCTCCAATCAGGGTTGTATTGGCCATCATTGTTCAAGGATGCTCAAGATATGGTAAAGGAGTGTGACAAATGTCAAAGAACTGGGAATATCTCCAAGAGAAACCAGATGCCTCAGAATTCTATGTTGGAAGTCGAATTATTTGATGTTTGGGGAATCGATTTCATGGGACCTTTTCCACCATCTTTTCGGAAGAACTACATCCTTGTGGCGGTTGATTATGTATCAAAATGGGTTAAAGTTGTGGCTCTACCAACTAATGATGCGAAACTGGTGCTGAAATTTTTGAGAGAAAACATTTTTGCTAGATTTGGAGTACCGAGAGCACTCATAAGTGATGAAGGAACACATTTCCTGAATCACCTCATGGAAAAGTTACTCCAGAAGTACAATGTTAAGCATAAGGTTGCCACTCCGTATCACCCTTAAACCAGTGGCAAGTGGAAGTTTCAAACAGGCAACTGAAGTAAATTCTCGAGAAAACAGTAAATTCTTCTCGGAAAGATTGGGTGGCTAAATTGGATGATGCATTATGGGCTTACCGAACGGCTTTCAAAACATCAATCGGTATGTCATCGTACCAACTAGTTTATGGAAAAGCATGCCATTTGCCTTTGGAGTTGGAGCACAAGGCATTCTGGGCATCAAAATTTTTGAATATGGATTTGACTAAGTGAGGAAGTTCATGAATCCTTCAACTTCATGAATTGGAGGAATTCCGGAACCACGCTTATGAGAATGCTAAGGTTTACAAAGACCAAACAAAGAAGTGGCATGATAAAAGAATGGTGAGGAAAGAGTTTCATGAAGGACAACTGGTCCTCTTATACAATTCCAGGTTGAAGTTATTTCCTGGAAAACTTAGATCCAAATGGTCAAGACCTTTTGTAGTGCACAAAGTGTTTTCTCATGGAGAGATTGAAGTAAGAAATCAAGCAAATGGTGACATTTTTAAAGTGAATGGACAAAGGTTAAAACCCTATTATATCAGGCAAGAAGGTGGTCAGATTCATGTTGTTCATCTTACAAGGTGAGATGAATAACCGTTGAGCCATGCGACGTTAAACGAAGCGCTACGTGGGTGGCAACCCATGTGTTTTATGTCTAATGATTTTTTTTGTGTTTTTAATTGTTTTCTTTCAGGGTCTCTTATGCGGAGGAGTTTGAGGAATGGCGTTTTGAGTAGGGCAACGAAAGAAGATTTGAGAGAAGTTGAAAGAGGTTTTTGGCAAATATAGGTGTTGACACGGTCTCCCATGTCATCTGACACGGCCGTGTCATTCTTTGAAGAGGAGAGTGCAATTGCAGTCTATGACACGGGTGCCCGTGTCATGTGACACGCCCGTGTCAGAAACCCTGGGCATGAAGAGCAGGCCCTAACACGGTTGCCCGTGTCATCTGACACGGTCATGTCAGGAATTTCAAATTTTTTATTATTATTTTTTTGTAAATTAATTAAGAGGGAGAGGAATGTTGAGAGTTTTATTTTATACAATCATATGGGCCCAACATTTCATAACACTTCTCTGTCTCTCATTTTCAAAAAAAAATTTGTTTTCCTTTCTTCTACCTCTCTCTCTCAAACTCCATAGCCACTCTCTTCATAAAACTCTTAGCTTTCTCCATAAATCTCGTGATCCCACCTTGCAGTTTTCACAAAAGTTGTTACAAATTTCACCCTCTACCTTTCTACGGTAGCTTTTTCCTCTAACTCTCTATTTCATTTTGGTGTGATTTTACATGTTTACCAAAAATGCCCCCAAAGCGTAATGCAAGAGGTAAGCAACCAGCAGGCGAACCATCGAGGTCAAGACCAAGGAGCAGTTGCGACCAAATGGCGGAACCTAACGCTAATGACATTTTCTTTGACAATCCTGCTCATGAAGTGCGTTACTCGCATCATATTCGGCGTAAGTTGACGCCCACAAGGTACATGTGCTCCCAAACTTTGTCTCAACTGGGTTTAACTGATGAAGTATATAGAATGTTGCATGTTTTGGGAATTCTGGAATTTATGCAGCATGAAACGCCCACTTTTGAGCGCGTAACACTCGAATTTCTAAGCTCCACCGAGTGTAAGCTGAAATCAACATGGGATAGAAGCACTCAAATGCACACAGGTACTCTAACGTTCAGGCTGTTCAATGTGGAACGTCAGCTGACCCTTGAGGAATTGGGTGGGATTCTCCACCTTCCTATTTATGGACCGGAAGCGATTCCTGAAACTTTCAATCCAGCGGGATTTTGGGGAGATAGTACTGGTTGTGAGGGTTATGAGGCAAAGAGCGCCAAGGCATCTCAGATTCAAAACCCTTGCTTAAGGTATGCTCAGAAGTGTCTGGCTTACACTTTGTTAGGTAGAGGGGATAGTACAGGAGTGGCATCGCAGGCAGAGCTCTTTCTGCTTCATGCTATGGCCAATGCAACCCCGGTCAATGTTGCTGCCTTCGCAGCAAATCACCTGAGAAAAGTGGGACGAGCAACGTTTGGTGATATTTCTGTTGGCAGTATGATTACCCAAATAGTCGTTTATTTTGGTTACAACCCTGTGGAAATGAATCATGTACCTGTGGCAGGTATGAGTAAAATAGATATGAATTCCTTAATTAATTAGGGGATGATTCAAGTACTGGGTAATCGTTTGGGTTATATTGTTTCTAAGCAGGTTATTATGATGCTGCCTAACCCTGAAAAAATCTCAATTTTGAATCGTCAAAACTGGGAATATGGTATTTTTAATGATGCTTTCCAGGTTGAGAATGAGATTAACAATCCTGCTGAGGAACACCTCATGGATGATGATGCTGAAGAGCCAGTAGAAAATCCATCTGAAAGGCCGACTCAGATGGATGGCCGATCCTCGTCATTCACTCAAGAGGAGTGGGTGTGGCTGCAAGCAGAATGTGTTGATCTACGAGCGGAGAAAACACGTCAAGGAGTCGAGTTGTTCCGTCAAGGACACGAATAAGCTCAGCAAGGAGATATGTTGGATGGCATTCAATGAATGATGCAGCACTTGATGTTGCAATTTCCTCACCCTCCTCCACCGCAGCAAGCTCTGTAAGATCCTTGCAGCCTTGGTTCTGAAACATTGAGGTCAATGTTTAGTCCAACTGTGAGGGGGTTTCTTTTTATTTTTAGTATTTTGTGTGTTTTTATTTATTACTTGTTATTTCAGTTTAAATCTTTGGTTTCTATATGTTTTGTGTGTTTCAGATGTGTGGTGACTATGCCGAAATAGTAGATAATCTGAGAGAAGTGGATGAGACAAATCAATCCCGACACTAAACTTTAGGAAACCTCTGAAAGTTGGTACGACTGAAAAAAAGATTGGATGCAATCCCTAACATTGGAACTAGACCGGAATATTACATACCCGAATCTACATGACGCTACATGACACAGATGGCACCTCCGAAACTGTCAGTACACCCAACATGGTGAGGATCAGAAATAGCCAAACACAAATGCACCAAGAGAGTGTTGGGTATATACTTAGTCTCTTTTTGTTTGCATAATTGATCTGTGAATAAATACTGCACACGCACTGAGGCAAATTTTTTCCAGCCCTGAGCCTGTTGAGCCTACCCTTTTACATTATCCCTTGTTACCCAAGTTTGAGCCTTATCCCCGTTTTTTTTTTAAAAAAAAAAAGAAAAAAACCCGCAGTTTATAAAACCTTTAGCCTAAACACCTCCCTACCTTGCTCAGATAGGTGTTAGAAATTTTATGGTTTGTGTAAATACTCTAAGTTTGGGGTTGTGACACTTGCAGAAGAGAGTGGATGAGTGCAGTCAATTAAAAAAAATAAGAGGAGAAAAACTCCAAAAAGAAGAAAAAAAAGAGATTGAGATAATGCACTCGTCACCGAAGCAGTCGAAAAAAAAAAGAAAAGAAAGAGAAGCGTATCATAGTTCCTCCAATACCCTTTTGAGGAGAAGAAACTGAAAAATCTCGAATATTATGTGTCATACCATATGAGTTGCAAAATAGAAAGTATACAAACATGAGATGGATAACACCGAATCTAAGCTACTTAACCCTTTGTTTCTGTTTCTTTGTATATCCCACCTTGTCCCTTAGCCACGTTACAACCTATAAAGTCCTCGTATAGTGTATGTTTTGTGTGCTTGTGTTATGTTTACAGATATTGTGCAAACTCAGTAGATGACGGTACATACCTTGACAATGAGAGTATAAACACTTAAACCTGAGGGAATATGGAGAAAGTGTGAGAGACTGACAGAGGAAGAGGTGTTAAATTCGGAAAGTGTAGTTGATTGCAGTAAGTCGGGGAAGCATGTAAGGCCTAGAAGAAAGTGAAGAAATTGCGAATAATCTCAGTGGTACGTGGTTTGTTGAAATTCAGAGGGTACCTTTAATGCGGACTTAAGCTTTGCTTGAGGACAAGCAAAGAGATAAGTTTGGGGTTGTGATCGGTCACATTTCTGTCTGGTTATCTATCTATTATCCGGCACGAAACCACATCTTTGGTAACACTTTAGCTAGTTTGTTTTACTGTTTTAGTCGCGTATGTTATTTTTCTCAATTCTTGTTTATTTACATTTTGTCAGTTAATTTTGTTAAATAAGGTACTTTTGAAATCTTGGTCTGGTAGTTCTTTTTGTATTCTCAGGTCCAGGAAAAATTGCACAGGAATAGTGGTGGAAATGACAAGTTCAGAAGCATTCCCTTCGGAAATACAGTAGCTGACACGGGCGACCGTGTCACCTGACACAGCCCGTGTCAGAAAGGATGCTGCACGGGCGAGATGAAGAAAAAATATATAAGCTGACACGGGCGCCCGTGTCACCTGACACAGCCCGTGTCAGAGAAGTGCTACATGGACAAAATGAAGTAACATGTAGAAGCTGACACGGGCGCCCGTGTCACATGACACGGCCCGTGTCAGAATCCATGGAGAATATTTTGAAGGATTGGGACTTCAGTGGCCAACACAGTTGCCCGTGTCACATGACACGGCCCATGTTGGCAAGAGCGGGACAGAAAAGTGATTTTTTGAAATCATTCTATTTAAAGTATTAGAGGTTAGTTCGGACTTTGCGCAGACGTATTGGGTGATTTGGCACTATTTAGACCTAGTTTTGAGGAGTAGAGAGGAACTGCTGGTTTTTGGAAAAAAAGGACATCATAGAACAAGAGGACGAGAACGATCAAAGGGTGGGATGATGAAGATCAACAAAAGCGGAAGCAATTGAAGATCAGAGCAATTCCCTCCTTCGTAATGTTTATTATTAAATTAGTATTTTCTTTGAATATTATGAAAAGCTAAACCCCCCAATGCTAGGGGGTGTCCTTGAATTGCTTCTGTGATGAACCGAATTGCTATATTTTTATAATATCTATGTTTTTATGTATTCACTGATTATGCAAATTCCTAATGCTTATCTTTTTGAAAAATTGGATATTGATCTATGGGTAAAGTAGTTTTGACTGATCACTTTATTGCTACTTGTATAATACCATCGCTAATTTCTCTTAGGAATAAGGATCTAATAGCTTTGACCGTAAATTCTTGATCTTTTATGTGTGATCGACATATGTTTGAATGTCTAAGGAATTAGACTTTAAAATTTTATGTCATGGGTTTCCGGCTAAAGAATTAGGGGAAACTACTCTTGAGAATCGGTATTGGATTACGTAAGCATAGATAGTATAAATAGAAGTTCAATTCATTACGGAGAAATTCATACATCTTATCCCTAGCATGTTCCATCATTGTTGTGATATTACTCTTTACTTTTTGTTTTTAGATTTACAAAGAAGAATTTTCTACCTTTACTCAAACCACCCCGATGCCCTTTTTGTCTAATTGAATCCTTTTCAACACTGTTAATTTTAACGCAGTCCTCGAGATCGATACACGGGATAACTTCCTTTTATTGCTACATTGGTAAAAATAGTACACTTGCTATTTTATCAATCAAGTTTTTGGCGCCGTTTCCAGGGACTTCCAAATTTTCTGTGTTTAAATTACTCAATTAGGATTTTGTTGCTCTGCAAGCAAAATTTTATTTTACTATTTTGTAGTATTCGCTCACAAATAATCATTGTCTAATCTTTTTATGCGAGGTAAGGCCTCAGCTGAATTTCTTTTTGACGCAGAACCAGAAAGATCACTGAGAGAGAGAATCTGAAAAGATAGGCAAGAAAGTTGGAAGGGGGGAGAAGAAGTTCAATCAAATCCTTCAGTGCAATTAGAGTCTGAAGCGATGGCTGCTGACCCACCGCTTATGGAAAGACTTATGGGCGACTATGGAGGAGCAAATGCCCCTCTGGGCCGGATGACGATCGTTAATCAACCAGTAAACGACGACCACTTTCAGTTGCACCCTTCCACTATCAGGCAATTGAAAGGAGACCGTTCTCTTGAAAGATTAATGAAGATGCAAACAAACATCTGCAGAGGTTTCTCACCTTGACCACATCCCTGAAAATTGAGGGGCATTCTGAAGAAGCAAAAAAATTAGTTATTTTCCCTTTTACATTGTCAGAGGATGCTGAAGAATGATTCTACTCTTTACCGGCTGGAAGCATTACAACTTGGAAACAGATGGAGACTACCTTTCTCAATGAATATTTTCCTGCTTCTGTGTACATCCGTAAGAGGTATGACATTGTGAACTTTAAACAGAAGGAAGGAGAATCACTGGGAGATGCGTATAAGAGGTTTAAACGACTGTTGGTTGCATGCCATACTCACAACATGGATGCAACTGAACAGATGCAAAATTTTGTAAATGGCCTAAGGATGAAGACTAAGCAACTCATCGACACAGCTGTCGGTGGCTCAACTAACTTTACAACAACCACTGGTATTAAAAAGATAATTGAAGCTATCGCAGCAAATCAGTATTTAGAGTTGTATGACCGGAGTGTGTCCCAACCTGAAGGAATAATTGATTTGAAATTGGCTAATCAAGTTGTTAAGATGGAAGACCAAATTACAGCTGAAGTAGAAAGAAGATTGAAGAAGATGGCCATTGATACACAAACTGTAGCTCAGGTTCAACCCACGCATGCTAGCAATTCTGAAAATTGTGGAGGACCTCATCTTACAGTACATTGCGTTGCCACTGCACAACAAATTGAGGAGATAAAATTTCTCAGGCAAAACAGCCCTTATTCAAATACTTATAATCCGGGTTGGAAAAATCATCCTAATTTCTCATGGAAGGATCAACCAGGAAATCCCCAAAACTGACCACAGCAGTAGCAACCATATACCCAACCTCAGCAACAATTTCAACAACAGGGGACACGGAAAGCTGATTGGGAGATTGCCATTGAAAAGATCGTCGCTCAAAGTTCTCAATTTCAAGAAGAGACCAGAAGTAATCTAAAGAACACGGGGGCTTCCATTAAGAATCTAGAAATACAGATGAGTCAGATCGCACAACAACTTGCGGGTTTGCAACCGCAAGGCGCTTTGCCAAGTGCCACAGTCACTAATCCACGAGACAACCATCACGTGAATGTTGTGGTCACTAGGAGCAGTAAGGCAAGAGATGTGCAGGAGAAGAATTCTTAAGAAGAAGACCTATTGTTTGAAGTTGATTTAGAGATTAAAGAAAATGAGGTTTAAAATGAAGAAGTAACTATACATGAAAGTGCGGTCCAAGAAGAACAAAAAGGAAAAGTCGCCGAGACGAAACCTGAAATTAAACTCCCTTTCCCCATAAGAAACAAGAAGAAGGGGCATCATGAGAAAAACTTTAAATTTTTTTTAGAGATGTTCAAAAAGCTTGAACTCAACATTCATGTCATGGAGGCACTAGAGAAGATGCCTACTTATGCCAATTTCATGAAAGATATCATATCGAAGAAAAGAACCATCGATACCGACCCTATTATTCTAACTGAAACCTGTAGTGCTATTTTGCAGGGTATGAAGATTCCAGTAAAGAAGAAGGATCGAGGTTCTGTTACTATCCCTTGCACTATTGGGGATAGATCTTTTAAAAAGGCCCTTATTGATTTGGGAGCAAGTGTCAGTCTCATGCCTCTTTCCATATACAAGAAATTGGGGATTGGTAATGTGAAAAACACAAGGATGACACTCCAGTTTGCTGATCATTCGGTGAAAAGACCCTATGGAATAGTGGAAGATGTCCTGGTGAAAATTGACAAGTTTGTATTCCCGGTTGATTTTGTTGTTCTTGAGATGCCGGAAGATGAGGAGATTCCTCTCATTCTTGGAAGGCCATTTTTAGAGACCGGGAGATGTTTGATAGACATAGAAGAGGGTACCATGACTCTGAAAGTATATGATGAAGAATTGTATATTGATGTTCGAAACACTATGAAGTATAAGGATGATATTTCCACGAGCCAACATATCGAAGTAATTGATCTAGTGGGTGCTAATGAGAATTCTTTGAAGACACAACAACTACCGTTGGAAAAAGTGCTGAGCTTATCAATTTTTGAAGAATCCGAAGAGGTGGATGAAAAAGATATGGAAGCTTTAGCCATGATGGATGCAATTCCATCATTCAAGGGGACTCGACCAAACCGGTGGGAGGATTTAAGGCAGCCTTCAATGGAAGAGAAGAAAGATGAATCTAAGGAAGGAGCTGAATTGAAACAATTACCTGAGAACCTCAAGTATGTTTTCCTCGACACCGATAATAGGTGCCCGATAATGATCAGTTCCAATCTTGAAGCCCTCCAAGAGGATAAGCTCGTCAAAGTTCTAAAAAAGCACAAAAGTGCTATCGGGTGGTCAGTTGATGATTTGAAGGGGATTAGTCCTACGGTTTGCATGCACAAAATTCTCATGGAAGATGATCATAAACCGGTTGTCCAACCCCAAAGAAGACTAAATCCCGCAATGAAAGAGGGTGTCAGAAGAGAAGTGGTGAAACTGTTAGATGTTGAGATGATTTATCCTATATCTGACAGTTCTTGGGTGAGTCCTATACATGTCGTGCCAAAGAAAGGAGGGACAACTGTGATCAAGAATGAGAAGAATGAGTTGATCCATACAAGGACAGTTACCATATGGCGAGTCTGTATCGATTATAGAAGATTGAACCTCGCTACGAGAAAGGATCACTTTCCGTTACCATTTATCGACCAGATGTTGGAAAGGTTGGCTGGTCATGAGTACTATTGTTTCCTTGATGGTTATTCGGGGTATAATCAGATAGTTGTTGTACCAGAAGATCAACAGAAGACAACATTTACATGCCCTTTTAGTATTTTTTTCCTACAGAAGAATGCCATTTGGGTTATGCAATGCACCTGCTACCTTTCAAAGATGCATGCAATCGATTTTTGCGGATATGCTTGAAAAATATATGGAAGTCTTCATGGATGACTTCTCAGTTTTTGGTAAATCGTTTGATAATTGTTTAAGTAACCTTGCTCTTGTCCTAGAAAGATTCCAGGAGAGAAATCTTATCCTTAACTGGGAGAAATGCCACTTCATGGTGCGCGAAGGAACAATCTTAGGCCACAAAATTTCCTACAAGGGAATAGAGGTGGACCAAGCAAAGATCGAAGTAATATCAAAGCTTCATCCTCCAACAAATGAGAAAGGTATTAAAAGTTTCCTTGGGCATGTGGGTTTTTACCGTAGATTCATAAGAGATTTTTCTAAAATAGCAAAACCTTTAACAACCCTTTTGGTTAAGGATATGGCTTTTGTGTTTGATAAAGAGTGTGTCATAGTTTTTGAAACATTAAAGAGTAAATTGGTGTCGACACCAATTGTTGTAGCCCCTGATTGGTCTCTCCCTTTCGAGATCATGTGTGATGATAGTGATATTGCAGTAGGGGCAGTTCTAGGACAACATAGAGAAAAACTGCTGCATGTTATTTACTATGCGAGTCATGTGTTGAACCCTGCACAGATGAACTATGCAACTACTGAAAAGGAGTTGTTAGCTGTGGTTTACGCCTTCGATAAATTCAGCCAATATCTGTTGGGTTTTAAGGTCATTGTTTATACTGACCATGCTGCTTTGAAGTATTTATTCGCTAAACAGGATTCTAAGCCAAGACTCCTCAGATGGATTCTACTTCTTCAGGAGTTTGATGTGGATATTCGTGATAAGAGAGGCTGTGAAAACACCGTTGTTTATCACCTCTATCGTATGTCACCTATTGAAGAAACAGAGGTTAAGCGGACAATCAAGGATGAGTTTGCGGATGAACACATCCTTGTTGTTATTGGCGTACCATGGTTCGCATATTATGCAAACTATATAGTGGGAGGTATCATCCCTGATGACTTTGATTCTAACAGGAAAAAAAGTTTGTTCATGATTGCAGGTTTTATTTGTGGGATGACCCTTTTCTATACAAGAGAGGAGTGGATGGTCTTATAAGAAGATATGTGCCGGAGCAAGAGCAGGAAGACATATTGAAAGCTTGCCATGCATCGGAATACGGAGGACATTTTAGCGGTGATAGAACCACGGCTAAGGTCCTCCAATCAGGGTTGTATTGGCCATCGTTGTTCAAGGATGCTCAAGATATGGTAAAGGAGTGTGACAAATGTCAAATAATTGGGAATATCTCCAAGAGAAACCAGATGCCTCAAAATTCTATGTTGGAAGTTGAATTATTTGATGTTTGGGGAATCGATTTCATGGGACCTTTTCCACCATCTTTTCGGAAGAACTACATCCTTGTGGCGGTTGATTATGTATCAAAATGGGTTGAAGTTGTGGCTCTACCAACTAATGATGCGAAAGTGGTGGTGAAATTTTTGAGAGAAAACATTTTTGCTAGATTTGGAGTACCGAGAGCACTCATAAGTGATGAAGGAACACATTTCCTAAATCACCTCATGGAAAAGTTACTCCAGAAGTACAATGTTAAGCATAAGGTTGCCACTCCGTATCACCCTCACACCAGTGGGCAAGTGGAAGTTTCAAACAGGCAACTAAAGCAAATTCTCTAGAAAACAGTAAATTCTTCTCGGAAAGATTGGGCGGCTAAATCGGATGATGCTTTATGGGCTTACCGAACGGCTTTCAAAACACCAATCGGTATGTTGCCGTACCAACTAGTTTATGGAAAAGCATGCCATTTGCCTTTGGAGTTGGAGCACAAGGAATTTTGGGCATCAAAATTTTTGAATATGGATTTGGCTAAGTGAGGAAGTTCATGAATCCTTCAACTTCATGAATTGGAGGAATTCCGGAACCATGCTTATGAGAATGCTAAGGTTTACAAAGACCAAACAAAGAAGTGGTATGATAAAAGAATTGTGAGGAAAGAGTTTCATGAAGGACAACTGGTCCTCTTATACAATTCCAGATTGAAGTTATTTCCTGGAAAACTTAGATCCAAATGGTCAGGACCTTTTGTAGTGCACAAAGTGTTTTCTCATGGAGAGATTGAAGTAAGAAATCAAGCAAATGGTGACATTTTAAAAGTGAATGGACAAAGTTTAAAACCCTATTATATCGGGCAAGAAGGTGGTCAGATTCATGTTGTTCATCTTACAGGGTGAGATTAACAACCGTTGAGCCATGCGACGTTAAACGAAGCGCTACGTGGGAAGCAACCCACGTGTTTTATGTCTGATGATTTTTTTTGTGCTGTTAAATTGTTTTCTTTCAGGGTATCTTATGCGGAGGAGTTTGAGGAATAGCGTTTTGAGCAGGGAAACGAAAGAAGATTTGAGAAAAGTTTAAAGAGGTTTTTGGCAAATACAGGTGTTGATCTTGTATAATATTGTCGCTAATTTCTCGTAGGAATAAGGATCTAATAGCTTTGACCGTAAATTCTTGATCTTTTATGTGTGATCGACATATGTTTGAATGTCTAAGGAATTAGACTTTAAAATTTTATGTCATAGTTTTCCGGCTAAGGAATTAGGGGAAACTACTGTTGAGAATCGATATTGGATTACGTAAGCATAGATAGTATAAATAGAAGTTCAATTCATTACAGAGAAATTCATACATCTTATCCCTAGCATGTTCCATCATTGTTGTGATATTACTCTTTACTTTTTGTTTTTAGATTTACAAAGCAGAATTTTCTACCTTTACTCAAACCACCCCAATGCCCTTTTTGTCTAATTGAATCCTTTTAAAACTGTTAATTTTAACGCAGTCCTCGAGATCGATACACGGGATAACTTCCTTTTATAGATACATTGGTAAAAATAGTACACTTGCTATTTTATCGATCAACTCATACCAAATTTCAAGCCTTGTATCACAAGTTTGCTCAGTCAATTGCTCAGATGACTGAAAATCAACTATATTGGACAAAAAGTCAACTATGGTCAACATACAGTCAAACTTCAAGAATTTTGGCCAACATAAAGATCTTGAAACCACGTTCATAATTTGATCAAGGGTTGATCATGATTCCTTAAGAAAAGCCCTCAAATCATCAAAAGTCAAAAGTTACCAAATTAGGATTTCCTTAGGAGAAGTCAACTGAACTTTGACCAAACATAACTTTCACATGCTTCTTCAAATTTTCCCAAACAAAGCCCATATTGAAGGAAATTCAATTCTGTACAACTTTGTATCTCTAAGATCAAGTCCAAAAAGTGCATCATTTAAGAGATATGAGTCAATACATTACAAGTCATTTCAAAAGTCAACAAAAAGATACTTTTTGTCAGGACAACTTACATCAAGATAAAGTCTGCAAATAAAAAAATGATCAAAAGAGATATTGTAGAGGACATATTAAGCTTTCCAAAAAGTCCAAGATCACCTTAAAAATATGACAATTGAGAGAGTTATGACCAGTGAAACTTGGGAAATCTTGAGCAAATGCATGAAGTTCAAATTGAGCAAACATGATATTTTGGGCTATTGGGCTATTCTTTCAGAGTCCAAGTGTGCTTTATATCTCATGTGCACCTCAAGACTTATTAATACACCTCCCTTTGATTTATTTTATTTGTTTTTGATTTTTTATTCATTTAAAAGTCAAAGTTAAATGAAATAAGACAAGGCCTTCTGACACAAAGATCAAGCCCATATCTTTGCCGTAATTTCAACCTGTATATTTTCTTATCCATTTTCATACAAGGACACGAAAACCTTGCCCCACAAACTTATCAAAAAAGACCAAAACACTTCAAGAACCCTAAAATCTTGAAACCCTTGTTACAAACCCTTTTACTACAAAACAACCCTCCCATTCACTCCTAACAATCATATAGAGTAGGGTTGGATCAGTTTTGATGTTCCAAAACAAATGAAATGTAATGCATTCATCTCCGATCCCATAATTTACATAAATTTCGTATCTTGATTTTCGCTTTGTTTTAAGCCATGTTAATGTCGTTATCATGTTTCTAAGATATCTTTGCACGAGTCTGGATTATCATGGAGGTCTCATGCAATCAGAATCTTAAATCACCATCTTTGTACCAATCTACACTGTTTGCGCTATAGCGGCCAAACCATTGAGTTTTAGCCCAAAATAATTATCCCATCAAACTCACAGCCCTCGATTTAGGGGGTAGGATGTTTTTGGATTACTAACTCTGTATGTTTTGCAAGTTTGATTAAAGAAGGAAACCATAGAAAACGACCGGAGCTAGGGCTCCGACGCCTCTCTGGTGCAAGCAGCTTGTTTATATTATATATTCATTGGTTCATTTAAATAAACGGATGTACAGCCGCCTCAATGGTAGAAGCGTGCGTGATAAGTCATTTGTGTCAAAGGGCCTGAGTTCGATCAAGCCTTTTGCCACATTATTTTCCTAATATTTTCATATTTTTGCAGAGTGGAATACAAAACACACTAAACCTGTTACCTATCACCAATGCGCGCTTGGCCTGGTGGTGATTGTGTTACTAGAAGGTCCTGGGGCGTGGGTTCAACACCCACCCCTACCATTTAAGATATTATGCTTTGATTATACCAATAACATGGCAGCATACGAAGCATGCATCGTGGGTATCAAAGCTGCTATTGATTTGAGGATCAAGTTCTTGAAAGTATGCGAGGACTCAAGCTTAGTCATCAGTCAAATCAAGGGAGAATGGGATAGAAAGCATCCAAATCTCATTCCTTATCGAGAGCATGTACTAACATTAATTTGGTACTTCAAGGAAAACACTTTTGAACATATCCCACGAGAAGAGAATCAGTTGGAGGATGCCTTGGAAACCATGTCATCTATGTTCAAAGTTAGATGGGATAACGAAGCTCCTCAAATTTCTATTGAAAAGCTAGACGAACCAATGTATTGCTACGAAGTTGATACTGGTGGATTCGAGGAAAAGTCATGGTTTCATGAAGTAAAGAGATACCTCGAGGCTCAAGAGTACCCCGGGGGGGAATCTATTAATGACAAAAAAATTCTACGAAGGTTCTCTACTAAGTTCTTCCTGTGCAACGAAATTGTGTACAAACGCAACCATGATTCGACCCTGCTTTGTTGTATGGACAAGAAGGAAGCTGAGAAAATTATGGAAGATATGCACGAAGGAGTCTTAGGTACTCATTCCAATGGAAATACGATGGCTAAGAAGATTCTAAGAGCGATTACTATTGGTCGACTATGGAGACTGATTGCCATCACCACTCAAGGACTTGTCACAAATGCCAGATCTATGCTGACAAAGTACATGTGCCACTGGTTCCTCTGAATTTCTTGGCTGCTCCTTGGCCATTTGCAATGTGGGGAATTGATATGATTGGAGAGATTAAGCCTACTTCTTCCAACGGACATCAATTCATCTTCGTCGCTATTGACTATTTCATAAAGCGGGTTGAAGCAGCCTCATTTTCCTCCGTCACCAAGAATGTAGTGGCTTGGTTCATCAAGCATAATCTTATCTGTCAGTAAGGCATCCCCGGAAGGATCACCGCAGACAATGGTACCAATCTTAACAATACTATGATCACATAACTTTGCATGCAGTTCAAGATCAAGCACCATAATTCTTCTTTGTATCAACCAAAAATGAATGGTGCAATGGAATCTGTCAATAAGAACATGAAGAATATTATACAGAAGATAACAGTGACATATAAATATTGGCACAATATGTTACCATTTGCTCTTCATGGCTATCAAACTTCAGTACGGACATTAACTAGGGCAACCCTATTCTCTCTAGTCTAGGTATGGAAGATGTAGATTTAGATGAAGAAGAGTGGATTTAGACTAGGTTGGACCAGCTAAATTTGATTGACGAGAAAAGGCTTGCGGCTGTTTGTCACGGTCAGATGTATCAGAAGCGTATGATCAAAGCCTTTAACAAGAAAGTCAATCATCGAGTATATCAGGCTGATGACTTGGTAATAAAGCGCATCATCCTACCACAAGGTGATCCCAGGGGAAAATGCACTCTCACTTACAAAGGGCCATTTTTAATCAAGAATATATTTTCTGGTGGTTGAATGGCCAAGGCAAAAATAAGGGCATCTCGGCGAACCAAAAGGTTTCAGACAAAAATTAGGGATATACATAAATATTGTACAACCGATAAGTCGAAAACCTAAAAAGGCGGCTTGGGAAAAAAAGGGTATCCTAGTGGACTGAAAACCCGAAAGGGAGGTCCAAGCAAAAGTTAGGGGTTAAAGCGTACGATTATGTCCCGTTGGATCACATACATACATCAAACTTTTTTATCAATGTCAAGTTCAAACGATACAGATCAATTCAGTCAACTTCTTCAGACAGTGAGGGATGAGATACTTGAAGACATAACGGCAACATCAGAGTTGAAACCCGATGGGATTGTTTCCACATAGCTGTATTTCTTTGTTTTTCTTTGTACTCTTTTCATTTTACGACGATTTCCTCTTACTAGGATTTTTGTCTTCCTTGTACGAAACTTCCTGTTTATATGCAAACTTTCAATACAAATAGAATTTCAAAATTCAAATCTATTTTACTTTCTCTATTTTGTTTACAAAAACGTCCAATGACTAAGTTTAATGAAAATATACACATGAATACAATTACTATTAACAAATATATGCATAAAAACAGGGATCATCATTTACTAAAGACTCTGGGAGTTTGGATAACGTTCAATTCATCCACGAATCCCCACAGAAATATCCCAACAGAGCTACCTGCACAAGCTCACCCCTGACGAAGATACATTCCTCAGCGATTCTAATATATCCTCGGTCAGAAATTGAGGCCCCTTCCAGCTATTAACACAAACATACTCCCAAAAACACCCCATAATGGATAAAGGAGTTTGATCATTTCTCCCGCATATAGTGGAAACATCCTCCGCACAGCCTACGAAATTCCAATCCTCATCACAGATTATGATTCCTCAATATTGTTCACAAGAATTCAATCCTCCAGTGGAGTTTATTTCTCTAACATTATCCCCTGCAAAATTCACTTCTCCATCAGGGCTCATTTCCTCAGTAGGATTTATTTCCCCAACAGGGTTTATTTCCTCAACAAAGTTCATTTCTCTGATTACTGCAAATCCCCAACAAGATTCTCGTCTCTGGAAAAGTGTAGTCAAGGTTTCTATTCCCAGAGAGTTGCTACAGAATTTGAAACCGGGCCAGATACCATTTAACTCTATCCCCCAAGAAGAGGTAAAACATCCCCAGTGAAGTATCCTCAAAACAGAAAGCAGGAATCCCCAGCGGAGATATTCTAAACAAGATTGAAGATTCATATTCTTCATCTCCATCAACAGTCGGGGATTTATTTTCCCCAGTCAAATAAGTTATATGAAGCAACCGTTACCGATATCTTACATCCATACTTCATCTACAAGTATCATAGCATATGCATACGAAACGCATATAACACACTCTCATTTACTTTGAGAACATCATTATGAAATGCATTACATACATCATGACATTGCATAAATACTAACTTTATCTTTTCAGGTAACATTCACAAACAGACGAATATCATTGACAATTCTCAAACAGGTTTGGGATTAATTCTCGAAACAGGACGGGACAACTATTTGTATGACCAGGTCCAAGATTAATTCCCGAAACAGGGCAGGGTAACTATCTATATGATTAGGCGCTATGAATACCTGAAACAAGACAGGTTCGCCAACAAAAAGAAGGTCCAAGATTAACTCCTGAAACAGGACGGGGAAACTATCTGTATGAACAGGAAACGATTAATTCCCAAAACAGGACAGGGAAACTATCTTTATAACCAAGCAAAGATTAACTCCCGAAACAGGATGGGGCGACTATCGATATGACCAGGTGGTATGAATTCCCGAAACAAGACGAGTTTACCAACAAAGGTAGATTATGGATCAATTCCCAAAATAGGACGGGGCGACTATCTACATGGAAAGCATTTTCATTAGAGACTAAACCTGACAAGCATTTCCCTCAGAAACTAAATCTGACAAGCAGCTACTTAAGCACCTTCCCCAGAGGTTCATTCTGGAAAGCATTCTTCAGATACTGTCAAGTATAGACTCATCATGATACTTCTATCAATAGTTTCCTTGGATGGAATTTGTAAGCCCATCTCCAATCAAATTATGTCACCTCTCCAAATGGCATCTTTAAGCCTATTCAAGCAATATTATCAACCAACAACATTACTTCATGCACATGCGAGTGCAAATTTCTAGGCACTCAAGTGTTCAATCATCCTCCCCATTCAGGTCACGAATTGTGGACATGCCAATCTAACTCCTCAGGTCTAAGAAAATTGAACAGGGGAAGCTGTTGTACCCCAAAAGTTTCCCTCCCACTATTCAATAATATTGTCCTATGGTTTTCATTTGCCCAAGGTTACCCAAGAATTGATCCGACAAATTATCCTCCTAAGTAATTAACCTACAAATAGGGTTTTGTATTTCTCAAGGAAAATTGGGTTTCCAAGGCCTCAGGTGGATTTCATGGTTTCTTTCATGTTTCCAAGAATGCTCATACCAAGTTTCATGTCTTGCATCACAAGTTTGCTCAGTCAGTTGCTCAGATGACTGAAAATCAACTATATTAGACAAAAAGTCAAATGTGGTCAACATACAACGAAACTTCAATATTTTTGGTCAAAATCAAGGTTTTGAAGTTATATTCATCATTTGATCAAGTGTTGATCATGATTCATCAAGAAAACTCCCAAATCATTAAATGTCAAAAGTTGCCAAATTAGGGGTTTCTTAAGGCGAAATTAACTAAACTTTGACCAAGCAAAAATTTCACATGCTTCATCATATTTTTCTCAACAAAATCTCACTTTTAAGGAAATTCAATTATCTACAACTTTGTCTCTCTAAGCTCAAGTCCAAAAATGCTATATTTGAGAGATATGGGCCAATACATTATAAGTCATTTCAAAAGTCAACAAAAAGACACTTTTTGTCAAGGCAACTTACATCAAGATAAATCTTCAAATAAAAAAATGATAAATATGGATATTATAAAGGACATCTTGAGCTTTCCAAAAAGTCCAAGATCACCTTTAAATGATTAAAATTGAGAGAGTTATAACCAGTGCAAGTTGAAAAATTTTGAGAAAATGCATGAAACCAAAAGTAACCAAACTGGAATTTTTGGGCTAATGGGCTATTGTTTCAAGGTCCATGCATATTTTACACCCCAATTTTAACCTCATCTCCTATTCATACACCCCTTGGGTTTTATTTTTTTTATTTTTTAGTTTTATTTATTTAAAATTCAAAATAAGTTAAATAAAACAAAAGCTATTAGACAAGGTCCAAGCCCACTCTTGGTTTGACCTAACTCAATGCTATATATTCCATGCATTCATACAAGAGCCACACGAACCTTTGACTAAAAGAACACCTCTCCAAAAATTCCAAAATCGTTCTAACTAGGGAAATCTTAGAACCCTAGTTGCAGCTGTCTCCAAAGCTTTCCAACCCTCCCAATTGATCTCTGAAGAGGTATAGGGTAAGTATGGATCAAACCTGATGATACAAAGCTTACAAAACTCGCACGCATACATCTTTGATCTCATTATTTTTTGCAAATTTATATTTCATATTTCATATTCTTTTAAGGCATACTAATGATATCAATGTGTTTTTGAGATGTGTTAGTACATGATTGGATCATTAAAGGGATCCCATGCTATCGGAAACATGAACTACCATGTTCATATCGATTTGGATAATTTTCTTTGTACCTCTCAAACTAGTGCGAATTGCACAAAAACGATGGTCCCATTGAACTCGCAGGGGTTGATTTAGGGGGGTAGGGTCCCCTTGGATCTTTGTTATTTTGCAGGAACAAGAAAAGGGTTCACCGGAGAAGACCACCAGAGCTAGGGCTCTGACGCCTCTCCGATCCAGGCAGTGTCTTTATTTTATATATTTTTTATTTCGCTGATAATAATTGATGTATCATAACCCCCAGTGGTTAAAATGCTCGTGTTAAGGCTTTCCTCTATCAAGGTGTGGGTTCGATCCCTACCTTTTGGGATTTTTTTCATAATTTCTGATTTTTTGTAGGTTAGCGTACAAAGCTTGCTGATCCCCTCCCTTGTACACAAGCGCGTGCTTGGCACATTGGTGAGGGTGTTGGCTAAAAGAGCTAAGGGCGTGGGTTTAACACCCACCCTTGGCAGTATTTTTTAAATCCTTATTTTTTCATCAATTTCACTTAAAAACCCTAAATTCATAAACCATAAACCTTTTTAAACAAACTTAATTTTTCAAAACCTTTTTACAAACCCTAATCAAAATTAGGTTTTAGGTTTATTTTTATTAATCCATTTTTTAATTAAAAATTAATTAGACTTTCTAGGTTTTTAGGTTAATCATCAAAACCTTTTTTTTATCAAAAATCACCAAAAACCCTTTCGCTTTCTCTTTTCTTATTGTTACATTTTGCGGGGGGGTTTTTATGCTCGCATTTTTTCTGATTTATGTAATTATTTTCTGGTTTGTAATAATAATTAGGGTTTAATTTCCACACCTCTATTATGTAACTTCCCTAAAGCATTGTAATAGTCTAGGGTTTTCTTTCCGCATTTATTTTCCGCACTTTAATGCTTTTCATTATTTTTTATATCTTGCTTATTAATTAGGATTTCATGGAAAGACTAAGAACGAATCAATAACAAACCCTAATTTCAAGACTAAATAAATGAAAATAACACACTTTTCACACTCACACCTCTAGGGTAACCTTCATTGTTACCTCGAAAAATAGCAATGTCTCTCAAACGTGGGGACGCCTTAGCAAAGTCCCTCGATACAAAGATCATAGTTCCTCGATAACCCTCTCGACATTGCCTTCAGTAAATGATCTAGTCCCTTAACGAAAAATTGATAAAGCGTCCTTACGAGTTACCTTTGATGACTGTACGATGACCCACACATGTCCCTTCACATCTAACGATAGGGCTTCCTACTAACTAATGGTAGGGTAGCACTATATAATGGAGAAGGAGAGTACAAGAAAGACCTTTGAGTAGGTAGAACTCTATTAATTGCTTGCTCACAACTTTTCTCAAAAACATTTTTACATACATCACTTTCAAACAAATATTTTTAAAACACTTTGAACGCATTCTTGAGGACTGATACAAGAATCATTACATAGTTAGCCTTATAATTGGCAACTTTTTAAAATATTTTCAAACACATAACATAAAGCAATTTTTCAAAGAAAAGGAGCTAAGATATTAATAGCCCGTAGATAACTATGGATGAAAAGGATGCTAACACCTTCCCTTTTCATAACCTGCCCCCCAAACTCAAAAATCTCGAAGGTATTTCTTGTTCTTTTCACCCTTTCCTTATTGGATAAAAGAAAAGTCGGTGGCGACTCTTGCTATCCGCAACATTTGCGATAAAATGAAAAACAAGTCAGTTCTCCCACCGTATTAGAATAGTGTTATTAAGATTGGTACCATTGTCCATGATGATCCTTTCAGGGATGCTATATCGATAGATAAGGTTGTATTTAATGAACCGGGCCACAACATTCTTGGTAACAAAGGCTAACGAGGCTGCTTCAACCCACTTCATGAAGTAATTAGTAGTGACTAGGATGAAACAATGCCCATTGGGAGAAGTAGGCTTAATCTCTCCAATCATATCAATGCCCCACATTGCAAATGGGCAAGGAGAAGTCAAGACATTCACAGGAACCAGAGGCACATGTACTTTGTCAGCATAAATATGGCACTTATGACAAGTTCTGGAATTGCGATGGCAATCAGTTTCCATGGTCGACCAATAATAAACCGCTCTGTCGTACCCCAAATTTGTCCTACCGCGACGATTTTATTTTTCGAAATTAAAATAAAAGAAATATTTAATTGAAGATGGTACAACAGTATCTAATGGCCCGTCTTTATCCGACTAGGGGGTGTATTGTAAATTCATGAAAATGGGGATTTCTAAATCAGAAAGACTCATAGACTTATTCGCGAAGTATGTTGGCCAATGGCCCATGCGATTCGAAAATAGGAAATTATTCCAAAAGAATAATAACCATTAAGTTCTCAAATATTAAATAGTGGTTGAGATTAACTAAGCCCGCTTAAATGTTTTGGTTGTTAGAAAGGAGGTGAAAATTCAATATGCAAGCCCCTTTCATTTGGCCCATCTCCGTTTGAGGTCATTAAAAAATAGAGGAGGGTGTGTTTATAAGTTGCAAGCCTATTAGGATTGAGGTAAAATAAATTTATTTGTTGAGCTCTTATAATAAGAGTTTCATTAAATATCATTTAATTTTTTGAATATTAGGAAGGATTAAGTGTTAAAATTGCTTATTATTATATAAAAAAGTATTATTATTATTGAAACTTTTATCGTTTTTACTAAAAAATATATATAGCACCTTATAGTTTTATTATTTTTGGTAAAGCTATTATAACAATGTTTTGTTAAGAGATGTTACTTATAAAGTTTATTTTATTAAAGGTTTTAAAATATATATATATATATATATATATATATATATATATATATATATATATATATATATATATATATATATATATATATATATATATATATATATATATATATATATATATATATATATATATATATATATATATATATATATATATATATATATATATATATATATAATAAAGAACAACTAGCATTGGGCTTAGTCATCTAAAAAAAAGGGTGTTTTGCTATGGAAAATGTTGCTGCTGGATAATAATCGCCGCAGGCCCAAGCTGAGAAACCGTTACTGTGTGGATTATACTAGAAATGCACGTTTTTATCAATGCTAACAAGTACTGTGTAGATCAAATCCCAAAATAAGTCCTAAGTTCAGAAATCAACTAAATAAGATCTTTACAGCTGAAACAAAATATGCAATACAATTAATCAAGATTACAGAATCATTGTTTTTATAAAATCCAAATCAAATATTCACTAAATTAAAGTGCATGATTTTTTGCAAAATAAACAGATACTGTACAAATTTTATTACAATCCAAACACTAAAACAATACATTGCAAAAACCAAATCTTCTTTTTCTTTTTCTGCAACAGTAATACCAAAATTATAGCAAGCTGAATCTTGCAAAATCAAATTAAAAACTAAATTGCTAGAACAAAATCGAAGCTATAACACGAAATCTGCAAATCAAATCTCATTATATCATCAAACCTTGAAACACAGGTCTATAAATCAAATTACAAAAGCATGTATGCAATGGATAAATGACGTCACAGAATCACATAATAAAATCTGGAAAACTAACAGAACAAATCCAATTTCTATACAGAAATATAATCAAATCAATTACAATAAAGATCCAATCCCTAATTCCTCTGAAATCTCCAATCTAAGCTAACAAATTGTAACAACAAATTCCCTAATTCCCTAACCCTAAGATACTAACTATAAATAAATAGAAATTAAATAAGAAGGGGGGGGGGGGTTCTTTGGAAAGAAAAAGCGGAGGGACGACCTTTTGGAACAGAGGAAGAACAGAGGCGCGATTTTTACAGAACAAGAGAAGAAGGAATTGAAACACAAACCCGCTTGCACCGTTGAGAATGAGAAGAGAGGGTGATTAGAGTTTCCAGATCGGAAACCCTAATCGCCCCTTTAGCCACTATTGATAGCCCAATCGTCATTGTAGCTTAGCCATTCGCCACCGTCTTCAATCGTGTCATCGCCGCTCTAGCGTGTCGGAACCTACAAACACAGAGAGACGGACAATTAGAAGCGAGACCAGAGGTGTGAAATCGAGAGTAAGATAGCAAAAAGGGTAAAAGTTTTGTAGCTTTCTGTTTTGTGATTGATTAAGGGTTGTGGGTTGGTAAACGACACTAGGGTTCTGGGGGAAGATAGAGGGAAGAACGGCAAGAGAGAAAGGATGATTGCTGAAAACACAAGAATGATTTGTAAAGAATGGAAAAAAGGACTTATGTTCCGTTTTGATCCCGTACGCGCATGTTCATGATAATTATGATGCACCCTTTAAATCCTCCGCTAGATTTTGATCTGACAGCCCTAAGGTCAAGTCACACGCTAACTCTCATGCACCGCATCACACACGATCATCCTGCCACCTTTCAAAAACGTGTTGGGCCTGAGCCCAATGCTATGCACGCCCCCCTTCAACAGGTTTACTAACTGGCCGAACGATATTACACCCCCTGTCCAGAAGGGATAATGGGCTTAAACCCAGATAACTTTTAGCACCCCCTGTTTCTACTTCATAACTGGGATTACACCCCCTCCCAGGTTTTGCTTAAACAATCATTTTTTTATTTCTTTTATAGTTTTTTATATATTATATTTTATATATTATATTTTTATTTTTATTTTATTTTATTTATATTATATTGTATTAATTATTTATTAATAATTATAATTATTACGATTGGTTTTGTAACCATATATTAATAATTATTTATTGTATGCAAGTATTATTATATGATAAAATAAATCATTTTTATGTAAAAATTGCATATATTATATTCACGTATATTGCATAAAAATATTTGTAGCATGCATTAATCAAGATTTTTCACAATTAACACAGTAAAAAACACAAACCAAGCATCAAAATATTTTCGCGAATAAAATTAAGCTAATCAACAGTCTTTTTCGTAAATGGGTTTCAAACTAATTTTGGCTTACTGCGTACTCAGTCAAAATCTCCGCAATCACTACTCCCGACCGAGTGCGAAGTGATTAAAAATATGTTTGTAAACCCCTAAAAGACACCAACTCATACGAACTATGAATTGGGACTCTGATTCCTCATAAGAGGATACGTAGTCACGCGATCTAAAATCGTGGCGAGTCTTGCTAATTAAAACATAAAACACCGTTTATCCCAAACCTAAACCTAGGGCTAATATCCTTGTGAACAAGGTGGATGAAAGGTTCCTAAGACATTCATTTCGTCTAATTGAGTCAGTAACCAAGAATATTTGTCTAGGCATTAGGGTTTTCTACTAGGTTCCCTTCCTTAGGATTAAAACTAATAGTGGCGACTCTTGATTAAAAAACCAGTTGCTACAGCTGGAGACTCTGCTGGGGATTCTCCTTAACCCTAGGTTTAGGTATTTTTGGGGTTTCTTATTTTTATTTTCTTTATTTATTTATTGCATTTATCTATTTTATCGCATTTATTTATTTATTGTCAAATATTCTTATCATCATATATTTACTGTGTGGCGGGATCTTTCTACCTCAAAAATATTTCTAATATAACCCTTAGCAAGAAGGTTCGTCTATTAGCTTAAAGGGTACATCATCCCTGTGAGTTTATGTGACGACTTCGCCTAGAGTCGGTGAACTTCCAAAAAAGGAATACTTATCAAGAGATATCCTCTTGACGAGTAGAACTTTGGAAGGACACCCATGACTCTTTGTAACGACCTTAACCCAAAATCTCATGACGAGACCTTTCGCGAATTTGAGACGGACGTCTCGGTCCGTAAAGAGGCTCCACTAAGGAAGGCCCTTGTGCATTTTCCCTCTGGTGTTATTCATGATACCCTTAAGGAAACCACCTTCTGGGAGGGTAGATCAACCGTAGGTCAAAATTAAGGAACCTACCTTCTAAGGATACTTATCGCAAAAACCCCATCACTAAACCATACATCCCTACCTTATAGGGGTACTTATCATAAAACCCCATCATTCAACCTTACACCTATGCATTCATATATTCCATGTATTCGTCATACATTTCATCATCTATTCGTCACCCGTTTCTTTCTATTCGTCTTATTCACAAGGGGTATAAAAGATAATAATAAAATCAAGGTCTCGGTGACTGTCTTTAAAAATAGATACCGAAGGAAACAACTTGTCTGCGTCAACACAGCAAACATGCCTGAAATCAAGGCCACAAAAGGGAAATAACGTGCTGAAAATTTTCTCAATTTCTATCCAACAATAGTGGATGGTTTCAAAAGCAGATATCTACAGGCGCGCCTAGAAGACTTATTTCCTTATTGTCTGATTCCACGCGAATAAAGTTTTGGGTAAAGATTGTAATATTTTTCAATATCTGAATTATGTTACCTTCAATAAAGGCGTTTTGTTTCCACACATCGTTTGCGTATCTACTTTTAAAGATAGTCGCCAAGTAAAATAATAAAGGACAAGCATATACCCAAAGTAATAAGACATTCACATTCATTCGCACTCCTGCATTCACGAACACCTGCATGTCATGTCAAAACTCGTTTTTCCACAAACATCTCTCTAGTTGAACCATTGGTAGAAGAAGATCACCACCTCTTTGGCCTCTATATCAAACAAGGGCTTATCAATAAAAAGCAATGGAGAAAATCGAGGAAACGCATGCGGCATGCAAAGAGGACCTCGACCAAGTAAAGGACGACGTAAGGTTAATGAAAGGAGATTTGAGTCAAGTTCTTTTGGCTTGGAAGAACATTGTTGACAGGCTAGACCAGATTCCCAAGGCAGCTTACAAAGAAGTAGCCCAGACTATTGGTGCATCAAACGGTCACCAACTAAGGTAAGAGTCATAGGAAGGAGTCCAGAAGCCCGTCATGGCCCAACAAGAAGCTGAAGGGTTTGTCGCACCGCTGCCAAAAGTAGGGGCATCTCGTACCCTACGAAATCTGACCAATGATGCAAACAATTACTTGGACCTACAATACGGGGTTCACGAATCAGAGGATGCCAACCAAGTTCCCTCAAAGACGACTGGTACTCATGCTATTGGTAATCCATTAGTGATGAATCAGTACCAAGCCTTGGAAGAAAGATTAAACACTACTGATAAATGCAATCGTAGTAGCCACTGACTCTGGGGAAAGCAGGCAAGCAAAGGCCCCGATAAACTCGTTGAAAGAATATCAGCCGTGATATGGACTCCCGCTAGAATACAATGGAGCTTTCGAAAGATCTCTACAAAGTCTAGGGAACCATGGGATAGACCAGTTCAAACAATACCCTGAAGAACAATATAAAGCTGCTTTGAAGGGTAAATCACATTTTCCTCCGATCCAAGAGACTTTTGTCAACAATGAAGTAGTGCATGGCGGACATATGGCAAAGATATCCAATAAGGCCAACACCAATCTGTGTTAAATAACGAGCAAGGTTCAAGGTGGTCCCATAGGTTGATGACGCTCAGAAATTCAAACATTCATTAGTGTCCCCGATCATTGGAGAAAGTTACTAGCATCAACCGTTGTGGAGAATTCCCTAATGTCCCATTGCTTGGCATTAGAGAAGGTATCACTTACAACCCCTTCTTAGCCTTACAAAATTTTGGTTACTCCCGAAGGGATGGTCCACATGAGATGCTTATCCAAGGAGTGGTATTCGACTACGAGAACAACGATCAAAGCTACCGTCAGAGGTTTATCCGAGCTTAGAGGATGGTAAGCAAAGTGGACAGTAAGACGATGGGACACAAGAATTCCATTCCCCTTGAGCCTTACATTAAGTAGGTACGAGCTCGTGTTCAAAAACTTGTGATGCCTTATCCCTCCATCTTACCAGTTATCGTGGAACCTGTGGTTGAAGAAGATGTTCCCTACATTGTCCTCCACCCCGACATGCCAACTTCTCTCAAAGACTTGCAAAAAGTATGGATTCAGCTTAAGGAAGAACGAGATACTTTCGAGGCTCAATTCTATGCTAGCGAGAAGAAGGTCTTGGAGCTTACAAAGCAGCTACAAGAAGAGCAAAGTTTGAACGCCTGCCTTGCACCGAAGAGTATGCGTTCAATCGTTTTATCTTAGAAAGTTATTTTGTAAGCCCAAGACGCATGTTGTAATCTTTTCAAACTAATTAATGAAAATTAAAGTTTGTTCATTCTTTTGTCTATGAAAATTTAAATTCCATAAATCCTTGAAATAATTTGCATATACATCCTCCACGCATCATAACCTGACAGGTTTTCGCATAACAGGTTTCCTTATCTTTCAGCTATTTATTTCAGCAAGATGGATCTAGATAAAACTGTGAAGGATCTTCAAGAACAAAACTCTCAATTACAAGAGACTCTACTGGCCCTAGCCAAGGGGAAGCAAGATATAATGACATTGCTGGAAGTTAAGAAGAAGCCTAAGAAGAAAGCTCTGCTCAACATGGGTAGAAGGTTCAAAGATTCGGTTCATCAAATCCAGGTAATGGAAGACTCATCTGAAGAGGACGAGAATCAGATTGGTGAGGTTAAGAGTACCCAGGATGACTGTGTTCATGATCAAGCGTTTGACGGTGATTATTCACCTGCCGATGTTAAATACAAGCAGTTAGAAGACAGATTGAAGGCCGTCGAGATCCAAGTCGTCCCCGATTTAGATTTTGATGATTTGGGTTTTATCTCCGGGGTTATTATTCCCCACAAATTCAAAATGCCATTCTTTGCAAAGTACGATGGAGTTTCTTGTCCAAAACTTCACCTGAAATCTTATGTGTGCAAGATACAACCGCACATTGCCGATAAGAAGCTCTGGATTCACTTTTTCCAAGAGAGCTTGACCAGAACGCAACTAGAATGGTTCTACCAGTTGGATGGTTCCCGCATCAATACTTGGGAGGATTTAGCTACCGCCTTCTACCATCAGTACCAGTATAATACAAACTTGGTGCCGACAAGAGTACAGTTGTAAGATATGACCATGGGGAAGAATGAAGGATTTAAAGAATATGTATAAAAGTAGAGAGACCTCGCCAGTAGGGTTCAACCACCTTTGATTGATAGAGAGCACATTGACATGTTTATGGTCACTTTATTCAGTCCTTTCTTTAACTTATTGGTAGGTTGTTCCTCTTCCAGATTCACCGAGTTAATCTTAACTGGTGAAAGAGTTAAAAGTGGCATCAAAAGTGGGAAGATCTCTGTGGCATCTTCCTCCACTTCCAATCTTGCGAAGAAACCTTTTGCTGCAAAGAAGGAAATCAATGTTGTGTACGAGGCAAGGGCGCGTACCAAGAAATGATCATCCATCTGTTACCACTGTCCGAATCTCCAATCCAACTCCTACTCCAAGACCATATGCAAATCATCAACGGTTTGAAACTCCGAGAAGACAATTCACGAGGTTAGGCATGTCACTATCTCAAGCCTTACAACATTTACTAAAGACTAATTTGGTGACATTGCACGATCCTCTCGCCAATCCAGATACCTCTTCACCAAAGTATAATCTGAATGCTAAATGTGCTTACCACTCAAGTAGCCCCGGGCATGAGACTGACCAATGCTGGGCCTTGAAGAATAGGATTCAGGATTTGATTGATAACAAGACTGTTGAATTTGATCCTCCTCCAACTCCAAATGTGATCACCGCGCCTATGCCAAAACATGACAAGGGTGTCAATAAAGTCAACGATGTGGGTGACTCAGATGAAGAAGCCGCATTTGAAGGTTAGGTGTAGCCTACTACAACGGAGCTAAAGAATTGACATGCAAAAGACTTCATACCTATCTCCTTCATTGAGGAGTAATCTACTTGTTATTGTTTTTCTTTCAATTCAAGAACATTTTGTCTGTAAGTGTTGTACCCCAAAATTTTCCCTCCCATATTTCTCAAAACATTGCAAGAAAGATCTCCAAATTGCTCAAAGTAGTCCAAGGGTTGGCCAGACAAGCTCTCTCCTAAGGCACTCTACTCAAATTAGGGTTTTGTGTTGCATCAAGATCCTTGAGTCCAAGTGACCCCATGTGCTCACCAATGTCCTAATATGTTATCAATATCATCCATGTCAAGTTTCAAGCCTTGCAGAGGAATTTTGCTCAGTCAATTGCTCAAATGTCCAAAAATCGACTGTGTTAGGGCAAAAGTCAACTATGACCCAAATACAATCAAACTTCAAGATTTTTTTTAAACATTCTCATTTTGAAGGATATTTTATAATTTTATCAAGGTTTGATCATGATTCATCAAGGATTTCTCAAAATTCATCAAGACTCAAAAGTTGCTAAATTAGAGTTTTGTAGGAAAAGTCAACTCAACTTTCACCAAGCATAACTCTCTCATACTTTATTAGAAATGACCCATCAAAAGCTAATTTTGAATAGGATACAATTCCATACAATCCATATTCATACCCCAAGATCAAATTATGCACTCACAAGAAGTTGTGAATTTTGACATTATAGGTCATTTTTGAAAGTCAACAAAAACACCTTTTTTGTTAAAACTTCTAAATTGATCATGGAGTATCCAAATGAGATGATACCAAAAGGGTTGATTAGAGGACATCTCAAGCTTTATAAAAAGTCCAAGAACACCTCCAAAAGTTCAAAATTGAGGAAGTTATGCATTGTTGAAGTTTGGACTTTTTTGTAAAACTGCCAAAAGTCCACTATCCCCAAAACTTCAAATTTTGCCAAATGGGCCCATTCTTTTTCACTTGTTTTGATTTTTATTATTTAATTTGTTTTTTATTTTAATTAATTCATTTTAAATCAAATAAAATCACATAAAATCAAAAATATTGATAACCAAAGATCTTTTGACGATTATAGGTTTCAATGGACAACTTGCACCATACCAAACTCGTATCAAAGCATTAGAGCACATAAAGATTGAAATCAAGCCAATTTGGAAAGTTTGTAAAAGAAAATGAAATCCACATCAAGAGCATTGATAGAGGGAGATTTGGACAAGGAATTCTGACCTAATGTATTGTACAATACATAAGGAAGTGGAAGACACAAAAATCAGAGTTAGAGATCAATTGGAGAGGCAGAACCAAACTTGCAAAAACAAAGAAAAAGTGTGGGATCGGAATCAAGGTTAAAGCTCGTTTCAGGGCTTGGCAAGTATCTCAATCATTTCCTAGAAACCCTCACAAGCTAAACCAATCAAGATCACGCCTTCTCAGACCCTCATACACGCTGTAAGTCATTCGTAACATGGCCCTGTTCTTGATTTCGCATTTTGCAATTTAAGCATGGTTGATATGAATTGATAGCATATTTTGAATCTACAAATCATTTGCAAGCATTTGGTATCATTCAATTAAGTTTCCATGACCTGTAACGAGACCCACCATTATTAGGGTTTCGTCTTTTGTTTTTGGGGTTTTTTGTTTCAGGAAAAATCAGCCTTAATATTGGCCATGGTTGTGATCAGGGGGTTGAGACGAAATCCACCATGTTCTTAGAATGAGTTTATATGGCCTGGAGAAGATTGTAGGATGAAGCCACGACTTTAGATGCGGATAAAGATCCACAGGTAAAGGTTTCAGATCTTCAAGGACATGGATGATGAGGTGTCATCCGTCCATTTTCCCATTCAAACGTTTGCGCGCTTTTATTTTATTTTTCTGGCAGTTGACTTTGTTTTCATATATTATAGTTAATTTGTATTATTATAACAAAAACAACCACGCAGCCCAGTGGTAGACACCTCAGCGCTTAAGGCATCCCAAGGCTGGAGGTCAGGGGTTCGATCCCTGCCTCCAGCAAATTGCATTTTCTTGATATTTTTCAGGAGATCATGTGCACGCATGGGCCAGATTTCCACCATGGACACTCACTATCAAAGCGCCAGATGGCCAGATGGCCATATCTAGTGGTCAAGTTTCAAGGGCACACCATAAACCAGTCAACGCGCCTACGCTGGATCAAAAAGTCAAATGGATTTTCATTAATGGGCCAACAGATTTGCTATGGACACCTCCATAATCAGGCCCAATTTCTCTTTCTCACACTTTATTTATTTAATTTATTTACTTTATTTTATTTAATTAATTTACTAACCAAAAACAAATTTTCTTTTTTATCAAAAAAATCAAAAATACATTTTTTGTCCAATAAAATTTCAGAATTCTATTATTTCTTTTTTTATTAATAAATACTAATTAATTAATTAGGATATTAATTAGGTAACTTTAATTTATTTTTGTAAATAAATAAAATAAATTAGAATTAATTAGGTTTTAACTTTAATTTAACTATTTTATTTTATTTTCTTAAAATATCAAAAACTCCAAAAATATGTCATTAATTATTTTTTTTCATTAATTAATTTATTTAATTTCCAATTTAGCATTTTAATTTAGGATTTAATTTATTTTCTTAAAATAAAAACAATAACAAAAAAGCATTTTCTTTTAAAAGGGTCAAAACCCTAATTCATTCGATTTAATTTTACGTCGCGCTTTATTTTCTTTATCCAATTAATGTATCTGCTTATTGTATGTAATAATTAATTAGGACATTTAATTATTTTACCGCTTTATTTTATTTTCAAAGGGTTGCTTTTGGCGATGTAAATACCCGACGCCTTGTAATTTAATTTCCGCACCTTTAATTTCTGCTAATTATAATTGTTAGATGTTTGATAATAGGGTTTGCATGACAAGACTGAATGTTTAATCTTAAAATCAAATCAGATCACCCTTAACATTTGCAAAGATAAAAATAATCTTAAATCAACACACTCGCACATGCGCACTCTTAGGGTACACCCCACTTGGTTGCCTTCGTACACGGTCATTGATTATAGGGTATTTTAGAGGTCACCCTTTTGTCTAAAAGATCATAGTTGCCTCAAAACGGTTGCCTCGGATGTTGTTGCCTCAAACAAATGATCTAAGACATTAGGGTTACCGCTAAAGTGTTCTAAACATTGCTTTGGTGATCGTATGTCCCTCTTTCGAATTGACCCTCAAACTACAACGACGGCGCTACCTACTCACTAATAGTGGGATAGCATTGTCTAAAGGAAATTAGCGTAGAACGATTCCTTTTTTGAGTAGGTAGATAGTTCTTAGATACTTTCTCATCCAAAACAAAACAAATTTTTCACACTTACACTCCTTTACAAACAAAGTTTTCAAAAACACTTCATTACACTCTTGAAGACAGAAGTAAGAGTTAAATCAAAGTTAAAACAAAAACTTTTTAAAGCCCACAAACACAAAGAAAACAATTTTGAAAATGATGATCAAGTACCTAAGAGCCCGTAGATAACTACGGATAGAAATGGTGCTAATACCTTCCCTTTCTATAATCTACCCCCCGTACTCAGAAATAATCTCGAAAAAGGAATTTTTCTGTGCTTTTTTCCTTTCCTTGTTGGATAAAATAAAAGTCGGTGGCGACTCTTGCTTATCGCGACATTTTGCAAACATAAAACGTAAACCAGCATTCCAAAAAATAGTCAGTTCTTCCCACCGTATCACGGAACTGGCGACTCTGCTGGGGAAATTTTATAAGTAGGGTGTATCTTAGGAATAGTTCATCAGAATGTATTCAATTGCTTGATTTGTATGCTTTATCTTTGTGGTTTTGAATCGGAGTTACTATAGATCCTAACTCGGATATGGGGGATACCATTTAGGTAAGTAGCAATAGTCTGTGAGGGAACTGTACGGCGTAGACCGATAAGGTTGAAGCAGTAGCTACATTGGTGTGGCACTTTAGTTTGTACCGATATCCTTTGTGTTGGAACAAGGAGAATATGGGTCTTCTAAGGGGTCATTAAGCACCAACTGACCTTAGAACCTATAACTGACCAACTTGGCCATAGAACAGTAGCAGTATGCTACGCTGATTGAGACCAAACTCTCGTGATGATTCCGGCTGCAAGAAAAGGTTTCCAAACTGGAATTATGATCGATCGAGGGTGGTCAGTGATATTGAGATCCTCTAGAACCCGGTTACTATTGCTAGGACAGGTTTGAACCAACTAAACTGAAAGAGGGTAATACCTAAACTCCATGCCAGCCTGAAATCTAAGGGCTACTGTGTGACTTGTTTGCCCTTACCATGTTTGCTATCTGTGAATACTTGTGGTGTGTTTCTATCATAACATCATGCATCATGACATTGCATGCATCTTGCATCAGACTAACCTATTTCAAAGACAGAGGGGATTCATCTTTGTTCTGTTTTGTAGGTCATGGCCTCTATGCGTAGAAACACTATTCGCATCAGCTTTGTACAAATTCCTACTCAACTTAGAGACTTGGTTGCAAAATTTACAGATACTTCCTCCTTTTCAAAAGACATGGTCACCTCCTTGGTTTGGTCACTTCCAAGATGGATGAGCAGATGATGAGTGTCTTGTGCCATTTATTTGACCCACTATACCATTGCTTCACCTTCCTGGACTATCATTTGGTCCCTACCATGGAAGAGTTCTCTGATTTACTTGGTATTTCTATTCTAGAGCAGACGCCATTTACAGGTTGGGAGAAAACTCTTAGGCCAGAAGATGTTGCTACAGCCCTACATATGACAAAGGCTGAAGTGATGTCTAACTGGGAGACCCGGAGTGGGGCAAAAGGCTTCTTGGCTAAGTTCTTGGTTGATCGGGCTAATCAGTTCTGGGACAGTTTGGATTTTCAAGAATTCGAAGACATCCTGGATCTTCTCATTTATGGTTTGGTTTTGTTTCCTAATTCAGATTCTTTTGTCGACGTGAACGCAGTGAAGATTTTCATGTCACGTAATCCTGTGCCCACTCTCTTAGGGGATATTCTACATGCTCTTTATGCCCGTACTGCTCGGAAACGGGGAACCCTTATGTGTTATGCACCATTGTTGGCGAGGTGGTTTATTTCTCACCTCCCCAAAACTGTTTTGAAGAACAAGGAAGGTATGGGATGGGCCTACAGAATTATGTCCCTAGCTCACACAGACATTATCTGGAGCACTAAAGACATGGAAGAAGTAGCTATTATTGATCGATGTGGGGAGTACCCCAATGTTCCATTGTTGGGAATTCGAGAAGGGATTACCTATAATCCTTGTTTGGCCTTACGTCAGTTTGGGCGAGCTAGGAGGGATGGACCTCATGAGTTGTTAATGTCGAGCATTATCTTTGACTTCCAAGGGGATAGTGAGGAGCATCGCCGCAGGTTCATACGAGCTTGGGACAGGATGCACCGGTCTGATCCACATGAGTTAGGGATGAAGACCTCTCTTCAGATGGAACCATATCTCCGATGGGTTCGTACACGTGCTCAAAAGCTGGGAATGCCATACGGAGCTGTCTTGCCTGTGATTATTGAGATTGCTGATGAAGAAGGGGTTCCTCCTACCATCCTCCATCCATATATGCCTACTGATATTGGGGCATTAAAGAGGTCTTGGATGCAGCTAAGAGAAGAGCGGGATACTTACAGATAAAAGTATCACGAGCAGGAGCGGAAGATTTTAAAGCTTACAAGACAGTTGGAGAATGAGAAGGTCCTCAACGACTATGTCAGCACCAATGGAAAACGACCATGGGAGCGCTGATGTTTTTGTTATTTCTAGTTTTGATTTACTTTTTAGTATTTCCTTTTGTAACGCCTTAAGGGCATTTGTCAAACATTGTTTCAAGTTTGTTATCTAATAAAGTGTGTTTCATTTTGGTTTACGAATTTGAACCCCTAAAATCTTTGAAATCATATCATACACATATCATTCCCATGCACCTCATTACAGGTACCCTTACAGGTTTCTCATCTTCTTCGCTGTTTATTTCAGCATCATATCTGCTGAAACATCAACTGACCAAGCTATCCAGGCTATACAAGCTCAAAACGCTCAATTTCAGGAAATGTTCATGAATTTGGCTAAGGGTCAGCAAGATCTGAAGACTCTTATCTTGAAGGAAAATAAGAAGAAGAAGAAGAAGACGGTCCTCCTGAATATGGGTCACAGATTCGGGAACAATTTGCGAGATGAATTCAATTTATCCCACTCATCTGGAGGGGGAGAAAACCAAGAAGAAAGGAGGGCTCCTAGCCCCGTGTTATCTGAAAACGAGACTGACTTTGATGAAGACCAGTATCCTCCTGCTGAGGATAGGTATAAACAGCTTGAAGACCGGTTAAGTGCGATGGAGATCCAGAAGGTCCCTGGATTGGACTTTGGTGATTTGGGTTTGTCATCTGGGGTGGTGATTCCCCACAAGTTTAAAGCACCAATCTTTGCTAAATACGACGGGGTTTCCTGCCCAAAGCTACACCTCCGTTCGCATGTTAGAAAGATCCAGCCATACACTGCTGATAAGAACCTCTGGATCCACTTCTTTCAAGATAGTCTCTCAGGGACTCAACTTGAGTGGTTTTACCAGCTGGAAGGAGCTAGTATTCGTAACTGGGAAGACCTTGCTGATGCTTTTTACAAGCAGTACCAATACAATGCCGACCTCTCTCCCACGCGTACCCAACTTCAGGGTATGTCTATGGGTGCGAGTGAAGGTTTCAAAGACTACGCTCAGAAATGGAGGGACGTTGCTGGGAGAGACAACCTCCTTTGGCTGACAGGGAGTTAGTGGATATGTTTCTGGGGACCTTGTCTGGTCCGTATTTCAACCATCTGATTGGAAGTTCGTCGTCCGGGTTTACTGAGCTGATTATGACCGGGGAAAGAATTGAGGCTTGTATCAAAAGCGGTAAGATACAAAAGGGTTCTTCATCAAGTACCAAAAAGAAGCCTTTTAAGAAAGAGTCTAGTGCAGTTTACAGTTCAAAGAGCCATAATAGACCTGAGCGTCGCCAAGCAGTCAATGCGGTTGTTATATCAAGACCTGTTGTTTCCATGCAACGCAACAATCAGCCAAGAGTTGAGAGGCTGTGAAGACAATTCACTCAACTCCATATGACCCTGTCTCAGATTCTGCGCAGTTGCTAAATACTAACTTGGTGATTCCTAAGGAAGCCCCGAAGAATCCCAATACAACATCACCGCTGTACAACCCAAACGCCCACTGTGCTTTTCACTCCGATAGCCCGGGGCATGATACGAATGACTGCTGGGTCCTGAAGAATAAGGTACAGGATCTGATTGATGATAAGGAAATTGAGTTTGAAGCGCCCGAAAAGCCTAATGTTATGACTGCTCCGATGCCCAAGCATGGAGTGAATGTTGTAGATGAAGACTTGTTTGTGGTTTCTGTGAAAGACATTGCTACTCCATTATTGACTGTGAAGAAGAACCTTCTGTTAGCCGGTTTATTTCCGGGCTGTGGCGAAGGTTGTTGTCTGTGTTCCGTCCTACCTACCGGTTTCCATCTATTGAAGTCAGGTGTCCAACGCCTGATGGATAATAAAGAAATTTTGTTTGAGAAGAATGTTGTTCCTTTGGTTCCTTTTGAAGACATTTCTATAATCACCATTTTTGACAATTCTTCCAAGGCTTCCTCGAGAAAGCCTGTTAGAATTACATCTATTCCGAGAATCGCTCCCTTGATCATTACTATTCCTGGACCCATCCCCTATACGTCAGATAAAGCTGTCCCGTGGCACTATGGGGCTGACGTGTATTATCACGGGGTTAAACAAGATTTGAGTACTAAAGAGGTTGATGCTGACGTCAGCAATATTGTTGGATCTAGTAAAGTCACCCGTAGAGGAAGACTTTTCTCCCCTGAGATCTCTCCACTAACTGTTCAGAAGCCTGTTGTTATTACGCCGGCCAGTACATCTGCTATTGTCCCTGCTCAAGTTCCAATTCTTACCCCTGTCACTGAGTCAGCTGACACTCGGGGCAAAGGAACCACCGGTGAGCCTGCCCAGACAGAGGCACCGAAAAAGATCACTGTTGAAGCCTCTAGACAGGAGATAGAGGAAATTTTAAAGATCATCAAGAAAAGAAACTACAATGTAGTCGAACAGTTGGGGCAAACCCCGTCAAAGATCTCTATGTTGTCCTTATTGTTGTGTTCAGAGGCCCATGCTAAGGCTCTGATTGCTTTCCTGAAGACTGCGCATGTGCCACAGGAGACATCAGCTGATCAATTTAAAGATTGTGTGGCTAGTCTGACAGAAGATAATGGGTTGGGTTTCTCTGACGCAAACTTGACTGTTAAGGGGAAGAATCACAATGGCGCTCTGCATGTCTCCATTGAGTGCAGGCGCACTACCTTAGCTCATGTATTGGTGGATATTGGATCCTCGTTGAACATTTTACCCAAGAAAGCTTTGGACCGGTTAGACTGTGAAGGGTTGAAGCTGAAGCCAAGTAACATCGTAGTTAGGGCCTCTGATGGGTCCAAGAGGATGGTACATGGAGAAGTGGATATTCCAGTTAAGGTTGGTTCTCAGATTTTCGCGTCTATATTCTATGTGATGGACATTCGGCCATCTTATTCTTGTTTGCTGGGTCGCCCATGGATCCACAAAGCTGGGGCAGTGACTTCTACGCTCCACCAGATGCTGAAATACCTAGTGAAAGGGAAAATTGTTACAGTACGGGGAGAGGAGGAATACATGGTAAGCCACCTCAACTCTTTCTGGTATGTGGAGATGGACGGGGAGTTCATTGAGACCCCGTTTCAACATTTTGAAGAAGTTCCCCAGACGCTGGCATCAACTGAAATTTTAACTGGATATCCTCCAATGAAGATGGCTTCCCTCAAGGATGCCCAGGATGTTGTTGAGAAAGGTGGGTGTGCGAATTGGGGCCAACTCCCGGATTTTGCACATAAGACTAACAAGTTTGGTTTGGGTTTCACTGCAGAAGCTCAAAGGGCTGTACGGCGTGCACGGATCGGAGGACCTCCCCTGTTTATCAGCAATTCAGGAGTGAATGCCATTGAAGACGATGTTGAAGAATCTGAGTTCGACAGTTGGATCTATCCGACTACTGATGGCGGACTAAGCAATTTGACGGAAAAGGACTTCGTCCCAATTTCTTTTATTACCCAATAATGAGACTTTTGTTTTGAATTTGTAACATATAATTTTAAACTTTACGGCCCGGTGCCTTACCCGAGACACCGTGGCTTTGTTTGTGTGAGCATTATGTGTGTCATTTCCATATATCATTAATAAAAGTATTAGACGTTTTCTTGTAATTCAAATTTTGCGCTCCTTGTTTTTCTTTTTTATCTTGCAAAACAGCTATTTTACACACACTCACACATACATGTCTACATCCACTCTGGATCCCACTGATAACGACTCTGCTACTGCCGGTTATGACTTCGAAAGTCCGATCAACTTAGCTGAAGACGAAGGTGAAGATGATTGCGAAGTGCTTGGTGAACTTGCTAGACTGTTACTTCAAGAAGAGAGGGCCATACAGCCGCATGAAGAGCCAGTGGAAACAGTGAATCTGGGTACAAAGATGGATAAGAAAGAGGTCAAGATCGGTGCAAATCTGGAGTCTAGTGTTAAGCAACGGCTAATTTAGATGCTGCGTGACTATGTTTAGATCTTTGCCTGGTCTTATGAAGATATGCCTGGGTTAGATACTGATATCGTGGTTCACCGCTTTCCTACCAAGGAAGATTGTCCTCCAGTGAAACAGAAAGTCGGCCGAATGCGCCCAGAGATGTCTGAGAAAATCAAGGCTGAAGTGATGAAGCAGTTTGATATTGGTTTTCTAGCAGTTACTTCTTACCCACAGTGGGTGGCCAACGTGGTTCCTGTGCCGAAGAAGGATGGTAAAGTTCGAATGTGTGTTGACTATAGGGATCTGAACAGGGCAAGCCCCAAGAATGATTTCCCTCTGCCTCATATCGACGTTCTGGTTGACAACACCATACAACATAAGGTCTTTTCCTTTATGGATGGTTTCTCTGGTTATAATCAAATTAAAATGGCTCCCGAAGATATGGAGAAGACAAGCTTTGTTACTCAATGGGGTACCTTTTGTTACAAGGTCACGCCTTTCAGATTGAAGAACACTAGGGCAACGTATCAGCGTGACATGGTTGCTTTGTTCCACGACATGATCCATCATGAGATTGAGGTATATGTTGACGACATGATTGCAAGATACCAAACTAGGGAAGAGCACCTTGACCATCTTCAGAAGCTATTTGAAAGGTTGAAGTTGTACAAGCTGAGGTTAAACCCGAACAAGTGTACCTTCGTGGTGAGGTCTGGTAAGCTACTGGGTTTCGTCGTAAGTGATAAAGGCATTCACGTGGATCCTGCCAAGGTGAAGGCTATATAGGAAATGCCAGCTCCCCGAACTAAAAAAGAAGTCAGAGGCTTTCTGGGACGCTTGAACTATATTGCCCGATTCATCTCGCACCTAACTGCTACTTGTGATCCAATATTCAAGTTACTGAAGAAAGATCGAGTGGTAAGATGGAACGATGAATGTCAAGCCGCTTTCGAAAGGATCAAAGAATATCTCCAAGAGCCACCTATTCTGATGCCTCCAGTTGAAGGGATACCTATGATCTTATACTTGACAGTACTCGACAACTCAATGGGGTGCGTGTTGGGGCAGCATGACGAGTCTGGCCGAAAAGAGCATGCTATTTACTACCTTAGCAAAAATTTTACCGACTGCGAGACCCGATACTCGTTGCTTGAGAAAACTTGCTGCACTTTGGCATGGGCTGCTCACCGGCTGAGACACTATATGCTGACTCACACTACCCTATTGATATCAAAGATGGATCCAATCAAGTATATCTTTGAGAAGCCTGCCTTGTCCAGAATAATAGAAAGATGGAAGATGATCTTGACTGAGTATGACATTCAATATATGACCCAAAAGGCAATCAAGGGAAGTGTGTTGGCAGATCATCTGGCACATCTGGCAGTGGAAGATTACCAGTCTATGAACTTTGAATTCCCGGATGAGAACATTATGTTGGTAACTGACTGTGAAACACCTGGACCGGATGAAGGACCTGAGGAGGGATCCCGATGGTTTATGTACTCTGATGGAGCTTCAAAAGCTTTGGGTAATGGCATCGGTGCCGTCATCATATCTCCTGAGGGCTCTCATACTCCGTTCACCACCCGACTATGTTTCAACTGCACCAATAACATGGCAGAGTATGAGGCATGCATTATGGGTCTTCGAGCAGCTATTGACCTAAGGATTAAGTTCTTAAGTGTATTCGGAGATTCCGCTCTCGTGATCAGTTAGATCAAAGGCGAGTGGGATATGAAACACCTAAATCTTATTCCTTACAAGGAGTATGTGTTGACGTTGCTTCCACATTTCGAGGAGATAACTTTTGAACACTTCCCTAGAGAGGAGAATCAGTTAGCGGACGCGTTAGCTACGATGTCTTCTATGTTCAAAGTTAGATGGGACAATGAAGCTCCCCAGATTACCATTGAGAGGTTAGACGAACCGGCACATTATTGTGACATTGAGACTGAAGAAGTAACAGATAAACCCTGGTTCCATGAGGTGAAGAGGTATCTTGAGGCTCAGGAATACCCCGAGGGTGCATCTGTTAATGATAAAAAGTTTCTGAGGAGGTTCGCGGCGAAGTTCTTCATCAGCAATGACATTCTTTACAAGCGTAACCATGATTCAACCTTACTGCGTTGTGTGGATAAGAACGAAGCAGAAAGGATCATGATAAAGTTACATGAAGGTACTTTCGGAACACATTCCAGTTGACACACCATGGCAAAGAAGATCCTACGGGCAGGATATTATTGGTCTACAGTGGAAGCCGACTGTTATCAGCATTCTCGGACCTGTCACAAGTGCCAAGTCTATGCTGATAAGGTGCACATACCTCCAGTTCCTCTGAACGTTTTGACAGCTCCTTGGCCTTTTGCAATGTGGGGCATTGACATAATCGGCGAGATCAGGCCTACGGCATCGAACGAGCATCATTTCATCCTGGTAGCTATTGATTACTTTACGAAGTGGGTTGAAGCATCTTCCTTTGCTACAGTAACCAAGAACGTTGTGGCACGGTTTATTTGCCACAATCTGATTTGTCGATACGGTGTACTAGAGAGGATCATTACGGACAATGGTACAAATCTCAACAATAAGATGATCACTGAGCTCTGCAAGCAATTCAAGATACAACATCACAACTATGCTCCCTAACGGTCGAAGATGAATGGGGCTGTAGAAGCGGCTAATAAGAACATTAAGAAGGTTGTGCAAAAGATGACGGTGACGTATAAAGATTGGCACGAGATGGTACCTTTTGCTCTTCATGGGTACCGCACCTCAGCGCGGACGTCAACAGGGGCAACACCATATTCCTTGGTTTATGGCATGGAGGCCGTCTTGCCCATTGAAGTTCAGATACCCTCTCTTCGGATTATGAAGGACGCAGGTTTGAGAGAAGATGACTGGATTCAAACCTGACCTGATTAGCTGAATTTAATCAACGAGAAGAGACTTACTGCTATTTGTCATGGTCAGACGTATCAAAAGCGGATGATCAAGGCATTTAACAAGAAAGTTAGACGACAAGAGTATTAAGTTGGGGACCTGGTTATCAAACACATCATACTACCTCAAGGTGATCCCAGGAGCAAATGGACCCCTACTTATGAAGGGCCATTTATGGTTAAGAACATTTTCTCAGGAGGAGCTATGATTCTAACCACCATGGACGGTGACGACCTTCCTCACCCCGTCAATGAAGACATAGTGAAAAAATACTACACATAATCAAAGACCCGCTAGGTTGACTGGCCTAGGCAAAAATAAGGGCTTCCCGACGAACCAAAAGGGTTCGGGAAAAAATAAGGGATGAAAATGAAAAAATATGTACACCCGGCAAGTCGAAAACCTGAAAAGGAGGCTTGGGCAAGAAAGGGTATCCCGGTGGACTGAAAACCCGAAAGAGAGGTCCAGGAAAAAATTAGGGATCAAAGCGTAACACTATGTCTCATTGGATCACCTTGCAACCAGACTTCAGTATCGACTATCAAGCTCGGACGACACTAATCAATCTGATCTACCTTCAACCAAGTAGCAAAGTGATGAGATGCTCGAGGACATAAAGGCAATAGCAGAGTTGGAACCCAGTGGGATTATTCACATAGCTGTTTTTCCTTGTTTTCACAGATTGTATAAATTCTATTTGTTCAGCGGCGTTCTCTTACTAGGACGTCCGCCTCTTGTACAAAAACGCCTACTTACAAGCCAAACTTCAAAATCAATACAATTCATTTTCAGAGAAATTTCAAATATTTTTTCCTTTATCTGTTATGTTTTGCAAAGAACGTCTAATGTTCATTTTTGATATATGCATTTGACATTAATTGCTGCTCATAAATATTTACATGCGAAACAAAAGACCATTACTTATAATATCAGAAACAAGTGAAATAAGAATTGTCCAAACTGTACAGTTGCTCTATCCACCAGGTACAAGGTAAATTTAGATGAAAAATATGGCTGAAATACTTTCACTCCCCGCAAAGTAAGAAAAGGCAGTAATGTTAGCTCTCCCTAGCTGAGACTCACAACTGTGAATGAATCGGTAATATTCTCCCCAAGCAGAGTTTATTAGTCATCAGCACTTAAAAGTCTTATCGTCCCCGGCAGAGTATAAAATATCCCCAGTGGAGTTTGGAAAGTTTCCCCAGCGCAGTCTGAAAAACTTTCCCTAGTGAAGTTTGGAGAATCATCCCCAGTAGACTCTGGCAGATTGTCCCCAGTAGTTCCTAAATGGTTGTCGCCAGAAAGGTCGCTATTGGAAAAATCATCCCCAGCGGAATTCATTCCTTTCACAAGCAAAAACTTGAATCCCCAACAGGATTCAGTATCACTAGCAACGGTAATTTTATCCCCAGCTAAAATTATCAACAGGAATCCTCTACAGAGCATCTCTTCACCACAGAGTAATCTCCTCATCAGTTTATTCCCCAGCGAAGTTATCCTCTCCTGTAGGTTTATTCTCACGAACATCTTCATTCGCTGTCCCCAGCAGAAATGAAGAATTCAGCTCTTTTCTCCAACTGCTACCCGGGATTTATTTTCCCCAGCTAAAAAAATTACATTTCCATGCATCATGACACATGCATATACGCATCATACAACACAATCTCATTTATTTTGAGAACATCATTTGCTTGATACATACCATGCATTACATACAACTAACTTTTATCTTTCAGGAAGGATGCGGTTAAATTCTCACAAAATTCAAAGTTGTGAAGCTTGTTCCTCCGTTGAATTACAGACTGGTTCATAAATCTCAGCAGAGAAGTTTTCTAAATTGAATTACGGGCGAGTTCTTAAATCTCGACGAAGTTGTTTCCCCAAGTCGAATTACTGACAAGTTCTTAAAACTCAGCAGAGATGTTTTTCTCAGTTGAAGTACAGACAAGTTCCTAAATCTTGACCAAAGTGTTCCTCCGTTGAATTACAGACGAGTTCTTAAATCTCAGCAGAGAAGTTTTCTCAGTTGAATTACGGGCGAGTTATTAAATCTCGACGAAGATGTTTCCCCCAGTTGAATTACGGACGAGTTCTTAAATCTCAGCAGAGATTTTTTCTCAGTTGAAGTAAAGACGAGTTCCTAAATCTAGACAAAAGTGTTCCTCCGTTGAATTACAGACGATTTCCTAAATCTCAGCAGGGAATTTTTCTCAGTTGAATTACGGGCGAGTTCTTAAATCTCGACGAAGATGTTTCCCCAAGTCGAATTATTGAAAAGTTCTTAAATCTCAGCAGAGATGTTTTCTCAGTTGAAGTACAGACAAGTTCCTAAATCTCGACCAAAGTGTTCTTCCGTTGAATTACAGACGAGTTCCTAAATCTCAGTAGAGAAGTTTTCTCAATTGAATTACGAGCGAGTTCTTAAATCTCGATGAAGATGTTTCCCCCAGTTGAATTATGGACGAGTTCTTAAATCTCAGGAGAGATGTTTTCTCAGTTGAAGTACAAATGAGTTCCTAAATCTCGACAAAAGTGTTCCTCCATTGAATTACAGACGAGTTCCTAAATCTCAGCAGAGAATTTTTCTCAAGTGAATTACGGGCGAGTTCTTAAATCTCGAAGAAGATGTTTCCCCAGTTGAATTCCGGGCAAGTTCCTAAATCTCGAGACCTCAGTTGAATTACGGGCAAGTTCCTAAATCTCGACTCACCAGTAGAATAACGAACGACAAAGCTCCTAAAAATCTACTTCTCTCAACAAAGATCAGACTTCCCCAGCGGAATCTTCCTCAACGACAAGTATGCAAGCTCTCTCTAAGGAATCTCTTATGCGATCGACACTCCTCCAAATGGCATCTGTAAGCCCATTCCTGACATCACAAAGCGACTACCACTTCATGCGAGTGCAAATTTCTGGGCACTCTAGTGTTCAATCATCTTCCACCTTCGGATCACGAAAGGTACGAAAGCCAATCTACATCCTCAGGTTTAAGAATATTGAACAGGGGCAGCTGTTGTACCCCAAAATTTTCCCTCCCATATTTCTCAAAACATTGCAAGAAAGATCTCCAAATTGCTCAAAGTAGTCCAAGGGTTGGCCAGACAAGCTCTCTCCTAAGGCAATCTACTCAAATTAGGGTTTTGTGTTGCATCAATATCCTTGAGTCCAAGTGACCCCAAGTTCTCACCAATGTCCTAATATGTTGTCAATATCATCCATGCCAAGTTTCAAGCCTTGCAGAGGAATTTTGCTCAGTCAATTGCTCAAAGGTCCAAAAATCGACTGTGCTAGGGCAAAAGTCAACTGTGACCCAAATACAGTCAAACTTCAAGAATTTTTGTCAACATTATCATTTTGAAGGATATTTCATCATTTGATCAAGGGTTTAATCATGATTCATCAAGGATTTCTCAAAATTCATCAAGACTCAAAAGTTGCTAAATTAGGGTTTTGTAGGAAAAGTCAACTCAACTTTGACCAAGAATAACTCTCTCATACTTTATGATAAATGACCCATCCAATTCTCATTTTGAATAGGTTACAATTCCCTACAATCCATATTCATACCCCAAGATCAAATTATGCACTCACAAGAAGTTATGAATTTTGACATTATAGGTCATTTTTGAAAGTCAACAAAAACACCTATTTTTGTCAAAGCTTATAACTTGATCATGGAGTATCCAAATGAGATGAGACCAAAAGGGTTGATTAGAAGATATCTCAAGCTTTCTAAAAAGTCAAAGAACACCTCCAAAAGTTCAAAATTGAGGAAGTTATGCATTATTGAAGTTTGGACTTTTTTGCAAAAATGCCAAAAGTCAACTATTCCTAAAACTTCAAATTTTGCCAAATGGGTCCATTCTTTTTCACTTGTTTTGAGTTTGCATTATTTCCCACGTGCTCTAGCCTTGGACACGTGTCCATATCATATTTTTATTATTTAATTTGATTTTTATTTTAATTAATTCATTTTAAATCAAATAAAATCACATAAAATCAAAAATATTGATAACCAAAGATCTTTTGATGATTATAGGTTTCAATGGACAGCTTGCACCATACCAAACTAGTATCAAAGCATTAGAGCACATAAAGATTGAAATCAAGCCAATTTGGAAATTTTGTAAAAGCAAATGAAATCCACATCAAGAGCATTGATAGAGGGAGATTTGGACAAGGAATTCTGACCTAATGTATTGTACAATACATAAGGAAGCGAGAGACACAAGAATCAGAGTTAGAGATCAATTGGAGAGGCAGAACCAAACTTGCAAAAACAAAGAAAAAGTGTGGGATCGAAATCAAGGTTAAAGGTCGTTTCAGGGCTTGGCAAGTATCTCAATTGTTTCCTGGAAACCCTCACAAGCTAAACCAATCAAGATCATGCCTTCTCAGACCCTCATACGCGCTGTAAGTCATTCGTAACATGGCCCTGTTCTTGATTTCTCATTTTGCAATTTAAGTATGCTTGATATGAATTGATAGCATATTTTGAATATACAAATCATTTTCAAGCATTTGGTATCATTCAATTGTGTTTTCGTGACCTGTAACGAGACCCACCATTATTAGGGTTTCGTCTTTTGTTTTTGGGGTTTTTTGTTTCAGGAAAAATCAGCCTTAATATCGGCCATGGTTGTGATCAGGGGGTTGAGACGAACTCAACCATGTTCTTAGAATGCGTTTATATGGCCCGGAGAAGATTGTAGGATGAAGCCACGGTTTTATCTGCGGATAAAAATCCACAGGTAAAAGTTGCAGATCTTCAAGGACAGGGATGATGAGGTGTCATCCGTCTATTTGCCCATTCAAACGTTTGCGCGCTTTTTTTTTCTTCTTCTTCCAATTGACTTTGTTTTCATATATTATAGTTCATTTGTATTATTATAACAAAAACAACCACGCAGCCCAGTGGTAGACACCTCAGCGCTTAAGGCATCCCAAGGCTGGAGGTCAGGGGTTCGATCCCTGCCTCCAGCAAATTGCATTTTCTTGATATTTTTTAGGAGATAATGTGCACGCATGGGCCAGATTTCCACCATGGACACTCACTATCAAAGCGCTAGATGGCCAGATGGCCAGATCTGGCGGTCAAGTTTCAAGGGCACACCATAAGCCAGTCAACGCGCCTACGCTGGATCAAAAAGTCAAATGGATTTTCATTAATGGGCCAACAGATTTGCTATGGACACCTCCATAATCAGGCCCAATAAAAAATACATTTGTTGTCCAATAAAATTTCAGAATTCTATTATTTCTTTTTTTATTAATAAATACTAATTAATTAATTAGGATATTAATTAGGTGACTTTAATTTATTTTTGTAAATAAATAAAGTCAATTAGAATTAATTAGGTTTTAACTTTAATTTAATTTTTTTAATTTTTTTTCTTAAAATATCAAAAACACCAAAAAAAAGGCATTAATTATTTTTTTTCATTAATTAATTAATTTCATTTCTAATTTAGCATTTTAATTTAGGATTTAATTTCTTTTCTTAAAATAAAAACAACAACAAAAAAGCATTTTCTTTTAAAAGGGTCAAAACCCTAATTCATTCGATTTAATTTCATGTCGCGCTTTATTTTCTTTATCCAATTAATGTATTTGCTTACGGTATATAATAATTAATTAGGACATTTAATTATTTTACCGCTTTATTTTATTTTCAAAGGGTTGCTTTTGGCGATGTAAATACCCGACGCCTTGTAATTTAATTTCCGCACCTTTAATTTCTGTAATTATAACTGCTAGATGTTTGATAATAGGGTTTGCATGACAAGACTGAATGTTTAATATTAAAATCAAATCAGATCACCCTTAACATGTGCAAAGATAAAAATAATCTGAAATCAACACACTCGCACATGCGCACTCTTAGGATACACCCCACTTGGTTGCCTTCGTACACGGTCATTGAGTATAGGGTATTTTAGAGGTCGCCCTCTTGTCTAAAAGATCATAGTTGCCTCGAAACAGTTGCCTCGAATGTTGTTGCCTCAAATAAATGATCTAAGACATTAGGGTTACCGCTAAAGTGTTCTAAACATTGCTTTGGTGATCGTATGTCCCTCTTTCGAATTGACCCTCAAACTCCAACGACGGTGCTACCTACTCACTAATAGTGGGATAACATTGTCTAAAGGAAATTAGCGTAGAACGATTCCTTTTTTAAGTAGGTAGATAGTTCTTAGATACTTGCTCATCCAAAACAAAACAAATTTTTCACACTTACACTTCTTTACAAACAAAGTTTTCAAAAACACTTCATTACACTCTTGAAGACAGAAGCAAGAGTTAAATCTAAGTTAAAACAAAAAATTTTTAAAGCCCACAAACACAAAGAAAACAATTTTGAAAATGATGAGCAAGTACCTAAGAGCCTGTAGATAACTACGGATAGAAAGGGTGCTAATACATTCCCTTTCTATAATCTACCCCCCGTACTCAGAAATAATCTCGAAAAAGGAATTTTTCTGTGCTTTTTTCCTTTCCTTGTTGGATAAAATAAAAGTCGATGGCGACTCTTGCTTACCACGACATTTTGCAAACACGAAACGCAAAACGCAAACCTGCATTCCAAAAAACAGCCAGTTCTTTCCACCGTATCACAGTAGTATTTAAAAAATGACTTTTAAGCCATGTGCCTGGCTCGGGGAACTTTGGTCCATTTGTCAAGGGTTTTATTTATGTTCATCTAATCATATGATCATTCAATAAAAATCATTGGACTATTTTGGATTCAAATCTTTGTGTTCATTGTCTTTCTTTTCTTCAAATACATTTTTCAAAATAGCCATGTATCTTACATGCACACACACACTCTTGCAGGTCCTCATCCACGCTTGATCCTATTTCCAATGACTCTACTATTGCCAACTATGACTTTGAATGTCCAATTAACCAAGCCGAAGACGAAGGCGGGGAAGATTGTGAAATGCCGGGAGAACTAGCCAGGCTTCTATTACAAGAGGAAAAAGCTATTCTACCATACAAAGAGTCAGTTGAAGTCATCAATCTGGGTACCGAGGCAGACAAGAAAGAAGTCAAGATCGGGGCTAACTTAGAAGACAGTGTCAAGAGCAGGTTGGTTCAGATGTTGCATGATTATGTGGAGGTATTTGCTTGGTCGTATGAAGATATGCCAGGGTTGGATACCAACATCGTAGTTCATCGTCTGCCGACAAAAGAAGAATGTCCTCCTGTCAAACAAAAAGGTACATCGCATGAGGCCTGATATGTATGAGAAGATACAAGCTGAAGTGATGAAACAATTTGATGCAGGGTTCCTAGTCGTGACATCCTATCCTCAATGGGTTTCCAATGTGGTTCCAATGCCAAAGAAAGACAAAAAAGTTCGCATGTGCATAGACTATAGGGATCTGAATAGGGAAAGCCCTAAGTATGACTTCCCTCTACCATACATTGATGTCTTGGTCGATAATACTGCTCAGCATAAAGTCTTCTCTTTTATGGATGGCTTCTCAGGCTATAATCAGATAAGGATGGCTCCCGAAGACATGGAGAAGACTGCTTTCATTACGCAATGGGGAACCTTCTGCTATAAGGTCATGCCGTTCGGATTGAAGAATGTAGGAGCAACATATCAAAGAGCTATGGTAGCTATGGTTCATGACATGATTCATCATGAAATAGAGGTCTATGTGGATGATATGATTTCCAGATCAAAAATAAAAGAGGAACATCTCGATCACCTATATAAACTATTTGAGAGGCTGAAAAAGTACAACTTGAGGTTAAACCCTAACAAGTGCACATTTGGAGTACGGTCTGGAAAGCTTCTAGGTTTTGTTGTCAGGAATAAAGGCATTGTAGTTGATCCTGCAAGGTAAAGGCCATCCAAGAAATGCCAGTCCCTCACTCTGAAAAGGAGGTTAGAGGATTCTTGGGTCGTCTCAATTACATCGCCTGCTTCATATCACACCTGACTGCTACTTGTGAGCCAATCTTCAAACTCTTGAAGAAAGATCAAGTAGTCAGATTGAATGATGAATGCCAAGCTGCTTTCGAAAAAATCAAAGAATATCTACAAGATCCTCCTATTCTCATGCCTCCAGTTGAAGGAAGACCCTTGATCTTGTACTTGACAGTACTAGAGAATTCTATGGGGTGTGTTTTGGGCCAACATGACGAGTCTGGCCGAAAAGGTCATACTATTTATTACTTGAGCAAAAAGTTACCGACTGTGAAACTAGATATTCACTGCTTAAGAAAACTTGTTGCGATCTGGCATGGGCTGCTCACCGGCTAAGATAGTATATGTTGACTCATACCACTCTGTTGATTTCTAAGATGGACCCAATCAAGTACATCTTCGAGAAACCTGCCCTCTCCAGAAGGATAGCTAGGTGGTAAATGATCTTGACTGAGTACGACATTCAATACACAACACAAAAAGCCATCAAAGGGAGTGTACTAGCAGATCATTTGGCCCATCAAGCTATCGATGATTATCAGTCTATGAACTTTGACTTCCCTGATGAGAACATTATGCTAGTAACCGACTATGTGAAACCTAGACCGTATGATGGACCTGAACAAGGATCCCGATGGACTATGATCTTCGATGGGGCTTCCAACTCCTTGGGTAACAAAATTGATGTTGTGAGCATCTCTCCTAAAGGTTTCCACACTCCTTTCACGGCCATATTATGCTTCGATTGCACAAAAAATATGGCTGAATACGAAGCGTGCATTTTGGGTTTGAAAGCTACCATTGACTTGAGGATCAAGCATTTGAATGTGTTTGGGGATTCTTCTTTGGTGATTAGCCAAGTAAAAGGAGATTGGGATACTAAGCACCCTAATCTCATCCCTTACAAGGAACTTGTGTTATTACTAATTCCTTATTTCGAAGAGATTACATTTGAGCACTTCCCTAGGGAAGAAAATCAGTTGGATGACGCCTTGGCAACCATGTCATCAATGTTCAAGGTCAGATGGGACAATGAAGCCCCTATGATTACGATTGAAATATTCGACAAACTTGCACACTGCCCTGAGATTGACACTGACACGGAAAAGCCATGGTACCATGAGGTGATGGGATATCTTAAAGCACAAGAGTATCCTGAGGGAGCATCCATCAATGATAGAAATTTCTTACGAAGATTGGCAGCAAATTCTTCCTAAGCATCTGAATATTATACAAGCGCAACCATGAATCTACTCTACTCCGATGTATGGAAAAGAAGGAGGCAGAGGAGATTATGGAAGACATGCACGACGGTCTCTTTGATACTCATTCAAGCGAGCATATGATGGCCAAGAAGATCTTGAGAGCTGGTTAATATTGGTCAACCAGGGAGACTGATTACCATCAGCACTCTAGAAATTGTCATAAATTCCAAATCTATGCTGACAAAGTCCATGTACCTCATATCCCTCTGAACGTCATGACCACCCCGTGGCCATTTGCAATGTGGAGCATTGATATGATTGGAGAAATCAAGCCCACCGCTTCAAATGGACATCACTTCATTCTGGTCGCTATTGATTACTTCACCAAGTGGGTCGAAGCCCCTTCATTCGGCTTAGTCACCAAGAATGTGGTAGCCAAATTCATCAAACACAACCTCATCTACCGATATGGTATCCCCGAAAGGATCATCATCGACAATGGGGACTAACCTTAAAAATGATGTGATTACTGAGCTTTGCACTCAGTTTAAGATCAAGCATCACAATTATTCTCCATATAGACCTAAAATGAATGGTGTAGTCGAAGCGGCCAACAAATACATTAAGAAGATTGTGCAAAAGATGGTAGTAACCTATAAGGACGGGCATGAAATGTTACCATTTTCTCTTCACGGCTACCGTACATCAACAAGAACATCAACTGGGGCAACTCCCTTTTCCTTAGTCTATGGCATGGAAGCTGTTTTTCCGGTGGAAGTTCAAATTCCCTAACTAAGGATTATGAATGAAGCAGGCCTGGGCAAAGACAAGTGGGTTCAGACAAGATTGGATCAGTTAAATTTGATCGACGAGAAGCTAATGGCTGCTGTTTATCATGGTTAGACGTACCAAAAACGTATGATCAAGGCTTTCAACAAAAAGATTAAGCCTCGAATATATCAAGCTGGTGACTTGGTAATAAAGTGTATCATTCTGCCACAAGGCGACCCCAGAGGCAAATGGACTCCCACCTACGAAGGGCTATTTGTTGTCAAGAGATTGTTCATTTGCGGTGCAATGATGCTGACTATCATGGATGGTGAAAACTTCCCACATCCTATAAACGCAGTCATGGTTAAATAATACTATGCATAAGAGACCCGTTAGGTTGACACACCTAGGAAAAATAAGGGCATCCCGGAAAACTAAAAGGTTTGGGCAAAAATTAGGGATATATGCAAATGATTGTACACCTGGCAAGTTGAAAACCCGAAAGGGCGACTTGGGCAAAAATGTGTATCCTGGTGGGCTGAAAACCCAAAAGGGTGGTCCAGGTAAAAAAAATTAAGGATTGAAAGCGTATGAATATGTCCCATAGAATCACCACAATCAAATTTATCACCAAGGCCCGGGTTCAAACGGTCCAAGATCAATCCAATCAACTTCTATCAATAGCAAGGGAAATTCGAAGACATTGGGGAAATAGTAGAGTTGGAATGCAATGATATCATTTCGCATGGGTATTTGTTTTTATTTTCAATCTTTGTTTTCGTTTCAACGATTTCCTCTTACTAGGAGCTCCATCTCTTTGTACAAAAAACGACTATTCATGGGCAAAATATCAATACAAATATACTTTGAAGTGCAAACTTTATGTTTTTGTTTAGAATGCAAAATTGTCCATTGACTAAAATTGAACGAACATATGCATATGAACATAATTAAAACTATTTGGCACATGTGTTCTGCTAAGCAGCAACAAATATCTCTTTAATGTATTTGGAATATCCCCACAGAGTTATTTCATTAGCATTATCTCCACAAAATGGTAAACCAGTCCTCAATAGAGTTACCCACAAAGTCTCTTTGCATAGGTTGATCTCCAGCCAGAGTCTCAATCTCTTGGTAGCTCTCTCCCCAGCTAAGTTGAATCCTACAAGTAGAAGTCTTGTGGACCTCTTCCTCAAAGAACTCACTTTGTCAACAATTCATTGAGTATTCATCAACAGGGTTTATTTCCCCAACATACAACAATCGAGGAACCACTAAATTCCCCAGCTTAGTCTATCCTCCCCAGCCGAGTTTGTATTCCCCCAACATAGTCTATCTTCCCCAGCTGAGCCTGTTATCCCCAACTGAGTATGTCCTCCCCAAGCTAAGTTTGTCCTCATCAATGACTATACACTCTCCAACTTGAGTTTTCCTTTCAGACTATTGCAAATCATAGGGCTACAATCCCTAATCCCCCAGTAAATTCGTCAACAAAACCTTTAATATCTCCAAAAGATGTTATGAAGCCTGAACCCGACCAGATATTAGTATAACTTTTAGATGCTATGAAACCTGTACCCGACCAGATAATAGTTTAACCCTTCAAAGATATTGAAGAGCCTGGACTCAACTAGACCAGGGTTTAACTTCTTTTCCCCAGTAGAGTTTTCCTCTACCCTAACAAGTTATTGTGAAGCCTGGATTCGACCAAATATCAATTTTCAACTTCATCTTTTTTAAGACAGTTATTGTGAAGCCTGGATCCGACCAGATAGCAGTTCCCCTCAGAAGTTTGTTGTGAAACCTGGAGTCTGACCATATAACAGCTAAAATCCCAAGGAGTTTATTGTGAAACCTGGACACGACCAGATAACAATTAAATTCATCCATCTCAGAAATCTGCAAAGCCTGGAATCTGACCAGATAGCGGTTCAATGTCATTAAGTTACTGTAAAGCCTGGACCCGACCATATATCAGTTCAATTTAGTCTATTTAAGCAAGTTGTTATGAAGCCTGGAGTCTGACCAAATAACAACTTGCTACAATTCCCAGAAAGACACTATGAAGCCTGGACCCGACCAGATAATAGTATAACTTCTCAAAAACTATGAGGCATGGACCCGAACAGATAGTAGTTACCACTTCAAGTTACTATGAAGCCTGGACCCGACCAGATATTAGTTCAACTCCATCCTTTTCTAGCAAGTTACTACAAAGCCTAGAATCTGACCAGATAACAGTTAACTCCCTTATCTCTAGCAAATTGTAGTGAAGCCTGGATCTGACCAAATAACTATTCAATCTCAAGAAATTTTCTGCAAAGCCTGGAATCTGACCAGATAACAGTTAATTTATCTCTTTCCCTGTAAGTTACCGTAAAGCCTGGAACCCGACCAGATAGCAGTTGACTTCCTCATTCTCAGCAAGTCGTGAAGCCTGGATCTGACCAGATAACAACTGACATTCAAGAGATATTCCTCATCGGAAGCATCCTTTCAACAAAGTTTGAAGATATGTATACTTTTCACCCCCAACAAAGATCTGGGATTCTACTTCCCAGGAACTCCTCAACAGAAGTCAGGGATTTATTTTCTCGGACAAAAACATGCATCTCACATTCATACATCATGACATATACATATAAAATGCATTTAGCATGATCTCATTCATCTTGTGAACATTATGCATACATCTGCATTTTACTAACCTTTTGTCCCACAGGTGAAACATAAAGTTTTAGTATAAATAGACTAAATATTTGTGTTGATACTGCTTCCAGTGTTTACCAACATTCCTCCAAATGGCATCTATAAGTCCATTCACAATACATCTTCGAGTGCAAATTTCTGGGCACTCTAGTGTTCAATCATCTTCCACCTTCAAGTTACGAATGGCAGATCCACCAATCTAACTCTTTAGGTTTAAGAATATTGAACATGGGAAGCTATTGTACCCCAAAATTTTCCGTCTCATTTATCAAATAATCTCTCACAAGATCTCCTTTGGTTCAAGACTACACTAGGGTTGATCAGCTCATGATACCTCCTTAAGCACTAATGACTGAAAATTAGGGTTTGAGATTGCACAAGGATAAATGGATATTTAATGCCTCATATGAATTTAATGGATCATTTTGGACCCTCAAGATTGCTCATGTCAAGTTTCAAGTCTTGGATTACATTTTTTCTCAGTCAATTGATCAATTGACCTAAAATCAGCTGTATTGGGGAAAAAGTCAACTGTGGTCAATTTACAGTCAAACTTCATAATTTTTATACATATCAACATTATGAACTCAAATATTTCATTTTATCATGTTTGGATCACAATTCCTCAAGAAGTTTGATCAGATCATCAAAAGGGCAAAATGGTCAAAATTAGGGTTTTGACTGAGAAGGTGCAATTTCTGATTTTTAACTTGGCAAATGATTAATTGGTTTAAGTTATGATCTCAAGGATTAAAATTTATCATTTTTACCTAATGGCATGGCTCAAACCATCTCTCAAGATTGATTGGTTGACAGATGAATTTCAGTCAACTGATGAAAAGTCAATTGTACACTGAAAAGTTAAACTTTGACTTTTTGGTCAAAATCAAGTGTCAAAGATCACAATTCATAAAAAAATGTCAAAATATGACACTTTTTCATCAAGAAATCAAAAAGTCAAGATTTCATTTTGAAAAGTAAAAATTTCTAAACTTAGAAATTTTTCTAAGTGTTGAAAACTTTATATTTTTTCACAACTTTGAGCCAAGTTTTCACCATGATACAAGATGATTCAAAGGAAACTTCCAACATGAAAGTTGTAGATCTCAATGAGATATAAAAAATTTTAGAACACAACTTCTCCTATAAATTCATGGATTTCAAGTTATGATTTTGTGAATACATATTCATGAAACTTGGAATCTTAGTTAAATTTTGCCCTAGTTTAGGCAGGATTTTGACCTAACTTCATAGAAACTTTTCACATAGTTCCAAGAGGAATTTTCAAAAATGTCCAATATAGAGGTTGTAGAGTATGTTACAAACTTTCCAAAATGTCCAATAACTCATTGAGATCATGCTTTAGCTAAGAGAATCGAAGGCAAGACGTTAGGGTTTCAAACTTGTTTTTCAAGTCATTTTCATGATGAACATTTGATCCAATCCACACCCATGCTACATAAATCTTACTTTGAAGGATTCTAACCTCTAAATCTATCCATAATCAGAATATTACACAACTATTTGAGCTATGACCCAAGTGCTTGAGTCGTTGTCCAAGTGATTATTCCATTAATGGAACAAAGTTCACACTTCCATTTTGGAAAAGTGAGTTTAATCACAAAGTCAATGCATAGAGCTCCTAACTTGTTTCATTTGAATACAAGCAAAGTCAAAAACTAAAAGCAACATGGATAGAACCTCCTACCAACTCAGACCATGCTTGTACAACACATTGAAACTTGTTTTCCTACTTTTCTTCAAAATCAAGTAACATAGCCATAACTGTATATCTCACAGATCTGTCAACTTCAAACCCTAAGACCTATTGCTTATAACTACAAAAGTTATTTACAATCAAACACACGAGCTTGAAGACCCTGAAACACTCCTAAACTCCCTCAAATCAGAAATTTCCCAAAAACTCCATTGTTACACAATTTCTTATTTTGAACTTCAAACTTCCATTTACCTCGTGAGTTCTTTGGCCTTTTAGTTCCTAAAGATTCCTTACATCAAATACAAATCATCCCTGTCCCTGTTACACGACTGTAACTCCATTTCCATCATCCTCCATAACCAAAAACAGAGCATTACAGTTGGACTTCTTCAGGCCATTTCAGCCACTCTCAACTAAAGTTAAGCATTGCATTAGCTTCCTAGAGACTCAAGGAATCTAACCTGATCATTGCAGCACCTTGAATCAAACTCAAACTCATTTCACAATTTCCAGTTTTGAGGTATTTTTCTTGAACTTCTATCTTCTCATTTAGGCATTGTTAGACTTGCATTTGTGAAAATAAAATGTAGACATCATTGCACCAAAACTATACATGTCCATAGATTTCATTTATGTTGCTTGAGTAGGGAGAATTTTGTGTTTGAACCTCTGAAAAAGTTTAGGTCAGAATTTGGTATTGTTAGAAATTCATGCTCATCTTTGAGAATTAGCTTAAGTTATTTACATATTCAGAATCGTGAGGAAATTTCTAGCAAGTTTGATGTTGGAAGTTTTGTGAATGGATGGGAAATGAATGAGTTACAGGTTCTCTGGCTAGAAGTTGAAGATGAAGTTACATTCAGGGAAAAACTTATGTTACATATTTATTGTTTTGTTTAAGTTAACGGATGTATCACCACCCAAGTGGTTAAAGCGCGCGCCTATCACCTTTAGGACCTGAGTTCGAGCTCCAATGGTACCCTTTTGGCTCTTTTTCACATTTGTTCCATTTTTGTTTGAAACAGGCGCTTGTGCCTCTCTAGTGGGCTTTATGGTTTTTGCTGGGCTTTAACCCCTTGATTACTTTCATACCCCTGACCCTTTATTTTATTATATCTTTTTCTTTTTCTTTATTTTATTTTCATTTTCATATTACTTTTATTATTTTTACTATTATTATTATTATTATTATTATTATTATTATTATTATTTTTATTAATAAAAATCCAAAAAATATTTTATTTATTTATTTACATATTTAAAATGCTCATTTATATTTTATTTTTCTTCATAAAACAAAAAGACTTAAAAAAATTTCTTTTAACAAATTAATTTATTTTTAATAATTAATATTTAGACTTAGGATTAATTATTATATTATTTTATTTTTTAATTAAAATTAATTTAGAACTTAGGTTTATTTTAATTAATCAATTTCCATATTATTTTCCTTAATTTAAAACATTTTCATAAAAAAAACCCTAAAAACATTTTTAACATAATTTCGTTCTTAATTAATTTAGGTTTAAATTTTTTTTATTTTTCATTAATTATTTTTTAAAATAGGTTTAGGTTAAAACCCTTTCATAAAATCAAACAAAATTATTTCTTTATCCATTTGCATTTTTGCATTTTTATTTTCAATTCTTGTACATTTATTCAATATGATTGTAATAGATAAATTAGGTTTAATTTTTCTTGCAAAATCCCCATTTGTAAATTTGTATACCCCTTCCATCAATGATGTAATAGCTTAGTATTTTTACTTTCCGCAATTTATCGCTTTATATAAATGCTAGTAAATTACGGTTTGTATGGAAAGACTAAAATCAACAATAGCAAACCCTAATTCAAGATAAACAAGCATGTAAATCCAACACATTTCCACACTTGCACCCTTAGGGTTATTCCACTTTGTTGCCTTACCAAAATGGCCATGTTATGCATGTGGGATATCTTAGCCAAAAGCAATAAAAAATACAAGATCATAGTCCCTCGATGATGCTATCAATGTTATTTTTCAAAATGATCTTAGTCACTCAAGAGAAAATTCTAAGATATCTCACAACATTGCTATTATAGCTATACGATGACCCACACTCGTCCCTCTACATCCAAAGATAAGGCCTCTTACCAATCAATGGTAAGATAGTAATATCAAAGGAATGAAAGAAATGAACTAATACTTTTGAGTAGGTAGATTGTTCCTAAGTTGCTTGCTCAATTTCAAATCAAACACTCTTGCTTATTTTCAAAACAAACACCAACACTTTCAAAAACACTTTCAAAACATTTTGCAAACTTGAAACATTTTTAAAATCTCAACACCTTGTATATGTTCTTATGAACGAGAACTATTACAAAGTTTGCCTAAACGATGGCGCCTTTTCAAAATACTTTAAAAAACCACACGAAGCACATTTTTAAACAAAATAAAGTGATCTAACAAGCAACCAAGTGCCCATAGATAACTATGGATGAAAAGGGTGCTAACACCTTCCCTTTTCATAATCTACCCCCCGAACTCAAGAAACAGTCTCAAATGTATTTCCTGTTCTTTTTAGCCTTTCCTTTTGGATAAAAGAAAAGTCGGTGGCGAATCTTGCTAACTGCAACATTTGCGATAAAATGCAAAACTCCTAAGTCAGTTCTCCCACCGTATCACACCATGGTTGACTTTTTACCCAATATAGTTAATTTTCAGTAATCTGAGCCATTGGCCGAGAAAACTTGTGATGCAAGACTTGAACTTTGACACGAGCATTCTTAGGGACATATGAAGAACCATGAAAACCACTTGAGACCTTGGAAACCTAATCTTCCATGAGAAAAACAAAACCCTAGTTGTGAGTCCATTGCTTAAGAGTAAAGTTCGCCTGATCAATTCTTGAGCAATCTTGGGCATTTGAGAACCCTAGGAGAATGTCTTGAAGAAAAATGGGAGGGAAAATTTTGGGGTGCAACAACTGCCCTTGTTCAATCTTCTTAAACCTGAGGAGTTAGATTGGCATGTCCTCCATTCGTGATCTGAAGGTGGAAGAGGATTGAACACTTAAGTTCCCAGAAATTTGCACTCGCATGTGTGGGAGATAAGTTATTGGTTGATAATATTTCTTGAATGGGCTTGAAGATTCCATTCGGAGAGGTGAATCTAAAACGGTATCAGATGTCATTTAATCTTAAACGAGAATTGATACAGTTTTAGATTCAGTAGCAACTCTCTGGGGATAATAGTCTGGACTACCCTTTGCTGGAGAGGGGAGCTTTGCTGGTGATTCATAGTAGTCCAAGTGATAGACTCAAGTTGGGGGACTGTGTTTTGTTAAGGAAATAAACCCTGTGGGGGAAATAAACCCTGTTGGAGAAACATTCTGCTGAGGAAATAAACCTGCTGGAGGAATATATTCCGCTGAGGAAATAAACCTGCTGGAGGAATATATTCTGCTAAGGAAATGAATCTGGCTGAAGAAGAGAATTATACAGGGGATTTTATAGTGTTGGAGAAATAAACTCAGCTGAGGAAGAGAATTTATGTGATCTGTGCTTGTGACATACTCTTTGACGAGGATTGAGACTCCGTAGGTTGGCGACATTGCCTGGGAAAAGAGCATACTCTTTCATCTGCTAAAGGGATAATCTTATGGGAACTGCTTTGTGGGGATTATGGATGACTTGAACATTATCTTGTCTCCTAGAGTCTTGAGTAAATACTTATTCCTGTTTTTATGCATATATTTGTTAACAGTAATCATATTCATATGCATATGTTCATTCAATTTAGTCATTGGACGTTTTTGCAAACTAAAAAGTAAAACAAAATTTGAATTTTGAAATTATGTTTATATTGATAATTTGCCTATAAACAAGTGATTGTTGTACAAAGAGACATAAGTCCTAGTAAGAGGAAATCACTGTGAAATGAAAGGAGTACAAAGTGAAAACAATATATATATATCTATGTGTAAATGATCTCGTTGGGTTCCAACTTTATTATTTCCCTTATGACTTCGAGCATCTCATCCCTTGATGTCGGAAGAAGTTGATTGAATTGATTGGCACCATTAGAACTTGACATTGATAATAAAACTGGCTGTAAGCGATCCAACGGGACATAATCGTACACTTCAATCCCTAACTTTTGCCTAGACCTCCCTTTCGAGTTTTCAGTCCACTGGGATACCCTTTTTTTCCCAAGCCGCCTTTTCCGGTTTTCGACTCGCCGAATGTACAGTCTTTTATATATATCCCTAATTTTTTCCCAAAAGCTTTTGGTTCGCAGGGATGCCCTTATTTTTGCCTAGGCCAATCAACCTAGCGGGTCGTTTTTTTATGCGTAGTATCTTTTAACTATGTCCGCATTCACAAGGTGTGGAAGATCTTCACCGTCCATGGTGGTAAGTATCATAGCACCACCCGGAAATATCTTCTTGATCACAAATGGCCCTTCATAGGTGGGATTCCATTTTCCCCTAGGATCACCCTGCGGTAGGATGATACGATTTATTACCAAGTCACCAGCTTGATATACCTGATGCTTGATTTTCTTATTGAAAGCTTTGATCATACACTTCTGATACATCTGACCGTGATAAAAAACCACAAGCCTCTTCTCGCCAATGAAATTCAACTGATCCTGGCTAGTCTGAATCCATTCTTCTTCATCTAAATCTTCCTCTTTCATGATCCTCAGGGAAGGAATATGAACTTCGACAGGTAGGACAGCTTCCATACTGTAAACTAGAGAGAACGGGGTTCCCTCAGTTGATGTTCGAGCTGAAGTGAGATAACCGTGAAGAGAAAATGGTAACATCTCATGCCAATATTTATATGTCACCATCATCTTATGTATAATCTTATTAATGTTCTTATTGGTGGCTCCCGCTGCACCATTCATCTTTGATCGATACAGAGAAGAATTGTGGTGCTTGATCTTGAATTGTGTACAGAGTTTTGTGATTATAGTGTTGTTTAGATGGGTACCATTGTCTGTGATAATCCTTTTGGGGATTCCATACTGATAGATAAGGCTATGCTTAATGAATCGGGCGACCATGTTCTTAGTAACGGAGGCAAACGAGGCTGCTTCAACCCACTTTGTAAAGTAATCAATGGCGACGAGGATAAAGCGATGTTCGTTGGAAGAAGTAGGTTTAATCTCTCTAATCATATTAGTTCCCCATATTGCAAACGACCAAGGAGCAGCCAAGACATTCAGAGGTACTAGAGGCACATGTACTTTGTCAGCATAGATCTGGAATTTGTGACAAGTTCTTGAGTGCTGATGGCAATCAGTTTCCATAGTCGACCAATAGTAACCCGCTCTTAGAATCTTCTTAGACATAGTATGTCCATTGGAATGAGTACCAAAGATACTTTCATGCATATCTTCCATAATCTTCTCCGCATCTTTCTTGTCCATACAACGAAGTAGAGCTGAATTATGGTTGTGCCTGTACAGAATTTCGTTGCTCAGGAAGAACTTAGCTGAGAACCTCTGTAGGAATTTCTTATCATTGATAGATTCTCCTTCAGGATACTCTTGAGCCTTAAAATATCTTTTCACTTCATGAAACCAAGGCTTCTCTTCTACTCCATCAGTATCAACTTCATAATAATGTGCCGGTTCATCTGGCTTTCAATAGTAATTTAGGGAGTCTCGTTGTCCTATCTCCCTTAATCTGACTGATTACCAGGTCTGAGTCCCCGAATACATTCAAGATTTTAATTCTCATGTCGATATCATCCTTGATACCCATGATGCATGCTTCATACTCTGCCATGTTATTGGTAGAATCAAAACATAATTTGGCAGTGAAAGGCATATGGAAACCCTTAGGAGAGACGATCACAACACCTATTTCATTACCAAGTGCGTTGGAAGCTCCATAAAAAATCATAGTCCTTCGGGATCCTGATTTAGGTCCTTCATGCATACCAAGTTCTTCATAATCAGTAACTAACATAATATTCTCATACGGGAACCCAAAATTCATAGTTTGATAGTCGTCTACAGCTTGATAAGCCAAATGATGTGTCAGTACACTTCCTTTGATTGCTTTCTGAGTGGTATACTAAATGTCGTATTCTATTAAGACCATTTCCCATCTTGCTATTCTTCTGGGTAGAGAGGGCTTTTCGAATATGTATTTTATCGGATCCATCTTAGAGATCAAAAAAGTGGTATGGGTTTCTTAGTCGGTGAGAAGTCCATGCCAAAGCGCATCAAGTTTTCTTGAGCAGTGAGTATCTTGTTTCACATTCGGTAAACTTTTTGCTAAGGTAGTATGTTTCATGCTATTTTCTTCCAGACTCGTCATGCTTCCCCAGTACACACCCCATTGAGTTCTCTAACACTGTTAAGTACATGACCAGTGGTCTTCCTTCAACTGGAGGTATCAAAATTGGGGGTTCTTGGAGGTACTCCTTGATTTTGTCAAATGTTGTCTGACACTCGTCGTTCCACTTCACTATTTGATTTTTCTTCAGTAACTTGAAGACTGGCTCACAAGTAGCGGTCAAATGGGAAATAAATCAAGAAATGTAGTTCAATCATCCCAGGAAACCTATTACTTCCTTCTCAGTATGGGGAGATGGCATTTCTTGAATGGCTTTAACCTTGGAAGGGTCAACTTTAATACCTTTACTACTGACGAAGAAACCTATGAGTTTACCGGACCTTACCCCAAAGGTGCACTTGTTTGGGTTCAACCTCAGCTTGTACTTCTTTAATCTCTCAAACAGCTTGTGTAGGTGATCAACATGTTCTTCTTCAGTCTGAGACCTGGCTATCATGTCATCAATGTAGACCTCTATCTCATGATAGATCATATCATGGAACAAAGCTACCATAGTGTTGTACCCCAATTTTTGCCCCTAGGATCCCTTCATCATACCATGTTGATTCACTCACAACAAGATCACACTAAGATTCTTGGTTCCCCTCCCTACTTTAAGTTTTGCTCCTTTTGAGGGATTACCAAGCACCTTGACTTATGTTCCTTTTATAGTCATGAATATTGTTTTGTTCAATTAACTAATAAAATACAATGTTGGCTTGTCTTGCTTATTATCCATGAAGGTAAGGGCAATGAGATTTAACAAGTTACTCCATGGGTTCATGAGTTTATTTCCATGCCCTAGTCAATATAGCTTGAGAAGTTCAAACCTCACCAATGGATTGATTTTGGGAGAATTGGAATGGTAAGGTTGATTTGGTTCATCACATTTCAAGGTTATTAGATTTGACTCAAAAGTACAAGGGTTTGATTGGAGAAGTTGTCATGTTTGGACAAGTCCTTGTTCCTATTGTTCACAAGAGCATATTCCTCTCAAAATTCAAGATATGGAAATGGTTTTGGTGGCTAAGAGTTCTCATTATCATCCTCAACAAGTTCTATTCACAAAGCAAGAATATTGGTACAAGAAGTTTGTTCAAACTTGTCAAAGTTCCTCAAGGCATTCTCTTGATCTAGAAGCTAGGGTTTTGAACTTCAAAGGAGTATATCTTGTTCACCTTTTGGTATTTTTGAGTGATTCCAAATACATCCTTATCCTTAAAGGGTTATCAACAAATAACTTTAAAAGTTCTAAGGAGTTTTCATGTGGAAGAAACTTGGTGAAGAAGAAAGATTACAAGTCATCCAGATGAATCCACAATTTTAGATAAGTAACTCCAAATGATCATAACTTGGTCAATTTTCATCACCTTGAGTCCATTCTTTTTCCATAATGATCTTGAAGATGTGAACTTTCTGCCTTCTTTCATGTGCAAAGTGGAAAAATGGATGGAGGTTGCCTTAAATATGCAAAAGATTATAGGTCATTTCATGATTTTTGGCCAACTTCAACAAGTCATAATTTCTCAATTTTTGGAGATTTTGAGTGTATCAAGTTTCAAAATGTCATTCAAGATATCTACATCATTCCATATTTTTTCGTCAAGAGAAAATTACAAGTTGAAGGCCATGTTTGGATGCAAAAGATTATAGGTCATTTTTGAAGAAGAATTTGAAATATTTCTAAGTACGGAAAGTCAACCCTTTTTCTTCAACTTTGACTCAATGCAAATTTCAGCTCAAGCATCCATTTGATTCCAGTCTTTTTCCATTGCAAATCTTGTAACCTCATCTTTCTAAAGCATCAAGAATCATGCCTTGAGACCCCTTGAGTTGGAAACGCCATGGATTTGAATTTGGTAACTTGAAATTGAATTTTCCACAAAGTCAGAATTTTGAAATCCATAATGTGACTTATAAACACAAGATTTATGCGCGTTTTTTATTTAAAATTGATTAGCAAACTTGCCAGAAGTGATTAGCACCCAAAAACGCAAGATTTGGTTGAGTTTTGATGGAAATGAAGTCACACTTCACTCGTGCTCGACCTTCACTCAATTTCCCTTCAAACTTCCTTGTTTCTTCAAATTTTCATTCCCATTCACTTCCCTATAAATAGATGGTCATCCCTCATTCATTTCTTCAAGCTTTGAGAGCCAAAAACGCCCTACCAAAACTTCACACGAACCCATCTTATTTTAATTCAGTTTCTGATATTTAAGCTTCCTTTTCCAAAATTCTTTGCGCGTTCACCATCCTTAAGCATCATATAAACTCTCCAGCACTTAAACCAATCAAAACGAGCCATAATTCAAGCTACAGAAGTCCAGTTTCAGAGCTTCTTCCTTGAACTTAGAAAAGGTAGAATTCTCCACCATTTGGATCCAAATCAAGCACTAATCTATTCCACTCCTTCTCCTGATTCCAATGTTGCTTACAATTTTTAAATCCATTGAGAATTGAGAGAGAAATCTCAAATTGAAGGTGCTCGCTATTTTCTGGGTTTTTGATTCTTATCTCTCTCTATACCTTATATAAATTTGGCGCGATGGTGGTGTTAAAATCATCTTGAAGAGACGAGTTCAATGATACTAGCCTGGGATCCTAATTTTTCCATTTGAAGGATCTCACAAAATCCCCATTGCAGGGTGTCTGGAGGTTGAAGACGATGACATGTCTCGTCTCAGCCAATGATAGCGTGCTAAACGTTTTAATTTCATTGGTTGCCCTTTATCTGATCCTATGTGTATCTCACTAAGGTCCATATCAAGCACAGCGCGTTTGGTCCACTAGATCAGGTTACTAACGCGTTTTGACTATGATCTGATGGTCCACATCTTTTTGGTTTTATTTTATTTTCTGATTTTACATTTTTATTGATTAAATTTTCAAAAATTCATAACTCTTTTATTTTTATCCAAAAATTATGAAAAAATTCACAAAAATACTTTGAATTATTTCTGATCTCATGACTATTTTTTCACATTTTTATTTTGATATTTTATATTTTTTTGTATTTTTTGAATTATTTGCTTTCTTTTAATTACTTAAAAAAAATACTTTCTGACGTTTTTTAATTCTGAAAAAATTCATAAATACTATTTTGCATATTTTTGACTTTCTGAAAATTTTATGGAATTTTATATTGAGGTTTACTATTTTTGACCTATTTTTGTTTGTTTGAGAAATTTCAAATAGTTTAAAAATAGTTTTTGACTTTTAAAAATTACCAAAAATTTTATAAAAATATTTGGATCCATTTTTAATTTTTCTATGGCCTTACTTTTTCTTTCCTGATTAATTTGAACATAGTTGATATTTTTCTCCTCTATTTTGATTTTTAAACTTTTTTTAAAACCCTTTTAATGTATATATTAAATATAATATTATTTTGTGATTATTTTCTGGCTGTCTTGAGTTGATTTTTTAATCATGACTTTATTAACATCATTGGATCTTGGGTGTTGAGTTCAACTCCACCAAAATGGATGAATGATTTTAATAATAGTTTGATTAAATTTTTGATTCAAAAGTGGTTTATTCATTTTTCCCATCCCATCTTCATCTTATCCCTTTCTTATTGTACTAGGTGTTATCGGAGCATGATCTCTATATCATGTCTCAAAATAAATGGTGCATAAATTGCTATTGACCGGCCTCAAAATAGGTGCGACTTCTCTATAAGTCCACTTATGATTGCTTAACATAGCACTAAAATTTGTCTCGATTCGAATAAATGATCATTCGTGGCCCAAACTTATGATTGCAAGCCCAAGTATGTTAATTTGATCTCTTTGATCCAATAAACTTGAGATTCATTGTGTGAAGGCTTTGGTTCTACCAATCCTCTAATGGATCTAAAACACCTTTGGTCAATGCGAATCACTTAAACATCACTGATCAGTAAATGGTACTTATGAGATATACAAATGGATGATATACTTGACAAAAAGAAAATGCAACTTGTTGTATGGAGGCTTTGATTCTACCAATCCTCAAATGAGTTCCAACTGCAAGTTTCAAGATGGTCATCCAACTAATCACTAATTATTGACTTGTTTTACCTTATGCTTTTATTCTTTTTTATGCTTTATGTACTATTTACTTTTAGCATTTACATTTCATGCTATTTTCATCTTTGCTCATTTGAGCATTTATTTTCTTGCCATTTTTAGTTTGCTCACTTGAGATTTTCTTTTCCTTTCTTAAGATACTTAATAATCAACATAAACCCTAAAAAATCTTTAATGGTACTTGGACTATTTGGTTACTGTCCTTGGCATTATGGAGCATGAGACTTTTTCTTGGACTTAGGATTAGAAACATTGACCTATCTTGGAGATCTTATCTGATTATTTTGTCTGGGGTTCTTGAGGTTTACCTCAAGACATTGGGTTGCTTGTTTGTGTTTGTGTGCCAGTTTTTGTGATTACATCTTCTGTTTGTAATCTGGAATTCACCCGTATATAGCCGTTACTCTGCCCAATTTATGTGAAGACTTGATACACTTGAAGTTTGGTTCTCTCAAGAGGTCTAGTATCTTTGCTTGCTTGGTTTCAACCCAAAGAATGAGAATTCTATCTTGGCTTATAATGTCAAGTATTGGATTTTTTTGGTTAGATGGCTCTTATCCCTAGATTTTACCTTATGCTGTAGGATAGTCCCTTCTTCTCCTCCCATCTTCTTTAATTTCAAAATCTTCTCCCTCCTTTTGAAAACTCTTCTTGTTTTGAAACTTGAACCATTTTCATAATAAACTTGGACTTATGTCCATGCATTATCAAAACATTTTCATAAATAAACTCCAATCAACTTAATAATACCTTGACATCTTTTGGTGAGAAGACTAAAAGTCAATCAATCTCATTTCAAACCATTTTTCCACTTTGGATTTGTACCTTTAAAACTTTTCTTAAAAGATTAAACTCTTGTCAATCCTTGTAGTGATGCAAACAAGTATACTTCTATAATATGTAGTGAAGAGAGCTATTTTCCACTTGGGTGTTGAGTGAGGCATTGTTGATTTTGAAATCCAAGCCATATCCTCCACTTTGAGATGATGTAAATTCTCCTTTCTCATGATTGTGGGTAGTAAGTGTGTTTTCCACACGGACAATGACGATGATGTTTTATCTCATAAAATTAACCAACGCATTTGTGTTTCAAATTTTTAAAAGAGGAACCACATGTACCCTAATCCCCTATTGCACGAAAGGTGGTACGTAGGCACTAAAGGTTCGCAACCGCGGCGGGTGCAAAAATCATAAAAAAATATATTTCTTTTCTCACCTCCACCATCCACTTTTTATATACAACAGTTTTTATAGCCAAAATATATAGATTTTACAAAGAGGCTATGGCGGAGTACCATAGATGTTTAGGGTGCTAATACCTTCCCTTTGCATAACCAATCCCCTTACCTTGAATCTTTCCCCCTTTTTTGGGTTATTCGCTCTTTTCCCATTCCTTTGGAAACAATAAATCGCGGTGGCGATTTCTATTTTGATTTGAATAAGTATAGTAAATCCAATGGCTTAGTCTGTAACATTTCTATCGCTACAAAAAATGGAGACTTCGCTAAGAAAAATTGACCTCTTGCTGGTCCATCCCTAAGTGGGTTAAGCCTATATTTGTTTATATCTGTATATGTGATATTTTTGTTTATGTGTTATATGTTATATGTATGTTTGTCCGGATTTTCCTGGTTTTCAGGGTGCTTGGTGATTACTCATAAGTCGTATACCCGGACTTGGGAAAACTTTAAGATAGGACGGGTGGTATAGTCATGTTAACTTTGAGGGAGTAATCCCAAAAAAGGAGGGATGAGATCCCCCACTCAGTGGAGGCCCCTTTGACTGTAGTGTCGTTTACCGAGTAATCGGGAAGACATACTGTTTTAAACCTGGGAGCCTGCTGAAACTGAGGACCGTAGAATACCAAACCCATCTTGGCCTTTTAGGTGTAGTGCGGAAGCTATGACGGAGTAATCCAGAAATAGTTGTCACACGATACTACGCTCGGACAAGTCTTTCTTGAGAATATTACTAATTACCTAGTTAATTAGGAAGTTGGTAATATCCGAAGGAAGGATGTAGACTCTGGGAACCTCTAGAACCTTGTTCGACAGGTGATAACTTTATACCAACACCTTATGGGTAGTACCTTCTACCTCATGCTCATGACGTTGACCCTATGAACCCTATATGTGTGATCTTGTGTGTGATTGTTACATCATGCATCCATGCACTCATAAGCATCTTTTGAAGAAACCATATTTCAAGGGATTTAAAGGTTGACTATTTGTGAATATCTCAGGTACTTTTCAACCATGGATTCTGGAAAGAGAAAGACCAGGAAGTATAGTTTCAAGGATCCCAAGATAGATGAGTTGATCAGTCTAATCCCCGAGATCGAGTGTTCTGCAGACATTCGAAAGAATTATGGGTCCATTATTCCTCTCAGGAAGCTGAAGATGAAGGAGGGTATTATGTCGACCTTGGTCCAGTTCTATGATCCGATGTATCATTGCTTTACTTTTCCCGACTATCAGTTGATGCCAACACTGGAGGAGTATTCTTATCTGTTATATTTACTTGTCATTGGTCGTGTTCCTTTTAATGGTTTGGAGGGTGAGCCAAAACCACATGAGATTGCTGCCTTGATTCACCTGGGGAAGTCTGAGGTGGAAGCCCATATGACTACTAAAGGAGGGATTAGAGGATTACCAGCTCAGTTCTTATTAGAGAAATCTCGTTACTTTGCCAGAATGAAGAGTACAATTGCTTTTCAGGCCATCTTTTCCCTACTTGCTTACGGGTTGTTCTTATTTCCTAATGTGGACAGGTTTGTTGACATTAACGCTATCAGGATCTTCATGATTGGAAACCTAGTTCCTACACTATTGGGTGATGCTTATTACTCTATTCATCTTCGAAATTCTTATCACGGGGGAATGAGTATCTGTTGCACGCCTCTGTTGTACCGGTGGTTCATCTCTCATATGCCTCAGTCTGATGCTTTTTGGGATGTCAAGAAGGAACCCCGTTGGGCTCCTAAGATCATGGCACTTACTCACTCGGATATTGATTGGTATCATCGAGTTTACCAGGATATAGATATTATTAACAGTTGTGGTAGTTTCCCCAATGTACCTCTTCTTGGTACAAAGGGAGGAATTAACTATAACCCTGATCTTGCACAATGACAGCTTGGTTATCCGATGATGGATAAACCAAATAGTATTCATTTGAGTAGTTTCTTTCTGAAGGAAGGAGAAGACCATAGGGAAGCTAGGGAGCAGATTGCGAAGGCCTAGCGTCACATTCATAAGAAGGGTAGGAAGGATTTGGGACCTAGGGGTGTTGTTTCTTTGGAGCCATATCTTCAGTGGGTTCGATCGAGAGTCATTCAGTTAAAGATGCCATATACCCGGGAGACACCCGTGCTTGATATATTTGTGAAGACCACTCCTCCCTTATTAGATGATCTGGAAGAGTTGCATCTTGCTTTGGTTAGGATGCAACAGGAAAGGGATGCTTGGAAGAACAAGTTCCAAACTTTAGAGAGTTCTTACAGAGCAGACTTGAAGGAGAAAGACGACTTGATTGAGATCCTTGAGAGTCGAGCGGTAGACTCTATGGAGAGGCAAAGGGATTTATTTTCTCCTAAGCCTCAATCAGGTGTTGATCACTCACTTCCTGATTCAGATGATTGGAAGGAGGTTGCCATCATACATGTGGAAGAAAACCAGAGGTTGAAGGCTCAGATTGTCAAGCTTACAGGGAAGCGCCAGGGTTTTAGATTGTATTTTCATCTTGTACTTGAGATCATTGAAACTTGTAATCCATTTTGGAGTTATTATAATAAAAAATTTCAGTATTTCAAAAGCTTTATTATTTTGATGTTTGTAATATGTCTATAAACCTTAAATCCCTTGAAATATTAAATAATAAAGTAAAAATATTCATATGCATTGCATATCATGCATCATATTGCACATATTTCTTGTATTTGTTATGCATACCCAGGTGTCTTACCAAGCTTCTTTACTTCGTTCAGCAAGTTAACTCATCACTACAACACTCGAGCTAATTTCAAAAGGAAGATGGACAACTTAGAATAGTAGAATCACGAGTTGCGCGAAAAAGTTTCTGCTTTGAAGGCCGACTTGGCCAATTTGACTAATCTGATGGAAGCTATGGTGACTGCTCAGAATCAGCCACCGAGTATTCAACCTCAACCAACAAGGGAAAATAATGAAGTTTCAACTGTTTCTGTATCTACTACTCCGACTGTTGTTCAGAATCGCATGCCTCAAGGTTATCCATGGGGAATGCCAGAGAATTTCGCACCTAAAGGTTTCAATCTTGGGCCTCAAGATACTCCAGTGGTTCGGACTATTATTACTCCAGCACCTCCTGTGGTGTATGCTGCTCCTGCTGCGCCTCCTTTGGTGAATATGGTTCCGTTTGTTAATGATGATGTGTGTCGTCCTTTCCCTCCACCGAGTGAAGACCTGGGTCTTTATGACAGAATGGATGACTTTCAAGATCAGTTTGACAAGATGCAGAGAGAGAGATGAAAGCCCTCAGGGGAAATGAGCTATTAAGGAAGAATGTGAATGAGCTATGCTTTGTCCCGAATGTTAAGATACCTGCTAAGTTCAAGGTCCCGAAATTTGAGAAGTATAAGGGAAACACTTACCCTCGTGCTCATCTGGTGATGTACGTGAGGAGAATGTCTACCCATACTGATGACCAGTGTCTTCTTATTCACTTTTTTTAGGATAGTTTGACCGGTGTTGCGTTGAAGTGGTATATGAGTTTGGACAGCGCCAATATCCATACTTTTAATGATTTGGGAGAAGCATTCATCAAACAATACAAGTACAACGTGGACATGGCGCATGACCGTGATCAACTTAGAGCTATGGTTCAGAAAGACAGGGAATCGTTCAAAGAGTATGCACATAGATGCCATGAGGTAGCCGCCCAAGTGATTCCTCCCATGGAAGAGAAGGAGATGACTAAGATTTTCTTGGAGACGCTAGGTGCTTTCTACTATGAGAGGATGGTAGTCAGCGCACCAAGTGACTTTACTGAGATAGTAGGAATGGGTATCCGCTTGGAAGAGGCTGTAAGAGAAGGCCGTTTGATGAAGAGTGAAGGATCTGGAGGTGCGAAGAAGCCATCTTATGGGTTTACCAAGAAGAAAGAAGGAGATGCAAATGTTGTTATACAAGAGAGGAGGGTGAACGTGTTAGAACAAAGTTTGAATCTACTACCCTAAGTTTAAGTTTTGATGATAACAAAAATGCTAAGATACATTAATTGTATGATTCATGTAAGATACATATGCTATCTAAAAATTACATTCTGTTTTACAGAAACTCTGATGGGTATCAGCAAGAGAACATCAGCATCAGAAAATTGAATATCAACATCAGCATCAGAAGATGTTATATCAGATACCAGAATCAGAAGATCAACTTGCGCTTATGCTGAAGCTTGATGAACAGATCTGCGCTTAACACTCTGAACTCTGATAAAGACAACAACAGTTCATCAGCACCTAAGCAGCGTCAGAATGAGCCAAAGCCAGAACACGCTTAAGTGGCAACGGTACTGTGCATTCAAGATGAGTTATTACCAACGACATCATTCCAGACAAGATCTGCTTAATAAGGAAAGATTGTTATTGGCATTGAAACAGAATTATTACTCCAACGTACACTATTTCCAATGCTATATAAACAAGTCAATGAAGATTGAATTGGCTAATGCTCTACAACAATCTACACGCCTAAAAGCTATTCATCATCTTCCTCACTCTCAGTTTGCTAAAAGCTTTCAAATTCCTTACTCAATTATTTTAGCAATCTAGTTCTCATAAGCTTAAGTTGTGTAGTATCATAGTTGTGATAAACAGTTTTTGTAGAAAACATTCACACACCTAGATTTCAATTCTTTGTAAGAAAGTAATTCCTTGAGAAACCGGTTTGTGGTTTGCATCAAGAAGGCTTTAGCAGTTGTTAAAGCAGATTGTAATATTCAGTTGAATATAGTGGATTAAGACCTCGTTGGAGAAAGGCGAAATCACCTTGACGGGTGGACTGGAGTAGTTTGAGATCAAACGAACCAGGATAAAAATATCGTGTTGATTGCAATTGATTTCCAGTTTTTACAATTCAACCCCCCTTCTTGTGTTTTTCACTTCTTCAATTGGCATCAGAGCGCCTGGTTCTTAGCTAAAACACTTAACCGTGTCAGTACAAGATCCAGTGTCAGAAAAACACAATGGCAGGAACTTATCAACACACCAGCAATGACAACAATGAAGACAGAGACAGATTCAGCGGCAAACCTCCAGTCTTTGATGGAGAAAATTTTGATTATTGGAAAGACAGAATCAAAAGCTTCTTTCTGGCACACGATGTTGATCTGTGGGACATGGTGACAGATGGATACACGCACCTTGTGAATGTAAGCGGTTAAAAGATTGATAGGAAAGCAATGTCTGACCAACAAAAGTGTGACATCAAAGAACATGTTTGACTCACTCATAATGACACATGAGGGCAACATTCAGGTCAAAGAAACTAAAGCTCTTGCGCTCATTCAGAAGTATGAGGCATTCAAAATGGAAGAAAGTGAATCCATTGAAACAATGTTCTCAAGATTCCAAATTCTGGTGGTTGGTCTCAAGGTTCTGGACAGGATACTCTACTGCTGATCACGTCAAGAAGATCATCAGAAGCTTACCAAAGCAGTGGAGGCCAATGGTTACAGCTCTGAAGCTAGCAAAAGATCTCAACAAAAATTCTCTGGAGGAACTTATCAGCTCCCTCAGAAGTCATGAGATAGAGCTAGAAGCTGATGAACCTCAGAAGCAAGGTAAGCCTTTAGCATTAAAATATAACAAAAAATCTGAGTCTAAAGTTTTGCAGGCAGTTGAAGAAACATCTGATGGATCCTCATCAGAAGAAGACGAACTTTCTCTCCTCTCCAGAAGAGTGAACCAACTGTGGAAGCAGAGGCAAAGGAAGTTCAGGAATCCCAGAAGATCTGATCAGAACGAGTCTTCTTCGAGATACAGAAGGACAGATTCTTCCTCTGGATACAGAAGATCTGAAGGCTCCTCAGGAAGCAGAAAGCTAAACACCAAGGACATCATCTTCTATGAGTGCAATGAGCAAGGACACTACAAGAGTGACTGCCCAAAGCTTCAGAGGGAAAAGCCCAAAAAGAAGTTTGGAAGAGAAAAGAAGAAAAGTCTCATGGCTACATGGGATGACTCTGACTCGTCTGAAGCTGACTCAGAATCAGATGATGAGAGAGTAAACATAGCTCTCATGGCCAACATTTCAGAAGATAGTGAAGCTTCTGAATCAGACTCAGAATCAGATACTGAAGAGGTATTTCCTGACTTTGCAGTTAATTTTACCAAGGCTGAACTTGCTGAAAGCCTTAACGAAATTCTGGAAAGGTACCAGCAGATTAGAGTTAAATTCAGAAACCTGAAAAGGAATCTTTAATCTGACTCTGATAAGACTGAGAGTCTTAAATTGGAAAATTCTGAGCTGAGAAATAAAATTTCAAAATTAGAAAATGTTTTACAAAACTCTCAGAAGGAACCAATTTCTGAAACTCCCAGCAGTGCTGATGAGATCATCAAGGAGTATGATCACAGTTTCCAGAAGTTCCTTGCTAAAAGCATAGATAGAAGCAAAATGGCTTCAATGATCTATGGAGTTAGCAGAAACGACAGGAAGGGAATAGGATACCAAGGTAAGGTTCCTACACCAAAGAATATCATGGATTTAACCATTAAACACACTCCTCTGAACTCACATTTTGTGTATGGTCACACACATGATATTAAATACACTAGCAGTAAGTATTCTGTGAAACCAAAATTCAACCAGAGTTTTGGTAAATCTAACAAATCAGGACCCAAGAAAATCTGGGTACCTAAGGATAAAATAATACATGTTGCAGATATCTTTAGCAGCAAATCAGAAACACCAGTCATGGTACCTGGACTCTGGCTGCTCGCGACACATGACGGGTAGAAGGCATATGTTCCAAAGCCTGGAACTTAAGCCTGGAGGCCACGTTGGCTTTGGAGGCAATCAGAGGGGAAAAATAATTGGTTCTGGAACTGTAGGTAATGGAAATCTTCCCTCTATAAATAATGTTCTGCTAGTAGATGGATTAATGCATAATCTGTTATCCATAAGTCAATTAAGTGATAACGGTTATGATATAATCTTTAATCAAAAATCATGTAAAGTTGTTAGTCAGAAAGATGGGACTATCCTGTTTAATGGAAAGAGGAAAAACAACATCTATAAAATCAAACTTTCTGAACTGAAAAGTCGGAATGTAAAGTGTCTTCTGTCTGTTAACAACGAGCAGTGGATCTGGCACAGAAGATTGGGGCATGTTAGTATGAGAAGAATATCTCAGATTAACAAACTCAATCTGGTCAGAGGACTTCCTAATTTGAAGTTCAATTCAGATGCTCTGTGTGAAGCATGTCAGAAAGGCAAGTTTGCAAAACCTTCTTTCAAAGCTAAAAATGTTGTTTCTACCTCTAAGCCATTAGAACTTCTGCACATTGACTTATTTGGACCAGTTAAAACTGCTTCAGTCAGTGGCAAGAAGTATGGGTTAGTAATTGTAGATGACTATAGCAGATGGACATGGGTAAAGTTCTTAAGACACAAGGACGAGTCACACTCTGTGTTTGTTACCTTCTGTAACCAAGTTCAGAATGAAAAGGATCTTAGAATCGTTAAAGTCAGAAGTGATCATGGTGGAGAGTTTGAAAACAAAGATTTTGAGTCATTCTTTAATGACAAAGGCATTCTGCATGATTTATCTTATCCTAGAACTCCTCAACAAAATGGAGTTGTAGAACGAAAGAACAGAACATTGCAAGAAATGGCCAGAACCATGATCAATGAGACAAACGTTGCTAAGATCTTCTGAGCAGAGGCAATAAACACAGCGTGCTACATTCATAATAGAATCTCAATAAGACCTATTCTGGAAAAGACTCCATATGAATTGTGGAAGAACAGAAAGCCCAACATTTCATATTTTCATCCATTTGGATGTACTTGCTTTATGTTAAATACAAAAAATTATTTGAACAAGTTTGACTCTAAAGCACAGAAGTGCATTATGTTAGGATACTCTGAACGCTCAAGAGGGTACAGAGTATACAATACAGAAACACAGATTGTGGAAGAATCAATCAGTGTTCGTTTTGATGATAAGCTTGACTCTGAAAATTCAAAGCAGAATGAAGTTTTTGCAGGTATGGAAATTGAATTTACAGGTTCTGAAGACAAGTCATCAGAAGCTCTCAACAAAGACACTCCTTTAACATCTGAAAGGAGCACTGCTAGCAATCCTACAACAGCTGCTGATCAACCTCAGAAGAGACTACCCAGAAGCAGCTTGGATCACCCAGAAGAAACTATCCTAGGAAGAAAGGAAGATCCAATCAGAACAAGAGCAAGCTTCAGAAACTCTGAAGAAACCCTCATGGGACTTGTGTCTCTGATTGAACCTTCTTCTATTGATGAAGCACTTCTGGACAACGACTGGATTCTAGCAATGCAAGAAGAGTTGAATCAATTCACCAGAAATGACGTATGGGATCTTGTTCCCAGACCAAAAGGATTCAACGTCATTGGAACAAGATGGGTGTTCAAAAACAAGCTAAATGAACAAGGTGAAGTCATCAGAAACAAAGCACGACTGGTAGCACAAGGTTATAGTCAGCAAGAAGGGATAGACTATACAGAAACCTTTGCTCCAGTTGCCAGGTTAGAATCTATCAGAATTTTAATTTCATTTGCTGTTAATAGAGGCATCACTCTGTATCAGATGGATGTCAAGAGTGCATTCTTAAATGGTTATATAGAAGAAGAGGTTTATGTGCACCATACCCCTGGTTTTGAAAATACAAAACATCCAGAACATGTTTTCAAACTAAAGAAGTCACTATATGGTCTGAAACAAGCTCCCAGAGCTTGGTATGAAAGACTAAGTAACTTTCTGTTAGAAAATGAATTCACCAGAGGGAAGGTGGACACTACCTTATTCTGTAAGTCAGTTAAGAATGACATCTTAGTCTGTCAAATTTATGTTGATGATATTATTTTTGGATCTACTAATCCTTCTCTTGGAAGAAAATTTGCTAAGTGTATGCAGGCAGAATTTGAGATGAGCCTCATGGGGGAACTGAAATTCTTTCTAGGAATTCAGATCAATGAAACTCCAGAGGGAACTTACATTCATCAGAGCAAATATGTCAGAGATCTTCTGAAGAAATTTGACCTCTCAAAATGTAAGCCATCAAAGATTCCAATGCATCCCACGTGCATTCTGGAAAGAGAAGAGGTAAGCAAAAAGGTAGAACAGAAGGTCTACAGAGGTATGATTGGTTCTCTCCTTTATCTGACAGCTTCAAGGCCTGATATCTTATTCAGTGTATGTATTTGTGCTAGATTCCAATCAGATCCTAGAGAATCTCACTTAACAGCTGTTAAGAGAATTTTCAAGTATCTGAAAAGTACTACTAATCTGGGTTTATTTTATAGAAAATCTAGTGATTACAGCTTAGTAGGCTACTGCGATGCTGACTTTGCTGGAGACAGAGTAGAGCGTAAAAGCACTTCTGGAAGCTGCCAGTTTCTGGGAGAAAATCTGATCTCTTGGTCCAGCAAAAGGCAATCCACAATTGCGCTATCAACAGCAGAAGCTGAGTACATAGCAGCAGCAGGATGTAGCACACAAATGCTCTGGATGAAAAGTCGGCTTGAAGACTTCCAGATTTTTGAGAGTAACATCCCTATACTCTGTGACAATACTTCTGCTATTTGCTTAAGTAAGAATCCCATTTTACATTCTAGGGCTAAGCATATAGAAATAAAACATCACTTCATTAGGGACTACATTCAGAAAGGAATTTTGAACTTAAAATTTATTGATACAAACCATCAATGGGCTGATATCTTCACTAAACCCCTTTTTGAAGATAGATTCAATTTCATTCTGAAACATCTCAGCATGAAACTCTGCCCAGAGTGAAAATGTTTTAAGTTTATATATTAACCTTCAGAATGTATTTGTTTTACTGTGAACTTCTGATCAATCTCCTTTCAGAAAGATAGACATGCAGATTGCATCCGATTTTATTCTTAAAGATCTGAGCGTTTCAGCTCAAGGATAGACGTGTTGCTCACTAAATCAAACAAGTGTCATCCAATCATCAGCAAATCTCTGAAGCAGAACGCGTGCATGCTTCTGAGAAGGCAAAACGCTGATTGGGTGCATTGAGACACATGTCTGGTAACCGTTTCAAGTATCTTTCTCAAATCCCCCAAAATCAGCAAGCATTAAATGCACGTAATCATGTTTTAAAAAGTAATCATGAATTATTTCTCTTTCTTGAAACCGTTTACGCTTTCAAAACATATTTTGAAATCTATTTAAGCACATTAACATCTAACATTAATCCTTTACCGTTTCTTACAATATTACAAATATTTTCTGCATTTTCCTTGTGTGTTCATCTCTCTCTCAAAAGAAACCCATTTTTCAAGTTTTTCTCAGAAAACCCTAAGTGTGAACATGGCAACCTCCAGCAACGTTTCTGCAGGTTCCCAGAAGGAGGCTTCTTCTGAACAATACCAAGTTCCCTTCAGAACACTCCTTACACCAGTGAAGAATTTGGAAGTGCTGTCTGAACTGATTGTTGACTTCTCCAGTCTGAAAGAAAATGGATTCGACTTGACAGAAGAAGTTAGGGCACGGGGATGGGAGAGATATTTTGATAGGTTGGTTGGACCAACGTTCTCAGTCTTGGTCAAGGAGTTCTGGATTCATGCGTACTCCTTAACACATCAAGTTACCTCCTACATAATGGTAAAGAAGATTGTGATCACTGAGGATCACATAACAAGATTGATTGGATACAGTGGTGGTGGTATCCGCTGTATCGACATGGCTGAAAGATGCTCTGACGTTGCTGTCATTGCAAGGCAGATTTTCACCCATGGGGTTCCCAGCAGCAAAATCAGAGACTTAAAGGATCAGGACAGAATATGGGCGAAGATTATTCTGGGGTGCTTTAATCACAGGAAGCCAACAAGCTCTCCTGATTATATAAATATAGATCAGTAGTTTCTGATATATTTTATTAATCAGAAGGTAAAAATTAACTTGGATCATCTTCTGTTTAATCACCTCAGGACCAGCGTCAAGGAGACAAGGGAAGAAGAAAGGACAAAAAGGGATTGGATACCCTTTGGCAGGTTAATATCAGATATTCTGACTGAGAATAGGCTGATAGAACACCTCACAGAAGCTCAGGAATTAAGTTCTATTGAACCTACTGTTGGCAAGCCTCTGAACGCCAAGAATATGAAGAAAATGAAACTGATAGAGAATATCAGAAAGGAGCCCAGCGTTACTCCTCTTGCTGACATCACCAGCAGAAGAGTCCCACTGAATGACTTTCCACTATTCTCTGAGATTGAATCAAAACTTGTAGTGGTTCTCAGATACTTGGACGCTTGCAAGGCTGATGGTACAGATCCCAAACTGAATATTAAATATCTGCACCAACAACAACCAGAAGTTACTATGAAGAAGACGAAGAAAAGAAAGGCCACTTCAGAAGGACCATCCCAGCAGACCCCTAAGAAAAGAGGTAATCTATCTGCTGCTACTATTTTAAATTCTTCTGCTATTCCAACATCAATTCCAACCCCAGCTTCACATGAACTTCCAATCCCCATACCAACTATTGATGAAACCGAACCAGAAGATGACCCTTCTGAGTCACTGACTCTCAGGAGACCCCGCACCAAAAATCCAAAACCCACAACATCAACAGAATCAGAACTTGACAAAGTTCTGTCTGACATTGATCAACGTGTTTCTGATCACCTCTCAACTAATCCAAACACTCAACCAAAGATTGCCCACTCTCCTCAACCAGAATATCCTCTCTCACCCATACCAGAAGAACCACAAATTCCTGAGCAACCAGAAATTCCTCCTCCTTCTCCACAACCAGCAATTCCTCCTCCATCACCTCAACCATCACCTCCACAACCTGAGTGTCATCACTCTGAAACTCCATCACCTGAACCTCATTCTCCTCAATCCTCTGAGCCATAACCCTTGGAAATTCAGCTTCCTTGTGGTACAACCATAAACATACCCCAGCTGCCATCCTCGCCAGAAACTACCCCTCCAAACACCCCAAACAGTCCAATTATTATTTCTGATTCTCCAACTCCATCTCCCAAACAAACTATTGAAGACCACAGCAGGACCTTCATAGATTTAACAATCCTTGACCGTCTTGCTGACCTCAAAAATAAAATAGCCATTCCAAAACCAAAACAACTAGATGTTGGCTCTGGCATTGTGAATTTTGAAACAGGCTTGCAGCAGTGGATTGCTTCTCTAAAGTAAGTTTTATCCTGGAATGATTGATCCTGCTGCCTCATACCAACTCTGGACACGTTTCAGAATATGAGTACATGCTGAAGCCCTCAAGTTGCAAGACATCAATTATGAGCAGGCACAACAGAACTTCAGCAAGCTGCTGAAGGAAGTTAGAAGTCAGCTGCTGAAGGAAGAAGTGCTCCTTCTGGATAGTGAGCCATGGTCTGAGAAGCGTCCAGCTTCAAAAGTTCAACTAGAAGAGGATCAGACAACTCAAGCTGAAGAGGTTAGTCAAGCTGAAGATGGTGCAGAGAGCTCTCAGAAGCTTCCTGCTTCTGACGTTTCTCAAGCTGCCTTGGACAGGCAGACTCTGGAAGAGCTGAAGCTGAATGATATTCGTCTGCAACAAAGAATGGATGAAAATGATCAGAAGATGAAGGAAAGGATGGATGTGCAAGACAGCAAGATAGATACAGTAGTCAGCATGGTGCACAAGCAGAATGAAACTGCTGATCAGATTAAGTCAATGTTGGAGACTCTGTTCACACGCTTTCCTCCCCAACCTTGGTTTTTCATTCATGATATTTTCAATGTTTTCTTTGCATATCATCTGTACTGTGTTGTCTGGCTCTGAATTTTAATATAACAAGTTTTTCTGCTCTGATCGTTTTAGCATATCACTTACACTTTTTGATTGCTGACAAAAAGGGGGAGAACAAGAATGATATTTTTCAATAACGGATTACTGAGACAAAAAGTCTCAAACATTCTAACACTCTGATATACTTGAATGTTTTCTGTTTTTGTATAAGTCTACAGGTACAAGAAGTTAATCACCTGATACACTGAAGCTCGAAGCTCTGATATTCTGATCTGAAGCTCTGATATTCTGATGTTCAAAGAAAGTCAATAAAGATCTGATCCTGAAGAACTCTTGGAATTAAAAAGGGAAGTAATAAATTCAGGGGGAGTATCTCTGATCTAAACTCTGATATCTCTTTATCCCTTATCTTTGATAACTTCCTAATTAATTCTGATACAACTTATTATTTAGTTACCTCTGATACTTTTCACGCATTTTCAATTAAAAAATATCTAGTTTTTGTCATCATCAAAAAGGGGGAGATTGTTAGAACAAAGTTTGAATCTACTACCCTAAGTTTAAGTTTTGATGATAACAAAAATGCTAAGATACATTAATTGTATGATTCATGTAAGATACATATGCTATCTAAAAATTACATTCTGTTTTACAGAAACTCTGATGGGTATCAGCAAGAGAACATCAGCATCAGAAAATTGGATATCAACATCGGTATCAGAAGATGTTATATCAGATACCAGAATCAGAAGATCAACTTGCGCTTATGCTGAAGCTTGATGAACAGATCTGCGCTTAACACTCTGAACTCTGATAAAGACAACAACAGTTCATCAGCACCTAAGCAGCGTCAGAATGAGCCAAAGCCAGAACACGCTTAAGTGGCAACGGTATTGTGCATTCAAGATGAGTTATTACCAACGGCATCATTCCAGACAAGATCTTCTTAATAAGGAAAGATTGTTATTGGCATTGAAACAGAATTATTACTCCAACATACACTATTTCCAATGCTATATAAACAAGTCAATGAAGATTGAATTGGCTAATGCTCTACAACAATCTACACGCCTAAAAGTTATTCATCATCTTCCTCACTCTCAGTTTGCTAAAAGCTATCAAATTCCTTACTCAATTATTTTAGCAATCTAGTTCTCATAAGCTTAAGTTGTGTAGTATCACAATTGTGATAAACAGTTTTTGTAGAAAACATTCACACACCTAGATTTCAATTCTTTGTAAGAAAGTAATTCCTTGAGAAACCGGTTTGTGGTTTGCATCAAGAAGGCTTTAGCAGTTGTTAAAGCAGACTGTAATATTCAGTTGAATATAGTGGATTAAGACCTCGTTGGAGAGAGGCGAAATCACCTTGACGGGTGGACTGGAGTAGTTTGAGATCAAACGAACCAGGATAAAAATATCGTGTTGATTGCAATTGATTTCCAGTTTTTACAATTCAACCCCCCTTCTTGTGTTTTTCACTTCTTCAGAACGCTCCTAGAAGGAATTATCAGCGTCATCAGCAAGTCACCTCAGTTACTCCTGTTATGAATGTCGGTCTAACTACCGTTTCTTATCAGAGACCGTCCCAGCAGGGGAATCAAGGGTATAATCAGAGAAGGGAGAGTTATGACCGTATTCCCATGAGCTATACAGAGCTACTACCGACATTGATTCAAAATAAGTTTGTTCAAACCCGACCATCTCCCGCCATACCGTCACCTTTGCCTTGGTATTACAAAGCAGACCAAACATGTGCTTTTCATCAGGGAGCACCAGGGCATAATGTTAAGAATTGTTATCCTTTGAAGAATGAGGTGTAGAAATTGGTAAAGTCTGGTGTTCTATCTTTCAAGGACATGGGACCTAATGTGAAAGATAATCCTCTACCCAAGCATGAGGGAGTAAATGATGTGAATATGGTGGCCGGTTGTCCAGGCGACTTCCGGATTTTTGACATTAATCTGATTAGAGGAGATTTGGTGAAAATGCATGCAGACCTCTGTGAATTTAGCTATTACACGCATGACCATGTCAGTTGTGCTATTTGCAGTACAAACATACAGGGTCGCAAGAAGATAAAGGCTGATTTACAGGAGATGATGGATGAGGGCCTCATCCACATAATCAGGCCTAGGGCAGAGTATGAGGAGGAAGTGAACATGGTTTCTAGATGTCCTGGAGAATTCATAATTTTTGATGTAGACTATATGAATGAGGACCTCATGCAGTTGCATTCTACCTTCTGCCATACGGCTAGTCAGGTGGAACACCAATATGGATCTTGCATAGTTTGTTGTCGAGACCCCCGAGGATGTTCAATCGGGAAGAAGGGTGTTTAGTTGCTGCTAGAAAATGGAACTATCAAGATCACAGGTCAGAGGGATGATTATCATGAAGTTGATATGGTTGAGGTTTGTTTATAGGAAGAAGAGTCAGATGAAGAGTATGCCTCTGCGAATGATTATTTCTCTTCAGATGAAGATTTGTTTCCCAGAAATGACTTATTGATGACTGGTTGTGTTGAAGAAGGGGTAAACGTCATTTTGCCTTGTTTCGGTGCACCAGCCCATTTTGAGGTGGAGTATCATAGCAAGCCAGCTCTTACCCCATTGGTAATTAGTTTGCCAAGTCCTATCCCCTACAAATCAGATAAGGTTGTGCCTTACAAATACAACGCTACAATCTTGGAGGATGGTGTGGAGGTTCCCATCCAGCCAATGCCTGATGTTGGAAATATAGCTGAAAATAGCAGGGTGACCCGTAGAGGTTGTTTGTTTGCGCTGGTTGTTCGGAGAGATGTTGTTGCTGGAAAGAAAATTGCTGAGAATGATGAACCTAAGAAGACTACAGGAGAGACTAGCGGAGCTACGCTAGAGAAAGAAGTGGATGATATTTTGAAGATAATTAAGACGAGCGACTACATTATTGTAGATCAGCTACTGCAGACTCCTTCAAAGATATCTATCTTAGCTTTATTAATGAACTCCTATGCTCATAGAGAATCATTGATGAGGGTACTGGGCCAAGATTTTATGGAGAGTGACATGCCAATAGATCAATTCAGCAGCGTAATTGGAAATATTACATCATGTAATAACTTGAGTTTCTACAATGATGAATTACAAGATGAAGGGAGGAGTCACAACCTGGCCCTCAACATATCTATGAACTGCAAGAATGATTCTCTATCCAATGTGCAGATTGATAATGGATCCGCGTTGAATGTTATACCGAGGAGTACTCTCATGAAGTTGAAATATCAAGGAACGCCTATGCGCCCGAGTGGCATCATTGTGAAATCTTTTGATGGGTAGAGGAAATCTGTCATCGGTGAAGTGGACTTACCTATCCATATAGGACCACATTTGTTCCAGATAACCTTCCAGGTCATGGACATTATTCCTGCATATAGTTGTTTGCTAGGACGGCCATGGATACATGAGGCAGGGGCTGTCACTTCAACTTTACACCAGAAGCTGAAGTTTGTATGTGAAGGGAAGGTAGTGATCATAAATAGGGAACAGGCATTGTTGATATCTCAATTGTCCTCTTTCATTATTGTAGAAGTGGATGAAGTTGTTGTTGAAACCCAGTTCCAAGCGTTATCCATTGACAACATAAGAGGAAATGATAATTCCATGGTCTCGCTAAAGGATGCGCAACAGGTTGTGCGTAATGGTCCTAGTGCAGTTTGGGGACGAATTATGGATCCACTCGTGAACAAGAACAGAACTAGCTTGGGTTTCTCTTTGAAGAACTGCAAAGGAGAAACTTTGAAGTCAAAGTCTACTATGAGCAGCTATTATGATGTTTTCCGCAGCGGAGGTTACCTCCATCCAACTGATTCTAGAATTAATGCTGTTGAGGAGGATGAAGCAGAGCAGGAAATGCCGAATTATGTGATGCACAGAGTCAGGGTCCAGAATTGGATAACCATTGATGTTCCCTCTTGCATACATATTTCAAAGTAATTTGATTTGATTAATCTTTTTTTGAAAGGCTTTCACTCTGCCCAAGGTGGAAGTATTAATGTTGTAGGGCTTATCTGTTTGCTGTGACTTTTAAGATCATTAATAAAAGTTGTCTTTGCTTCCCGAATTATGTTTTTATTTCTTGCTTTTTCTTGGAAAATGGTAATAAAAAAACCCTTTCAAAATAAATAATAATTGAAATTCAATTTGCATGATCACTTGTTATATGTGTCAGTTTCTAAAAGCAATCATAAATCATATGTGCATATTAACTAAAAAACTCGTTGAATACAATGACCCTGCACCCTCTCCCAACTTTGAATGTCCTGTGTTTGGGGCTGAAGAAGAAGATTATGATGAGATTCCAGAAGGGGTCTCACGGTTGCTTGAGCACGAGGAAAATACCAGTCAGCCATATAAAGAGCCTTTGGAAGTGATTAATTTGGGTTCAGAGGAAGATCCGAAGGAAGTCAAGATTGGAGCATCGTTGCATCCCGATGTGAAGAGAAGGTTGATTGAGTTGTTGAAAGAGTATGTGGATATTTTTGCTTGGTATTACCAAGATATGTCTAGTCTAGATACAGATATTGTTGAGCACCGTTTGCCGTTGAAGCCAGAGTTTCCTCCAATTAAACAAAAGTTGAGAAGAACTCACCCAAATATGGTAGTAAAGATCAAAGAGGAGGTTCTAAAGCAGATTAATGCTGGTTTTCTTGTTACGTCAGTGTATCCTCAATGGATTTCCAATATTGTCCCAGTACCGAAAAAAGACAGAAAAGTCCACATGTGCGTAGATTAGAGAGATCTAAATAAAGCTAGTCCAAAAGATGATTTTCCATTGCCACATATCAACATGTTAGTGGATAGCACAGCAAAATTCAAAGTATTCTCGTTCATGGACGGATTTTCTGGGTATAATCAAATAAGAATGGCTCTAGAGGACATGGAAAAAACAATGTTTATCACACCCTGGGGAACATTCTGTTACAGAGTGATGCCCTTCGGGTTGAAGAACGTTGGTGCAACGTACCAGAGGGCTATGACAACCCTATTCCATGATCTGGTGCACACGGAAATTGAAGTATATATTGATGATATGATTTCCAGATCCCAGACTGAAGAAAGGCATATAGAATATTTGTTGAAGTTGTTTCAGCGTTTGAGGAAGTATTGTCTCCGCTTGAATCCATATAAATGCACCTTCGGTGTTCGATCGGGAAAGTTGTTGGGTTTCATTGTTAACCAGAAAGGAATTGAATTTAACCCTGATAAAGTCAAAGCAATTCAAGAAATGCCAGCACCAAGAACTGAAAATCAAGTCAGAGGTTTCCTCGAGCGTTTGAATTATATTTCCAGATTCATTTCCCACATGACTGCAACATGTGAACCGATCTTTAAGTTGTTAAAGAAAGATCAAGGTTGTGTGTGGACGGATGACTGCCAAATGGCATTTGAGAGTATTAAAGAATATCTTCTTGAACCTCCTATCTTGCTCCCTCCCGTAGAAGGAAGACCGTTGATTATGTATCTGACAGTGTTAGATAAATCCATTGGTTGTATTTTGGGAAAAAAGGATGAAACAGGGAAGAAGGAGTTCGCCATTTATTATCTCAGCAAAAAATTCACTGATTGTGAATCGCGGTATTCCATGCTGGAAAAAACTTGTTGTGCTTTGGCCTGGACGGCAAAGCGTTTGCAGCAGTATATGTTGAATCACAACACTTGGTTGATCTCCAAAATGGATCCAATCAAGTACATTTTTGAAAAACCTGCTCTTACAGGGAGAATTTCCCGTTGGCAGATGTTGTTATCTGAATATGATATCGAATACCGCACTAAAAAATCTATTAAAAGTAGTGTGTTGGCAGATTATCTTGCTCACCAACCAGTGGAAGATCACCAGTCTGCAGAATATGAATTCCCCGATGAGGATGTGATGTTCCTGAAAGTGAAGGATTGTGATGAACCATTACCTGAGGAAGGTCTTGATCCTGAATCTCGTTGGAGTATGATATTTGATGGAGCTGTGAATGGTTATGGTAAAGGAATTGGTGTTGTGATTTTCACTCCTCATGGATCGCACATTCCTTTTACTGCAAGGTTAACATTCGATTGTACTAATAATATGGCAGAATATGAGGCTTGCATCATGGTTCTCGAAGAAGCTATTGATCTCAGAATTAAAATTCTTGATGTGTATGGGGATTCAGCTTTGGTAATAAATCAAATTAAAGGAGAATGGGATACTCGTCACCCTGGTTTGATCCCTTACAAAGATTATGCTAGAAGATTATTAACATTCTTCAATAAAGATGAATTTCATCACATCCCTAGAGATGAAAACCAAATGGAGCATGCTTTGGAAACTCTGGCTTCTATGTACCAAGTGAATACTTGGAATGATATACCCCGAATTATGGTTCAACGACTAGATAGGCCCTCTCATGTGTTTATAACAGAGGAGGTAGCAGATGAAAAACCTTGGTATTATGATATCAAGCATTTTCTTTAAACTCAGGAATACTCGATTGATGCATCGAAGAAAGATAAAAAGACACTGAGAAGATTGGTTGGCAGTTTCTTCCTCAATGAAAATGTGTTATACAAGATAAATTATGACATGGTCTTGCTCAGATGCGTGGATAGACATGAAGCAGACATGTTGATGCATGAGATTCATGAAGGTTCATTTGGCACTCATGCCAATGGACATTCAATGGCTAAAAAGATGCTAAGGGAAGGTTATTATTGGCTGACAATGGAATCTGATTGTTATAAGTTTGCAAAGACGTGTCATAAATGCTAGATTTATGCAGACAATGTCCATGTGCCTCCGACGCTCCTCAATGTGATTTCCTCCCCGCGGCCTTTATCTATGTGGGGTATTGACATGATTGGGATGATAGAACCCAAAGCTTCAAATGGAAACCGTTTTATCTTAGTAGAAATTGATTACTTCACCAAGTGGGTGGAGGTTGCTGCATATGCCAATGTTACTAAGCAGATGGTTGTGCGCTTCATTTAGAATAATCTTATATGCCGGTATGGTGTGCCGAGCAGAATCATCACTAACAATGGCTCAAATTTGAAGAACAAGATGATGACAGAACTGTGTGAAGAATTCAAGATTGTCCATCAAAATTCATCTCCATACAGGCCAAAGATGAATGGGGTTGTTGAAGCTGCTAATAAGAATATCAAGAGAATTATCCATAAAATGGTAATTACTTATTAGGATTGGCATGAAATTCTCCCTTTTTCTTTGCATGGATATCGAACATCTGTCCGCACTTCAACAGGAGCAACCCCGTTCTCCATAGTATATGGAATGGAAGTTGTACTCCCTATCGAGGTAGAGATTCCCTCGTTGCGTGTGATAATGGAAACCAAGCTGACGGAGGGTGAATGGGTTCAGAACATGTTTGACCAATTGAATTTTATTGAGGAGAAAAGGATGACAGCCTTGTGTCATGGCCAGTTATATCAAAAAAGAATGAAGAAAGATTTTGATAAAAAGGTCAAACCTCGTGAATTCAGAGAAGGCGACCTCGTGCCCAGGAAGATCATGTCTTTCAACATTGATTCTAGGGGAAAATGGACTCCCAATTTTGAAGGCCCGTATGTTGTCAATAAAGACTTCTATGGTGGCGCATTAATTCTTAAAACTATGATTGAAGAGGAGTTCCCACATCCCATGAATACTGACGCAGTCAAGAAATACTTCGCATAAAGAAATAAAAGAACAGCTCACTAAGTTGAAAACCTGAAAGGGCAGCTTAGGAAAAAAGGAGCGTCTCGGTAGGCCGAAAACCTGAAAGGGCGGTCTAGGCAAAAATTAGAGACATAAACAGAATAAATTTCCCGCTAATTTGAAAACCCGCAAGGGCAGCTTAGGAAAAAGTTAGGGGCTTTCCTGGCAAGTAACTACGTCAGACAAGACTTGATCGTTGAAGCAACAATCTTCTCGGATCCTCACCATACTTCAACAAAGGCTGTTGCTCAGGATTTCAAAAGTTGTTAGGGGGGATAGTGTTCATTGTATCTCAATGTATCTTTTCCATTATGTATTATCATTTCCCAAACTTTGTAATCATCTATGGAGTCTCGTCGTTCGCAGACTACCATTCTATTAATGAAAGTTGAGCTTTTACCCAATTCTTTGTGTTTCATATGTTATTTAGCTTACAAAGACTCCATTTATTACTGATAATAACTTTCAAAGCAAAGAGATTAAATAAAAAAATTGTTTTTTCAAAAAAAAAAATTACAATTTACTATTACATTGAGATTTGTGATGAAACAACGACAACAAAAATGGTGATCCCAGAAATGGACAAACTCTGGTTGTTTTGAGAAGCTTTTATTCCCCTCGGGAAGGTCTACTCGGGTTGTTTTCGCCGTATTGGGTTTATGGTTCCAGTATCCTCGGTCAAGTTTGGATTCATTTCTCCTCTTTTCTGAGTTTTCATGATGAGAAGTTTCAATCCACTTTTTTCTCCAGTGAAGTAGGCTTGAATTCCCCAGCGAAGTTTGATTATTATGGTGTCAGTCTTCTTTATTTGAGGCTGGTCTTGAAATCTTCAGTAGGCATGTTACTTTTGAAAAAAACACTAGTTTCCCCGATGAAGCCTGAAGAATGATGTTCTACCCCGATATCTGTTTGATTTGGCTACCTCCGGATTATGTTTCTCCTCAGTAAAGTTAAAGCAGGCAGTCAGTTTAGTTTCCGCAGCTGGCCTTTACCTTTCTTGGAATGATCATCTTGGTTGAAGCTTAGTCGAGTGTTGTTAGTGCCCGAGGCAGTTTTTCCTGGTGGTTCCCCATGTTGTGTATCTGTTTTGTCAGCATGCATACAATAACACTCATACATTCATACATGCATCATGCATAGCTAAAATAGAAAAGTCATTGTTCATTGACATTTGTTAATATTTTTGTTGACATATTACCCTGTTTTGCAGAGATAAGTTACCCTCTCTTCAATAGAGTGTTGGCCTTAAGCAGAAGGTGTATATTCTTTCAATTTCCCTACTTAGTTGTCCCTCATAGAAGATTTCTGCCTTAGCCTTCTGGTACAATTCCTTGATTGGACGGATTTGGTTTTCCCTCTTAAGTTTATTTCTCAAAGGATGAATTCAAGTTGACTGTTTCATTCCAGTTTATTTCTGGTTTGGATCTGTGGTTCCCTGGCAATGCTATTCACTTTGGAATCCTAAAAAACTCCAAGCTTTGGTTGGTGCATTTATTTTGCACAAGAAGACTTTATCCCCTTAGCAAGAACATCATGGAACCTACCCAGGAAGTCATATCTCTTGCCCCAAAAAAGTCATTTCCTTTTACAATCCTCCGTGACAATAAATAGCAAGTCTCTTTATTTGAGACAGCTTATGTATTATACTTTCCAGGCGGAGTGCCTTGGTTAAAGAAGAAGTTGAGACTCGTTCTAGGCGAAACACCAGAATCTTGGGGAAACTTGTTATCTTTTTTCTACCTTCAGTGAATGTTGGTAGTTCATCGTCAGTGAACGGAGGTGATATGATATATTCTCTTTCTACCTTTAGTGAAAGTTGGTAGACCATCGGCAGTGAACGTCGATGTTTTATATTCTCTTTCTATCTTTAGTGAACGTTGATAGTTAATCGGTAGTGAACGTCGGTGTTTGTTATCTTTTTCCTATCTTTAGTAAACGTTGATAGTTCATCGTCAGTGAACGGCGGTGATATGATATATTCTCTTTCTATCTTCAGTGAATGTTGGTAGACCATCGGCAGTGAACGTAGATGTTTATCATCTTTTTGCTACCCTCAGTGAACGTTGGTAATTCATTGTTATTGAACGGTGGTGATATGATATATTCTCTTTCTACCTTCAGTGAAAGTTGGTAGACCATCGGCAGTGAACGTCGATGTTTATCATCTTTTTGCTACCCTCAGTGAACGTTGGTAGTTCATTGTTAGTGAACAGCGGTGATATGATATATTCTCTTTCTACCTTCAGTGAAAGTTGGTAGACCATCGGCAGTGAACTTCGATGTTTGTTATCTTTTTGCTACCATCAGTGAACGTTGATAGTTCATCGTCAATGAACGGCGGCGATATAATATTCTTTTTCTACCTTCAGTGAAAGTTGGTAGACCACCGGCAGTGAACGTCGATGTTTGTTATCTTTTTGCTACCCTCAGTGAGCGTTGATAGTTCATCGTCAGTGAATGGCGGTGATATGATATTCTCTTTCTACCTTCAGTGAAAGTTGGTAGACCATCGGCAGTGAATGTTGATGTTTGTTATCTTTCTCTCTGCCTTCAGTAAATGTTGGTAGCTTCGCCTTCAGTAGATGTTGATGTGTCCTTTGACCATTCTACCATCCTCTTTGATTCAGTTCTTTTGGTCCAGCAGTGATTTATTTTCCTGGGGGGGTTGCTCCTTTGTTTCTTTATTATTGTTGCATCCCTAGTGATATGTTGCATCTCTTTGGTCCTGTTCATATGCATAAGAATTTGCATGGCATCTTAGGGATAAAAATAGGGTTTGTTTTATATTTAAGTATCTTCGATCGCGTCGACACGAAGATCTTTTAACCTTCGTATCTCCGGATAGAAGAAACTTAAATAAGGGCAGTTGTTGTACCCCAATTTTCCCCCCAAGATCCCTTCATCATACCATGTTGATTCACTCACAACAATATCACACTAGGATTCTTGGTTCCCCTCCCTACTTTGAGTTTTTCTCCTTTTGAGGGATTACCAAGCACCTTGACTTATGTTCCTTTTGTAGTCATGAATATTGTTTTGTTCACTTAGCTAATAAAATACAATGTTGGCTTGTCTTGCTTATTATCCATGTAGGTAAGGGCAATGAGATTTAACAAGTTACTCCATGGGTTCATGAGTTTATTTCCATGCCCTAGTCAATATAGATTGAGAATTTCAAACCTCACCAATGGATTGGTTTTTTGAGAATTGGCATGGCAAGGTTTCTTTGGTTCATCCTATTTCAAGGTTATTAGATTTGATTCAAAAATACAAGGGTTTGATTGGGGAAGTTGTCATGTTTGGACAAGGCCTTGTTCCTATTGGTCACAAGAGCATATTTCTCTCAAAATTCAAGATATGGAAGTGGTTTTGGTGGCTAAGAGTTCTCATTATCATCCTCAACAACTTCTATTCACAAAGCAAGAATATTGGTACACGAATTTTGTTCGAACTTGTCAAAGTTCCTCAAGGCATTCTCTTGATCTAGAAGCTAGGGTTTTGAACTTCAACGGAGTATATCTTGTTCACCTTTTGGTATTTTTGAGTGATTCCGAATACATACTTCTCCTCAAATGGTTATCAACCAATCACTTCAAAAGTTCCAAGGAGTTTTCATGTGGAAGAAACTTGGTGAAGAAGAAAGATTACAAGTCATCCAGATGAATCCACAATTTTACATAAGTAACTTCAAATGATCATAACTTGGTCAATTTTCATCACCTTGAGTCCATTCCTTTTCCATAATGATCTTGAAGATGTGAACTTTATGACTTCTTTTATGTGCAAAGTTGGAAAATGGATGGAGGTTGCCTTAAATATGCAAACGATTATAGGTCATTTCATGATTTTTGGCCAACTTCAACAAGTCATAACTTGCTCAAATTTTGGATATTTTGAGTGGTTCAAGTTTCAAAATGTCATTAAAGAGATCTACTTTATTCCATATTTTTTGGTCAAGAGCAAATTCCAAGTGGAAGGCCATGTTTGGATGCAAAATATTATAGGTCATTTTTGAAGAAGAATTTGAAATATTTCTAAGTATGGAAAGTCAAACCTTTTTCTTCAACTTTGAATCAATGAAACTTTCAGCTCAATCATCCATTTGATTCCATTCTTTTTACATTGCAAATCTTGTAACCTCATATTTCTAAAGCATCAAGAATCATGTCCTGAGACCCCTTGAGTTGGAAATGCCATGGATTTGAATTTGGTAACTTGAAATTGAATTTTCCACAAAGTCAGAATTTAGAAATCTATAATGTGACTTCTAAACACAAGATTTATGCGTGTTTTTGATTTAAACTTGATTAGAAAACTTGCCATAATTGATTAGCACCCCAAAATGCAAGATTTGGTTGAGTTTTGATGGAAATGAAGTCACACTTCACTCGTGCTCGACCTTCACTCAATTTCCCTCCAAACTTCCTTGTTTCTTCCAATTTTAATTCCCATTCACTTCCCTATAAATAGAGGGTCATCCCCCATTCATTTCTTCAAGCTTTGAGAGCCAAAATCACCCTTCCAAAACTTCACATGTATCCATCTTATTTGAATTCAGTTTCTGAGATTTAAGCTTCTTTTTCCAAAATTCTTTGCGCATTCATCATCCTTAAGCATCATATAAACTCTCCAGCACTTAAACCAATCAAAACGAGCAATAATTCAAGCAATATAAGTCCAGTTTCATACCTTCTTCCTTGAACTTCGAAAAGGTAGAATTCTCCACCATTTGGATCCAAATCAAGCACTAATCTATTCTACTCCTTCTCCTGATTCCAATGCTGCTTACAATTTTTAAATCCATTGAGAATTGAGAGAGAAATCTCAAATTGAAGGTGCTCTCTATTTTATGGGTTTTTGATTCATATCTCTCTCCATACCTTATATAAATTTGGCGCGATGGTGGTGTTATAATCGTCTTGAAGAGACGAGTTCAATGATACTAGCTCAGCATCCTAATTTTTCCATTTGAAGGATCTCACAAAATCCCCATTGCAGGGTGGCTGGAGGTTGAAGACGATGACGTGTCTCATCTCAGCCAATGATAGCGTGTCAAACGTTTTAATTTCATTGGTTGCCCTTTTTCTGATCCTATGCGTATCTTACTAAGGTCCATATCAAGCACAGTGCGTCTGGTCCACTGGATCAGCTTACTAACGCGTTTTGACTATGATCTGATGGTCCACATATTTTTGGTTTTCTTTTATTTTCTGATTTTATATTTTTATTGATTAAATTTTCAAAAATTCATACCTCTTTTATTTTTTATCCAAAAATTATGAAAAAATTCACAAAAATACTTTGAATTATTTCTGATCTCATGACTATTTTTTCACATTTTTATTTTGACATTTGATATTTTTTTTGTATTTTTTGAATTATTTGCTTTCATTTAATTACTTAAAAAATACTTTCTGACATTTTTTAATTCTGAAAAAATTTATAAATACTATTTTGCATATTTTTTACTTTCTGAAAATTTTATGGAATTTTAGATTGAGGTTTACAATTTTTGACATATTTTTTTTTTGTTTGAGCAATTTCAAATAGTTTAAAAATAGTTTCTGACATTTAAAAATTTTCAAAAATTTTATAAAAATATTTGGATCCATTTCTGATTTTTCTATGGCCTTACTTTTCCTTTCCTTATTAATTTGAACATAGTTGATATTTTTCTCCTCTATTTTGATTTTTAAACTTTTTTTAAAACCCTTTTAATGTATATATTAAATATAATATTATTTTGTAATTATTTTCTCGCTGTCTTGAGTTGATTTTTTGATCATGACTTTATTAATATCATTGGATCTTGGGTGTTGAGTTCAACTCCACCAAAATGGATGAATGATTTTAAAAATAGTTTGATTAAATTTTTGATTCAAAAGTGGTTTATTCATTTTTCCCATCCCCTCTTCATCTTATCCCTTTCTTATTGCACTAGATGTTATTGGAGCATGATCTCTATACCATGTCTCAAAACAAATGGTGCATAAATTGTTATTGCCCGACCTCAAAATAGGTGTGACTTCTATATAAGTCCACTTACGATTGCTTAACATAGCACTAAACTTTGTCTCAATTCGAATAAATGATCATTCGTGGCCCAAACATATGATTGCAAGACCAAGTATGTTAATTTGATCTCTTTGATCCAATAACCTTGAGATTCATTGTGTGAAGGCTTTGGTTCTACCAATCCTCTAATGGATCTACAACACCTTTGGTCAACGCGAATCACTTAAACATCGCTGATCAGTAAATGGTACTTATGAGAAATCCAAATGGATGATATACTTGACAAAAAGCAAATGCAACTTGTTGTATGGAGGCTTTGATTCTACCAATCCTCTAATGAGTTCCAACTGCAAGTTTCAAGATGGTCATCCAACTAATCACTAGTTATTGACTTGTTTTACCTTATGCTTTTATTCTTTTTTATGCTTTATGTACTATTTACTTTTAGCATTTACATTTCATTCCATTTTCATCTTTTCTCATTTGAGCATTTATTTTCTTGCCATTTTTAGTTTGCTCACTTGATATTTTCTTTTCCTTTCTTAAGATACTTAATAATCAACATAACCCTAAAAAATATTTAATGGTACTTGGACTATTTGGTTACTATCCTTGGCATTATGGAGCATGAGACTTTTTCTTGAACTTAGGATTAGAAACATTGACCTATCTTGGAGATCTTATCTGATTATTTTGTCTGGGGTTTTTGAGGTTTACCTCAAGACATTGGGTTGCTTGTTTGTGTTTGTGTGTCGGTTTTTGTGATTACATCTTCTGTATGTAATCTGGAATTCACCCGTATATAGCCGTTACTCTGCCCAATTTTTGTGAAGACTTAATACACTTGAAGTTTGGTTCTCTCAAGAGGTCTAGTATCTTTGCTTGCTTGGTTTCAACCCAAAGAATGGGAATTCTATCTTGGCTCATAATGTCAAGTATTGGCTTTTTTTTGGTTAGATGGCTCTTATCCCTAGATTTTACCTTATGTTGTAGGATAGTCCCTTCTTCTCCTCCCATATTCTTTAATTTCAAAATCTTCTCCCTCCTTTTGAAAACTCTTCTTGTTTTGAAACTTGAACCATTTTCATAATAAACTTGGACTTATGTTCATGCATTTTCAAAACATTTTCATAAATAAACTCTAATCAACTTAATAATACCTTGACATCTTTTTTTTGAGAAGACTAAAAGTCAATCTATCTCATTTCAAACCATTTTGCCACTTTGGCTTTGTACCTTTAAAACTTTTCTTAAAAGATTAAACTCTTGTCAATCCTTGTAGTGATGCAAACAACTATACTTCTATAATATGTAGTGAAGAGAAATATTTTCCACTTGGGTGTTGAGTGAGGCATTGTTGATTTTGAAATCCAAGCCATATCCTCCACTTTGAGATGATGCAAATTCTTCTTTCTCAGGATTGTGGATAGTAAGTGTGTTTTACACACGGACAATGACGATGATGTTTTATCTCATAAAATTAACCAACGCATTTGTGTTTCAAATTTTTAAAAGAGGAACTACGTGTACCCTGATCCCCTATTGCACGAAAGGTGGTACGTAGGCACTAAAGGTTCCCAACCGCGACGGGTGCAAAAATCATAAAAAAATATATTTATTTTCTCATCTCCACCATCCACTTTTTATATACAACAGTTTTTATAGCCAAAATATACAGATTTTACAAAGAGGCTCCGGCGGAGTACCATAGATGTTTAGGATGCTAATACCTTCCCTTTGCATAACCAACCCCCTTACCTTGAATCTTTCCCCCTTTTTTTTAGGTTATTCTCTCTTTTCCCATTCCTTTGGAAACAATAAAGCACGGTGGCGATTTCTATTTTGAATTGTATAAGTCTAGTCAATCCAATGGCTTAGTCTTGAACATTTCTACCGCTACACATAGCACGCTGATATGTTGTGTCGGTGTTCTTCAAACCAAAACGCATAACTTTGTAACAGAAAGTGCCCCACTGTGTGACAAAGGTAGTCTTCTCCATGTCTTCAGGTGCCATATTTATTTTATTATAACCATAGAAACCATCCATGAAGGAAAATACTTTATGCTGAGTGGTGTTGTCAACCAGAACATCAATATGTGGAAGCAGAAATTCATCTTTGGGGCTTTCCCTATTCAGATTCCTGTAGCATACACACATATGCAGTTTTCCATCCTTCTTAGGTACTGGAACCACATTTGCAACCCACTGGGGATATGATGTAACATCTAAGAAACATGCATTGAACTGTTTCATAACCTCAGCTTTGATCTTTTTGGATATCTCGGGATGCATATGACGAACCTTCTGCTTTATTGGAGAACAACTTTCTTTTATTAGTAGATGGTGAACCACAATATTGGTATCAAGCTCTGGCATGTCTTCGTATGACCAAGCAAATATCTTGATATAGTTATGCAACATCTGGATTAATCTATTTTTGACACTGTCTTCTAGATTGGCACCTATCTTGAATTTTTTCTTGTCATCTTTAGTACCCAAATTTACAACCTCGACTGGCTCTTCATGTGGTTGTATGGTTCTTTCTTCTTGCATCAACAGCCTAGAAAGCTCTCCAGGTACTTCACAATTTTCCTCACCTTCGTCCTCGGCTCGGTAGATCGGATTTTCGAAGTCATAATTGGCAATAGAAGAATTGATATCAATGGGATACAGGGTGGATATGTATCTGTAATTTGTTGTGTGTGGGTGTGTGTAAGAACACATAGCTATTTTGAAATCAAATAAGTGAAAGAAAGACAAAGAGTGCAAAATTTGAATGCAAATATCCAATGATTTATTGAATGAAAATATGTGAAGGAAAAATGACAACCCTAACAAATGAACCATTGTACCCCGGGTAAGGCACAAGGCTTAAAGTTATTATTTTAAAATTACATAACCGAAAACTTAAAAGAAAGAAAACAGAAAATAGAATTTACTCCTGACTAAAGGAGATTGGTATAACGTCTTAAGTCTTCCAATTAGTGATCTCGTTGTCGGTGGTAGGAAAATCTAACTGTCTAGGTCATAGTCGCTATCAGCATCTTCTACCGTGTTGAATCTGTTGTTGTTGATGTGGAATGGTGGTCTCCCAACACAAGCATGAAAAACAGCCTTTTAAGCCTCTAAAGTGAAACCCAAACACAATTTATCAGACTTGTAAGGAATGTTGGGAAGATGACCCCAAGTAGTGCAACCACCTTCTTCTACCACAACTCTAGCATCTTTCAGTGAAGCTATTATGGGTGGAACCCTGGTAACCTTAGGAATAGTAGAAACATCATCAGTAACGATAGTTGTCCGAGGAATAACTTCAAGGGTCTGGCAGGGAGTCTCTTTGAATTTGATGTCCATCTCAACATACTTAAAGGATTTCAAGTGACTCACCATGTATTCTTCTTCACCACAAACTGTAATAATCTTTCCATTCACAAGATACTTCAACTTTTGGTGCAACGTAGAAGTAACAGCGCCTTCCCCATGAATCCAAGGGCATCCAAGTAAATAAGAATAGGTCGTGCGAATGTCCATCACATATAAGGTAGAGTCGAAGAGCTGCGAACCTACTTTGATCGGAAGATCCACCTCTCTGTGCACCATCCTCTTTGAACCATCAAAGGCTTCGACCATAATGTCACTGGGTTTAAGCACAACCCCTTCACAGTTAAGCCTGTCTAGAGCACCCTTTGTTAAAAAATTCAATGAGGAACCCGTGTCAACCAACACGTGAGCTAAGGTAGTGCCCCCACACTCAATAGAGACATATAGGGCCTTGTTATAGTTCCTTCCTGCAGGAGTCAAATCAGCATCAGAAAAGCCTATCCCATTATCAGTGGTTAGGCTAGCAACATAATTTTCGAATTGATCAACAGAGGTTTATTGCGGTACATTAGCAGATTTCAAGAACTTCACCAAATCCTGAGCATGGGCTTCAGAGCACAACAACAGAGATAACATGGATATCTTGGAGGGAGTCTGCCCCAGCTGTTCCACAATCTTGTAGTCACTCTTCCAGATGATTTTAATTACTTCCTCCATCTCTTGCTTGGAAGCCTCTTCAACAGTAACCTCTTTTAGTGCCCCTGTCTTGGAGGAGTTAGTCATTTGTTCTTTGCCTTGAGTCTCAGTAGTTGAATCGGTAGCAGTAACACGAACTGGTGTAGAAACAGTCTTCGGAGAGATTTCTGGAGAGAAAACCCTTCCACTTTTGGTAACCTTACTGGTCCCGGCAATATTGTTAACATTGGGATCAATAACTCCAGTGTCTTCACTTTCGACAACCAATGGTTCTTGCTTAACACCATGGTAGTAAACATCAGCTCCATAGTTCCAAGGGATAGCCTTATTATCGGAATATGGAATTGGCCCTAGTGCGGTAATGATTAAAGGAGCAACTCTATGTTCGACCGTAATCTTCACAGGGCCTTTAGAAGTAATCCTTACAAGAGTTATGGAAATTACAGACACGTCTTCAAGCTCCAAGTCTTAAAACAAATTCTATATAGAAATAATCTTCTCAATAAGAATTATATGGTTATCCATTAAACACTGAATACCTTCTCTTAGCAGTTTGCGGCCATTGAATTGCGTCGTGCAGCAGTAGCATCTTTCAATACAACCCAGAAATAAATCGGCTTGCAACAAATTCTTCTTAATAATTATCAGGGGATAATCAAGTCACTTACAGTGGAAACATAAGAAACATCATCAATAATGTTGATGCCTTTGTCGTGCTTAGGCATGGGTGCAGTAATCACGTTGGGGTCTCGAGAAGGTCAAATTCAATCTCTTTGGAGTCAATCATATCTTGAATTGTATTTTTCAAAGCCTTGAATTTATTTGTGTTATGTCCGGGACTATTGGAATGATAGGCACATCTTACATTAGGATCGTACCGAGGAGAGGAGGTGTTGGCATTCTGAGGAGGATCTCTCAACGTAATCAGCTCTGCTTTCAATAGATGTTGCAATGCCTGAAACAATGGCATGTTGATCTTGGTAAATTATCTCCTAGGTGCATCTGTCCTACATTAATTTCCTTATTAATGTTGCGTTGGTGCAGGATTAGAGATTAGTACCGCCCCCACAGATTGGTTGTGATCACCTCTATCATGACCCTTCTGGCCATACATAGCATTATCTTCTTTTTTCATGTTGAATGTCTTCCTCACAGTACTTGAAGACGTAACCACCTAACCTTTTTTTTGCTTTTGATTCCTCCCTCAACATGTTCCCCTATTAATATCAACTCGGTGAACCCGGCTGAAGAGCTTCTGATCAGATGATTGAATAAAGGACCTGTCAAAGTTCCCATAAACATGTCAACTAACTCTCTATCAGACAACGGAGGTTGAACCCTTCCCGTTAGATCTCTCCATTTCTCGGCATATTCTTTGAAGCCTTCATTTGGGCCCATGGCCATAATATGTAGTTGCAGACGGGTTGGTGCAAGATCGGTATTGTACTTGTATTGTTTATAGAAATCAACAGCCAGATCCTCTCAAGTACAGATATTGGTCCCTTCCAGTTGATAGAACCATTTCAACTGTGTCCCAGATAGTCTCTCTTAAAAGAAATGCAACCATAACTTCCTATCGGCAGTGTGTGGTTGAATCTTCCGGACATAAGACCTCAAAGTAAGCTTAGGGAAAGAAACACCGTCATACTTTGCAAAAGTAGGAACCTTGAATTTGTAAGGAATGATAACTCCTAAGGCTAAACCCAGCTCTTCAAAACCTAACCCATGCACTCTCTGGATCTCCATAGCGTTTAAACGATCTTCCAAGTGTTTGTATTTTTCATCAGCAGGAGGATATTATTCATTCGAATTATCGTCTTCATCTTCATCAGAATATTGGCCAGAACCAAGGTTGCTTCTTTTCTCAGCCTTCACACTCTTACCATCTTCACCCTGGTTGTCATCTTTGTTTGATGGGATATTACAATCTTGAGCTCGCTTGGGAGGACCACTGAACCTTCTTCCCATGTTGAGGATACTGATTGGCTTCCTAGTCTTTTTCTTTCTCTCTTTGGTGATGAGTGTCTTCAGTTCTTCCCGCCCCTTGGCTATATTGAGGAACATTTGTTGGAACTGAGCATTTTGGGCCTGGAGATCTTTGACTGTTTGTTCGAGAGCCATCTTTTTACTGAAATAAACAGCAAGAAGATGAGAAAACATGACTTGGAAACCTGTTATGTAATGATATGTATGGTATGTAGAGGTATATACAATGTTTTTAAGGATCTTGTGGGGTAGATAAGAATGAAATGTCAGAAATTGAGTCTGGTAGTAGCTTTGTCTGAAGAACTTTGTGTTTTTGTTTTTGAATGTCTTTCTATACCGTGTCAAGTGAGTCCTAACCTTTGACTCAAAAGAATGTACTTCTGTCTTTAATGGTATCTGGTTAGAGGAAAATAAATCCTCTTACCCCTCTGAAACAACCGGCTGAAAATCATCAAACAATGAAGTCGCCATCAAACGTCTTTTATCCCGCATGAAGGGAAAGGTAAACATCGAGAAAACCTGAGAAGGGAGAAGTCACGGTCTTGCAACCGAGAGATCAGGCAAGGGAGTCTGTTACGCGAGGGGAAGGTATTAGCACCCCACACGCCCGTAGTACTCTATGGTGTCCACTCTTGTTATCTATCTTATAGGTGTGTTTAATCTGTGGTTACTGTTTATTACTGCTAAAGGTATAATTCATGCAAAATAAAGGAGCAAAGAATGTAGGGAAAATAAATTTGTACTCGATTGGGCCCTACCCCAATGCCTACGTATCCTTTTTGAGGAATCAGAGCTATCATAGTTCGACTCACATCTTTTTGTTTGTTTTGTGTTTTTTATAGACAATGTCAATTCTGCCTTCTGCCGCAGCTCGGCCTTTGGAGACTTATGTATTGGCACAAAAGTAAATTAATCATGTCCTTACCTGAAAAGGGTTTTATAGAAGAGGTTCTTGAGCGCACAAAATGGTTTTAGTTGGTTTGTATTTTTGTTACCATGAAAAAGGGTTTAAGTGATATTAGTATGTTTTTTATTTGCTAAAAAAAGAAGTTTTAATTTTAGAACGCAAGGATGCAAAACGGAAGAAAAGAGTCCACGGGGGAGTAGCCTATTTCTAACCTAATGTTATCATACAATGGTGGCCCTATGTCAAGGATGAAAGGGAAATATCTTCCTAATGTTAGCATGCATGGTTTGCAACCTAAGGCTTAACTTGTATCCAAAAGGAGAAATCATGTCCTAAGGGAACATGGTATGTACAAGGATAAAGCAAACAAACTAATAAACTCAAGAGAGTACACCTAGAGAGATCCTATCTAGGTTAGCATGCCAAAGAAAGTATAACAAAAATATCCTATAGGGAACATGCAATGAGAGGAAAGTCGGGATCTCAATTTCTAAATTGAGTGACTCATCGATCTACAAGAAATTAAGGAAAGTGATAAAATCCTATAGGGAGTGTAGCGGTAGAAATGTTTAAGACTAAGCGATTGGATTGACTAGACTTGTACAGATCAAAATGGAAATTGCCATCATGCTTTATTGTTTCCAAAGGAATGGGAAAAGAGAGAGTAACCCAAAAATAAGGGGAAAGATTCAAGGTAAGGGGGTTGGTTATGCAAAGGTAAGGTATTAGCACCCTAAACATCTACGGTATTTCGCAGGAACCTCTTTGTAAAATCTGTATATTTTGGCTATACAATGTTGTATGTAAAATATATGGTGGAGGTGAGAAAAGAAATATATTTTTTATGATTTTTGCACCCGCCGCGGTTGCGAACCTTTAGTTCCTATGTACCACCTTCCGTGCAATAGGGGATCAGGGTACACGTAGTTCCTCTTTTTAAAAGTTTTAAAACACAAATGTGTTCGTTAATTTTATGAGATAAGACATCATCATCATTGTCCGTGTGGAAAACATACTTACTACCCACAATCATGAGAAAGGAGAATTTGCATCATCTCAAAGTGGAGGATATGACTTGGATTTTAAAATAGACAATGCATCACTCAACACCCAAGTGGAAAATATCTCACTTCACTACATATTATAGAAGTATGGTTGTTTGCATCCCTACAACGTTTGGCAAGAGTCTAACCTTTTGAGAAAATTTTAAAATAAAAAGCCAAAGTGGAAAAATAGTTTGAAATGAGATTGATTGACTTTTAGTCTTCTCACAAAAAATGTCAAAGTATGATTAAGTTTATTGAAGTTTGTTTATGAAAAGGTTTTGAAAATGCATGGACATAAGTCCAAGTTTATTATAAAAGTGATTCAAGTTTAAAAACAAGAAGAGTTTTCAAAAGGAAGAAGAAGATTTTTGAAATTAAATAAGATGGGAGGAGAAAAATAGACTATCCTAAAGCATAAGGTAAAAGCTAGGGATAAGAACCATCTAACCACAAGAAGCCAAAACTTGACATTATGAGTCAAGATAGAATTCCATTCCTTGAATTAGAACCAAACAAGCAAAGATATTATACCTCTTGAGAGAACCAAACTTCAATTGTATTAAGTCTTCACAAAAATTAGGAAGAGTAACGGTTGTATACGGGTGAATTTCAGATTACAAACAAAGTATGTAATCACAATAACCTGCACAAAACAAACAAAAAACCCAATGTCTTGAGGTAAACCTCATGAACTCCAAACAAAATATCAATTAAGGTTACAAGGTTTCCAACATAGGTCAAGGTTTCTAATCCTAAGTCCAAGAAGTCCAATACTCCATAAAGCCAAGGATAGTAACCAAATAGTCCAAGTATCATTAAAGCAAATTTTTAGGGTTCATGTTGATTATTAGGTGTCTTAAAAGAGAAAAGAAAAGCTCAAGTGAAAAAAATAAAAATAACAAGAATATAAATGCTCAAGTGAGCAAAATTAAAATGGCATGAAATGTAATGCTTAAAGTAAATGGTACATAAAGCATAAAAAATAAAAGCATAAAGTAAAAACAATTTAATAATTAGTGGTTAGTTGGATGACCATCTTGAAACTTACATTTGGAACTCATTAGAGGATTGGTAGGACCAAAGCCTCCACACAACGAGTTGAATTTGCTTTTTGTCAAGTATATCATCCATTTGGAATCTTCACAAGTACCATTTAATGATCAATGATGTTTAAGTGATCCGCGTTGACCAAAAGTGTTGTAGATCCATTAGAGGATTGGTAGAACCAAAGCCTCCACACAATGAATCTCAAAGTTATTGGATCAAAGGGATAAAATTAACATACTTGGGCTTGCAAACATAGGTTTGGGCCATGAATGATCATTTATTCGAATCAGGACATGATTTAGCATTATGTTAAGCAATTGTAAGTGGACTTATATAGAAGACGCACCTATTTTGAGGCCGGTCAATAGAAATCTATGCACCATTTATTTTGAGACATGATATAGAGATCATGCTCCAATAACACTTAGTGCAATAAGAAGGGGATAAGATGAAGAGGGGTGGGGAAGAATATATAAACCACATTTGAATTAAATCTTAATCAAACTATGGATCCAATGATGTTAACAAAGTTTATGATAAAAAATTCAACTCAAGATCAGCCAGAAAATAATCACAAAATAATATTACATTTAATATATTCATTAAAAAAGGTTTTAAAATGTTTTAAAATAGAAATAAAAGAGAAAAATATCAACTATGTTCAATTAATCAAGAAATATTAAATAAGGCCATAGAAAAATCAGAAGAGGACTCAAATATTTTTATAAATTTTTTGGTGATTTTTAAAGTCAGAAACTATTTTAAAAATTAAAAGAAATGAGTGAAATAAACCAAAAATGATAAAAAATAAAAAAGTCATAAATAAAAAGAAATGAGGTCACTAATCTTTGTCACAATATCATTGGATCATTCCATAATTTTTTCATATTTTAAAAATGCATAAAAGTATTTTTTTAAACATTTAAATCAATTCAAATAAAGTGAAAATTTATAAAAAAAATATCAAATCACAAAATAAAATTGTGAAAAAATAAAAATCAGAAAGGGAAAAATCTAAAATATTTTTCATAATGTTTTCAGATTTTTTGGACTAAAAATGAATTTTCTATGATTTTTTGAAGTTTAAAACAATTAAATATAAAAATCAGAAAATAAAATAAAACCCAAAAAGATGTGGACCAATGGATGAGAGTCAAAACGCGTTAGTAATCAAATCTAAGGGATTTGATGCGCTGTGTATATCATAGTCATTTGTGAGTAAAACACTGGATCACTTATTAAATCAGAAATTAAAAAAAAAAAACAAATGGCGCGCCTTCATTGGTTAGAAGATGACACGTAGGTCGTCTTCAACCTCCAGCCAACGTGAATTACATGTCTCCGAAACTGTAAAATCAAAATCTCAGACCTATGTCATTCGCTTCGTCTCTTCAAGACGAAGACAACCACACCTTGGCGACAAATTTATATAAAATGTAGCTCAAGCAATTTGGAAGGAAAACTTTGAAAAGGGCTTTGAAATTTCATGGTCAAAACGTGTTTCCAGATAAAAGTAAGTATTGCGACTAGAACCAGGGCAATGAGAGCTTCACAATGATATCTAAGTTTAGAAGAATTGATGGAGAAATCTACCTATTGAAGTTGAGTTGTAGAGCTCTGAAACTTGACTTCTATGGAGCAATATAGGGCACGATTCTTGAAGGTAATTGTATGGTAAGCTTCAGGAAAGATCAAGGAAGGTGAATTGATATAATAATTGGATTAAAAAAGGCTTGAACATTGATTGCAAAGTTACAGAAAATTGAGTTATGGAGCAAGTTTGGCAGGGTGATTCTGGCTATCCGAGCTTGAGAAAATGAATGGGATAGTTCATGTATTTATAGGAGAAGCAAATCGGATCAAAAGGAAGAATGAATGATGCATTTTGGTGGGAATTCGTGTGAACCTGATGCACGAGTGAAGTGTGATCTTTTTTCACCAAAACCCATCCAATATTTGCGTTTTGAGGTGCTAAACACTTCTGGCAAGTTTGTTAATCAAGTTTAAATCAAAAACACGCATAAATCTTGTAATTAGAGGCCACATTCAAAATTCTGACTTGGTGAGAAATTCAGTTCCAAGTTACCAATTTCAAAACAATGCCATTTTCAACTCAAGGGGTCTTAGGGCATGATTCTTGATGCTTTAGAAAGATGAAGTTACAATCTTTGCAATGGAAAAAGAATGGAATCAAATGGATGCTTGAGCTGAAAGTTGCATTGAGTCAAAGTTGGGGGAAAAAGGTTGACTTTCCATACTTAGAAATATTTCAAATCTTTCTTCAAAAGTGACCTATAATGTTTTGCATCCAAACATGGCCTTCCACTTGGAGTTTGCTCTTGACCAAAAAATATGGCATGAAATAGACCTCTTGAATGACATTTTGAAACTTGAACCATTCAAAATATACAAAAATTGAGAGAGTTATGAATTGTTGAAGTTGGCAAAAAATCATGAAATGGCCATAATCTTTTGTATCCTTAGGGAATCTTCCATCCATTTTCTCTCTTTGCATATAAAAGAAGGAATAAAGTTCACATCTTCAATATAATTATGGAAAACGAGTGGGCTCAAGGTGATAAACATTGACCAAGTTATGATCATTTTAAATCACACATGAGAGATTGGGGGTTCATCTGGAGGACTTGTAATCTTTCTTCATCATCAAGTTTCTTCCACATGAAAACTCCTTGAAAATTTTGAAGTGATTTGTTAATAAACCTTTTAAGAGAAGGATGTTTTTAGAATCACTCAAAAATACCAAAAGATGAGCAAGATATACTTCTTTGAAGTTCAAAACCCTAGCTCCTAGATCAAGAAAATTCTTTGAGGAACTTTGACAATTTTGAACAACCTTCTTGTACCAACACTCTTGCTTTGTAAATAGAAGTTGTTGAGGATGATAATGAGAATTAATAGAAAACAAAACCACTTCCATATCTTGAGAATTGAGAGAAATATGCACTTGTGACCAATGGGAAAAAGACCTTGTCCAACCATGACAACCTCTTCAATCAACCCCTTGTACTTTTGAATCAATTTGATAACTTTGAAATGTAGTTAACCAACATAAACCTTGCCATTCCATTTCTTCCAAAACAACTTCAATGGTGAGGTTTGAATTTCTCAAGCTTCATTGACTAGGGCATGGAAATAAACTCATGAACCCATGGATCAACTTATTAAGCCACATTGCCTTTACCTACATTATTAACAAGTAAGACAAACCAACATTGCATTTTATTAATTAGAAGAAAAATCAAGGCAAAATATTCATGATCACAAAAGAAAACAAGTCAAGGTGCTTGGGGATTCCTCAAAGAGAAAAGCTAAGGATAGGGAGAAGAACCACAAGCCGTAATGTGATTTTGTTGTGATTGAATCAAAATGGTATGATGAAGGGATCCTAGGGGGAAAAATTGGGGTAAAACAGCTGCACTTATTTAAGTTTCTTCTATTTGGAGATTCGAAGGTTAAAATTATTTTTGTCGACGCGATCGAAGATACTTAAATATAAAACAAACCATATTTTTGTCCCTAAGATGCCATGCGATGGTTATGAGTATGGATGCATATGAACAAAATCAAAGAGACGCCAAACACCACTAGGGATGTAACAAAGGAAATAAAGATCAAAAGGGGAACCCAACCAGATAAATAAATCACTGGTGGATCAAAAGACCTGACTCATAGAGGATGGTAAAAGATCAACGGATACACCAAATTATATTGAAGGCGAAACATACAACGTTCACTGAAGGTAGAAAGAGGAAAGAAATAACAACACCGACGTTTACATGATCTACCAAATTTCACTGAAGTTAGAAGGAAAAGAAATATCATAGCATCGCCGTTCATTGATGATGAACTACCAACGTTCACTGAGGGTAGCAAAAATATAACAATCACCAACTTTCACTGAAGGTGACCTACCAACTTTCACTGATGGTAGAGAGAAAATATATCATAGCACCACCGTTCACTAACGATGAACTACCAATGTTCACTGAAGGTAGGAAAAAGATAACAATCACCAAGTTTCACTAAAGGTGACCTACCAACTTTCTCTGATGGTAGAGAGAAAATATATCATAGCACTGCCATTCACTGAAGATGAACTACCAACATTCACTGAGGGTAGAAAAAATATAATAATCACCAACTCTCACTGAAGGTGACCTACCAACTTTCACTGAAGGTAGAGAGAAAATATATCATAGCACCACCGTTCACTGACGTTGAACTACCAACATTCACTGAGGGTATCAAGAAGATAACAATCACCAAATTTCACTGAAGGTGACCTACCAACTTTCATTGAGGTAGAGAGAGGAAAGAAATAACAACACCGACGTTTACTTCCGATGATCTACCAACTTTCACTGAAGGTAGAAGGAAAATAAATAGCATAGCCTCGCCATTCACTGGCGATGAACTACCAACGTTCACTGAGGGTAGCAAAAAGATAACAATCACCAACTTTCACTGAAGGTGACCTACCAACTTTCACTGAAGGTAGAGAGAAATTATATCATAGCTCCGCCGTTCACTGATGATGAACTAACAACATTCACTGAGGGTAGCAAAAAGATAACAATCACCAACTTTCACTGAAGGTGACCTACCAACTTTCACTGATGGTAGAGAGAAAACATATCATAGCACCGCTGTTCACTGATGATGAACTACCAACATTCACTGAGGGTAGCAAAAAGATAACAATCACCAACTTTTACTGAAGGTGACCTACCAACTTTCACTGATGGTAGAGAGAAAATATATCATAGCATCGTCGTTCACTGACGATGAACTATCAACGTTCAGTGAGGGTAGAAAAAAGATAACAATCACCAACTTTCACTGAAGGTGACCTACCAACTTTCACTGAAGGTAGAGAGAAAATATATCATTGAACCGCCATTCATTGACGATGAACTACCAATGTTCACTGAGGGTAGCAAAAAGATAACAGTCACCAACTTTCACTGAAGGTGACCTACCAACTTTCACTGAAGGTGGAGAGAAAATATATCATAGCACCGCCGTTCACTGACGATGAACAACCAACGTTCACTGAGGGTATCAAAAAGATAACAAGTTTCCCCAAAATTCTGGCGTTTCACCTAGAATGAGTCTCAACTTCTTCTTTAACCAAGGTATTCCGCCTGGAAAGGGTAATATGTAAGTTGTCTCAAATAAAACGACTAACACTTATAAAGATTTCACAATGAATTGTCTCTGCGATATTGAACGACTGGCCATCCACTGGAGTAATTTGACAACGAACTACAAACTATCCGCTCATAGAGAAGATAGCAAAAAAAAAGTAACATCGACATTTACGGGGAAGTATAAGTTGCTCAAATAAAGAGACTTGCTACTTGTTGTTATAGGAAGGATTTGTAAAATGACTCCCTGGAGAAAACAATATGCTTCCTGGGGAAAGAAATATGACTTCCTGGGGAAATGCCAACATATTCCTGCTGAGGATATAAAGTTTTCTTGTGCAAAATAAATGAGCATTCTCAAACCAAAACTCGAAGCTTGCAAAAATCCAAAGTAAAAATATTGCTGGGAAACAAAGATTCAAACCAGAAATAAATTTGAGTAAAACAGTCCACCGAAATACATTCTTTGAGAAATAAACTCAAGAGGGAAACCCAAATCATCCAGACAAAGAGCTGTGTAGGAAGGCTAAAGCAAAAATATTCCACGAGGGATAACTTAGTTGGGGAATTGAAAGAACATACACTTTCTGCTTATGGATGACACTCTATTGGGGAGAGGATAACACAATTATGCAAAACAGGGTAATATGTCAACAAAATATTAACGAATGTGAATGAGCAATGATTTGCTAAATTTAACTATGTATGATGTATGTATGAATGTATGAGTGTTATTATGTATATGCTGACAAAAAAGATATATAATACTGGGAATAAACAAACAAAACCAACTCGAGCGCACACAACACTCGGCCAAAACACGTCCAAGGCGATCATCCCAAAAGAAAATAAGCACCAACTGAGGAAACAATGTCCTACTGCATGGCTTAACTTTACTGGGGAGAAACATAATATAGTGACAAAATGGTACAGATACAGGGATATAACATCCTTCTCCAGGCATCACCAGGGAGTAGCACTCAGACTTCAACGGGGAAATAAATGTTTTCAAGTGTAGCACTTCTACTGCAGATTTGCAAAACTGATTTCGAATAAAGCAGATGGAGACCAAATCGTCAAAACATTCACTAGGGAATTCAGGCCCACTTTAAAGGAGAGAAAAAAAACATACAGACTTCACTAAGGAAAATAATGCTTCATCATCGAGACATATACTGGGGACTTCATGCTGACTTCATTGGGGGGTTAACACCACATCATCGAGGGGAAACCAATATACGTTCTTCACTGGGGGAACAGGAGATACGTTCTTCTTCGAGAGTAATTATTGCACCAACTTCTCTGGGGAGAAAGGACTTTTATCAAGTGAGCAAAGCCTTTACTCGAGAAATTTGAATTGAGTCTTCATATCATGCAAACTCAAAAAGAAGAAAAAAGAACCAAGACTTGACTGGGGACACTGGAGTCACAAACCCGATACATCGAAAATGCCCTGGGAAAACCTTTCCGGGGGAAACAAAAATTCTCAGAACTACTGGAGTTCGTCCATTCCTGGGATCACCACTTTTGTTTTCCTCTTGAATCACAAAATCTAAAGTAAAATTAAATTGTAAATTCTTTTTGAAAAGCAATTTTGTTATTTAATATTTTCTCTTTGAAAATTATTATCAATAATAAAAGGAGTCTTTGCAAGCTAAATAAAATAAGAAATACAAAGAATTAGGTAAAAGCTCAAATTTTATTGATAGAATGGTAGTCTGCAAATGGCGTGACTCCATGGATGATTACAAAGTTCAGAAAATTGTAATATATAATGGAAAAGATACAATGAGATACAATGACCACTATCCCCTCTATCAACTTTTGAAATCCTGAGGAGCAACTTCTGTTGAAGTATGGTGAGGATCCAATAAGACTGTTACTTCAATGATCAAGTCTTGTCTGACGCAGTTACTTGCCAAGAAAGTCCCTAACTTTTTCCTAAGCTGCCCTTATGGGTTTTCAACTTAGCGGGGAATTTTATCCTGTTTATGTCTCTAATTTTTGCCTAGATTTCCCTTTCGAGTTTTCAGCCTACCGAGCGCTCCTTTTTTCCTAAGCCGCCCTTTCAGGTTTTCAACTTAGCGAGTCGTTCTTTTATTTCTTTAGGCGAAGTATTTCTTGACTGCGTCAGCATTCATGGGACGTGGGAACTCCTCGCCATCCATAATTTCAAGAATTAATGTGCTGCCAGAGAAGTATTTCTTGACAACATACGGGCCTTCAAAATTAGGAGTCCACTTGTCCCTAGAATAAGCATTAAAAGACATGATCTTCCTGAGCACGAGGTCGTCTTCTCTGAATTCATGATGTTTGACCTTCTTATCAAAATCTTTCTTTATCCTCTTCTGATATAACTGCCCATGACATAAAGTTGTCATTCTCTTTTCTTCAATCAAATTCAATTGGTCAAACCTGCTCTGGACCAATTCAGCCTCTGACAACTTGGTTTCCTTTATCACACACAAAGAGGGAATCTCAACCTCAATTGGGAGCACTGCTTCCATTCCATACACAAGGAAGAATGGGGTCGCTCCTGTTGAAGTGCAGAAAGCTGTCTAATATCCATGCAAAGCAAAAGGGAGAATTTCATGCCAATCTTTATAAGTAACAACCGTCTTCTGGATAATCTTCTTGATATTCTTATTAGTAGCTTCAACAGCCTCATTCATCTTTGGCATGTACGGAGATGAGTTGTGATGGACAATCTTGAATTATTCACAAAGTTTTGTCATTATCTTGTTGTTCATATTCGATCCATTGTCGGTGATAATTATGCTTGGCACACCATACTGACATATAAGATTTTTCTTAATGAAGCGCATAAGCACCTGCTTCGTAACGTTAGCATATGAAGCAACTTCCACCCATTTGGTTAAGTAATCAATCGCTACCAAAATAAAATGGTGTCCATTCAAAGTTTTGGGTTCTATCATCCCAATCATGTCAATACCCCACATAGAGAAAGGCCATGGGGAAGAGATCACATTGAGAAGTGTCGGAGGCGCATGAACCTTGTCCGCATAAATCTGGCACTTATGACACTTCTTTGCAAATTTGTAACAATCAGATTCCATTGTCAGCCAATAGTAACCTGCCCTTAGCATCTTTTTAGCCATCGAATGTCCATTGGCATGAGTGCCAAATGAACCTTCATGAACATCATGCATAAACATGTCTACTTTGTGTATATCCATGTATCTGAGAAAAACCATGTCATAATTTCTCTTGTACAACACGTTTTCACTAAGGAAGAAATTTCCTGCCAATCTTCTCAATTTCTTTCTATCTTTATTCGAAGCACCAATCGGGTATTCCTGAGTTTGAAGAAAATGCTTGATATCATAATACCAAGGTTTCTCATCTGCTACCTCCTCTGTTGTAAAAACATGAGCGGGCCTATCCAATCGCCGAACTATAGTTCGAGGTATATCATTCCAAGTATTTACTTGATACATAGAAGCCAGAGTTTCCAGAGCATCCGCCATTTGATTTTCATCTCTAGGGATGTGATGGAATTCAACTTGTTTAAAGAAGGGTAACAATTTTCTAGCATAATGTTTGTAAGGGATCAATTTGGGGTGACGAGTATCCCACTCTCCTTTAATTTGATTTATTACCAAAGTTGAATCACTATACACATCTAGAATTTTAATTTTGAGATCAATAGCTTCCTCGAGACCCATGATGCAAGCCTCATATTCTTCCATATTATTAGTACAATCAAATGTCAACCTTGCAGTAAAAGGAATGTGTGATCCATGTGGAGTGACGATCACAACACCAATTCCTTTATCACAAGCATTCATAACTCCATCAAATATCATACTCTAGAGAGATTCAGGATCAGGACCTTCCTCAGGCAATTGTTCATCACAATCTTTCACTTTCAGAAACATCACATCTTCATCAGGGAAATCATACTTCACAGACTGATAATCATCAACTGGTTGGTGAGCAAGATAATCTTCCAACACGCTGCTTTTAATAGGTTTTTGAGTGCGGTATTCGATGTCATATTCAGATAACAACATCTTCCAGCGGGAAATTCTTCCAGTAAGAGCAGGCTTTTCAAAAATCTACTTGATTGGATCCATTTTGGAGATCAACCAAGTAGTGTGATTGAACATATACTACCGCAAACGCTTTGTTGCCCAAGCCAGAGCACAACATGTCTTTTCCAACATGGAATACTGCGATTCATAATACAGCCCATGGAATTATCTAACAGTGTCAGATACATAATCAATGGTCTTCCTTCAACATGAGGGAGCAAGATAAGAGGTTCAAGAAAATATTCTTTAATACTTTTGAATGCCCTTTGGAAGTCATCTGTCCACACACAACCTTGATCTTTCTTTAACAACTTAAATATCGGTTCACACGTTGCAGTCATGTGGGAAATGAATCTGGAAATATAATTCAAACGCCCGAGGAACCTTCTGACTTGCTTTTCAGTTCTCGGTGCTGGCATCTCTTGAATTGCTTTGACTTTATCAGGGTTAACTTTAATCCCTTTCTGGCTAACAAGGAAACCCAACAATTTCCCTGATCGAACACAGAAGGTACATTTATTTGGATTCAAGCGGATATGATACTTCCTCAAACGCTGAAACAACGTCAACAAATCTTCTACATACCCTTCTTCGGTCTGGGATTTAGCAATCATATCATCAACATATACCTTAATTTCCTTGTGCATCATATCATGGAATAGGGTTGTCATAGCCCTCTGGTACGTTGCACCAGCGTTTTTCAACTCAAAGGGCATCACTCTGTAACAGAATGTTCCCCAGGGTGTGATAAACATTGTTGTTTCCATGTCCTCATAAGCCATCCTTATTTGATTATACCCGGAAAATCCATCCATGAATGAGAAAACTTTGAATTTTGTTGTGCTACCCACTAACATATCAATGTGTGGCAATGGAAAATCATCTTTTAGACTAGCTTTATTTAGATCTCTGTAATCTACGCACATGCGAACTTTTCCGTCTTTCTTCGGTACTGTGAAAATATTGGCAATCCACTGAGGGTACACTGATGTCACAAGAAAACCGAAATTAATCTGCTTTAGAACTTCCTCTTTGATCTTCACTGCCATATCTGGGTGAGTTCTTTGCAACTTCTGTTTGATTGGCAGGAACTCTGGCTTCAACGGCAAGTTGTGTTATACAATATCCATATCTAGACCAGGAATATCTTGGTAGGACCAAGAAAAAATGTCCACATACTCTTTCAACAACTCAATCAACCTGCTCTTCACATCAGGATGCAGCAATGCTCTGATCTTGACTTCTTTCGGATCTTCTTATGAACCCAAATTGATTACTTCCAATGGCTCTTTATATGGATAAATGGAATTCTCATCGCGCTCAAGCAACCGTGAGTCCTCTTCTATAATATCATCATAGTCTTTTTCTTCGGCCCCATACACAGGACATTTAAAGTTAGGAGAGGGTGTAGGGTCATTGTATTCAACGGGTTTTTTAATTAATCTGCACATATGATTTATCATTGCTTTTAGAAACTAACACATATAACAAGTGATCATGCAGATTGAATTTCAGTTATTGTTTATTTTGAAAGGTTTTTTTTCTGATCACCATTTTCCAAGAAAAAGCAAAAAATAAAAACACAATTTGGGAAATAAAGACAACTTTTATTATTGATTTTAAAAGTAACAGCAAACAGATAAGCCCATACAATATTAATACTTTCACCTTGGGAAGAGTGAAATCTTTTCAAAAAATATTAACAAAACAAATTACTTTGAAACATGTATGCAAGAGGGAACATCAATGGAAATCCAGTTCTGAACCCTAACTCCGTGCGTCACATAATTTGGCATTTTTGGCTCTGCTTCATTTTCCACAATGTCATTAATCCCGGAACCAATTGGATGAAGATAACCCCCGCTATGAAATATGTCTTGATACCTGCCTGCAGCAGACTTCGGCTTCATGCTCTTACCCTTATCATTCTCCACAGATAACCCCAAGCCAGTTATATTCTTGTTTACAGGTGGATTCACAATCTGTCCCCAAACGTCTCTATGGCCATTACGCACAACCTGTTGCGCATCCTTAAGCGAAACCATAGAATTATAATTTCCTCTTATGTTGTCAATGGATAAAGCTTGGAACTGGGTTCCAACAACAGCTTCATCTGCCTTCACACTGCTGAAAGAGGACAAGTGGGATATTAATAATGCTTGTTCTCCATTTATAATTACCCCTTTTCCTTCACGTACAAACTTCAACTTCTGGTGTAAAGTCAAAGTGACAACCCCTGCCTCATGTATCCACAGCCGTCCCAGCAAGCAGCTATAAGCGGGTACAATATCCATGGCCTGGAAAGTGATCTGAAACAAATGTGGGCCTAAATGAATAGGCAAGTCCACTTCACCAATAACAGATTTCCTTGATCCATCAAACGCTTTCACGATAATGCCGCTTGGGAGTATGGGCATTCCTTGATATTTCAACTTCATAAGTGTGCTCCTCGGTATAACGTTCAATGCAAATCCATTATCAATCAACACATTGGATAGTGAATCATTCTTGCAGTTCATAGAGATGTGGAGGGCCAAGTTATGATTCCTTCTTTCATAGGGCAATTCATCATCGCGGAAACTCAGGTTATTAAATGAAGTAATGTTCCCTACTACACTGTTGAATTGGTCTACAGACATATCACTCTCCACAAAAGCTTGGTCCAATACCCTCATCAAAGATTCTTTGTGAGCAGAGGAGTTCATCAATAAAGCCAAGATAAATATTTTTGAACGAGTCTACAGTATCTAATCCATAATTCTGTAGTCACTCATATTGATTATCTTCAAAATATCATCCACTTATTTCTCTAGCGTATCTCCACTAGATTCACCCATAGCCTTCTTGGGTTCGACATTTTCAACAATTTTCTTTCCAGCGCTAACATCTCCATGAACAACTGGTGTAAATACACGTCCGCTGCGGGTCACTCTGCTAGTTTCAACAATATTTACAATGTCATGCATTGGCTGGATGGGAACTTTCACACCATCCTCTAATATTGTAGCATTATATTTGTAGGGTACTGCCTTATCTGACTTGTAGGGGGCGGGACACGGCAAACTAATCACCAATGGAGTAATAGCTGGCTTGCTATGATACTCAACTTCAAAATGGGTAGGTGCACCAAAACAAGGTACAATGTCGTTTACTCCCTCTTCAACACACTCAGTCATTACAGAGTCATCCTTGGAAAGTAAATCTTCATCCGAGGAGAAAAACTCATCTGCAGAGGCATACTCATCATCCGACTCTTCTTCATCCAAACAAACCCCAATCACATCAACTTCATGGTAATCATCCCTTTGACCTGTAACCATGATGGTTCCATTGTTTAACAACAACTGAACACCTTTTCTCACGATTGAACATCCTCGGGAGTCCAGACAGCAAATTCGGCAAGATCTATACTGATGTTCTACCTGACCAGCCATGTGGCAGAAAGTAGTGCGAAATTGTACAAGATCCTCATTCATATACTCCACATCAAATATTTTAAACTCTCCAAGACATCCAGAAACCATGTTTACTTCCTCTTCATACTCTTCCATATGCCTAATTATGTGGATGAGGCCCCCATCCATCATCTCTTGCAAATCAGCCTTTATCTTGTCGCAACCTTGTATGCCTATACTGCAAATAGCACAACCGACATGGTCATGCGTATAATAGCTAAATTCAAAGAGTTTGCATGCATTTTCACCAAATCTCCCCTAACCATATTAACATCAAAAATCTGGAAGTTGACTGGACAATCGGCCACCATGTTCACAGTATTTGCTCCTCCATGCTTGGGTAGAGGATTGTCTTTCACATTAAAGCCCACATCTTTGAAAGATAGAATACCGGACTTCACCAACTTATGTACCTTTGTCTTCAAAGGATAGTAGTTCTCAAACATTATGCCCTGGTGCTCCCTGATGAAAAGCACATGTTTGATCTTCCTTGTAATACCAAGGCAACGGTGATGGTACAACGGGAGGTGGTCGGGTCTGAACCAATTTCTTTTGAATTAACGCCGGGAGTAACTTTGTATAACTCATAGGGATAGGATCATAACTCTCCCTTCTTTGATTATACCCTTGATTCCTCTGCTAGGATGGTCTCTAATAAGCAACGGTGGTTGGAGCTACACCCACAACTGGAGTAACTGAGGTGACTTGCTGATGACGCTGATAACTTCTTCTAGGAGGATTAACTCTCCTCTCTTGTATAACAGCATTTGTATCTCCTTCATTCTTTTTGGTAAACACATAGGATGGATTCTTCGTATTTCCAGAACCTTCACTCTTTGTTAAATGGCCCTCTCTTACATCCTCTTCTAACCGGATACCCATGCCTACCATTTCAGTAAAGTCACTTGGCGCACTGACTACCATCCTTTCATAGTAGAAACCAACCAGAGTTTTCAAGAAAATCTTAGTCATCTCCTTCTCTTCCATGGGAGGAATCACTTGGGCAACTACCTCACGTCATCTCTGTGCATACTCTTTGAATGATTCCATGTCTTTCTGGCCCATGGCCCTGAGTTGATCACGGTCAGGTGCCATGTCTACATTGTATTTGTATTATCTGATAAATGTTTCTCCCAAGTCATTGAAAGTATGGATATTGACATTGTCCAAACTCATATACCACTTCAGCGCATCACCGGTCAAACTATCCTGAAAAAAGTGAATCAGCAGATGCTGATCATTAGTATGGATAGACATTCTCCTTACATACATCAACAGATGAGCACGAGGGCAAGTGTTTCCCTTGTACTTTTCGAATTCTGGGAACTTAAAATTCGCAGGTATCTTAACATTCGGGACCAAGTATAATTCATTTACATTCTGCCCGAATAATTCATTTCCCCTGAGGGCCTTCATCTCTCTCCGCATCTTGTCAAACTGCTCTTGAAAATTATCCATTATGTCATAAAGACCCAAGTCTTCACTTGGTGGAGGAAAAGGATGACACATATCATCATTAACAAATGGAACCATATTCACCAAAGGAGGTGCAGTAGGAGCAACATGCACCACAGGAGGTGCAGGAGTAACAATAGTCTGAATAACTGGAGCTTCTCGAGGACCAAGATTTAAACTTCCAGGCGTAAAGTTCTCTGGCACTCCCCATGGATAACCTTAAGGCATGCGATTCTGAACAACAGATGGAGTAGCAGACACATGAATAGTTGGAGCTTCAATAGTAACCCTTGTTGGTTGAGGTTGAACACTCGGTGGCTAATTCTCAGCAGCCACCAGAGATTCCATCAGAGAAGTAAGATTTGCCATGCCGGCCTTCAAAGCAGAAACTTCCTCGCGCAGCTCACGATTCTCTTGTTCTAAGTTGTCCATCTTCCTTCTGAAATTGGCTCGAGTGTTGAGTGGTGAGACACCTTGCTGAACAAAGTAAAGAAGCTTGGTAAGACACCTGGATATGCATAACAAATGCAAGAAATACATGCAATATGATGCATGATGTGCAATGTACATGATTAATTTTTATATTAATATTTCAAGGGACTTAAAGATTTATGGACACATTGCAAATATTAAAGTAATAACACATTTGAAATACTGAAAAATTTTATTATAATAACTTCAAAATGGATTATAAGTTTCAATGATCCCAAGTACAAGATGAAAATAAAGTCTAAAACCCTAAGAAGCAAAGTTGATGGAAATCACTCTATACGTTGGCGCTTCCCTGTAAGCCTGGAAATCTGAGCCTTCAACCTCTGGTTTTCTTCCGCATATTTGGTGGCAACCCCCTTCCAATCACCTGAATTAGGAAATGAGCAAGTATCAACCGCGTGAGGCTTAGGAGAAAATAAATCCCCTTGCCTCTCCATCGTCTCTACAGCCCGACTCTCAAGAATCTCAATCAAGTCGTCTTTCTCCTCCAAATCTGCTCTATAGGAAATCTCTGAATTTTGTCACTTATTATGCCCAAAAATTTTCCCTCTCATTTCTCATGTAATCTCTCACAAGATCTCCTTTGGTTCAAGACTGCACAAAGGTTGATAAGCTCAAGGCACCTCTTCTAGCACTAATGACTAGAAATTAGGGTTTGAGATTGCACAAGGACAAATTGACTTTTAATGCCCCGTATGACTTTCATGGATCATTTTGGACCCTCAATATTTCTCATGTCAAGTTTCAAGTCTTGGATCACATTTTTGCTCAATCAATTGATCAGTTGACCTAAAATCAGCTGTATTAGGGAAAAAAGTCAATTGTGGTCAATTTACAGTCAAACTTCATAATTTTTGGTCCATATCAACATCATGAACTCATATATGTCATTTGATCATGTTTGTACCATAATTCCACAAGAAATTTGATCAGATCATCAAAAGGGCAAAAAGGTCAAAATTAGGGTCTTGACTAAGAAGGCGCAGTTTCTGATTTTTGACCTAGAAAATGTTTGATTGGTTTAAGTTATGATCTCAAGGATTCAAATGCTTCATTTTGAACTAATTTCATGGCTCAAAACATCTCTCAAGTTTAATTGATTGACAGTTGATTTTCAGTCAACTGATCAAAAGTCAATTGTACACTGAAAAGTCAAACTTTGACTTTTTGGTAAAATTCAAGTATCAAAGATGACAATTCATCAAAACATGTCAAAATATGAAACTTATTCATCAATAAATCAAAAAGTCAAGATTTTATTTTGAAAATTCAAAATTTCTAAACTTAGAAATTTTTCAAAGTGTTTGAAAATTCATATTTTTTTCACAACTTTGAGCCAAATTTCAACCATGATGCAAGATGATTCAAAAGAAACTTCCAACATGAAAGTTATATATCTCAATGAGATCTAAAACATTGTATAACACAACTTCTCCTATAAATGCATGGATTTCAAGTTATGATTTTGTGAATACATGTTCATGAAACTTGGAAACTTAGTGAAATTTTGCCCTAGTTTAGGCAGGATTTTGACCTAACTTCACGGCAATTTTTCATATAGTTCCAATATGAATTTTAAACAATTTCCAACATAGAGGTTGTAGAGCATGTTACAAGCTTTCCAAAATGTCTAATAACTCATTGAGATCATATTTGATCAAGGAGAATCGAAGGCAAGAAGTTAGGGTTTCATTCTTGAATTACAAGACATTTCTTGATGAACACATAATTGAATTTCAATGTTAGGCTGCATAGTTTTTCTTTGCAGGCCTTCTAACTTGTGTATCTATCCATCATTAATGGATTACATAAACTTTTGAGCTATAATCCACGTGGTTTAAGCTTTATCCAATTCACATTGCCATTTTGGGAAGAAAGTGAAGAATGCCATTCTTGAAAAGCAAGCTTTACGCACAAAGTCAATTCTTAAGCCTCTAACTTGTTCCCTCTGATCACAATCCATCTACAAAGTCAAAATCAAGTGTGTTTAAAGCATAACCACTCTATCTTAGCAATTATACAAGGCATTGAAACTTGGATTTCTCAAAAATCACATGTTATGCTTAAACTTGTGATTTTGAATTCTGAACAACAACAAGTCTCCAAACTTGTTTCTTATAAATAGAGTCACTATTTATGAGCTAGAACACGAGCTTGACCACCCTGAAAGACTCCCAAACTCCCTCAAATCAAAAATTGCCCAAAAACTCAATTGTTGCACAGTTTCTGACCTTGAACTCTAAACTCCTATTTCCCTCGTGCGTTCTTTGGCCTTTTAGTTTCTAAAGCTTGCTTACATCAAATAAAAACCATCCCACACCCTGTTACACGAATGTAACATCATCTTCATCAACTTCCATAACCAAAAATAGAGCATTTCACATTGACTTCTCTAGGCCATTTCAGTCACTCTCAACTCAAGCTAAGCATTGCATTAGCTTCCTAGAGACTCAAGGAAGCTAACCTGATCATTGCAGCACCTTGAATCAAGATCAAACTCATTTCACGATTTCCAGTTTTGAGGTATTTTTCTTGAACTTTTATCTTCATATTTAGGCATTGTTAGGCTTGCATTTGTGGAGGTAAAATGTAGACATCATTGCCCTCAAGCTGTACATGTCCATAGATTTCATTTATTTTGATTGAGCTAGGAGAATTTTGAGTTTGAACTTGCTGAAATATTTAGGTCAGAATTTGGTACTTTTAGAAATTCATGCTCATCTTTGAGAATTAGCTTAAGTTATTTACATATTCAAAATCGTGAGGAAATTTCTAACAAGATTGATGTTGGAAGTTTCGTGAATGGTTGAGAAATGAGTGAGTTACAGGATCCATGGTTGGAGGTTGAAGATGAAGTTCATTCAGGACTTGATTTATGTTACATATTTATTGTTTTGTCAATATTAACGGATGTATAGCCACTCCAGTGGTAAAGCGCGCGCCTGTTAACCTTTGGGACCTGGGTTCGAGCCCTAGTGGTACCCTTTTGTTAATTTTTCACTTTTTTTTTGTTTGCAGCCAGCGCTGGGCCTCCAACATTGGGCCTGGTTATTTTTTGCTTCTTCTAACCCCTGTTTCACTTTTGCACCTCTGGCCCATTATTTTCTTTATTATTCATTTTCCTCATTTTATTTTTATTTCTATTTCATATTTTCTTACTTATTTTTATTATTATTATTATTATTATTATTATTATTATCATTATTATTATTATTTTTATTAATACAAAAATCAAAAATATTTTATTTATTTATTTGCATATTTAAAAAATGCTTATACATTTTATTTTTTCTTTATAAAACAAAAAGACTAAAATATATTTTCTTAATAAATTTAATTTCTTTTTTTAATAATTAATATTTAGATAATTAGGTCTAATTATTATATTATTTTATTTTCTTAATTAAAATTAACTTAGAACTTAGGTTTCTTTTAATTATTAATTTTCACATTATTATTATTAATAATTTAAAACCTTTTCATAAAAAACCCTAAAAATCATTTTTAACTTAATTTCTTTCTTAATTACTTTAAACTTAGTTTTGTTTAATTTTTAATTAATCATCTCTCTTAATTAGGTTAAAACCCCTTTCATAAAAAATCCAAACAAAAATCATTTTCTTTTTCCATTTGCATTTGTACATTATTATTTATTCAATTCTTGTACATTTATTCAATATAGTTGTAATAGTTAATTAGGTTTAATTTTCTTGCAAAATCCCCATTTGTAAATTTGTACACCCCTTCCCCTAATGATGTAATAGTTTAGTATTTTTACTTTCCGTAATTTATCGCTTTATATATATGCTAGTAATTAGGATTTGTATTGAAAGATAAAATCAACAAGTAGCAAACCCTAATTCAAGATAAAACAATGCATGTAAATCAAAAACATGTGCACACTTGCACCCTTAGGGTAATTCCACTTTGTTGTCTTACAAAAATGGCCATGTTATGCATGTGAGGTATCTTAGCAAAAAGCAATCAAAAGTACAAGATCATAGTCCCTCGATGACGCTATCAATTGTTTCCTTTCAAAATGATCTTAGTCCCTCAAAGAGAAATTATAAGATATCTCACAACATTGCTATCATGGCTATACGATGATCCACGCCCATCCCTTTACATCCAAAGATAAGGCTTCTTAGCAAATCAGTGGTAAGATAGCAATATCAAAGGAAAGGAAGAAATGAACTAAGACTTTTGAGTAGGTAGATTGTTCCTAATTGCTTGCTCATTTTCAAATAAAAAACTCTTGCTTATTTTCAGAACAAACACCAACACTTTCAAAAACACTTTCAAAACATTTTCCAAACATGAAACATTTTCAAAAGCTCAACACTTTGTATACGTTCTTACGAACGAGAACTATTACAAAGTTTTCCTAAACGATGGCGCCTTTTCAAAATACTTTAAAAAATCACACAAAGCACATTTTCAAACAAAAGCAAGTGATCTAGCAAGAAACTAAGAGCCCATAGATAACTATGGATGAAAAGGGTGCTAATACCTTCCTTTTTCATAATCTACCCCCCGAACTCAAGAAATAATCTCAAAGGTCTTTCCTGTTCTTTTCAGCCTTTCCTTTTGGATAAAAGAAATGTTGGTGGCGACTCTTGCTAACCATAACATTTGCGATAAAACGCAAAACATCCCAAGTCGGTTCTCCCACCGTATTACAGAATTGGAGACTGTGCTGGGGAAAAATTTAAAAGTGGGGTTACCTTAGGACTAGATCACATTTGTTTGCTTTCATTGTTTGATTTGTTTGCTTTATAATTTGGTTCCTTGTTTGGGCTTGTTCTAATCCTCTACCCGGATTTGGGATACCTTATATGTAAGTAGCAATACGTTGTGGAAATTATGCGGGGTATACCGACATGTTCTAAGTAATAGCTACGTTAGTATGACACATTTGTGGGTATGGGTAGCCCTTGAATAGTCAAGGAGAATACGAGGCCGCTGTGTGCTGTCATGAAGCACTAACTGACTTTAGAACCTTTACTTGACCAACTTTGGCCATTAGGAAGTAATGAGATAAACGGCTTTGGTGTAGTCCAAAGTTGGTTGATACTCGATACTACACTCATTGAGATCAGACTTCTTGGGATATTTCAGTCGCCATTAAAGAGGCTCGCGCTGAAACCATGCCCAATAAGAAAGATCGGTGATATTGAGATCCTTTAGAATCCGGTTACTATTTCTAGGACAGGTTTTGAGCCAACTAAACTTCAAGAGGTTACTTACCTATAAGACTCCATGCAAGCTTAAACCTAAGGACTTGTTTGTAATTATTTACTTGTACATAACATCATAAACATCATAACATCATACTCATTCTCACTAACCATTTCAAGGATTTTTGGGATTTATCTTTATTCTGTTTTATAGGACATGGCTTATATTTGCAGGAAAACCATTCAAGTCAATCTCGTAAGAATTCCTTCTTAACTCAAAGAGCTAGAATCAAGGGTCCCTGAAAACTCTTCATTCACCGAAAGACATGGTTGCCTCCTAAACTTGGTTATCTCTAGCACGAATGAAGATATGATGACGGTATTGTTCCAGTTCTTTGATCCTCTACACCATTTCTTCACTTTTCTCGATTATCAACTTGTGCCAACTCTAGAAAAATTCTCTTAACTCTTGAGGATTCCCATTCTCAATCTACTACCTTTCAATGGTACGGAAAGAGATCCAAGACCTGAAGAGATTGCCCGAGCACTACACTTGCAACAATCTGATATTGCAACTAATTGGGAAACAAGGAATGGTGTCAAGGGTTTCTTAGCCAAATTCTTGTTTGAGAAAGCTCAAGACTATTGGAACTCTTTGGACTTACAAGCTTTTGAAGAAATATAGGCCTTTATCATCTATGGCATGGTTCTGTTCCCAAACCCTGATCAACTCATAGATGTCAATGTTGTCAAAATCTTCATGTCTCACAATCCGGTGCCTACTTTGTTGGGAGATATCCTACATTATCTCCACACTCGCACTATGAGGAAGACAGGAGCCCTCATGTGTTGCACTCCTCTTTTGGCTAGATGGTTTATTTCATATCTTCCCTGATCTGTGTTGAAGAATGAGCAAGGTTTGAGATGGTCCCATAGGTTGATGATGCTCAGACATTCAGATATTCGTTGGTGTTCTCGATCCTTGGAGAATGTTACTATCATCGACCGTTGTGGGGAGTTCCCCAATGTCCCTTTGTTTGGCATTAGAGGAGGTATCACTTACAACCCTTTCTTAGCCTTACGCTAGTTTGGATATGCCCGAAGGGATGGTCCACATGATATGCTCATCCAAGGAGTGGTATTCGACTATGAGAGCGACGATCAAAGCTACCGCTAGAGGTTTATACGAGCTTGGAGGATGGTAAGCAAAATGGATAGAAAGACACTGGGACACAAGAATTACATTATCCTCGAGCCTTACCTTAAGTGGGTATGAGCTCGTTCTTAGAAACTTGTGATGCCTTATCTTTCCATCTTACCAGTCATCATGGAACCTGTGGTTGAAGGAGATATCTCGTACACTTCCCGCCATCCAGACATGCCTACCTCTCTTGAAGACTTGCAAAAGGGTTGGATTCAGCTAAAGTAAGAACGAGATACTTTCGAATCTCAATTATATGCTAGTGAAAAGAGGGTCTTGGAGCTTACAAAGCAGCTACATGAGGAGAAAAGCGTGAATGCTTACATTGCACCAAAGAGGATGCACTCGGTCTTTTTATCTTAGAGATTTATTTTGTAAGCCCAAGGGGCATGTTGTAATATTTTCAAACTAATTAATGAAAAGTGACATTTGTTCATTTCTTTTGTTTATACAAATTTAAATCTCATTAATCCTTGAAATCATTTGCATATACATTCCATGCATCATAACATGACAGGTTTTCATACAACAGGTTTCCTTATATTTCTGCTGTTTATTTCAGCAAGATGGATCTAGAGAAAACTGTGAAGGATCTTCAGGCACAAAACTCTCAATTCCAAGAGATTCTACTGGCCCTAGCCAAGGGGCAACAAGATATGATGGCACTGCTGGCAGTCAAGAAGAAACCCAAGAAGAGAGCCCTGGTCAACATGGGCAGAAGGTTCAAAAAGTCAGATCGTCAGATCTCGGTAGTGGAGGACTCATCTGAAGAAGACGAGAACCAGATTGTTGAGGGTAAGAGTACCCACGCTGACTGTATTAATGATCAAGCGTCTGATGATGATTATTTTGACGAGCAGTATCCACCCGCCGATGTCAAGTATAAGCAGTTAGAAGACAGATTGAAGGCCGTCGAGATCCAAGCCATCCCCGGTTTAGATTTTGATGATTTGGGTTTGATCTCTGGGGTTGTGATTCCTCATAAATTCAAAAAACCAGTCTTTGCAAAGTACGATGGAGTTTCATGTCCAAAACTCCTCCTGAAATCTTATATGCGCAAGATACAGCCGCACACTGCTAATAAGAAACTTTGGGTTCACTTTTTTCAAGAGAGCTTGGTCGGGGCGCAGTTAGAATGCTTCTACCAGTTAGATGGTTCCCGTATCAATACTTGGGAAGACTTAGCTACCGCCTTCTACCATCAGTACTAGTATAACATCGACTTGGCTCCAACAAGAGTTCAGTTGCAAGATATGACCATGGGGAAGAATGAAGGATTTAAAGATTATGCACAAAAGTGGAGAGACCTCGCCAGTAGGTTTCAACCAACTTTGACTGATAGGGAGCACATTGACATGTTTATGGGCACTTTATCTGGTCCATTCTTTAATCTATTGGTTGGCTGCTCTTCTTTTGGTTTCACCGAGTTAATCTTAACCGGTGAAAGAGTTGAAAGCGACATCAAAAGCGGAAAGATCCCCATGGCATCTGCCTCCACTTCAAATCCTGTCAAGAAACCTTTTGCTGCAAAGAAGGAAATCAATGTTGTGTACGGGGCAAGGGCCCGTACCAAGAAGAATGATAATCCGTCTATTAATGTTGTCTGAATCTCCAATCCAACTCCTACTCAAAGACCATCTGCTAATCACCAATGTTTTGAAACTCCGAGAAGACAACTTACGAGGTTAGGCATGTCATTATCTCAAGCCTTACAACACTTGCTCAAGGCTAATTGGGTGACATTGCATGATCCTCCTGCCAACCCTGATACCTCTTCACCAAAGTATAATCTGAACGCCAAATGTGCTTACCACTCATGTAGTCTCGGGAATGAGACTGACCAATGCTAGGCCTTGAAGAATAAAATCCAGGATTTGATTGATAACAAGACTATTGAGTTTGACCCTCCTCCAACTTCGAATGTAATCACCGCGCCTATGTCGAAGCATGAAAAAGGTGTCAATGTTTTTGAAGACATAATTTTTGTTGCCTCGGTTGAAGACTTGACTACTCCGCTGAATATCATCAAATAGAATCTGTTGAAAGTTGGGATCTTCCCTGGCTGTGTAAAAGACTGTATTTGCTATACTAAACAACTCAATGGATGCGAAGGGATGAAGAAAGGAATTCAAAGCCTGATGGATAGCCACGGAGTTCTATTTGAGAAGACCCCACTTGCCAAAAGTTTGACTAACAAATGTGAAGATCTCTCCATAATCACCATCTCAAACAAGCCTCTTAGGATCACCTCCAAAGGTCCTATTAGGATTTCAAATGAACCAAATGTTTCTCCCTTAATAATTACCAATCCCAGACCAATTCCCTACTCTTCAAACAAGGCAGTACCATGGAACTATGGTGTTGAGGTGTTTTACCACGGGATAAAACAAGACACATGGATCGAAGAAGACAAAGCTGATGATGTTGGCAACATAACTGGCTCAAGTAAGGTAACTAGAACTGGGAGAATATTTTCACCCAATATCTCACCACCAGTTGTTACAAAGGCACCCGTCCACATTACTTTTGCCAAGCCAAGTACCGATACAAGAGAGAAAGAGAATGTTGTTGAGCCTGTCGTGACTGAAATACCTATAAAGGACGTTGCTGATGGAGAACCCTCCGCTCGTGAGATGGATGAGATCTTGAAGATCATAAAAAGGAGCGACTTTAAGATTGTGGAATAGTTGGGGAAAACCCCTTCTAGATTGACGGCTGATAATGGCTTGGGATTTTCAAACACTGACCTAACACCGCTTGGGAAGAACCACAATAAAGCTCTACATGTTTCTATCAAGTGAAAAGGGACTACCTTAGCACATGTGTTGGTCGACACTGGTTCTTCTCTAAATGTACTACCCAAGGGGGGGTTAGACCGTCTAGACTGTGAAGGTTTAGTCTTGAAGCCAAGTGATATCATTGTGAGGGCCTTCGATGGATCAAAAAGGACTGTTCATGGAGAAGTAGATCTTCCAATCAAGGTGGGTTCTCAAATATTCAAATCCACCTTCTACATCATGGATATCCGTCCTGCCTATTCTTGTTTGTTGGGCCGCCAGTGGATACATAAAGTTGGGGTAGTAACCTCAACTCTCCATCAAAAGCTTAAATATCTTGTCATGGGAAGAATTGTCACCGTCTGTGGTGAGGAAGAGTTTATGGTGAGCCACCTCAACTCGTTCAAATACATAGAGATGGATGGAGAATTCATTGAGACCCCATGTCAAGCCTTTGAAGTTGTGACACCAATGGTTGCTGCTACCAAATTTTCCTCTAATGAGTCCAAAGCTGTTACGGTCATACCAGAGATGGTTTCAGTCAAAGATGCTCGTGCTACAATTGAAGAAGGAAGTTGTGATACTTGGGGGAAACTCTTCGATATCCCATTCAAAGAAGACAAGTTTGGTTTGGGCTTCACCGTCAAAGCTCAGAAGGAAGTGAGGCGTGCTCATGCAGGAAAGCCACCTCTCTGCATTGGAAGCCATGAAGTGAATGTTGTGGGTGATTCAGATGAAGAAGTTGCATTTGAAGATTGGGTGTATCCAACTACAACGAAGCTGAAGAATTTTCATGCAAAGGACTTCATTCCTATCTCCTTCATTGAGGAGTAATCTACTTCTTTATTTCTTTTTATTGAATTCAAGAACATTTTGTCTGTAATGTTTAACAATGACTTTTAAGCCATGTGCCTGGCCCAGGGCACTTTGGTCCATCTGTCAAGGGTTTTATTTATGTTTATCTAATCATATGATCATTCAATACAAATCATTGTACTCTTTTGCATTCAACTCTTTGTGTTCATTGTCTTTCTTTTCTTTCAAATACATTTTTCAAAATAGTCATGTATCTTACATGCGCACACACACACTCTTGCAGGTCATCATCCACTCTGGATCTTATTGCCAATGACTCTACTATTGTCGAATATGACTTCGAATGTCCAATCAACCAAGCCAAAGATGAAGGCAAGGAAGATTGTGAAATACCGGGATAACTAGCCAGACTTCTGTTACAAGAGGAAAAAGCTATTCAGTCGCAAGAAGAGTCAATTGAAGTCATCAATCTAGGTACTGAGGCAGACAAGAAGGAAATCAAGAATGGTGCTAACTTAAAAGACAGTGTCAAGAGTAGGTTGGTTCAAATGTTGTATGATTATATGGAAGTATTTGCTTGGTATTATGAGGATATGCTAGGTTTGGATACCGACATCGTAGTTCATTGTCTACCAACAAAAGAAGATTGTCCTCCTATCAAACAAAAGGTTTGTCACATGAGGCATGATATGTCTGAAAAGATAAAAGCTGGAGTGATGAAACAATTTGATGCAGGGCTCCTAGCTGTGACATCTTATCCACAATAGGTTACCAATATGGTGCCAGTGCCAAAGAAAGATGGAAAAGTTTGCATGTCCGTAGACTATAGGGATCTGAATAGGGAAAGCCCCAAGGATGACTTCCCTCTACTTCACATTGACATCTTGGTCGACAACACTGCTCAACATAAAGTCTTCTCTTTCATGGATAGTTTCTCTGGCTATAATCAGGTAAGGATGGCTCCCAAAGATATGGATAAGACAACTTTTGTTACGTAATGGGTCACCTTTTGCTACAAGGTCATGTCGTTTGGATTGAAGAATGCAGGGCAACATATCAAAGAGTTATGGTAGATTTGTTTCATCATATGATTCATCATGAAATAGAGGTATATTTGAATGATATGATTGCCAGATCTCGAACAGAAGAGGAACACCTTGAACACCCGTACAAAATATTCGAGAGGCTGAAAAAGTACAAGTTAAGGTTGAATCCTAACAAATGCACGTTTGGAGTACGATCTAGAAAGCTTCTAGGATTTGTTGTCAGCAATAAAGGCATTGAAATTGATCCTACCAAGGTAAAAGCCATCCAAGAAATGCCAGTCCCCCACTCTGAAAAAGAAGTTAGAGGATTCTTGGGTCGTCTCAATTACATCGCCCACTTCATATCTCACTTGACTGCTACTTGTGAGCCAATCTTTAAACTCTTGAAGAAAGATCAGGTAGTCAGATGGAATGATGAATGCCAAGTTGCCTTCAAAAAAATCAAAGAGTATCTGCCAGAACCTCTTATTCTCATGCCTCCAGCTGAAGGAATACCCTTGATCATGTACTTGACAGTACTAGAGAACTCTATGGGGTGAGTTTTGGGCCAACATGACGAGTCCGGCCGAAAAGAGCATGCTATTTATTACATGAGCAAAAAGTTTACCGACTTTGAAACCCGATATTCACTTCTCGAGAAAACTTGATGCGCTCTGGCATGGGCTGCTCACCGGTTAAGACAGTATATGTTGACTCATACCACTCTGTTGATTTCTAAGATGGACCCAATCAAGTACATCTTCTAGAAACCTGCCCTTTCCGGACAGATAGCTAGGTGGAAAATGATCTTGATTGAGTACGACATTCAGTACACTATGAAAAAGGCCATCAAAAGAAGTGTACTAGCAGATCATTTATCCCATCAAGTTATGGATGATTATCAATCTATGAACTTCGACTTCCCTGATGAGAACATCATGCTAGGAACCAACTGTGTGAAACCTGGACTGTATGACAGACCTGAACAAGGATCCTGATGGACTATGGTCTTCGATGGGGCTTCCAACGCCTTGGGTAATGGAATTGGTGCTGTGATCATCTCTCCTGAAGGTTTCCACACTCCTTTCACTGCCAGATTATGCTTCGATTGCACGAATAACATGGCTGAGTATGAAGCATGTATTTTGGGTTTGAAAGCCGCCATTGATTTGAGGATCAAGCATTTGAATTTGTTTGGGGATTCCGCTCTAGTGATTATCCAAGTAAAAGGAGATTGGGACACTAAGCACCCTAATCTCATCCATTACAAGGAACTTATAATGTCCCTGATTCCCTACTTCGAAGAGATCACTTTTGAGCACTTCCCTAGGGAAGAAAATTAATTGGCTGACGCCTTGGCAACCATGTCTTCAATGTTCAAGGTCAGATGGGACAACGAAGCCCCTTTGATTACCATTGAGAGATTCAACAAACCTGTGAACTTGACATTGACACAAAAAAGCCATGGTACCATGAGGTGATGAGATACCTTGAAGCACAAGAGTATCCCGAGGGAGCATCCATCAATGACATAAAGTTCTTACGAAGAATTGCAGCCAAATTCTTCCTAAGTAACAGAATATTGTACAAGCGCAACCATGATTCTACTCTACTATGATGTGTGGACAAGAAGGAGGCAGAGGAAGTTATGGAAGACATGCACGATGGTCTCTTTGGAACTCACTCAAGCGGACAAGAAAATCTTGAGAGCTGGTTACTATTGGTCAACAATGGAGACTGATTGCCATCAACACTCTAGAACTTGTCACAAATGCCAAATCTATGCTGACAAGGTCCATGTGCCTCATATCCCTTTGAACATCATGACCTCTCAATGGCCATTTGCAATGTGGGGAAATGACATGATTGGAGAAATCAAGCCCACCGCTTCCAACGGGCATCACTTCATTCTTGTTGCTATCGACTATTTCACCAAATGGGTCGATGCCGCCTCGTTTGCCTCAGTCACCAAGAATGGGGTAGCCAGATTCATCAAACATAACCTCATCTTTCGCTATGGTATCCCCGAAAGGATCATCATCGACAATGGGACTAACCTCAACAATGATATGATTACTGAACTTTGCACTTAGTTCAAGATCAAGCATCACAATTCTTCTCCATATAGACCTAAAATGAATGGCGCAGTCGAACCGGCCAATAAAAACATTAAGATGATTGTGCAGAAAATGGTAGTAACCTATAAGGAATGGCATGAGATGTTACCGTTTACTCTACTTGGCTACCGTACTTCAGCTAGGACATCAACTGGGGCAACTCCTTTTTCTTTGGTCTATGGCATGGAAGTTGTTTTGCCAGTGGAAGTCCAGATTCCTTCACTAAGGATTATGAATGAGGCAGGTTTAGGAGAAAATGAGTGGATTTAAACGAGATTGGATCATTTTAACTTAATCGACAAAAAATTACTGCTTGTTGTTTGTCATGGTCAGACGTACCAAAAACGTATGATCAAGACTTTCAACAAAAAGATCAAGCCTCGAGTATATCAAGTTGGTGACTTGGTGATAAAACGCATCATTCTGCCACAAGGCGACCCCAGAGGCAAATGGACTCCTGTTGTACCCCAAAATTTTCCCTCCCATTTTTGGCAAAGCATATTCCTAGAGGTTCTCAATTTCTCAAGATGACTAAGGATTGACCAGACAAATCCTCCTCCTAAGACAATGAGCCTCAAACTAGGGTTTCACTCCTCATCAATATGTTTGAGTTCCAAGGGTCCTAAATTATTTCCATTGCCCTAACATGTTCTCAAGATCATCCATTCCAAGTTTCATGCCATGCACTACAAGTTTGCTCAGTCAACTGCTCAGATGCCTAAAAATCAACTATGTTAGGTCAAAAGTCAACTGTGACCCACATATAGTCAAACTTCAAGATTTTTGGTCAACATCAACATTTTGAAGTGACATCCATCATTTGATCAAGGGTTGATCATGATTCCTCAAGGAATGCCCCAAATTCATCAAAACTCAAAAGTTGCTAAATTAGGGTTTCTACAGGAAAAGTTAACCAAACTTTGACCGTGCATAACTTTTTCATACTTTATTAGAAATTTCTCATCCAAGGCTAATTTTGAATGTAATCTAATTCCCTACAACTCATCTTCATCCCTCAAGTCCAAAAAATGCACTCATGAAAATATATAAATTCAAACATTATAGGTCATTTTCAAAAGTCAACAAAAACACATTTTGGGTCAAAGCTCCTAACATGAACATGGGAGATGCAATTGAGATGAAACCAAAAGGTTTTTTTAGAACATCCTAAGCTTTCAAAAAAGTCAAAGAACACCCTCTTAGGGTCAAAATTAAGAGAGATACGCATTGTCAAAGTTGGCCATTTTTGGAAATGTGCTTAAAGTCAACATTGATCAAAATTGTTTTTTTTTCAAAGGGGCTCATGTTTTCTTGTTTGAAACTTGTTCCCAAGAGGGACCACGACCCCTGAAGCTTATTCACTTATTATTTTATTATTTTTATTATTTGTTTTTATTTTTTGTTCATTTAAATCAAAATAAATCAATTTAAATAATGGAATAAAGAAATAAAATCCAATATTTGATTTTATGAGCATATTATGAGTCAATGAGCAGCTGGCAAGTCAAGATTTTCGTGCAAGGAATGATTGGAACAAATATAGCATAATTTGGCCAAATTTAGAATACAAAAATACATGATGCAAATCAAATCTTTTTTCACAAATGTTCAAAGATTGTGTTCAGTTTTGTTGACCTAATTCACTCTACTATATATCCATAACATTCCCAGATCAAAAAGACAAGGTTTGTCCGTGTGGATTGAGAGAAGAAAACTCAACTTTTGACAAAGAAAGAGGAAATCGGATTTTGCTCTACAAGGCGATTCAAGGTGTTTCAAGGCCAGCAATCCATTCCTGGAAACCTCAGGAAGCTATTCCCATCATCCACAAGGCCTGAAATGTCAAGAATCGTGCCCTTATAGCAACACGGTTTGTCTCTTTTATCCAAACTCGAATTCATTGATTTACCCATCATAAACATGTTTTGATCATACATTCGTGTCTATCATCATATTTGCAATGTTTCTGGATTGTTTAATCTGAGTTTAAGTGTAGGTATAAGCATTTTCCATGGCTCGGGTTCGTAAGCTCTAATTTGGGGTTTCCTTCTCTAGGGAAAATTGGACCAGATTATGGGTACCAATGGACTTAGGGCATGATTTCCAGTCGACCTATGCCTTTAGATAGGATTTATTTTGAATATATTATGTTTTTGAATCTTGCAGGGATGTAGCTACGGACAAAAACTGTCACTATAGCCTTTAGTGACAGTTTTGTCCGTAGGTAAAAGTCTAATACCAAAAACAACAGTTATGGGAGGAAAACGATCATGTGGCAGCCACACACTGGGTCATTTGAATTTGGCGCGTGTTTCTGGGAAAGGCACTTTGTTTCCATTATATTTTATTTGTTTTATTATATTTACAAATGGTCCAGCTAGCGCAGATGGTTGAGAAGCGTGCCTATGAGGCAAACGTCTTGGGTTCGATCCCAGGTGTGTGCTTTTATTATTTTTCTTAACAATTTACTGCAGATTCAGTACATGACTATTCAATGCGTCCATCATGCACTCACAAATCCTACCCCTTGGATCATTCGTTAATCCAGATCCAGCATCCAGCCACAGCAGCCCATGGTGCATTCTCTGAAGCTAATCCACATAGGATCACACGCAAGGAACATGGGCCAACCAATCTGGGCCTTGACAATTTCAACTTTGCACTCCCAGTTCACTTCCACAACAGGCCCAGTTTTGTTTTTTCTTTCTTATTTTTTTTATTATTCTATTTTATTTATTTTATTTATTTCAAAAAAAACATTTTTATTTACTAAATCATAAAATCATAAAATCATCAAACATTAGAATTAGGTTTTTTTTTAATAATTGATTTCATTAATTAATTAGATTAATTTAAATAGGGAAATTTAAATTCTTTTTTCCATAATTAAAATCAATTCAAAAATTAGGGTTAATTTGCAAATATTTAATTTTCTCAATCAAAAAATAACAAAAATATTTTCTTTGATTTCCTTTGAATTTAGACTTTGATTCGCGTATTTAATTCATCGCGCGCGCAATGTTTTATTTTTAATTCCAATTATTGTATTTTCTTTGAGTTTGTAATAGCTTTTAATTAGGGTTTATTTTACTGCTTATTATTTTACTGTTCAATCCCCATTTTTTTTGGTTATGTAACCCCCTCCCCGAAGTCTTGTAGTAGCGTAGATTTACTTTTCCTCTTTTAATTTTCTGCAACTATAAATTGTCTAGATGTATGGATAATAGGCTTGTATGCAAAAGATAAATCAAAATAATACAGTAGAAAACCCTAATTGTGCAAAGATAAATAAACTGGAAAATAAACACTTGCACGTGCTCACTCCTAGAGTTTGCCCCACTTCGGTTGCCTTCGGTAAACGATCATGAAGTATAGGGAGTCTTAGTGGTTGTCCTCTAGTCCCAAAAGACCAAAAATTACCCATTCGAATGTTGCCCCAGAAATATCTTTAGGACTCTAGGGTAATTACTAAGGTTTCCAAACCATTGCTTTAGTGATCGTAATTGTCCCTTTCGTCCCTTTCAATTGTCCCTTAAACTCCAACGATGGAGCTATCTACTCCTTAATAGTAGGATAGCATTGTCTAAAGGAAATAAGAAAATGAAAAGACTTTTTTTGAGTAGGGAGAAGTGTGATCGGTGGATTTAGAACTGACTGTTTAACGCTGGTTCGCGAAATGTCGCGGAAGCAAGAGTCGCCACCGTCTTTTATTTTCTCCAACATGGACAGGACAAAAGCACAACAAAATTCCTTGAGATAGTTTCTCGGTTCGGGAGGTAGATTTATAGAAAGGGAAGGTGTTAGCACCCTTTCTATCCATGTTTATCCATGGGCTCTTAGATACTTTCTCATTGTGTTTTCAAAAAGTGTTTTCTTTTCAAGATGTGAGTGGGTTTGAAAAATTTTCGTTTTAAAAATTTCAGATCGACTCTTGTATCAGTCCTCAAGAGTGTTTGAAAAATTGTTTTGAAAGCTTTTTGAAAGTGTCGGTGCGAAAAGAGTTTTGTTTTTTTTTTTGAAAAGAGCAAGTATCCATGAGTCATCTACCTACCCTAAGGAATTAGGCTGTGTAAATGTCCTTAAGGTAGTGCCATCCCACCATTGAGAGATAGGTAGCACCACCATTGGAGGTGTTCGGGTCAATTCGTTTGTAGGGACAGTGTGGTCACCAAAGCAACAGTAGGACACCTTAGAAGCTACCCTTATGCCATTGATCCTTTTTAATTCCGAGGCAACCGTTTCGAGGCAACTGGATCATGTCATGGACATAAGGACTTACTAAAACGTCCTATACTCGACAACCACATTTCGAGGGGAAGGCAACAGTGAGGCGTACCCTAAGAGTGGTGTGTGAATTTGTGTGTTGTTTTCATGTTATGTTTTATCTTGTACATGTATCATGGTGATCTACGCTTGTTTTTAATTTAGGCCATACATTCTTTCATGCAAAGTTTAGAATTTAAAAGTGCGGAAATTTAAATGCGGAAAGTAAAATCCTACGCTATTACAAGGCGCGGGTCTATACATCGCCAAATTAACAAAGACCCGTTTTGAATAAAAGATGCAGAAAGTAAATAAATTTCCTAATTACTATTACAAGGCTTGGGCAATTACATAATATTTGAAAGAAAATAAATAAGAATAAATGCGCGAAAAGAAATTAGAATCGAATGTTCGAGGGCGTTGAACCCTTTTGAAATTAAATTGAATTAAAAAGCTAATTAATTATCAAATTAAAGAAAAGAAATTATTTTTTAAGCCTTTTTGTATTTAATGAGAATAAAGAAAATTAATTAAAATTAGAAGTTAAATGAAACCCTAGTTCTAAATTATTTTTAATTGTTAAAGAAAACATTAAAGTTTAACCTAATTTACTAAAGAATTTATGTACATGTTTATTTATAAAATGAATTAGTAATTAATAATAATGATAATAAGAAAAAATTGTTTATTAAGAAAAGGATGAAAATGTTAAAAAAACCTAATTTCTACATATTTTAGTTATTTAAGAAAAGATTAAAATTGAAACCTAAACTAATCTAAATTAATTATTTAAAGTTTATTTACAAAAAAAATATTTAATAAGTAAATTAATTGACATATTTTAGTTTCTGGTTTTTTATTATGAAAATTAATTTGGGTGAATTAAATAAAATAATTAAAACAAATTAAAAGAATTAAAATTGAAAAAGAAAATAACATTGAAGAATGCAAACCAGGGGGGGTTTCAGGCCCATTATGGAAGTTCTTGAAGCAATTTTTGGCCCATGAAACAAAGCCTTCATTGACTTTTCCAGCTTGAGTGTTCATCCCTTGACTGAGGCGTATGGTAAACTTCTTTTGTGGCCTTCAGATTGAAGCTCCTGGGCGCGTGGCAAGCTAGGATGTGGGGTTGTATGATGAACCCTGGGAGAGGCGCTGCACATGAACGCATTAAGACAAAAAACATTAAACGTTTGGGGGGACCTGGGAATCGAACCCAAGTCCCAGTACCTGCAGGACACATCAGCCACCAACTGCACCAACGCGTTTCTTTGTCAATATAATGGAGCATGAATAATATATGTGAAAAGCAATATTATGCTGAAATAATAAAAAAAACGCGCCAACGTTCCAATCATCCAACCACGTTCAGACACCTCAGCGTCTTCTTCCTTTTTCTGCCTGTAACATAACCAAATAGCGGGGGTTTTAAACCCCCTCTAACTGCAATTCAGGAAAATAGCGATTAGCATATGGATAAATATAAAAAGGGCTCGAGGTGTGAGTTTGTCTCGTCTTGAGGTCACGAATCCAATGGCATAGTTTTTAAGGTCTAATTTTTCCATATGAAGAAGACCCCAATTCGAAGCTTCTAAAACCCTAGAAAATGTTAATGGCAGATTTCGATATAGGCATGGTTAGTTCAATTAAAGGGTACCATTAGATTCAGAACATCATTTTTAGTAAGAATCAACCATTAAAACTCATGAACAATGCTTGAAAATTAAAACACGATAATGGAAAAGTTCATGAAAAGCGCAATGTTGTTCTACCAATTCTTGAGGTCTGGAGATGTGTTCTTGATTGCAACATATTCCTGGATGTCTTGGCAATGTTTTGGAATGCTTTTCAAGCCTTGAATCGTCCTCTAGGTGTGAAATCAGTTTTCAACTTTTTGCCAAAAATTTGCAATTTGGTTCTCGTTTTTCTGCGCAGCCTTTTGTGTCCATGGGCATTAGGTTAACTTGTGCATATGTAGATGAAGCAAACTAGGTTAAAAAACCAAGCCCAAAGTCCATGTATTAATGATTCCAATCTTTGATTTTTCCACATCTTTTTTTCAATCTTTTTCCATGCCAATCATGCCAAATATGGAAGATATTGTCCCTTTTGATTGATGCACGAGATCTCTTACATGTGTGGAGGATATTTGCTGCATAAAAAAGATTTAAAAACATGATTTGGTATTTTTCTTATATTTAAATTTAATTAAATGAATTAATGATAATAAAAATTCAAATAATTAATCAAAAATAAGAAAATAACTCCCTTTGAGGTCAATGGGTCGTGCATAGCCTTTGGGTAATGATTCATGAAAGAAATTGAGGCCCATTAGCATTTTTGAGGCCTTTTGTGCAAAGTTGACTTTTCAAATTTCCCAAAAATTTCCCAACTTCTACAAGGCATATCTTGCTCAATTTTGAAGCTATGAACATGTTCTTTGACATTTTGGAAAGGTCTTGAAGTCCTCTAACCAATGTCTTTGGTCCCATGTCATTTTGAATTTCCAATCTCAAGTTATGGTCTTTGACTTAAAGTGCCTTTTTGTTGACTTTTGAAAATGACCTATAATGTTGAAATTGATAACTTTTTGTGAGAGCATTTCTTGGACTTGAAGTGTGAAGATGAGTTGTGGGAAATGTCATTCTCTTCAAAATGAGCTTTGGATGGGATTTTTATGATAAACCATGAAGAAGTTATGCCTTGGTCAATTTGCAGTTGACTTTTTCAACTGGCCAAAAATAGAAACTTTTGCATCTTGAGACTTTTTGAGCCATGCTTGTGGAATCATGATCAAGATTTGATAAAATGATGATTGTGGCTTCAAAATAAGATGTTGACCAAAATTTTTGACTTTTGACTGTCAAATGACCATTTTGCCCCTGCAGTTGACTGTGAAGCATTTAGGGTTTTTGACTGTGCAATTTGATGCTGTGAGTCTTGGAACTTGACATATGGATGCTTGACAATGTATGTAGGCATGTGGGACTTGATTGGACCCTTGAAAACTTCAATTTCTTTGCTAGAACCAAAACCCTAATTTTGACTGTGTTAGGAGGCCATTGGACTGTGCAACCTTTGAGAGATTTTGAACCATCTGAAGATTGATCTTGGCAAATCTTGAAGAATATGGGAGGGCAAATTTTGGGGTACAACAGTTGCCCCTGTTTAATCTTCTTAGATCTGAGGATGTAGATTGGCTGGCGTGCCTTTCGTAATCTGAAGGTGGAAGATGATTGAACACTAGAGTGCCCAGAAATTTGCACTCACATAGTAGAGTGTTAGCAGTATGATGTAGGGAATGGGCTTATAGATGCCATTTGGAGACTGATGGATAGGAGGATGGGCTTATAGATTCCATCTGGAGATGTGATAGTATCTTGTCGGGAATGGGCTTATAGATGCCATTTGGAGACTGTCGGTATGTGGATGGGCTTATAGATGCCATCGAGAGGTTGTCGATCGCGTAAGAGATTCCTTAGCGAGAACTTGCGTATTTGAGAAAGAAAAATAATTACCTGGCCTGTTACAGGAATTGATCTTCAAACTCTTTATGTAGATGTGCCCTGGCTAGTTACAGGAATCGAGTCCGGAGAATACAGTCGTCAACAGATACACCCTGGCGAGATACAGGAATCGGATCTTCGAACTCTTCAGACGTGCCCTGGCAAGATACAGGAATCGAGTCTGGAATTCAGAGAGGTTGGTGAGTTTTCCCTACTGACAAGTTATTTCCATGGACGGGTGGTCTTTAATGACGAGTGTCTATAACAACGAGTGTCTATAACGATGAGTGTCTATGACGACGAGTGTCTATGACGACGAGTGTCTATGACGACGAGTGTCTATGACGACGAGTGTCTATGACGACGAGTGTCTATGACGATGAGTGTCTATAACGACAAGTGTCTATAACGACGCGTGTCTATAACGACGAGTGTCTATGACGACAGGTGTCTATAATGACGAGTGTCTATGACGACGAGTGTCTATAACAACGAGTGTCTATAACGACGAGTGTCTATGACAACGAGTGTCTATGACGACGAGTGTCTATAACGACGAGTGTCTATAACGACGAGTGTCTATAACAACGAGTGTCTATAACGACGAGTGTCTATAACGACGAGTGTCTATAACGACGAGTGGAAGTAATTTTAACCGGACTTGTCTTCTTTTGACTGGATTTGTCTACTTTGACTGAATTTGCTTTTTGGACTGAATTTGTCTACTTCGACATAGCTGATCATTTAACTGTATCCTTCCTGAAAGGTAAAGGTCAGTCATATGCAATGCATGGTATGGATCAAGCGGTGATATTCTCAGCATAAATGAGATTATGTGACATGATGCATGTGTCATGTTTATGATAATGTAATGTTTTTGAATGTATCTCCGTCTAGGAAAATAAGTCCTTGACGAATGCCGGGAAGTTCACTGAATCCTGGGCTGATCTTGAAGAGTAGGGTTCTTCGTTTTCGCTGGGGGACGATGATTGCAAGAATAAACCGGTAGGAGAAGATGACTCCGTTGGGGAATAAACTTGGTGAGTAGATTGCTCTGCGGGGAATGCTCTGTGGGGAAGAGATGTACTTCGCTGAGATTTATGATAACTCCGTTGGGGATACCATTGATAAGCTTTGTTGGAAGTTTTGATGAACTCCGCTGGGGGTAGGAAGACTTCACCGAGGACGATCTTTCCGTGGAAATTGGCTGAGGATAACCTAGTTATATCCTGGTGGGGAAATAACCTTTGAATAAAGTCGAGGGAGCGTTCGTACTCTGCGGGTGACAAGCTTCCAGAATCTACTGGGGATAAGCTTCCTGCTGGGGAGATTGATTGAGTTCTCCTGGGGAGACTTTTGGACTGGACTCTCCTGGGGGAATTTTTCAGATGGGACTGGGGAATGGCTCCATTGGACGTCTGGTATACCGCCGGGGAACAATCTTAGATTAAGACTGTCGGGGATGCTTGTTAAGAATGTTTGTATACTCCGCTGAGGAATGTTGAGATCTGCTGGGGATACCCAATTTCCTTAAGGCTGATAGAGGACTAACTCTGCTTTGGGGAGAGTATCGTTGAATCTTGGCTCACTCTCTGGGGAATGAAGGTATCTTGGTTACATTCTTCGGCTGAACTTACCTTGGTACCTTGGTGGACAAAGCAATTAGATCGCTTAGACAATTCTGATTGCCCCTGTTTCTATGGGGGAAGGTACCTGTGAAGGTGCTTGTTGACTGTCGATTGAAAAATCTTCTTCTGGTAGGCAAGTGATGATAGGACATAGTCGTACGCTTTGATCCCTAACTTTTTCCTGGACTGCCCTTTCGGGTTTTCAGTCCATCGGGATACCCATTTTTGTCCAAGCCGCCTTTTCAGGTTTTCGGCTTGCCGGGTGTACAAATTTTTTCATATTCACCCCTTATTTTTGCCCGAACCCTTTTGGTTCGCCGGGAAGCCCTTATTTTTGCCTAGGTGTGTCAACCTAGCGGGTCTTTGATTTTGCGTAGTATTTTTTTCGACTATATCCATGCTCCTAGGATGTAGGGAGGTGCCCCTGTCAGTAGTGTAGTGTTGCCATACTACCAGAAGATCTTTGTTTGATCGTCCAACGCTCCAAGTGATCCAGATGGAGATTTGCCCCAGGCTGGTTGGCCTTTTGAGAGATTCTCCGAATCTTGACTTAACTGCCCCAGATGATGGACAATGATCATGTCATGCCCCTTGATTGGAGATACTCTTGTTCATTAGACTTTCGTCGTGCGAATTTCTCTGCTGTTCAAACAACTAGTCATATGCAAGCAATGTTATATTAGAAATACAAAGCTTATGTCTGTCTTGAAGTTTTTTTTTTTTTGAAAATGCATTTTTTCAGTAAAACCCATGAATTTTGTAAAATATGATGTCAACTCAGTATTTTAGCAAACCTTAAGGAGTCAAGATACCTTTTGTAACAGTATGCTTTCGAACTAACCCATGCTTCAGCTAGGACTTTTAAGGGTTATAACGTGGCCTGGTTCACGGTTTAGGAAACAAAGGATAAAGGCTCAAATTTTATTTGTACCCACCCGCTCTTCATGATGTTCTTCAAACCTAAACTCAGCTGATCATGCGTTAGACCTTGTTTGAGTCTTTGCTCTGATGTTCCGATGACGGTTCAAATATTGATAGTTTTATTTTGACCAGGCAGTCATTTCTTTTTTTGTTGAGGGTTTGTAGGACCTCTTTCTTTTTGATTTTGTTATCCCTATTTTTTTTGCCTGAACTGTTCTTTTGTGATTACAGTCAGCGGGATGCCCCAGTTTTGTAAGTCTCCTTCATAGGTTTTGACTTAATGGGCGTTTATTTTGAGGGATAATGACTGCCTGTCTTTATGATTATTCGGAACCATCACTGTTTTTTTTTTGTTTTGTAAGGACCTCTTTGGTGCCATTTGTTATGCACTTGGATCAATTGAGAGAACTACCCTGCCCCAGGTCATGATTAAGGGTTTTAAATTTCGAAAAGAAAAACTCCTACTTCTTTGGCTCAGAGGGGTTGACAAGGGATTATCTTCCTTATAACTCCAGTGTTTAGGAATTGAAACAATGCTTGTACCTCATCAGCGGGGTCTGTTCAAAAGCATACTGTATATTGTGGTATCGTTTTCGTCATCCTCCCTCAAGAGGCTTAGAATTTTAGATCAAGAGTTAACATCAAAAATATGAAAATAGTTTGCATATAGTGAATACGAAATAATTACTTCAAAACAGACATGTGTAATGCATTAATGAAATAACAATGTTTGACATAGAATGTTTGAACAATCAAAGAAAAATACAATCTTGAACATTCGAATGAAAAAAAATTTCCAATCCTAGCCATGTTTTGGCAGGGGAGCAGTGATCACATTCGGAGTCTCTGGAGAGTCGAACTGGACTTCCTTCACGTTGATCAGATCCTGAACCTTGTTTCTCAAAGTCCAACAGTCATCTGTAGCATGCCCCGAGCTGTCAGAATGATAGGCGCAGCGAACGTTGGGGTTGTACCTTGAAGGTGTCCTGTTAGGATTCTTTGGAGGGTCCATGAGAGTTACCAACTTGATTTCCAGCAGCTGTGGCAATATCTGTGACAAGGTCATGCCGAGGGGAGTAAATTGCCTTTTAGGTCTCTCTTCCCTTTGTTGATTGTGACACTGAGGAGCACCGGCCGGCTTTGCAATAGATATCGCGTTGACGGCACTAGATTCTCTCTTGGATGGTTTCTTCTCAATGTTTGAGGAATCACCATTATGTATTTTCCCCGCCTTGATGCCAGCTTCTATTCTTTCCCCGGTTAAGATCAGATCTGTAAACCCAACAACAGAATTCCCAATCAGGTGGTTGAAGAATGGACCAGACAGGGTCCCCAAGAACATGTCGACGAGCTCGCGGTCAGTCAGAGGTGGTTGTACCCTTCCAGCAAGGTCCCTCCATTTTTGAGCATATTCTTTGAAGCCTTCGCCTGTACCCATAGACATCCCCTGAAGCTGAGTACGCGTGGGAGCAAGGTCGGCATTATACTGGTATTGCTTGTAGAATGCAGTGGCCAAGTCCTCCCAGCTGCGGATGTTGGCTCCATTCAGTTGATAGAACCAGTCGAGTTGAGTTCCCGACAGACTATCCTGAAAAAAGTGAATCCATAAATTCTTATCAGTCGTGTAGGGCTGGATCCTCCTTAGGTAAGACCTGAGATGTAGCTTAGGGCAGGACGCCGTGTCATACTTGGCGAAGGCAGGTGCCTTGAATTTGCGCGGGATTACTACCCCAGAAGACAGACCTAGATCCTCGAAGTCTAGGCCGGGCACTTTTTGTATCTCCATGGCACTTAGCCGGTCTTCCAACTGTTTATACCTGTCCTCAGTTGGAGGGTGTTGCTCGTCATTGTAATCGGTCTCGTTGTCGGAGACCACTGGACTAGGAACCTCCCTTTCTTGGGGACTGTCTTTCCGAACAGATGGGGTAGTCTGCTCAACTTCATTTAGTGATCCATTCCCAGATTTGTGTCTAGGGTTGAACAACACCGTCCTCTTCTTCTTCTTTTTCAAAAGCAGGGTCTTCAGATCTTGTTGCCCCTGGGCCAAACTCATGATCAACTCTTGGAACTGGGCGTTCTGAGCCGGGAGAGCCTTGATGGATTTCTCAGCAGATGATTCAGGATTCATGACGATCGGCTGAAATAAACAGCGAAGAAGGTAAGCAACCTGTAAAAAGGGATACCTGTAATGCAATGATATGTATATATGCATGCAATGTTTTCAAGGATCTCACGGGGTAGACAAGAAAATTGTTAGAGTTGGGATCCGGTAGCTTGATGGAAGGCACTGCATATTGTTGAGAGTCCTTCTTCAAGAGTCAAGGCTCCCCATATCGAGTGGGTCATAGCCCCTAACAACTTTGGCTAGAGGAAAATAAATCCCCTTTGCCCCTTGCTATACAGTTTGATTCATCATGACCTGCATCACAGACCCTTGAGATCCTTGAAATGGATTAGTCCTTATGTAGGATGTATGCAATGGTATGGTGGTATGATGTCATGTTATGCGTGGGTGATATGAGTAACCCTGTTATGAGTCCAGATTAAGGACTGTAAACCAAAACCTACAAGAAACTCAAGTGTCAGATAACAACCATGCAAGTAGTCAAGTACGAAAGCACACAAGTCACACCATAGCCCTTAGAGTTTAGGCCAGCATGGGGTCTGGGTATTACCCTCTTGAAGTTGGTTGGTTAAGACCTGTCCTATCAGAAGTAACCGGGTTCTAGAGGATCCCAATATCACTGACTACCCTCAATCGGTCATAACTCCAGCATCGCAATCTTTTCTTGCGGCCAGAACCATCGCGAGAGTTTAGCCTTAATGGGTGTAGCATACTGCTACTGTTCTATTGGCCAAGTTGGGTCATTTAAGGTTCTAAGGTCGGTTGGTGCTTAATGACTCCTCAGAAGATCCATATTCTCCTCGTTGCAACACAAGGGATATCGGTACAGACCAAGGCGCCACACCAACGTAGCCACTGCTTCACCCATGTCGGTCTACGCCGGACAGGTCCCTCACAGCTTATGCTACCTAACAGGGTATCCCCAGATCCGGGTTAGGATCTATGTAACTCCGATGCAGCCCACAATAATAAAGCAAACAAACACATCAATTGAAAACACAAGTGATCTTAGTCCTAAGGTACACCTCACTTTGTAAGAGTCCCCAACAGAGTCGCCAGTTCTGTGATCGGTGGATTTAGAACTGACTGTTTAACGCTGGTTCGCGAAATATCGCGGAAGCAAGAGTCGCCACCGTCTTTTATTTTCTCCAACATGGACAGGACAAAAGCACAGCAAAATTCCTTATGAGATAGTTTCTCGGTTCGGGAGGTAGATTTATAGAAAGGGAAGGTGTTAGCACCCTTTCTATCCATGGTTATCCGTGGGCTCTTAGATACTTGCTCATTGTGTTTTCAAGAAGTGTTTGCTTTTCAAGATGTGAGTGGGTTTTGAAAAAGTTTCGTTTTAAAAATTTCAGATCGACTCTTGTATCAGTCCTCAAGAGTGTTTGAAAAATTGTTTTGAAAGCTTTTTGAAAGTGTCGGTGCAAAAAGAGTTTTGTTTGTTTTTTTGAAAAGAGCAAGTATCCATGAGTCATCTACCTACCCTAAGGAATTAGGCTGTGTAAATGTCCTTAAGGTAGTGCCATCCCACCATTGAGAGATAGGTAGCACCACCATTGGAGGTGTTCGGGTCAATTCGTTTGTAGGGACAGTGTGGTCACCAGAGCAACAGTAGGACACCTTAGAAGCTACCCTTATGCCATTGATCCTTTTTAATTCTGAGGCAACCGTTTCGAGGCAACTGGATCATGTCATGGACATAAGGACTTACTAAAACGTCCTATACTCGACGACCACGTTTCGAGGGGAAGGCAACAGTGAGGCGTACCCTAAGAGTGGTGTGTGAATTTGTGTGTTGTTTTCATGTTATGTTTTATCTTGTACATGTATCATGGTGATCTACGCTTGTTTTTAATTTAGGCCATACATTCTTTCATGCAAAGTTTAGAATTTAAAAGTGCGGAAATTTAAATGCGGAAAGTAAAATCCTACACTATTACAAGGCGCGGGTCTATACATCGCCAAATTAACAAAGACCCGTTTTGAATAAAAGATGCGGAAAGTAAATAAATTTCCTAATTACTATTACAAGGCTTGGGCAATTACATAATATTTGAAAGAAAATAAATAAGAATAAATGCGCGAAAAGAAATTAGAATCGAATGTTCGAGGGCGTTGAACCCTTTTGAAATTAAATTGAATTAAAAAGCTAATTAATTATCAAATTAAAGAAAAGAAATTGTTTTTTTAAGCCTTTTTGTATTTAATGAGAATAAAGAAAATTAATTAAAATTAGAAGTTAAATGAGACCCTAGTTCTAAATTATTTTTAATTGTTAAAGAAAACATTAAAGTTTAACCTAATTTACTAAAGAATTTATGTACATGTTTATTTATAAAATGAATTAGTAATTAATAATAATAATAATAATAAGAAAAAATTGTTTATTAAGAAAAGGATGAAAATGTTAAAAAAACCTAATTTCTACATATTTTAGTTATTTAAGAAAAGATTAAAATTGAAACCTAAATTAATCTAAATTAATTATTTAAAGTTTATTTACAAAAAAAATATTTAATAAGTAAATTAATTGACATATTTTAGTTTCTGGTTTTTTATTATGAAAATTAATTTGGGTGAATTAAATAAAACAATTAAAACAAATTAAAAGAATTAAAATTGAAAAAGAAAATAACATTGAAGAATGCAAACCAGGGGGGGTTTCAGGCCCATTATGGAGGTTCTTGAAGCAATTTTTGGCCCATGAAACAAAGCCTTCATTGACTTTTCCAGCTTGAGTGTTCATCCCTTGACTGAGGCGTATGGTAAACTTCTTTTGTGGCCTTCAGATTGAAGCTCCTGGGCGCGTGGCAAGCTAGGATGTGGGGTTGTATGATGAACCCTGGGAGAGGCGCTGCACATGAACGCATTAAGACAAAAAACATTAAACGTTTGGGGGGACCTAGGAATCGAACCCAGGTCCCAGTACCTGCAGGACACATCAGCCACCAACTGCACCAACGCATTTCTTTGTCAATATAATGGAGCATGAATAATATATTTGAAAAGTAATATTATGCTGAAATAATAAAAAAACTTGCCAACGTTCAAATCATCCAACCACGTTCAAACACCTCAGCGTCTTCTTCCTTTTTCTGCCTGTAACTTAACCAAATAGCGGGGGTTTTAAACCCCCACTAACTGCAATTCAGGAAAATAGCGGTTAGCATATGGATAAGTATAAAAAGGGCGCGAGGTGTGAGTTTGTCTCGTCTTGAGGTCACGAATCCAATGACATAGTGTTGGCTTTTAAATTCGACACCTTTGTTTTATTAATGTCAGCCATTAAAGCTGAAGGATGTTTTCGACTAGCTAGGTCCGTCGAAATGCCCATCGAAAGATGGCAAGGTACTTAAAAGATTTCTTCCAAGGGAGAAGTTGGTTGCCTTCGACGTCGAAGGAGTTTCTCGTCGAAGATGTTTCTCGACGAAGGTGTTCGATGGTTCAGAGTGGAGCAGTTTGAAATTCAAGCGTTTGGAGGGAAAACGGTTTCCAGCGGTTACCAAGTGCAACGTGCAAAGATCTGGAGCGTCGAACGTTGAGAACATGCCAAGTGGAATCATCTCGAAGCAGTGTAACTGCCCGACGGTTACTTGGGATGTTTTAGTATAAATAGTAGTAGTCATGTAGTTTCTCGCGTGTGTTCACAATTCTATACAAAGTCACTCATATAGATTCGAGTACCCAGCGTGTGAGAAAGAATTGTTGAGAAATGTATGTGTGAAACACCAACTTTATTAATCAAAGTCATTTACTTTCTCAGAAATTTATTTGCTTTCTTCTTTACTTTCCTGTCGAACCCTTTCATTTAAAGCCTTATTTATTTTACCAAGTCCTTTCTTCATGCAATTTACTTAAAGCCTCTTTATTTTATTGTCATTTAACCAATATCCAATTTAATCAAAACTTCAAAATCAACCTATGTCCTAGGATCAATCTGATCGATCCTGCGAGTAACCAAATAAGTAACCATTTGGAGGATCAGCGGTTGTTTACCAAATACCAAGGTAAACAAATTGGCACACCCGGTGGGACTGTGTGTTGATTGTTGAAAATAATCTCATCTTTTCGAGGAGTGTTGTATGTTTTTGAGAAGTGGTAGAATATACACTAACGATAACAATACTGCCAGAAGAAGGGAAGAGATGGCGAATCCGCCAAACAATAACGAAATCCCACAAACGAATGTGGGAGCAACGGTTAGTACGACCGTAAGTGAAGCGACAACTGTTGGTTCGACACCAGCAGTAACGGTCACAGCAACGGGGCCATTACTTTCGTTCACGGGCCCCAGGATGCCTTTGGGAACTCCCCCACCAAGGGGAAATTTAGGCACAAGGCCTTTTGCGCCACCAGGATTTATGCCACTCTATGGTATGCCAACTTCTGAAGTGGCTAACCTGACGAATGTTGCGTCCACTTTTTCAAACCCTTTAGTGAGTGCCTCTTCGCCACTCCAAGGTTCTGGAGTAGGCATGGCGAATAGAAATAGGACCCAACTCTTAGGAGGAACGTCCCAAGTAGCCCATGGCCTTACAAATGCCTCGACAGCAGTCTTGAGGCAACAAATGGACGAAAGCAACCATGATATGGTGCAAATGTTGGCACAAACTTTGAGTACAGTTCTAAACCCTCTAATACAAAACACTACTCAATCGAATCAGCAAGTGACAGCGCAAATGACGCGTTTGGCTGATTTCTTTGGAGTACCCCAACCTATTCGACAGCCCCAAAGGGCGCAAATAAGGGGTAACCAGGGGATATTCTTAGAGGAAGAAGCCACCATCAACCAGGCTCAACAGCCTGTCGAAGAAAACCTTAGGGCACGATTGGAGCAACCCGTCGAGGAACCTAGGGTAATAACCCCAGAGGTAAGGTTAATTAACAGAAACCAAAATGCTGACGAAGTAGTCCAGCATATCCAATACCAGAATACGGGTTTGGAAAATAATCTGGCAACCATGATCGAAAGGATCATGACTCAAAATGGGATGAACATGGGCTTTAGAAGGCCCAACTTTACATCTCCATTGTCAGAGTACGTGTTACAGACAGACTTACCTCCTAGATGCAAAGTCCCCAAATTTACTAAGTTCTCTGGGGACACGACAGAATCTACTATCGAGCATGTGGCGAGATACTTGATCGAAGCAGGTGACATTTCGAATAACGAAAACCTAAGGATCAAGTACTTCCCAAGTTCTTTAACAAAGAACGCTTTTACTTGGTTTACAACTCTCCCCCCAATTCGATCCATCATTGGACCCAGTTGGAAAGATTGTTCCATGAACAACTCTACATGGGGCAAACCAAGATAAGCCTGAAAGAATTGGCCAGTGTGAAGAGACGTTTCACTGAACCTATAGACGAATATCTAAATAGGTTTAGGCTGCTCAAGGCGAGATGTTTTACACAAGTTCCAGAACATGAGTTAGTCGAAATGGCCGCAGGCGGTTTAGATTATTCCATTAGGAAGAAGCTAGACACCCAATACCTGAGAGACATGGCCCAACTGGCCGATAGAGTTCGACAGGTAGAACGCCTCAAAGCTGAAAAAGCAAAGGCAACGAAAACTCACAAGAGAGAGAGGATAGCGTATGTTGATATGGATGACGAAGATCCAGAATCCTTAGACGATACTATAACTGTCGAAGAAGGAGAAGTCGATTTAGCGGAATTGAAACAAGGGCCACCATACTCTTGTAAACTGTTAGTCCCCTCAAGTGGGAAAAATCCCATTGGTCCAGAAAGGACCAGCGATAGGTTCCCAAAAAAGACTTATAGTTTTGACATCACAAAATGTGATGAAATATTTGACTTGCTTGTTAAAGATGGCCAAATGCTAGTACCCCCAGGGGTAAAAGTGCCTCCTCTTGATCAAAGAAAGAAGAGAGGTTTTTGAAAATATCATAATTTTTTGGGCCATAAAACTTCTCAATGTTTTCTTTTCAGGAATCTTGTGCAAGACGCTATCGAAGAAGGGAGGTTGAAGTTTGCTGACAAAACCCCCATGGCTGTCGACTCAAATCCATTGCAGGCTGAAGCCCACTATGCTGAGCCCTCTGAGGTGAACGTGATAGAGGCAACCAGGAGCAGTCGAAGAAGCCAGGAATTACAATGGTCGAAGTCTCAAAGGACCACATCAACATGCCAATCTTTGGCAGTTTTTCTGGAAATTTATCCAGGAAGACAATTGAAGCAGTTCAGGAAGCGGTCGAAAGCCCGAAGTTGGAGACCGCTGAAGCACAAAAAACTGGACCAAAACCCAGTTCCCACTTGGCCACAGTTCAAGGCCAGACGGAGAATCTGGAGATACAAATGAAGCAGTTAACTCTTGCTAACAAAGATACAATGAACATCAACATGGTCGAACTTTCTGACCCAAAAGCATCAGAAGAGGCCATGAGGCAAGAACAAGCTAATAAGACTGCTTTCCCTCGGGAAAATGAAAATTTGGCAGATTTTCTACAAAGATGCCAGAAAAAGAAATCAGAGGTGATGCTGTGCCCAAGATGCAGTTCGATCTTTGACAAAAAAGCTGCTGAGCACATTCAAGGCGTAAGAGCAGCGAATAAGAGAAGGGAAAATGTTGATCTTCGACATGATCCCAGAAGAGCCTCCCAAAGAGGTTCAAACCAAGAAAAGAGGCCATTGACTTTTAGGCCTCCCACAAATGTGCATGTAGATACTTGGTACAAAACCTCTGGTCGAAAAAGGCCAAGTGAGGAGAAATGGCACTCTTTCAACGTGCCAAGGGGTTCCTCTTTGACTCAAAAGAAAGAGCCTCAGGTTGCTGCACCTAAAGTTGCACAAGTGTCAAGCAACTACAAAGGTAAAAATCCCATGTCTCGATCTCAATGGAGGAGATACCAAAGGAGACGAAAAGCTGAAAGGGAGGCTGCCAACAAGCCAAAGGCAGAAACCAGTTCGAACGTTCCTCAAAGGAAGCAAAGGAAACCTCTAGAAAGAGAGCCAGTAACCAACAGGCTAGTTTGGCCTAACCAAAGTGAAGTCGAAGACGAAGACGATTCTGAGTCTGATGATACTTTGGACATAATGGTGAATATAGTCTCAGTGCTGCCCAGAGAATTCAACCGACAGGTGGAGGTCGAAGTAAGTGACTGGGAAGTGGAACAAGAAATGGCCAAACACAGGCCAGTGTGCTATTTCGTCATGGACAATGGCACCACTGAGGAACAAAATGGGTTCTTCGAGCCACCTACAGAGGCGATGAAAAATCACCTCAAGCCTTTATTTATAAGGGCTAAACTCGAAGAAACTACTGTGAATAAAATTTTGGTGGATTGCGGGGCGACCATCAACATTATTCCTCACTCTATGCTAAGGAAAATTGACAAAAGGGATGAGGACATTAAGCCTCACAACATGGTCCTGTCGAACTATGAGGGCGGCATAGGGACCACTATGGGAGTGATCCAGCTAGATATCAAAGTAGGATCTATCTTTCGACCAACGATGTTTATGGTCATATCGGCCAAACCTAACTACAATCTTTTGTTGGGCCGTGAATGGATTCATGGTGTTGGAGCTGTGCCATCATCAATGCACCAGAGGCTGCTCCTATGGCGTCCAGATGGGATGGTCGAAAACATAGAGGCAGATCAAAGCTACTACCTGGGCAAAGTGAATCACCTGGGTTTGGCAGATTTCGACAAGAACTTGGCTCACATAGGGCCATGTCCAACACCTGACTTCGACATGGCGCCAGCGCCAAACACTTTTTGTTCCCTATACCTGCATCCTGAGCATGGTTTCCAATGGGACAGAGAAGACTTGTCCCACATAGACTTCAGTGGGTTAACTGATATCCATCCAACTGGTTGGGGAAGTGAATTCAGTGATAATGACTGAGTCACAATCTTTGAAGCGAATTTCGGCTTATGTAGCCGAAACTAAGATGATAACGGCTCTCGAAGCCGAAGTGAAGTACATGGCCACACAGGCCAATGATCAACAGTTATCTGCTGCAGGTCCAGGAAAGGATTTCGATCCAAGACCCCCTGATATCATGCCAGAAGAAATGCAGGAACAGAGGCTCGACGCCATCTATGACGATGAGCCTTTGGGCTTCGAAAAGGACCCCTTGGCGAACAACATTAAAATGTTAGCGCAAGATCCTTTAGAAGAAATCAACTTAGGCGAAGGGTCAGAGAAAAGGCCAACTTACATCAGCGCCAAAATTGATCCAGAACTTAGGTTGGAAGTAATCCAATTGCTGAAAGAGTTCAAAGACTGTTTTGCATGGGATTATGACGAAATGCCTGGTCTCGACAGAGGATTGGTAGAACTTCAGTTGCCAATCAAACCTGGGAAGAAGCCAATCAAGCAAAATCCAAGGCGCTTCGCTCCAGAAATACTGTCGAAGATCAAGACGGAAGTCGAAAGACTGCTGAAATGCAAATTCATACGTGTTACAAGGTATGTCGAATGGACTGCAAACATTGTGCCAGTAATTAAGAAAAATGGTACGTTAAGGGTGTGCATAGATTTCAGAGATTTGAATGCTGCTACACCCAAAGATGAATATCCTATGCCTGTGGCGGAAATGCTAGTCGATTCTGCCGCTGGCTATGAATACCTGAGTATGCTCGATGGTTATTCAGGATATAATCAAATATTCATTGTTGAAGAGGATGTGTCGAAAACAGCTTTTCGATGCCCTGGGGCCTTAAGCACTTACGAATGGGTAGTGATGCCTTTTGGCCTAAAGAACGCTGGGGCAACATACCAGCGAGAAATGAACACTATCTTCCATGATTTTATTAACACTTTTATGCAAGTATATATTGATGACATTGTTATAAAATCTGTTTCCAGGAAGAATCATATTGACCACCTTCGACAATCATTCGAAAGAATGAGAGAGCATGGTCTGAAGATGAACCCTTTGAAGTGTGCGTTCTGTGTGAAAGCTGGAGATTTCTTGGGCTTCGTTGTCCACAAGAAAGGAATCGAAATCAACCAGAATAAGACGAAGGCAATTCTGGAAGCGAAAGCGCCATCGAATAAAAAGGAACTGCAATCTCTGTTAGGCAAGATAAATTTCTTAAGGAGATTCATATCTAATCTAAGTGGGAAAGCTCAGGCCTTTTCACCCTTACTTCGACTGAATAAAGAAGGGTTCGAATGGGGGCAAGAGCAACAAGAAGCCTTCGACAAAATCAAAGGGTACCTCACTAAGCCACCTATTTTGGTGCCTCCTTGTAGCAATAGGAGTATGAGATTGTACATAGCTGCATCCGACAAAACTTTGGGAAGCATGTTAGCCCAAGAGGATGAGAATGGAGTCGAAAGACCCATTTACTATCTCAGTAGAGTTTTGAACGATGCAGAAACTAGATATAGTGAAGTTGAAAAATTGTGTCTATGTTTGTATTTCTCTTGTACAAAACTCAAGCAATATATAAAACCAGTTGATGTGTATGTCTCGTCTCATTTTGATGTTTTCAAGTATATGTTGTCGAAACCTATCTTGCACAGTCGAATTGGCAAGTGGGCATTAGCATTAACTGAATACTCCTTGACCTTTATGCCTCTTAAGGCAGTAAAAGGACAAGTGGTTACAGACTTCATAGTCGACCACTCAATTCAAGTTGAGGATCTTAATTATGTGGAGATAGAGCCTTGGAAATTCTACTTCGATGGTTCCAGCCATAAAGATGGAACAGGGGTAGGAGTCTTGATTATTTCTCCAGATAAAATTCCAACAACATTCAAGTACAAAATATCAGGTTCTTGTTCGAACAATGAGGCTGAGTATGAAGCTCTAATTACTGGCCTTGAGATATTGTTGGAATTGGGGGCAACTCGAGTCAAAATAATGGGAGACTCAGAGTTAGTCATTAAGCAAATCACAAAGGAATATAAATGCATAAGAGAGAATCTCATTATGTACTTTGTGATAGCAAATCGTTTATTGAAAAAATTTGAAACGATCAATATTCGACACATACCCAGAGTCGAAAATCAAATAGCCAACGACTTGGCACAGATTGCATCTGGGTATAAGATTTCAAAAACGAGATTGCAAAGAGCAATCGAAGTTCGAGAAAAGATAAAAGCAACTTGTCTATCACCAACAGACTTGGAATCGACGAGACTAGGATATGCTGATCAAAGTAACTTCGAAATTTCGTTCATAGATAATTTATCAGAGCAAGATTGGAGGAAACCCATTGTGGACTATCTTCAAAATCCAGGAGCTTTGACATAACGAAAAACAAAGTACAGGGCGTTGAGTTATGTACTCATGGGTAATGAGTTATTCAAAAAAACGCCTGAAGGGGTATTGCTAAAATGCTTAAGTGAAACTGAGGCATACTTAGCCCTTTCGACTACGCACGCTGGAGCATGTGGGGCTCACCAAGCAGGCCATAAGATGAAATGGTTGTTGTTTCGACAAGGACTATACTGGCCCACTATGCTGAAAGATTGTGTTGAGTTCGCCAAAGGTTGTCAAGAGTGTCAAGTCCATACAGGCATCCAACATGTACCAGCAAGCGAACTTCACTCGATAGTGAAGCCTTGGCCCTTTAGAGGATGGGCGTTGGACCTCATTGGAGAGATTCGACCAGCATCATCAAAGAGTCAGAAATACATTCTGGTAGGCATTGATTACTTTACTAAGTGGATCGAAGCTATCCCTTTAGTCAATGTAGACCAAGAAAATGTCATTGAATTTATTCAAAAGAACATTATCTTTAGGTATGGAATCCCTGAGACGATAACAACTGATCAAGGATCAGTTTTCACTGGTCGAAAGATGCAGGAATTTGCTCAGGAAACAGGTTTCAAACTCCTAACATCAACGCCTTATTATGCACAGGCAAATGGTCAAGTCGAAGCAGCAAACAAAGTAGTGATTGGCTTGATAAAAAAGCATGTTGGGAAGAAACCAAAGAATTGGCATAAGACGTTAGACCAGATTCTGTGGGCTTGTCGAACGTCCCCAAAAGAAGCCACTGGTACAACACCATATAGGCTAACTTTTGGCCATGATGCAGTGTTGCCAGCAGAAATTTATCTTCAATCTACAAGGGTTCAGAGGCATTATGATATTCCCTCTGAAGTTTATTGGAACATGATGTTAGACGAACTGGTGGATTTAGACGAAGAGAGATTGCGCGCTCTTGACCTACTCAGGCTTCAGAAGAAAAGAGTAGAAGACTCTTATAATAAAAAGGTAAAACCTAAGGTATTTTTTCCTGAAGAACTAGTTTGGAAGGTAATTCTTCCCATGGATCGAAGGGATCGAAGCATGGGGAAATGGTCACCCAAATGGGAAGGACCATTCAGAGTTATCCAAACTTTTTCTGGTGGAGCCTATGAAGTCGAAGAGTTAGGTGAAGATAAAAGGCTCTTGAGAGTAAATGGTAAATATTTGAAAAAATACAAACCTACACTCCAAGAGATAAAAATAAAATAATAAAATAACAAGACTAAATTAACCATAAAAAGCCAAAATGGAAATTTTTTATAATTTTAGCCAAGATGGCAATGTTGTCGAATATAGATTACAAAATATGGTTACAAAAGCTGAATCAATCAGAAGGGAACAGAGTCCTTGAGTCGAAGGTATTTGACTTGCTGCAGCTCCAATCTTTTCTTGCACCAGGCGTTCTCCTGCACAAGCTTGGCAATCTGAGCGTCGAAGCCTTGGGCCTTCTCAGCAAATTCCAGGCCTTGTTTGATTTCAGTTTGACTCTCGGTGTCTGGGACGGTCGAAAGAAGTTCCTCCTTGCGTTTAGTGTTGGCATTTATCTTAGCCTCTATTTCTTCGATTTGTGCCCTGAAGGAAGCATTCTCTCGATCGATGGCATTGACTTCTTCCTGCGTAGATGCTTTTTGCTTCGACAACTCCGCAATTCGAGAAGTCGTCTCCGAAACAGCAGTCCATGCAGAAGAACTTTTGCCATATAACACCTCAAGCTGACTATTAAAGCCCCTTTGGCGCCTATAATCTGCTGAGACTTGATCAATCATGGAGTGTAACTCCATGATCAAGCCTGAAACTTCTAGAGCTACAGCTAACAAGTCGACAGCATTCAAAACATCCCTCAAGTATGATGGAGCAGTGGGGTCCCCCTCCAAAGCCTTCATCAAGTCCTTCTTCAAAAACTGGGCCTTAACCTTCGCTAAAGCTTCATCAAGAGGAGAGGTTTCAGTGGACTTCCCCGACAGGGTAGGAACCTCCTGACTAGCATCGGACGAACTCTTGCTCTCGATGATTGCGTTGAGATAGCTAACAGGGTCAGTTTGTTTCAAGAGTTCTAAGTCCTCTTTCGACCTGTGCTTCGTTGAGGTAACAGCCCTTGCAACAGCATTGTCTTGGGTTTGAGGCTGTTGAGTGTTAGGTGTCTCGACTTGTTTCCCTTCGACTCGGACTGGGGCCATACCAGCGTTATCTTGGTGCCCTTCGCCAGCGTTACCTTGGTGCCCTTCGCCAGTGTCACCTTGGTTCTCTTCGCCAGCGGCACCTTGGTTTTCTTCGCCAGCATTGCCATGGTCCCCTTCGTCACGATTCTCTTCCGACAGATCCACCACCTGAACCTCTTTTGTCTGTTGTTCTTCCGCTTGAGGATCCTCTGCTGGTTTTTCTACCGTCTCAGCATTGGCCTCATTTATTTCAGTATGGGCTTCGTCATTTTCCAAGCCTTTTTCTTGTGGCCTGCTGAGTTCAGCAGACTCCAGTGTTTCAGAGGTCCTTGGCGGTGAGCTTTCAGTGGTGTCCTGAGAAAGGAAAGAAGAAGAATCTTCAGAAATCGAAAGAGACATAGTCGAATGTAGATATCTACACCTAAGTTACAAAAAGAATCTAAGAGATTACCTGTAAATTAGCTTCAGCCCCAGGGCTGGAATTGTCGCTTTCGACAGGCTTATTGAGAAGAACGTTTAGTTCCTCCTCCGTTGGCTCCTCAATGATCACTGGAGGTGGCCTGGGCTTTCTCCCAGCAACCTTTATTCTAATTGTTTGACCCTCAGGAGCAGGAGCGGGAGCGTCCTTCGTTAGCTTTCGCCTTTTTAGAGGAGCAGGGGGAGAATCACCTTCTTCATCGCTCCCAGATTCGACCACCAGTGTTGGCTGTTTCTTGGGCGAAGGTGCCTAAAAAACCAATGGGAATTCGATTTAGGAATTGCATCGAAAGTCAAAAATCGAAAGCCAGAAGAAAATAATGAAAGTCTGGTTACCGATACAGAAGGCTTCTTCGAAGGGCCTTCCCCCTGTTGGTTGGTTGTGGTCTTCGCCGGCGCTGTAGTCTTCACCGGCGGTCGAGGTTTTGTTGAGGGGCCTCCTCCCTATTGGCTCTCTGCAGCCTTCTTGGCTACAGGCTTTCGAACAACTGAAATCAAATAAATAGTTAACAGGCTAGCAGTCGAAAGAGAAAGACAAAGTAATGTGAAAGGATGAACTTACATTTCTTTATTTTGTCCAACACAAGGACAAAAGATTTCTGAAGCTCATCCACGAAGTCCTTCTCGTCGAAAAACTCCTTAGCGTAATAACTTTTCCACCACTCCTCGAAGGATGGTGAGCAAAGAAAGTTGAGCTGGTAGTCAAACAACGAGAGAACTGTTCGACCAGCATATCTTCCGATATGTTTAGTGGCAGCTTCTTCGGTGTAATCATTGCAGAAGTACAACATAGACTTCTCTCTTTGAAAAATTGGAGAAGGTAGGGTTTGAATAATACCAAACTGGCGAGTTACTAGGTTTGGTTGGTATGCAATCAGACTCAAGTGAGTCTTAGAGCTCCTGAATCAAAGAGGCATGATCCTTGGTGTGAGGAACGCCTCCCACATTATTGTATGTTCGTCAACTTGAGGACCACTCGACGTCCTTGGATGTGGCCTTGTGAACCATGATGGGCCTACCTTCCGTCGAGCAAACGGAGCCATAGTCGAAACAAACTCTTTCCTTCGAGCAAACATCAGAACGAAGTTGGTGAAAGTTTGCTGAAACTCCAGTCCATCTTCCATAGGCGTCAACAGAGCCAGTCTGTTTCCTTCGACGCGTCTGTTCGCTATCTCTGGAGCCTGCTCATTTATTTGAACCTTCTTAGGCAAGAAAGATTCGAAGGTGGCATTGAGCCACAGTTGGAGCAGCCAAAAAGGCCCAGCAAGTAGCAAACTGGCCCTGTTCTCGATAATTTTTAGAAGAGTTGCCCCATTACTAATCGAATCATAGAGGCTAGCCAGAATCAATTCTGCCAAACAGATATTTTGGCCATGATGGAGTTGAGTGGCGAGAGTGACCATCTTCTTGGTCACCTGTAAGGACTTCGAGCAAAATACAAAGCGAGTCAGCCATAAGGCTAGAAACGCTATGTGTTCGACATCCGACACAGCATCTGTCGACCTGTCGTGGTAGTGATTAATGAAGGTGGTATAGGTTGGTTTGGTGTCAAAGAATCCAATTTGATCCTCCGACATCTCCTCCGGATCGAAGTAGTCCCCGGTGGGTCGAAGGCCAGTGATAGCGGCCACATCGAAGAGTGTAGGAGTCAGCATCCCACAGGGAAGATGGAAAGTAAAGTGGGAGTAGTCCCAGAAAAGTAGAGAAGCTATCAACATCTCCGGAGAATAGTTCAAACCTGTCTTCGACAGCATCACCAGGTCGAAAATCCCCATATCTTTCCAGATCGAAGCTTGGCATTTCTCCATCTTTTCCAGCCAAGCAACGTAATCAGGAGTAAGGCTAGGGCCAGACCTGAAAGCCCTAACACCTTTGTTGAAGAAACGAAGATCGATTTTCTCTTTAGCAGGCTCTTCATTATCCTCTGCATCTTTCTTGGCGCATGCAACCGGTTTGAGTTTCTCAACTACCGGAAAATAACTCTTGATCTTCATAGCCTCAGCAATACTTGGATACAAGGGGCCAGACATAGCAAAGATCTGGTTGGAATATCCAACCGGGATCATAAGGTGGTGTGAGTAAGCATCACGTACGGCAATGTCCAAGGGTTCAGGGACCCTTCGTTGGCCTGTAGAAGTTACTACTGGAGCGGTGACGAAAACCTTAGGTTTGACGTTTCCAGATGGTACAGTAGCGCTAGGAGCATTGGAACCAGATGCCATTGTTAATGGTGAGGTTGAAGACGAAGTGAAGAAAGAAAGGGTTTTGCAAAGATGACAAGTTTGTATGAAAATAGAGAAGTCTGAAGGCTAGATGGCGTAAAAAGTCCCACAATGGGGTACTTACTGCTATTTATAGTAGTGGGAAAAATCTCCAAAACCGAGGACATTAAATGCCATTTAATGTTGCAGGAGATAGTGGGACACGTGGCATCCCCCTGTTGTTTTAGCCGTTCTGCAGAAATAGAGGGACGCAGCGTGCGTCCTCGTTTTTGGGAATTGTCATAATGACAAATTCTGAAATGACGTTTGGCACTGCACGCCGTACTGAAGTGACGTCTTAGGTACGGATAAATGATGGTTTTCTTGGGATTGCCAGTGGTTGGTAGAAGACAACAAAAAGTGCACAATTTAATTTGTGACTAAGCGTGAAAAGACAGGTGTCGAATGGCGTTTCAAAGAATGCCTTTTTCTTTCAGAGTCAAAATAAGGCATTCTTGGGGGGCAATTTGTTGGCTCTTAAATTCGACACCTTTGTTTTATTAATGTCAGCCATTAAAGCTGAAGGATGTTTTCGACTAGCTAGGTCCGTCGAAATGCCCATCGAAAGATGGCAAGGTACTTAAAAGATTTCTTCCAAGGGAGAAGTTGGTTGCCTTCGACGTCGAAGGAGTTTCTCGTCGAAGATGTTTCTCGACGAAGGTGTTCGATGGTTCAGAGTGGAGCAGTTTGAAATTCAAGCGTTTGGAGGGAAAACGGTTTCCAGTGGTTACCAAGTGCAACGTGCGAAGATCTGGAGCGTCGAACGTTGAGAACGTGCCAAGTGGAATCATCTCGAAGCAGTGTAACTGCCCGACGGTTACTTGGGATGTTTTAGTATAAATAGTAGTAGTCATGTAGTTTCTCGCGTGTGTTCACAATTCTATACAAAGTCACTCATATAGATTCGAGTACCCAGCGTGTGAGAAAGAATTGTTGAGAAATGTATGTGTGAAACACCAACTTTATTAATCAAAGTCATTTACTTTCCCATAAATTTATTTGCTTTCTTCTTTACTTTCCTGTCGAACCCTTTCATTTAAAGCCTTATTTATTTTACCAAGTCCTTTCTTCATGCAATTTACTTAAAGCCTCTTTATTTTATTGTCATTTAACCAATATCCAATTTAATCAAAATTTCAAAATCAACCTATGTCCTAGGATCAATCTGATCGATCCTGCGAGTAACCAAATAAGTAACCATTTGGAGGATCAGCGGTTGTTTACCAAATACCAAGGTAAACACATAGGTTTTAAGGTCTAATTTTCCCATATGAAGAAGACCCAAATTCGAAGCTTCTGAAACCCTAGAAAATGTTAATGGCAGATTTTGATATAGGCATGGTTATTTCAATTAAAGGGTACCATTAGATTCAGAACATCATTGTTAGTAAGAATCAACCATTAAAACTCATGAACAATGCTTGAAAATTAAAACACGATAATGGAAAAGTTCATGAAAAGCGCAATGCTGTTCTACCAATTCTTGAGGTCTAGAGATGTGTTCTTGATTGCAACACGTTCCTGGATGTCTTGGCAATGTTTTGGAATGCTTTTCAAGCCTTGAATCGTCCTCTAGGTGTGAAATCAGTTTTCAACTTTTTGCCAAAAATTTGCAATTTGGTTCTCGGTTTTCTGCGTAGCCTTTTGTGTCCATGGGCATTAGGTTAACTTGTGCATATGTAGATGAAGCAAATTAGGTTAAAAAACCAAGCCCAAAGTCCATGTATTGATGATTCCAATCTTTGATTTTTCCACATCTTTTTTTCAATCTTTTTCCATGCCAATCATGCCAAATATGGAAGATATTGTCCCTTTTGATTGATGCACGAGATCTCTTACATGTGTGGAGGATATTTGCTGCATAAAAAAGATTTAAAAACATGATTTGGTATTTTTCTTATATTTAAATTTAATTAAATGAATTAATGATAATAAAAATTCAAATAATTAATCAAAAATAAGAAAATAACTCCCTTTGAGGTCAATGGGTCGTGCATAGCCTTTGGGTAATGATTCATGAAAGAAATTGAGTCCCATTAGCATTTTTGAGGCCTTTTGTGCAAAGTTGACTTTTCAAATTTCACAAAAATTTCCCAAATTCTACAAGGCATATCTTGCTCAATTTTGAAGCTATGAACATGTTCCTGGTCATTTTGGAAAGGTCTTGAAGTCCTCTAACCAATGTATTTGGTCCCATGTCATTTTGATTTTCCAATCTCAAGTTATGGTCTTTGACTTAAAGTGCCTTTTTGTTGACTTTTGAAAATGACCTATAATGTTGAAATTGATAACTTTTTGTGAGAGCATTTCTTGGACTTGAAGTGTGAAGATGAGTTGTGGGAAATGTCATTCTCTTCAAAATGAGCTTTGGATGGGATTTTTCTGATAAACCATGAAGAAGTTATGCCTTGGTCAATTTGCAGTTGACTTTTTCAACTGGCCAAAAATAGAAACTTTTGCATCTTGAGATTTTTGAGCCATGCTTGTGGAATCATGATCAAGATTTGATCAAATGATGATTGTGGCTTCAAAATAAGATGTTGACCAAAAATTTTGACTTTTGACTGTCAAATGACCATTTTGCCCCTGCAGTTGACTGTGAAGCATTTAGGGTTTTTGACTGTGCAATTTGATGTTGTGAGTCTTGAAACTTGACATATGGATGCTTGAAAATGTATGTAGGCATGTGGGACTTGATTGGACCCTTGAAAACTTCAATTTCTTTGCCAGAACCAAAACCCTAATTTTGACTGTGTTAGGAGGCCATTGGACTGTGCAACCTTTGAGAGATTTTGAACCATCTAAAGATTGATCTTGGCAAATCTTGAAGAATATGGGAGGGCAAATTTTGGGGTACAACAGTTGCCCCTGTTCAATATTCTTAGATCTGAGGATGTAGATTGGCTGGCGTGCCTTTCGTAATCTGAAGGTGGAAGATGATTGAACACTAGAGTTCCCAGAAATTTGCACTCACATAGTAGAGTGTTAGCAGTGTGATGTAGGGAATGGGCTTATAGATGCCATTTGGAGACTGATGGATAGGAGGATGGGCTTATAGATGCCATCTGGAGATGTGACAGTACCTTATCGGGAATGGGCTTATAGATGCCATTTGGAGACTGTCGGTATGTGGATGGGCTTATAGATGCCATCGGGAGGTTGTCGATCGCGTAAGAGATTCCTTAGCGAGAACTTGCGTATCTGAGAAAGAAAAATAATTACCTGGCCTGTTACAGGAATTGATCTTCAAACTCTTTATGTAGATGTGCTCTGGCTAGTTACAGGAATCGTGTCCGGAGAATACAGTCGTCAACAGATACACCCTGGCGAGATACAAGAATCGGATCTTCGAACTCTTCAGACGTGCCCTGGCAAGATACAAGAATCGAGTCTGGAATTCAGAGAGGTTGGTGAGTTGTCCCTACTGATAGGTTATTTCCATGGACGGGTGGTCTTTAACGACGAGTGTCTATAACAACGAGTGTCTATGACGACGAGTGTCTATGACGACGAGTGTCTATGACGACGAGTGTCTATGACGACGAGTGTCTATGACGACGAGTGTCTATGACGACGAGTGTCTATAACGACAAGTGTCTATAACGACGAGTGTCTATAACGACGAGTGTCTATGACGACAGGTGTCTATAACGACGAGTGTTTATGACGACGAGTGTCTATAACGACGAGTGTCTATAACGACGAGTGTCTATAACGACGAGTGTCTATGACAACGAGTGTCTATGACGACGAGTGTCTATAACGACGAGTATCTATAACGACGAGTGTTGTTCCCTAATCCAGACTTACTCATAGATGTGAATGCTATCAAGATCTTCCTCTCCCGCAACCCTGTGCCTACTTTGCTCAGAGATATCTTGTATGCTCTTCACACTCGTACTATGAAGAGAAGAGGGGTTCTTATGTGCTGCATGCCATTATTGTTGAGGTGGTTTATTCTCACCTCCTTAAGTAAGTGCTGAAGAATGAAGAAGGTTTGGGTTGGTCACAAAGGATAATGTCACTTTCTCACGTGGATATTCTATGGTATTCCCGATCTATGGGAGATATTTCTATTATTGACCACTGCGTGGAATTCCCTAACGTCCCACTACTTGGAATTAGGGGAGGTATAACTTATAATCCTTGTTTGGACCTGCGACAATTTGGTTATGCTCAAAGGGACGGTCCTCATGAGATGCTTATCCAGGGAATTATGTTAAACTATGAGGATGATATTCAAGGGTATCGCCAGAGGTTCATATGAGCCTGGGGCATGGTAAACAGATCTGACGTCAAGACTTTAAGGCCAAAGACTTCTGTTCCTATGGACTCTTATCTCCAATGGGTATGAACTCGTGCTCAGAAACTTATGATGCCATACATAGCCGTCTTACCAGTGATTGTGGAGCCCTTTACTGAAGGTGATATTCCCTACACGGTTCTTCATCCTGATATGCCCACTGATCTTGAAGAGTTACAAAGATCCTGGATTCAGTTGAAGAAGGAGAGGGATACTTATAGGGACCAGTTATATGCCCAGGAGAAGAAAATATTAGAACTCATAAAGCAGCTTCATGAGGAAAGAAGCCTTAATGTCTATCTCGGCACGAAGAGGAAGCATCCATGGGAAACTTGATCTCTTTTTTTTTTTAATTTTTAGAATTTTCAATTGTAACGCCTAAAAGGAAATTGTATTTTGAATTCTACTAATAAAATATTTATTTCATTTTGGGTTCGCAAATTTAAATTTCCCAAAGTCCTTGAAATCATTGCATACGTATATCATCCATGACATTGCATAAACAGGTTTCATAACAGGTTTTTCATCGTCTTCGCTGTTTATTTCAGCAATAATGACTTATGAGCAAAGTATCAAGGATTTCCAGGCACAAAATGCCCAATTTCAGTAAATGTTCATAGCTTTGGCAAAAGGGCAGGAAGATCTGAAGGCCCTTATTCTGAAAGAGAAAAAGAAGAAGGCAAAGAAGACTGCTGGTGTCCTGAATCTGGGCAGAAGATTCAAGGGACCGTTGAAGCAACCAGTTGGTATGACCTCCTCTTCCAAAGAAGGGGAGAATCAAGAGGGAGAGATAAGGGAGGAGGAACCTAGCCCTAAGGTTTCTGATAATGACACTGACTACAATGATGAATAGTATCCTCCCGCTGAGGATAAGTACAAACAGTTAGAGGATCGTCTGAGCGCAATGGAGATCCAAAGAATACCAGGGCTGAATTTTGAAGAGATTGGTTTGGTATCTGGGGTAGTCATCTCACAGAAGTTAAAGGCTCCGGTAATTGAAAGGTATGATGGGGTGTCCTATCCCAAGCTTCATCTTTGTTCTTATGTGAGGAATATTCAGTCGCACACTGCTGATAGGAACTTGTGGGTCCATTTCATTCAGGATAGTCTATCCGGGACTCACCTTGAGTTGTTCTATCAGCTGGAGGGAGCCAATGTCCATAACTGGGAAGATCTGGCTGTTGCTTTTTATAAGCAGTATCAATATAAAACTAACCTTGCTCCTACCCGTACTCAACTCTAGAGTATGTCCATGGGTGCAAGCGAAGGTTTTAAGGACTTTGCTCAGAAGTGGATAGATCTGGCAGGGAGAGTCCAACCCCCTTTGTCTAACAGGGAGTTGGTTGACATGTTTCTTGGTACGCTATCTGGTCCGTTCTTCAATCACTTGATTGGTAGCTCCTCAACTGGTTTAACCGAGCTGATATTGACTGGAGAAAGGGTAGAAGTTGGGATCTAGAGTGGCAAGATCCAGAAAGATACCTCATCAAGTACACTTAAGAAGCCGTTCACGGTTAAAAAGGAGGTAAATGCAATTTATAACCCAAGAGGTCAGAGCTGAGCTGAGCGCGGCCAATGGTAGGGGTTATGATGATACCTAGGTCTGCGGATATTCAACAATGAAACAATCAGCAAAGGGTAGAAATACCGCAAAGGCGCTTCACTTGGATTAATATGACGTTGACTGAGGTTTCACCACATCTGTTAAGATCTAACTTGGCAACCTTAAAGGAGGCTCCCAAGAATCCTAACACTACATCTACTTGTTATAATCCAAACGCTCGGTGTGCTTACCATTCTAAGAGTCCAGGCCACGATTCAAATGACTGTTGGGCTCTGAGAAATAAGATACATGATCTGATCGAAGCCAAGGAGATTGATTTTGATGCTCCCTAGAAGCTTAATGTCATAATTGCTCTCATGCCCAAGCACAACCATGGTGTTAATGTCGTTGATACTGATCTATTTGTTACCTCTGTTGATGAAGTTTCCACTCCCCTCGTGACTGTCAAGAAGAATTTGTTGCTAGCCGGTTTATTTCCGGGTTGTGGTGAAAGTTGCCATGTGTTTTTATCTCTACCTTCTGGTTGTTATTTGCTGAAAGCAAGTGTTCAACGCCTGATGGATAATAGAGAGACCTTGTTTGAAAAGACTCCGATTCCAACTGTCCTACGTGAAAATATTGCTATCATAACCATTTCCGCCAATCCTTCTAAGGTCTCCTCTAAAATACTTGTTAGGATTACACCTGCTCCAAGAATTTCTCCATTGATAATCACTTTTCCTGGCCCCGTACTGTACTCCTCAGACAAAGATGTTCCTTGGAATTATGGTGCTGACGTTTATTACCATGGCGTCAAACAAGATTTGAAGACTGAAGAGGTTGATCCCGATGTCAGTAACATTGTCGGGACCAGCAAAGCTACCCGAAGTGGAAGGGTTTTCTCTCTTGAGATCTCCCTGAAGACTATGGCTAAGCTTGTTGTTATTCCATCTATTGTTCTTGCCAGTACTTCTGTTACTACTCCCATCCTTACTCCAATCATTACCCCTGCCGATGAGTCATCTGGGACTCGGGGAAAGGAAGCTATAGGTGAGCCTGCCCAGATCCAGGCGCCTAGAAAAGTGGTTTTGGAATCCTCTAAGCAAGAAATGGAGGAAATTTTTAAAATAATCAAGAAGAGCGACTACAATGTGGTCGAGCAGTTGGGGCATACCCCTTCAAAGATATCAATGTTGTCTCTACTATTGTGTTCTGAGGCCCATGCAAAGGATTTGATTGCATTTCTCAAGTCTGCGCATGTGCTGTAAGAAACCTCCACTGACCAATTCAAGGACTGTGTCGCCAGTTTGACTGCTGACAATGGGTTAGGTTTTTCAGATGCCGATTTGACACCAAAGGGGAGAAAGCATAATGATGCTCTGTATGTCTCAATCAAATGCAGGGGAAATACTATGGCTCATGTGCTAGTGGACACTGGATCGTCACCGAATGTTTTGCCCAAGAAGCCTCTTGATAGACTAGATTGTCAAGGTTTGACCTTAAAGCCCAGTAACATTGTGGTGAGGGCTTTTGACGGGTCAAAAAGAATGGTGCACAGGTAGGTGGACATCCCTATCAAAGTGGGTTCCCACACCTTTGAATCCACCTTCTACGTGATGGATATCAAGCCATTGTACTCTTGTTTGTTGGGTCGTCCTTGGATCCATGAAGTTGGGGCTGTTACTTCTACGCTGCACCAAATGTTGAAGTATCCAGTGAAGGGGAAGATTGTCACCGTGCATGGTGAAAAGGAGTATATGGTAAGCCACCTGAACTCTTTCAGGTAAGTGGAGATGGACGGGGAATTCATAGAGACCCATTGTCAAAACTTTGAAGAGGTTCCCCAGATCATGACATCAACTGAGACTATCACCAGCACCAAACCTCCTTTGAATATGGCTTCTGTCAAGGACGCCAGAGCAGTAGTTGAAGAAGGTGGGTGTACCATTTGGGGAAAGCTCCCTGATTTTCCTCATAAAACTGACAAATTTGGTTTGGGCTTTACTTCAGGAGCTCAAAGGGCTTTCGACGTGCTCGGGCTGGAGGACCCCCCCCTACACATCAGCAAATGTGGTGTTAACGCTACAGAAGAAAATGATGAGGATTCTGATATTGACAGTTGGATCTACCCTACTACCAACGGTGGACCTAGTAACTGGACGGCCAGAGATTTTGTGCCAATTTCTTTTGTTCAGCAGTAATTGTCTTACTTGTTTTTCGAATTTGTAATAAACAATATAAACTCTATGGCCTTGTGTCTTACCCGAGGCACAATGGTTTATTTGTGAGGGTTATTATATGTCATTTTCATATGTCATCAATAAAACATTGGACGTTTCATGCATACAAATTTGGCGCTCTCTGTTTTTCTTTTCTGCTTTTTCACTTTATTAATACAGTTATGCTCTTACACACACTCACATATCAAACTGCAGATCCATATCCACTCTGGATCCCATTGATAACAGTTCTGCTATTGCTAGTTATAACTTCGAAAATCCGATCAACCAAGTCGAGGACGAAGGTGAGGAAGATTGTGAGATACCGGGATAACTTGCTAGACTGTTATGGCAGGAAGAGAGGGCTATATAGCCCCATGAAGAGCTAGTTGAGACGATAAACTTGGGAACAGAGATGGAAAGAAAAGAAGTCAAGATCGGTGAAAATATGGAGATTAATGTCAAACAGCGGTTTTTACAGATGTTACACGACTATGTTGAGATCTTTGCCTGGTCATATGAAGACATGCCTAGTTTAGACACTCATATTCTAGTACATCGTCTGCTAAATAATGAAGATTTCCCTCCGGTAAGGCACAAGGTTCGTCGCATGCGCCTTGAAATGTCAGAGAAGATCAAAGCAGAGGTTATGAAATAGTTCAATGTTGGGTTCTTAGTTGTCACCTCATATCCGCAGTGGGTTGCTAATGTTGTTCCGGTACCAAAGAAGGATGGTAAGGTACGGATGTGTATGGAATACAAATACCTGAACAGGGAAAACCCCAAGGATGACTTCCCGCTTCCCCATATTGACGTTCTTATTGACAACACCGTACAGCACAAGATCTTTTCCTTCATGGATGGTTTCTCTGGCTACAACCAGATCAAGATGGCACCCGAAGACATGGATAAGACAACCTTCGTCACACAGTGGGGCACTTTCTGTTACAAGGTGATGCCTTTTGGGTTGAAGAATGCTGGGGAAACTTATCAGCGAGCCATGGTAGCTTTGTTCCACGATATGATTCACCATGAGATAGAGGTTTATGTTGATGACATGATAGCCAGGTCTCAAACTGAGGAAGGGCACCTTGATCATCTACAAAAGTTGTTTGACAGGTTGAAGACATACAAGCTGGGGTTGAATCTGAACAAGTGCACCTTCTGGGTAAGGTCTGGTAAGCTGTTAGGGTTCATCGTCAATGACAAGGGTATTAAGGTAGACCCCGCAAATGTGAAGTCCATACAAGAGATGTTGGCTCCCTGTACTGAGAAGGAAGTTAGAGGTTTCTTGGGACGCCTAAGTTATATCGCCAGGTTCATTTCACATCTGACTGCTACTTGTGAACCAATCTTCAAGCTACTGAAGAAAGATCAAGTGGTAAAGTGGAATGACGAATGCCAGACTGCTTTTGAAAGAATCAAGGAATACCTTCAAGAACTACCAATTTTGATGCCTCCGATTGAAGGAAGACCTTTGATAATGTAATTAACAGTGTTAGAAAATTCAATGGGGTGTGTGTTGGGGAAGCATGACGAGTCTGGTCAAAAGAGCATGCAATATACTACCTTAGAAAAAATTTTACCGACTGTGAGACAACATACTCACTGCTCGAGAAAACTTGTTGCGCTTTGGCATGGGCTGCTCGCCGACTAAGACAGTATATGTTGACCCACACTACTTTATTGATATCGAAGATGGATCCAATCAAGTACATCTTCGAGAAGCCCGCTCTCTCCAGAAGAATAGCAAGATGGCAGATGATCTTAACTGAATACGATATCTAATATACAACCCAGAAAGCAATTAAAGGAAGTGTATTGGCTGATCATTTGGCTCATCAGGCTGGGGATGACTACCAGTCCATGAATTTTGAGTTCCCGGGTGAGAATATTATGCTAGTGACTGACTATGAAGAACCTGGACCGGATGAAGGACCTGAAAAAGGATCTCGATGGACTATGGGTTTTGACGGTGCTTCAAACGCACTCGGTAATGGAATTGGTGTTGTAATCATATCTCTTGAGGGATGTCATACTCCTTTCACTGCCCGACTATGCTTCAATTGTACTAACAACATGGCAGAGTATGAAGCCTGCATCATGGGTCTCAAAGCGGCTATCGACCTGAGAATCAATTTCTTAAATGTTTTCATGGATTCAACCTTCGTAATAAGTCAGATCAAAGGAGAATGGGATATGAAGCATCTGAATCTAATCTCGTACAAAGAGAACATGCTGACATTGCTCTCACACTTTGAGGAGGTAACCTTTGAACATTTCCCACGAGAGGAGAATTAGTTAGTGGACGTGCTAGCTACTGTGTCTTCTATGTTCAAGGTCAAGTGGGACAACGAAACTCCCCGAATCACTATTGAGAGGTTGGATGAACAAGCGTACTGTTGTGAGATTGATACTGAAGAGGTAGCAGATAAACCTTGGTTTCACGAAGTAAAATGGTATCTTGAGGCTCAAGAATATCACGAGGGGGAATCTGTCAATGATAAGAAGTTTCTGAGAAGGTTTGCTGCGAAATTCTTCCTCAGTAATGGAATCCTCTACAAGTGCAACCATGACTCTACCTTACTGCGGTGTGTAGACAAGAGCGAAGTAGAGAGGATTATGGCAGATTTACATGAAGGTACCTTTCGCACTCATGCCAGTGGACATACCATGGCTAAGAATATCCTACGGGTAGGATACTACTGGTCCACTATGGAAACAAATTGTTATCAGCACTCCCGAAATTGTCATAAGTGCCAAATCTATGTTGATAAGGTGCATGTGCCTATGGTTCCTTTGAATGTCTTGAAGGATCCTTTTCCCTTTTCAATGTGGGGTTTGATATGGTGGAAGAACCGACTATTTAATACTGGTTTGCATTTTGCGTTTTTTATTCACAAAATGTCGCGGTAAGCAAGAGTCGCCACTGACTTTTATTTCATCCAATCGGAAAAAGGAAAAAAGTACAGAAAAAATCCTTTTTCGAGATATTCTAAGTACAGGGGGTAGATTATAGAAAGGGAAGGTGTTAGCACCCTTTCTATCCATGGTTTTCCATGGGCTCTTAGGTACTTGCTCATTTTTAAATTGCTTGTGTGTGTGCTTTGTTTTGAAAAGTTTTACATCGTGATAACCCTTGTATCAGTCCTCAAAGGTGTGACGAAGTTGTTTTGAAAATAGAAACCCTAATTTGAGGTATACTTCCTTAGGAGAGAGTTTGTCTGGTCAACTCTTGAACTTCCTTGAGCCATTTGGGGACCTCACTTGCCATGTGTTGAGAAATATGGGAGGGAAAATTTTGGGGTACAACAGATTCCCCTGTTCAATCTTCTTAAACTTGAAGATATATATTGGCTCGTCTGCCTTTCGTGATCTGAAGGTGGAAGATGATTGAGCACTAGAGTGCCCAGAAATTTGTGCTCGCGTAAGGTGGCACTTGATTTATGATATCGGGAATTGGCTTATAGATGCCATTTGGAATTCGAGGATCGAAAATTGTCGGGGATGGGCTTAAAGATGCCATCTGAAGAGATGTCGATCGCATAAGAGATTCCTTTGCGAGAACCCGTATACCTGTTGTTGAGGAGGACTTTGCTGGGGAATGCTGGTCTCTTGGGAGAAACAAAGTTTTAGGAGCTTCAGTTGTTCGTTACTCTACTGGGGAAGAACTCTGGTTTGGGAAGCGGAAATGAATTGCATACCTGGTCGGGGTATATGCTGCACCGCGACTTTCTGGGGAATGTGAAATCAATTGTGTTTGATCGGGTCCTGGTCTTACAGTATCGTGGACTGCTGTCTGGGGATAAGAGAGGAAGAACCCGTATAGTAAGGTTATGAGAAGGAACCTGGATAGTAGGGTTACTTTGAAGTAAAAGCCTGGATAGTAGGGCTTGAGAAGGAACCTGGATAGTAGGGTTACTTTGATATGAAAGTCGGGATAGTAGGGCTGTGAGAAGGAACCTGGATAGTAGGGTTACTTCGATATGAAAGCCGGGATATTAGGGATGTGAGAAGGAACCTGGATAGTACGGTTACTTTGATATGAAAGCCTAGATAGTAGGGCTGTAAGAAGGAACCTGGATAGTAGAGTTACTTCGAGATGAAAGCCTGGATAGTAGGGCTTGAGTTGTGCTAGGTTTGTGTAAGACTTCTGTGAGGAACCTGTACAAGGTTTCATTTCTTGCAACGATGATTAATTTGTTTAGCTTCGAGTGTTGATCATAGACCTGCTAGAAATTGTTGATAATAATTGTCTTTCCTGAAAGAAATATAGGGTTAGTTATGTCCGATGCATGAGATGCATTGTGATGAGGTTATAAAAATAATTGAGATTATGTTATATGTAATGTATGCACATGTCATGATGTATGATCATGAAATGCTGACGTAATAATCTGAGTCCGGGAAAATAAATCCTTGACTGCTGTTTGGAGAGTATGAGAAATGGTATTCTTGATTGCTGTAAAAAAACCATAGTTCCTCCATTCCTGTTCGGGATGGTGAACAAAGATGACTATGCTGGGGATCGTGAACAAAGATGACTATGTTGGGGATTTACCCCTTGTTTACGGATATTCTGCCGAAGAGAGACTCTATTTGAGAACAACTCTGCGGGAGAATAACTCTGTTGGAGAGGAGACACTCTATTGATAGATCGGCTGATTTGGGAGAAATAAACTCAACTGGGGATGAATTTCCGTTGCTGGTGATAATGACTTCTGTTAGAGATTGAATTTCTGCTTGTGATAGAACTAAACTCTGCTTGGGGAAAAAATTACCGGCTCACTCGCGATTGTGAACCTCGGCTGGGGAGAGTTATGTCCTTTTCGGGAAAGCTAACATCACGGTCTTTGGATACTTTTTACTCTGTGGGGAGTGTATGTACCACTACTCATGTTCTCAAGATGGCTCTATCCCGGTACCTGATGGGTAGAGCAACTGTAAGGTTCGGGCACTTCTTGTTTTCCTTGTTTTTGGCATTACGAGTAATCGTCTTTTGTTTCTTGTGTAAATATTTATGAGCAGACATTATTTTCAAATTCATATATCAAAAATGAATCATTGGACGTTCTTGAAAAACAAAACAGAAAAAGAAAAACAAATTGGAATTTCTTGTGAAAATGAATTGTATTGATTTTTGCAATTGGCCTGTAATAGGCATTTTAGTACAAAGAGGTTGACTTCCTAGTAAGAGAATGCCGCCGAAAGACAGAAATTATACAATTTGTGTAAAAGAAAGAAAAACAGTTATGTGAAACGACCCCATTGGGTTCCAACTCTGTTATTGCCTTTATATCTTCAAGCGTCTCATCACTTTGCTACTTGGCCGAAGGTTGATCAGATTGATTGGTGATGTCCGAGCTTGATAGTTGATACCGAAGTCTGGCTGCGAGATAATCCAATGAGTCATAGTGTTAAGCTTTGATCCCTAATTTTTTCCTGGACCGCCCTTTAGGGTTTTCAGCCCACCGGGATACCCTTTTTTTCCCAAGTCGCCTTTCCAGGTTTTCGACTTGTCGGGTGTACAGTTTTTTCATTTTCACCCCTTACTTTTACCCGAACCCTTTTGGTTCGCCGGGAAGCCTTATTTTTGCCTAGGCCCAGGTCTTTGATTATGCGTCGTATCTTTTCACTATGTCTGCATTGACGGGGTGAGGAAGGTCGTCACCATCCAAGGTGGTTAGAATCTTAGCTCCTCCCAAGAAAATGTTATTAACCACAAATGGCCCTTCGTATGTGGGGGTGCATTTGCCCCTGGGATCACCTTGCGGTAGTATGATGCGTTTGATCACTAGATCCCCGACCTGATATTCTTGACGTCTGACTTTCTTGTTAAAAGCCTTGATCATTCGCTTTTGATACGTCTGCTCATGACAGCTAGCAGTTAGTCTCTTTTCATCGATTAGATTCAACTGATCAAGTCGGGTTTGGATCCAGTCGTCTTTGTTCAAACCCGCATCCTTCATAATCTTGAGAGAGCGTATCTGGACTTTAATGGGTAGTACTGCCTCCATGCCATACACCAAAGAGTAAGGTGTTGCCCCTGTCAACGTTCGTGCTGAGGTACGATACCCATGAAGAGCGAATGGTAACATCTCATGCCAGTCTTTGTATGTCACCGTCATCTTCTGCACAATCTTCTTGATGTTCTTGTTAGCTGCTTCAACAGCCCCATTCATCTTCGGCCTGTAGGGAGAATAGTTATGATGTTGAATCTTGAACTGTTTGTAAAGCTCGATGATCATTGTGTTATTGAGATTTGTACCATTGTCAGTGATAATCCTCTCAGGTACACCATATCGACAGATCAGATTGTGTCGGATAAACCGCGCCACGACGTTTTTGGTTACTATAGGAAAGGAGGCTGCCTCAACCCACTATCTTGGGACCTGGGGATCGAACCCAAATCCTTATGCTCGCTTCCACTAATCCCTTGCCATCTATGCTACGCGCTCCATTTGTTCATATAATATAAACAAAATAATGTAAACAAAACAAATAATATATTCAGAAAATGTGCGAAAATTCAAACGGGCCAACCATGGACTACCACGCCTCATCTTCTTCCCTGGACCGTCGCCTTAGAAAACAAGACTTTTACCTATAGACGTTCTCTGTAGGTACAAACCTGTTCATCTCAAAAATGGCACTCGAGCAAGATAAATGAAAAGTGATAGAACCAATCAACTCGTCTCATTCTCACGAGCATCATGGTACCAGATTCAAGGCCTAATTTTGCCTGTATAAAAAAAACCCTAAACAAGAACACAAAACCCTAACCATGGAAATATCACGTACATGAATCAAAAATGCAATTAAATGGCATGGTTAGCTTGCAAACATGATGATAAACATGAATATAACAATTAAAAGTGCTAAAGATGCGTAAATTGCAATAATCAAATTTGAAAAACATACCAAACTGCGTGAGGTGTAGAGTGAGTTTCTGAGTGTTCCAGACCCTGGGAGTGATTGGAATAGGTTCCTGGGATGTCTAGCAAGCGATTGAAACCTTCAGCACACCTTGAATTGGCTTGTGGAAGAAGATTCGTCTCACACTTTTCTTGGAAATTTTCAAGTTTTGTTCTGGTTTTACACGACCTCTAACCCTTGTTTTTTGATCTGGAAAGCTTCATTATATAACCTAGAATGAATTAGGTTAACAAACTTGGATCCAATCTTGAGAATTCATGAATGGAATATTTGATTTTTAAGCCATATGATATCTTTCTATTTTCATGCCAATCATGCTCTTTTTGTACCAATTTCCCTTGATTCTATTTGATCATGTAAGCTCAACATATCTTGATTTCCAATCTGTAAAAAAAACAAATCAAATCATATCTTTCATAATTTTCATCATTTATTTGATTTAATTCACTTTTTAATTAATAAAAAATCAAAATATATTGAAAAATGAAGCACAATATGGGTGAGTGAACATTTGAGTCGTGGACCACATTTTAATTGAATTGCAAGCATAAAAAGTTGGGCCCGTTTCGCAAAAAATGCAAATTTGAGCACATTTGACTTTTGGCAATTTTGCAAAAATGGTCAACTTGGCCAATGCATAACTCTCTCAATTTTGACCCTAGAGAGGTGTTCTTGGACTTTTTAGAAAGCTTAGGATGTCCTCTAAGCAACCATTTTGGTATTATCTCAATTGAGTCTTCCATGTTCATGTATGAAGCTTTGACCCAAAATGTGTTTTTGTTGACTTTTCAAAAGGACCTATAATGTCAAAATTCATATCTTTTTGTGAGTGCATATTTTGAACTTGGGAGATGAAGATGAATTGCAGGTAATTGTATCCTATTCAAAATGAGCTTTGGATGTGTTATTTATGATAAAGTATGAGAAAGTTATGCTTGGTCAAAGTTGAGTTGACTTTTCCCACAAAACCCTAATTTAGCAACTTTTGGGTTTTGATGAATTGTGAGAAATACTTAAAGAATCATGATCAACCCTTGATAAAATGATGGATAATACTTCAAAATGAGGATGTTGACAAAAAATCTTGAAGTTTGACTGTATGTGGGCCACAGTTGACTTTTGACCTAGTATAGTTGATTTTCAGGCATTTGAGCAATTGACTGAGAAAACTTCTTCTACAAGGCTTAAAACTTGACATGGATGATCTTGAGAACATATTAGGACAATAGTGAGAATTTGGGTCCTTTTTGGTTCACACATCTTGATGAAAATAGAAACCCTAATTTGAGGTATACTACCTTAGGAGATAGTTTGTCTGGTCAACTCTTGAACTTCCTTGAGCCATTTGGGGACCTCACTTGCCATGTGCTGAGAAATATGGGAGGGAAAATTTTGGGGTAAAACATGGGGAATTTACATGATCAGAGAGATTAGACCTACCACATCCAATGGGCATCGCCTCATCCTGGTGGCCATTGATTACTTCACGAAGTGGGTTGAGGCTTCCTCCTTTGCTATCGTTACCAAGAATGTTGTGGCACAGTTTATCAAGCATAACCTGATCTGTTGGTACGGTGTGCCAGAAAGAATCATCACTGACAATGGTAAGAATCTCAATAATACGATGATCATTGAACTCTGCAAACAGTTCAAGATCTAGCATCATAACTCTTCTCCTTACCGGGCGAAGATAAATGACGTTGTGGAGGCTGCTAACAAGAACATCAAAAAGATCATACAGAAGATGACAGTGACATATAAAGATTGGCATGAGATGTTGCCATTTTCTCTTCATGGTTATCTCACCTCTGCACGAACAACGACAGGGGCAACACCCTACTCTCTGGTATATGGCATGGAGGTTGTCCTTCCTATTGAGGTCCAGATCCCTTCTCTGAGAATCATGAAGGATGCAGGTGTAAATGGAGATGATTGGATCCAGGATCAATTTGATCAACTGAATCTGATCGATGAGAAGAGACTTATTGTTGTCTGTCATGGTCAAATGTATCAAAAATTAATGATCAAGGCTTTCAACAAAAAAGTCAGACGCCAAGAATATCAAGTCAGGGATCTAGTGATCAAGCGCATCATAATGCTGCAAGGTGATCCAAGGGGAAAATGGACTCCCACGTACGAAGGGCCGTTTTGATCAAAAACATTTTCTCGGGTGGAGGCATGAATCTAAACACCATGGATGGTGACGACCTTCCTCACTCTGTCAATGCAGACATAGTGAAAATATACTACGCATGATAAAAGACCCGCTAGGTTGACTGGCCTATGCAAAAAGAAGGGTTTCCCGGTGAACCAAAAGGGTTTGGGAGAAAATTAGGGATGAAAACAAAAAATCTGTACACCCGACAAGTCGAAAACCTGAAAAGGCGGCTTGGGCAAAAAAGGGTATCCCGGTGGACTGAAAACCCGAAAGGGCGGTCCAGGCAAAAGTTAGGGATTTAAAGCGTATCAAGATGTCCCATTGGATCACCTTACGACCAGACCTCAGTATCAACTATCAAGCTCGAACGGCACCACTCAATCCAGTCAGCTTCGGACAAGCAGCAAAGTGATGAGACACTCGAAGACATAGCGGCAATAGAAAAATTGAAACTCAATGGGATTATTGCACATAGTTGTTTTCTTTACTTTGTACACAATATTGTATAGCTTTCTTTTTCACAGCGGCATTCTCTTACTAGAGCATCAGCTTCTTTGTACAAAAATGTTTGTTATAGGCCAACTTCAAGAAATTAATACAAGTCATTTTTACAAAATCATTTGTTTTTCTTTTTTTGTTTTGTTTTGCAAAAATGTCCAATGATTTATTCTTGACATATGCATTTGAATATAATCTCTATTCACAAATATCTGCATATGAAACGGAAAGACAATTGCTCGCAACTTAAGAAACAAGGGCAAAAAACTATAAGAAATCATGTCAAGACCGACAATTACTTTGTTCAGCATGTACAGGGGCAGAGCCATCTTTGAAACAAGTTCATCAGTATATGCGACCCCGTGGTGCCTACACTCCCCACAGAGTAGGGGAAATCAAAGCATTGATATCAGTTTCCCCAAACAGGAGTTACTATCCGCCAGCAAGGATTCCTTCAGAGAGCCGACATCTATATTCCCCAGCCGGATTTTATAATCGCAAGAGGTTCATAAAAATTTTCTCCCGAGCAGAGTTTATTTCTCCGAATACAAAAGCTCAATCCCCAACAAAGTTTATTCCTCCAGCTACAGAAGTTCATCCCCCAACGGAGTTTATCTCTTTGAATCGGAAAAATATTCCAGCAAAGCATCTCCTCTCTCAAACAGAGTTATTCCCCCATATATTTATTCTCAAGCAGATTCACTCCCTGACAGAATATCCGTAAACAAGGAGCAAATCCCCATCATAGTCATCTTCTTTCACCATCCCCAACGGAAGTAGAAGAACCATTTTCTTTACAACAGTCAGGAATTCAATTTCCATCACTCTCCAGCAGCAGTCAGGGATTTATTTTCCCAAACTCGGATATGTCACAATAGTATTTCATATTCATACATCATGATGTGCAAATACATATTGCATACAACATAATCTCATTTATTTTGAGAACATCATCACACAATGCATTTCATGCATCACATATAATTAATCCTATACTTTTTCAGGAAAGATGATTATCATCAACAATTCCAACAGTTTAATCCATGAAACTATACATGTCATATCTGCAGACAACTGATGGAAAGTTAGCTCTTGAAACCAAATGGATCAACTAATCTACGTGATCAAATGAAGCAGCCCTACTATTCAGGCTTTCATTTCGAAGTAACCCTACTATCCAGGTTCCTTCTCATAGCCCTACTATCCAGGCTTTCATTTCGAAGTAACCCTACTATCCAGGTTCCTTCTCATAGCCCTACTATCAAGGCTTTCATTTCAAAGTAACCCTACTATCCAAGTTCCTTCTCATAGCCCTACTATCCAAGCTTTCATTTTGAAGTAACCCTACTATCCAGGTTCCTTCTCATAGCCCTACTATCCAGGATTTCGTTTTGAAGTAACCTTACTATCCAGGTTCCTTCTCATAGCCCTACCATCCAGGCTTTCATTTCGAAGTTACCCTACTATCCAGGTTCCTTCTCATAGCCATACTATTCAGGCTTTCGTTTCGAAGTAACCCTACTATCCAGGTTCCTTCTCATAGCCCTACTATCCAGGCTTTCATTTCTAAGTAACCCTACTATTCAGGCTTTCATTTTAAAGTAACCCTACTATCTAGGTTCCTTCTCACATCCTTACCATCCAGGCTTTCATCTCGAAGAATCCCTACTATCCAGGTTCCTTCTCTTTTATCTCCGGACAACAGTTTACAACACTGTAAAACCTGGACCCGACCATATACAGTTAATTTCATATTCACCAGTAGAGTAATGGATAAACGAAGCTCCTAGAATCTATTTCTCAAAACATAAGTCAACATTCCCTGGTGAAGTCCTCCTCAAGGGCATGTACAGGAATTCTCGCAAAGGAGTATCTTATACAACCAATATCTTTTCTGGATGGAATCTTTAAGCCCATCTTCGAAGACTCTCCGTCACCTTCCAAATGGCATCTGTAAGCCCATTACTGATATCACCGATCGATATTACTTCATGTGAGTGCAAAATATCTGGGCACTCTAGTGTTCAATCATCTTCAACCTTCAGATTACGAAAGGAAGACCGGCCAATCTACATCCTCAGGTTTAAGAAGATTTAACAGGGGCAGTTGTTGTACCCTAAAATTTTCCCTCCCATTTTTTACAAAGCATATTCCTATAGGTTCTCAATTGCTCAAGATGACTAAGGATTTACCAGACAAATCCTCCTCCTAAGACAACGGCCTCAAACTAGGGTGTCACTCCTCATCAAGATGTTTGAGTTCCAAGAGTCCTAAATGATTTTTATTGCCCTAATATGTTCTCAAGATCATCCATGCCAAGTTTCATGCCTTGCACTACAAGTTTGCTCAGTCAACTGCTCGGATGCCTGAAAATCAATTGTGTTAGGTCAAAAGTCAATTGTGACCCACATACACTCAAACTTCAATATTTTTGGTCAACATCAACATTTTAAAGTGAAATCCATCATTTGATCAAGGTTTTATCATGATTCCTCAAGGAATGCCCCAAATTCATCAAAACTCAAAAGTTGCTAAATTAGGGTTTCTACAAGAAAAGTCAACCAAACTTTGACCGGGCATAACTTTCTCATACTTTATCATAAATTTCTTATCCAAGGCTCATTTTGAAGAGAATCCAATTAACTATAACTAATATTCATCCCTCAAGTCCAAAAAATGCACTCATGAAAAGATATAAATTCAAACATTATAGGTCCTTTTCAAAAGTCAACAAAAACACCTTTTGGGTCAAAGCTCCTAACATGAACATGGAAGATCCAATTGAGATGAAACTAAAAGGGTTCTTTAGAGGACATCCTAATATTTCTAAAAAGTCAAAGAACACCCTCTTAGGGTCAAAATTAAGAGAGATACGCATTGTCAAAGTTGGCCATTTTTGGAAATGTGCATAAAGTCAACATTGATCAAAATTGATTTTTTCCAAAGGGGCCCATGTTTTCTTGTTTGAAACTTGTTCCTAAGAGGGCCCACGACCCCTTAAGTTTATTCACTTATTATTTTATCATTTTTATTATTTGTTTTTATTTTTTGTTCATTTAAATCAAAATAAATCAATTTATATGATGGAATAATGAAATAAAATCCAAGATTTGATTTTATGAGCATATTATGAGTCAATGAGCAGCTGACAACTCAAGATTTTCGTGCAAGGAATGATTGGAACAAATATAGCATAATTTGGCCAAATTTAGAAATAAAAAATACATGATGCAAATCAAATCTTTTTTCATAAATGTTCAAAGATCGTGTTCAGTTTTGTTGACCTAATTCACTCTACTATATATCCATAACATTCCCAGATCAAAAAGATAAGGTTTGGCTGTGTGGATTGAGACAAGAAAACTCAACTTTTGACAAAGAAAGAGGCAATCAGATTTTGCTCTACAAGGCGATTAAAGGTGTTTCAAGGCCAGCAATCCATTCCTGGCAACCTCAGGAAGCTATTCCCATCATCCACAAGGCCTAAAACGTCCAGAATCGTGCCCTTACAGCAACACGGTTTGTCTCTTTTATCCAAACTCAAATTCATTGATTTACCCATCATAAACATGTTTTGATCATACATTCGTGTCTATCATCATATTTGCAATGTTTCTAGATTGTTTAATTTGAGTTTAAGTGCAGGTATAAGCATTTGCCATGGCTAGGGTTCGTAAGCTCTAATTTGGGGTTTCCTTCTCTAGGGAAAATTGGACCAGATTATGGGTACCAATGGACTTAGGGCATGATTTTCAGTCGACCTATGCCTTTAGATAGGATTTATTTTACATATATTATGTTTTTGAATCTTGCAGGGATGTAGCTATGGACAAAAACTGTCATTATAGCCTTTAGTGACGGTTTTGTCCGTAGGTAAAAGTCTAATACCAAAAACAACAGTTCTGGGAGGAAGACGATCGCGTGGCAGCCACACACTGGCTCATTTGAATTTGGCACGTGTTTCTGAGCAAGGAACTTTGTTTCCATTATATTTTATTTATTTTATTATATTTACAAATGGTACAGCTAGCACAGATGGTTGAGGAGTGTGCCTATGAGGCAAACGTCCTGGGTTCGATCCCAGGCGTGTGCTTTTATTATTTATCTTAACAATTTACTGCAGATTCAGTATATCATTATTCCATGCGTCCATCATGCGCTCACAAATCCTACCCTTTGGATCATCCCTTGATCCAGATCTAGCATCCAGCCACAGCAGCCCATGGTGCATTCTCTGAAACTAATCCACATGGGATCACACGCAAGGAACATGGGCCAACCAATCTGGGCCTTGGCAATTTCAACTTTGCACCCCCGGTTCATTTCCAACAACATGCCCAGTTTTATTTTTTCTTTCTTATTTTTTTTATTATTCTATTTTTTTTATTTTTTATTTTATTTAAAAAAACATTTTTATTTACTAAATCATAAAATCACAAAATCATCAAACATTAGAATTAGTTTTTTTTTTAATAATTGATTTCATTAATTAATTAGATTAACTTAATTAGGGAAATTTAAATTCTTTTTTCCATAATTAAAATCAATTATAAAATTAGGGTTAATTTGAAAATATTTAATTTTCTCAATCAAAAAATAAGAAAAATATTTTCTTTGATTTCCTTTAAATTTAGACTTTGATTCTCGTATTAAATTCGTCGCGCGTGCAATATTTTATTTTTAATTCTAATTATTGTATTTGCTTCGAGTTTGTAATAGCTTTTAATTAGGGTCTATTTTACTGGTTATTATTTTACTGTTCAACCCCATTTTTTTTTAGTTATGTAACCCCCTCCCCGAAGCCTTGTAATAGTGTAGATTTAGTTTTCCGCTTTTAATTTTCTACAACTATAAACTGTCTAGATGTATGAATAATAGGGTTGTATGCAAAAGATAATTCAAATTAATACAGTAGAAAACTCTAATTGTGCAAAGATGATTAAACTGAAAAATAAAAACTTGCACATGCTCACTCATAGGGTTTGCCCCACTTCGGTTGCCTTCGGTAAACGATCATAAAGTATAGGGAGTCTTAATGGTTGTCCTCTAATCCCAAAAGATCAAAAATGACCCATTCGAATGTTGTCCTGGAAAGATCTTTAGGACTCTAGGGTAATTACTAAGGTTTCCAAACCATTGCTTTTGTGATCGTAATTGTCCCCTTCGTCCCTTTCGATTGTCCCTTAAACTCCAACGATGGAGCTACCTACTCCTTAATAGTAGGATAGTGCTGTCTAAAGGAAATAAGAAAATGAACATACTTTTTTGAGTAGGGAGAAGCTTTTAGGTACTTGATCAAAACAACAAATTTTTACACATACACTTTCAAACAAACTTTTCAAACTAAAGTTTTCAAAACATTTTATCACACCCTTGAGGACTGATACAAGGGTTACCATAAAGTGAAATGCCGCACTAAGACAAATTTCAAAAAAATTTCAAACACACAAAAGCAATTTTCAAAAAATTAGCAAGTACCTAAGAGCCCATGGAAAACCATGGGTAGAAAGGGTGCTAACACCTTCCCTTTCTATAACCTACCCCCGTACTCAGAAACATCTCGGAAAAGGTTTTTTCTGTTCTTTTTCCTTTTCCTTTGTTGGATGAAATAAAAGTCGGTGGTGACTCTTGCTTACCGCGACATTTGCGAATAAAAAACGCAAACTAGTATTAACAGCCGGTTATGGCACTGTATCACAACTTCCACCTACGAAGGGCCATTTGTTATCAAGAGAGTGTTCTTTGGTTGTGCCATGATGCTGACTACCATGGATGGTGAAGACTTCCCACATTATATAAACACGGACATAGTTAAAAAATACTATGCATAAGAGACCCGCTAGGTTGACACACCTCAGAAAAATAAGGGCATCCCGGCAAACCAAAAGGTTTGGGAAAAAATTTAGGGATATATGCAAAAGCTTGTACACCCCACAAGTTGAAAACCCGAAAGGGAGACTTGGACAAAATTGGGTATCCTGGTGGGCTAAAAACCCGAAAGGGCGGCCCAGGCAAAAGTTAAGGATGGAAAGCATTTGACTATGTCCCGTGAAATCACCACAGTCAACTTTATCACCAAAGTCCGAGTTCAAACTGTCCAAGATCAATCCAATCAAATTCTGTCAACGACAATGGACACTTGAAGACATTGGGGAAATAGTAGAGTTGGAAGGCAATGAGATCATTTCCACATGGCTTTTTGTTTTTGTTTTCGATCTTTGTTTTCCTTTCGAAGATTTCCTCTTACTAGGATATCCGTCTCTTTGTACAAAAAACGCCTATTCATGGGCAAAATATCAATACAAATATACTTTTAAGTGCAAATTTTCTGTTTTTCTATTTTGAATGCAAATTTGTTCAATGACTAAAATTGAACGAACATATGCATATGAACATAATTAAAACTATTTGGCACATGTGTCCTGCTAAGCAGTAACAAGCATCTCTTTAATGTATATGGAATATCCCCACAGAGTTTTTTCATTAGCATTATCCCCATAAGATGGCTACAATAAACCAATCCTCAACAGAGTTACCCACAAAGTTTCTTTACCCAGATTGATCTCCAGCCAAAGTCCCAATCTCTTGGCAACTTTCTCTCCCGGCTAAGTTGATCTTACAAGAAGAAGAAGAACTCACCTCTTCACCAGTTCATCAACAGGGTTTATTTCCCCAACAAACAATGAGATAACATAACTCCCCAACAAAGTTTATATTTCCCCGGCATAGTCTATTTTTCCCAGCTGAGAATATCCTCCCCAACTGAGACTGTTATCCCCAAACGGAGTCTATCCTCCCCAGCTAAGTCTGTCTTCCCTAGCTGAGTTTATCCTCTCCAGCTTAAGTTTTCCTTTCAGACTATTGCAAACCATAGGGACACAACCCCTAATCCCAAGTGAAGTCATTAACAAAACCTTTACTATCTCTAAAAGATACTATGAATCCTGGACACGACCAAATATTAGTACAATTTTTCAAGTTACTATTAAGCCTGGACCCGACCAGATAATAGTCAACTTATCAAGTCACTATAGAGCCTGGACCCGACCAGATGATAGTGAAAGCCTTTCAGATACTATGAAGCATGGCCCCGACCAGATAATAGTACTACTTTCAGAATACTATGAAACCTGGAACCGACCAGATAATAGTTTAATTCTCCAAAGATATAGAAGAACCCGGACTCAACCAGACCAAGGTTTAGTTTCTTTTCCCCAATAGAGTTTACCTCTACCCCAACAAGTTATTGTGAAGCCTGGATTCGACCAGATATCAGTTTTCAACTTCATCTTTTCAAGTAAGTTATTGTGAAGTATGGGTACCGACCAGATAGCAATTCCCCCTCAAAAGTTTGTTATGAAGCCCAGAATCTGACTAGATAATAACTAATTCCTAAGCAAGTTACTATAAAGCCTGGATCCGACCAGATATTAGTTCGAATCTATCTTTTCAAACAAGTTTATTGTGCAGCCTGGACCCGACCAGATAGCAATTAATTTCATCCACCTCAAAATATGTAAAGCCTGGATCCGACCAGATATCAGTTCAAATTTGTCTATTCAAGAAAGTTATTGTGAAGCCTGGAGCCCGACCAGATAACAACTAGCTACAATGTCAGCAAGACACTATGAAGCCTGGACCCGACCAGATGATAGTATAACTTTTCAAAAATTATGAAGCCTGGACCCGACTAGATAGTAGTTATCACTTCAAGTTACTAAGAAGCCTGGAATTTGACCAGATAACAATTAACTTCCTTATCCCCAGCAAGTTGTTGTGAAGTTGAGAATCCAACTAGATAACAGCCTAACCTCACTCTCCCCAAGAAATTTTTGGTGAAGCCTGGAATCCGACCAGATAACAGTCAATTTATTTCTCCCCCGGTAAGTTAGTGTGAATCTTGGATCCGACCAGATAGTGGTTGACTTCCTCATCCTCATCAAGTTATGAAGCCTGGATTCGACCAAATAACAGCTGACATTCAAGAGATATTCCCTAGAGGAAGCATCTTTTCAACAAAGTTTGGAGATATGTATACTCTTCATCCCCAACGACAATCCGAGATTCAACTTCCCAAAATTCCTCAGCAGCAGTCAGAGATTTATTTTCCCAGACAAATATACATCTCACATTCATACATCATAGCATATACATACAAAATGCATTTAGCATAGTCACATTCTTCTTGTGAACATCATGCATACATCTACATTCTACTAACCTTTTTTCCCACAGGTAAAACATCAGGTTTTATTATAAATCGACCAAAGTTTTTTATTGATACTTCCTCCATTGTTTACCATCATCCCTCCAAATGGAATCTATAATCCCATTCACAATACATCTTCGAGTGCAAATTTCTGGGCACTTTAGTGTTCAATCATCTTCCACCTTCAAGTCACGAATGGCGGATCCGCCAATATAACTCTTCAGGTTTAAGAAAATTGAGCAGGGGCAGCTATTGTACCCCAAAATTTTCCCTCTCATTTCTCAAGTAATCTCTCACAAGATCTCCTTTGGTTCAAGACTGCACAAGGGTTGATCAGCTTAAAGCACCTCCTCTAGCACTGATGACTGAAAATTAGTGTTTGAGATTTCACAAGGACAAATGGAATTTTAATGCCCCATATGACTTTCATGGATCATTTTGTACCCTCAAGATTGCTCATGTCAAGTTTCAAGTCTTGGATCACATTTTTGCTCAGTCAATTGATCAGTTGACCTAAAATCAGCTGTATTGGGGAAAAAGTCAATTGTGGTCAATTTATAGTCAAACTTCATAATTTTTGGTCCATATCAACATCATGAACTCATATATGTCATTTGATCAAGTTTGGACCATAATTCCACAAGAAATTTGATCCGATCATCAAAAGGCCAAAATGGTCAAAATTAGGGTCTTGACTAAGAAGGTGCAATTTCTGATTTTTGACCTAGCAAATGTTTCATTGGTTTAAGTTATGATCTCAAGGATTCAAATGCTTAATTTTGACCTAATGGCATGGCTCAAAACATCTCTCAAGTTCAATTGATTGACAGTTGATTTTCAGTCAACTGATCAAAAGTCTACTGTACACTAGAAAGTCAAACTTTGACTTTTTGGTCAAATTCAAGTATCAAAGATCAAAATTCATCAAAACATGTAAAAATATGAAACTTATTCATCAAGAAATAAAAAATTCAAGATTTTATTTTGAAAAGTCAAAATTTCTAAACTTAGAAATTTTTCTAAGTGTTTGAAAATTCATATTTTTTTCACAACTTTGAGCCAAATTTCAACCATGATTCAAGATGATTCAAAAGAAACTTCCAACATGAAAGTTGTAGATATCAATGAGATCTAAAACATTGTATAACACAACTTCTCCTAGAAATTCATGGATTTCAAGTTATGATTTTGTGAATACATGTTCATGAAACTTGGAAACTTAGTGAAATTTTGCCCTAGTTTAGGCAGGATTTTGACCTAACTTCATGGAAATTTTTCACATAGTTCCAAGATGAATTTTCAAAAAGTCCAACATAGAGGTTGTATAGGATGTTACAAGATTTCCAAAATGTCCAAGAACTTATTGAGATCATATTTAAGCAAGGAGAATCGAAGGCAAGAAGTTAGGCTTTTATTCTTGAATTACAAGTCATTTCTTGATGAACACATAATTGAATTTCAATGTTAGGCTGCATAATCTTGCTTTGCAAGCCTTCTAACTTGTGTATCTATCCATCATTAATGGACTACACAAACTTTTGAGCTATAATCCAAGTGGTTTAAGCTTTATCCAATTCACATTGCCATTTTGGGAGGAAAGTGAAGAATGTCATTCTTGAAAAGCAAGCTTTATGCACAAAGTCAATTCTTGAGCCCCTAACTTGTTCTCTCTTATCACACTCCATCTACAAAGTCAGAAGCAAGTGCATTTAAAGCATAACCACTTAGTCTTAGCAAGTACACAAGGCATTGAAACTTGGATATCTCAAAAATCACATGTTGTGCTTAAACTTGTGATTTTGAATTCTGATCAACAACAAGTCTCCGAACTTGTTCCTTATAAATAGGGTCACTATTTGTAAGCTAGAACACGAGCTTGAACACCCTGAAACACTCCCAAACTCCATTCAAATCAGAAATTGCCCAAAAACTCCATTGTTGCATAGTTTCTGACCTTGAACTCTAAACTCATATTTTCCTCGTGCGTTCTTTGGCCTTTTAGTTTCTAAAGATTCCTTACATCAAATACAAACCATCCCACACCCTGTTACACGACTTTAACACCATCGTCATCAACTTCCATAACCAAAAATAGAGCATTGCACGTTGACTTCTCTGGGCCATTTCAGCCACTCTCAACTCAAGTTAAGCATTGCATTAGCTTCCTAGAGACTCAAGGAAGCTAACCTGATCATTGCAGCACCTTGAATCAAGCTCAAACTCATTTCACGATTTCTAGTTTTGAGGTATTTTTCTTAAACTTCTATCTTCATATTTAGGCATTGTTAGGCTTGCATTTGTGAAGATAAAATGTAGACATCATTTCCCTGAAGTTGTACATGTTCATAGATTCCATTTATTTTGATTGAGCTAGGAGAATTTTGAGTTTGAACTTGCTGAAATATTTAGGTCAGAATTTGGTAATTTTAGAAATTCATGCTCATCTTTGAGAATTAGCTTAAGTTATTTACATATTCAGAATCATGAGGAAATTTCTAACAAGTTTGATGTTGGATGTTTCGTGAATGGATGAGAAATGAGTGAGTTATAGGATCTATGACTCGAGGTTGAAGATAAAGTTCATTTAGGACTTGATTTATGTTACATATTTATTGTTTTGTCAATATTAACGAATGTATAGCCACCTCAGTGGTAAAGCGTGCGCCTGTTAACCTTTGGGACCTGGGTTCGAGCCCCAGCGGTACCCTTTTGTTCATTTTTCACTTCTTTTTTTTTTGTTTGCAGCCACCGTTGGGCCTCCAACATTGGGTCTGGTTATTTTTTGTTTCTTCTAACCCATGTTTCACTTTTCCACCCCCGACCCATTATTTTCTTTATTATTCATTTTCCTCATTTTATTTTTATTTTTATTTCATATTTTCTTTATTATTTTTATTATTTTTATTATTATTATTATTATTATTATTATTATTATTATTATTATCATTATTATTATTTTTATTAATAAAAAATCAAAAATATTATTTTTATTTATTTGCATATTTAAAAAATGCTTATACATTTTATTTTTTCTTTATGAAACAAAAAGACTAAAAAATATTTTCTTAATAAATTTAATTTCTTTTTTTAATAATTAATATTTAGATAATTAGGTTTAGTTATTATATTATTTTATTTTCTTAATTAAAATTAACTTAGAACTTAGGTTTCTTTTAATTATTAAATTTCACATTATTATTATTAATTTAAAACCTTTTCATAAAAAACCCTAAAAATCATTTTTAACTTAATATATTTCTTAATTAGTTTAAACTTAGTTTTGTTTAATTTTTAATTAATCATCTCTCTTAATTAGGTTAAAACCCCTTTCATAAAAAATCCAAACAAAAATCATTTTCTTTTTCCATTTCCATTTGTACATTATTATTTAGTCAATTCTTGTACATTTATTCAATATGATTGTAATAGTTAATTAGGTTTAATTTTCTTGCAAAATCCCCATTTGTAAATTTGTACACCCCCTCCCCTAATGATGTATTAGCTTAGTATTTTTACTTTCCGCAATTTATCGCTTTATATAAATGCTAGTAATTAGGGTTTGTATGGAAAGATAAAAAAAACAAGTAGCAAACCCTAATTCAAGACAAAACAATGCATGTAAATCAAACACATGTGCACACTTGCACCCTTAGGGTAATTCCACTTTGTTTCCTTACAAAAATGGCCATGTTATGCATGTGGAGTATCTTAGCAAAAAGCAATCAAAAGTACAAGATCATAGTCCCTCGATGATGCTATCAATTGTTGCCTTTCAAATTGATCTTAGTCCCTCAAAGAGAAATGCTAAGATATCTCACAACATTGCTATCATGGCTATACGATGACCCACGCCCATCCCTTTACATCAAAAGATAAGGCTTCTTACCAAATTAGTGGTAAGATAGCAATATCAAAGGAAATGAAGAAATGAACTAAGACTTTTGAGTAGGTAGATTTCTCCTAATTGCTTGCTCATTTTCAAATCAAACACTCTTTCTTATTTTCAAAACAAACACCAACACTTTCAAAAACACTTTCAAAACATTTTCCAAACATGAAACATTTTCAAAAGCTCAACACTTTGTATACATTTTTAGGAACGAGAACTATTACAAACTTTGCCTAAACGATGGCGCCTTTTCAAAATACTTTCAAAACCCACACAAAGCAAAATTTCAAACAAAAGCAAGTGATCTAGCAAGAAACTTAGAGCCCATAGATAAATACGGATGAAAAGGGTGCTAATACCTTCCCTTTTCATAATCTACCCCCCGAACGCAAAAAATAATCTCAAAGGTATTTCCTGTTCTTTTCAGCCTTTCCTTTTGGATAAAATAAAAGTCGGTGGAGACTCTTGCTAACCGCAACATTTGCAATAAAACGCAAAACATCCCAAGTCGGTTCTCCCACCGTATTACATCACTTATTCTTCCAGGCATCATTTTCCTGCTACATCCTGACCAAAGCAAGTTGTAGCTCTTCCACATCATCCAATAGGGGATGAGTGGTCTTCAAAAACAAATCAGGCATAGGTGTTTCCTGAGAATATGGTGTCTTCAACTGAATAGCTCTCGTTTGGACCCACTGAAGATATGGCTCCAACGAAACAACCTCTCTCGGTCCCAAATCTTTTCTACTCTTCTTATGGATGTGACGCCAGGCCTTCGTAATCTTCTCCCTAGCTTCCCTATGGTCTTCTCCCTCCTTTAAAAAGAAACTACTCAAACAAATACTATTTGGTTTATCCCTCATCGGATAACCAAGTTGTCGTCTTGCAAGAACAGGGTTGTAGTTAATTCCCCCTTTTATACCAAGGAGAGGTACATTAGGAAAACTACCACAACTGTCAACAATCTCTATATCCTGGTAAGCTCGATGATACCAATCAATATCCGAGTGAGTAAGTGCCATGATCTTAGGATCCCAACAGGGTTCCTTCCTGACATCCCAAAAAGCATCAGACTGAGGCATATGAGAGATAAGCCACTAGTACAACAAAGGCGTGCAACAAATAATCATCCCCCCATGATAATAATTCTGAAGATGAATAGAGTAATAGGCATATCCCAATAATGTAGGAGTTGGGTTTCCAATCATGAAGATCCTGATAGTATTAACGTCAACAAACTTATCCACATTAGGAAATAAGAACAACCCATAAGCAAGTAGAGAAAAGATGGCCTCAAAAGTGACTGTACTCTTCATCCTGGCAAAGTAACGAGCTTTCTCCAATAAGAACTGAGCTGGTAATCCTCTAATCCCTCCTTTAGTAGTCATGTGGGCTTAAACCTCATACTTCCCCAGATGGATCAAAGAAGCAATCTCATGTGACTTTGGATCATCCTCCAAACCAGTGAAAGGAACACGATCGATAATAGGTAAATCCAACAGATAAGAATACTCCTCTAGTGTAGGAATCAACTGATAGTCGGGGAAAGTAAAGCAATGATACATCGGATCATAGAACTGGACCAAGGTCAAGATAATACCCTCCTTCATCCTAAGCTTCACGAGAGGAATGATGGATCCATACTTCTTCCGAAAATCTGCAGAACACTCAATCTCGGGAATTAGACTGATCAACTCATCTATCTTGGGATCTTTGAAACTGTATTTTCCGGTCTTTCTTTTTCCAGAATCCATGGCTAAAGGGTACCTGAGATATTCACAAATGGTCAACCTTTTAAGTCCCTTGAAATGCAATTTCTTCAAAAGATGCTTATGGGTGCATGGATGCCTGATGCAACAATCACACACAAAATCACAAATATAAGGTTCATAGATTCAATGTCACGGGCATGAGGTCGAAGGTACTACCCATAAGATATGGTCAAAAAGTTATCACCTACCGAACAAGTTTCTAGAGGTTCCCAGAGTATACATCCTTCCTTCGGATATTACCAACTTCTCGATTAACTCGGTAATTAGTAATATTCTCAAGAAAAACTCGTCCGAGCGTAGTATCGCGTGACAACTATTTCTGGATTACTCTGTCATAGCTTCCGAACTACACCTAAAAGGCAAAGATGGGTTAGGTATTCTATGGTCCTCAGCTTCAGCAGGCTCCTAGGTCGAAAGCAGTACGTCTTCCCAATTACTCGGTAAATGAAAATACAGTCAAAGGGGCCTCCACTGAGTAGGGGATCGCATGCCTCCTTTTTTGGGATTACTCCCTCAAAGTTAACATGACTATATCGCCCGTCATATCTTAATGTTTGCCCAAGTTCGGGTATAGGACTTATGAGTAATCACCAAGCACCCTGAAAACCAGGAAAATTCAGACAAACATATAACACATAAACAACAATAGCACATATACAGATATAAACAAAGATAGGTTTAACCCACTTAGGTATGGACCAACAAGAGGTCAATCTTTCCCTAGTGAAGTCACTATTTTTTCTGTAGCAGTAGAAAAGTTTAAGACTAAGCCATTGGATTGACTAGACTTGTACTGATAAAAATGAAAATCGCCACTGTGCTTTATTGTTTCCAAAGGAATTGGAAAAGAGCGAGTAACCCAAAAAGAAGGGGAAGATTCAAGGTAAGGGGGTTTGTTATGCAAATGGAAGGTATTAGCACCCTAAACATCTACGGTGTTCCGCAGGAACCTCTTTGTAAAATCTATATATTTTGGCTATAAAATGTTATGTGTAAAATAGATGGTGGAGGTGAGAAAAGAAATATAAATTTTATGATTTTTGCATCCGTCGCGGTTGTGAACCTTTAGTGCCTATGTACCACCTTCGTGCAATAGGGGATCAGGGTACACGTAGTTCCTCTTTTTAAAGTTTTAAAACACAAATGTGTTGGTTAATTTTATGAGATAAGACATCATCGTCATTGTCCGTGTGGAAAACATACTTACCACCCACAATCATGAGAAAGGAGAATTTGCATCATCTCAAAGTTGAGGATATGGCTTGGATTTTAAAATCAACAATGCCTCACTAAACACCCAAGTGGAAAATATCTCACTTCACTAATTATTATAGAAGTATAGCTGTTTGCATCACTACAAGGATTGACAAGAGTCTAATCATTTGAGAAAAATTTAAAATAAAAAGCCAAAATGGCAAAATTGTTTGAAATGAGATTGATTGACTTTTAGTCTTCTCATAAAAAATGTCAAAGTATGATTAAGTTGATTGAAGTTTGTTTATGAAAAGGTTTTTAAAATTCATGGACATAACTCCAAGTTTATTATAACAGTGATTCAAGTTTAAAAACAAGAAGAGTTTTCAAAAGGAAGAATAAGATTTTTGAAATTAAAGAAGATGGGAGGAGGAGAAGATATTATCCTAAAGCATAAGGTAAAAGTTAGGGATAAGAACCATCTAACCAACAAGAAGCCAAAACTTGACATTATGAGTCAAGATAGAATTCCATTCCTTGGATTGGAACTAAACAAACAAAGATACTAGACCTTTTGAGAGAACCAAACTTCAAGTGTATTAAGTCTTCACAAAAATTGGGCAGAGTAACGGCTGTATATGGGTGAATTCCATATTACAAACAAAGTATGTAATCACAATAACCTGCACACAAAATAAACAAACAACCCAATGTCTTAAGGTAAACCTCAAGAACTCCAGACAAAATATCAACTAAGGTTACAAGGTTTCCAACATAGGTCAAGGTTTCTAATCCTAAGTCCAAGAAGTCCAATACTCCATAATGCCAAGGATAGTAACCAAATAGTCCAAGTATCATTAAAGCAATTTTTTAGGGTTCATGTTGATTATTAGGTGTCTCAAAAGAGAAAATAAAAGCTCAAGTGAGAAAAATAAAAATAACAATAATATAAATGCTCAAGTGACCAAAATAAAAATGGCATGAAATGTAATGCTTAAAGTAAATGGTACATAAAGCATAAAAAATAAAAGCATAAAGTAAAAACAATTTAATAATTAGTGGTTAGTTGGATGACCATCTTGAAACTTGCATTTAGAACTCATTAGAGAATTGGTAGAACCAAAGCCTCCACACAATAAGTTGCATTTGCTTTTTGTCAAGTATATCATCCATTTGGAATCTTTATAAGTACCATTTAATGATCAACGATGTTTAAGTGATTTTCGTTGACCAAAAGTGTTGTACATCCATTAGAGGATTGGTAGAACCAAAGCCTCCACACAATTAATCTCAAAGTTATTGGATCAAGGGGATCAAATTAACATACTTGGGCTTGCAAACATAGGTTTGGGCCACGATTGATCATTTATTCGAATCGGGATAAAATTTAGTGCTATGTTAAGCAATCGTAAGTGGACTTATATAGGAGACGCACCTATTTTGAGGTCGGTCAATAGCAATCTATGCACCATTTATTTTGAGACATGATATAGAGATCATGCTCCAATAACACTTAGTGCAATAAGAAGGGGATAAGATGAATAGGGGTGGGGAAGAATAAATAAACCACATTTGAATTAAATCTTAATCAAACTATTATTAAAATCATTCATCCATTTTTTATGGAGTTAAACTCAACACCATGGATTCAATGATGTTAACAAAGTTTATGATCAAAAATTCAACTCAAAATTAGCCAGAAAATAATCACAAAATAATATTACATTTAATATATTCATTAAAAAATGTTTTAAAATATTTTAAAATAGAAATAAAAGATAAAAATATCAACTATGTTCAAATTAATCAAGACATATTAAATAAGGCCATAGAAACTATTTTAAAATTAGTCAGAAACTATTTTTAAAATTAAAAGAAATGAGTGAAATAAACTAAAAATGATGAAAAATAAAAAAAGTCATCAATAAAAAATAAATGAGGTCACCAATATTTGTCACAATATCCTTGGATCATTCCATAATTTTTTCAGAATTTAAAAATGCATAAAAGTATTTTTAAACATTTAAAACAATTCAAATAAAGTAGAAATTTATAAAAAATATCAAAACACAAAATAAAATTGTAAAAAAATATAAATCAGAAAGAGAAAAATCAAAAAGATTTTTCATAATTGTTTCAGATTTTTTGAACTAAAAATGAAGTTTCTATGATTTTTTGAAGTTTAAAACAATTAAATATAAAAATCAGAAAATAAAATAAAACCCAAAAAGATGTGGACCAATGGATGAGAGTCAAAACGCGTTAGTAATCAAGTCCAAGGGATCTGGAGCGCTGTGCATATCATGGTTATTAGTGAATAAAACACCGGATCACTTACTAAATCAGAAATTCAAAAAAACAAGTGGCGCGCCTTCATTGGTTGGAAGATGACACGTTGTTCATCTTCAACCTCCAGCCAACGTGAATTGTAGGTCTCCTAAACTGTAAAATCAGAAGATCAGACCTATGCCATTTGCTTCATCTCTTCAAGACGAAGACAATCACACCATCGCGACAAATTTATATAAACTGTAGCTCAAGCAATTTAGAAGGAAAGTGTTATGGACTGGGCCCGCCTTGGCCCAAAGTGCAAATAAAGGCCCAGATCCAGGCAGCTCCTCGGGGAATGCTCATAATCAGACCATCCCGAACGTGCCCGACCACAGACCCTAGTGGCAATGCCCCCCATTACCCGTAACGAGTAGCGTCCCCGACCAAGGGCACTCCAGCTCGAGTCTTGCTCGAGCATCCTCCCCGTAGGGCATATTCTGTCCCCTCCGAACGTTACGGGATCCTTAAAGCCCCGAAAAGACCGCATCTTCGTCCTTCCTCATTCTTCGCAAAGCAGCATCCAGGAAGGGGACCACGTGTGGATCCCCACTACACACGTAGAACCTGGCAGTCCCTTTATTGGGCCAGTTCTGGTCGGCCCAATAGGGGGACCTTGGCCCAGCGTTGGGGGCCATAAATACCCTTTATTCCAAGAGGGTCAGGTATTCATTCCTTACACACCTACATACTTTTTCCTGCTCATTCTATCTCTCATTTTATCATTGGGGTGTCTTGCAGGTACCCCCCCCCCCCCCCCCCCCCCCGCACTTCATTCAAATCCAATTCGAGCCGGCTGTGACGGTCCAAGTCTGATCCGGTAAGATCAGTGGCACCGTCTGTCAGAATCTAAGCTTCCCCGTCTTACAAACTTTCAAAAGACCAAAGCTAAAAACCATCTTTCACCGTCATGGCTAACCAAATTCTGGATGACCAGAACTCCCGTGTCGTCGATGTCAACAACAACCTCGCGGACAAGAACGGGATTCCCGACAACACCGGCAACCCGGGCCATAATATACTCCTCGGGGGCGTCATCCTTGGGCCCTCATGCCACCGGGACAGAGCCACTCCCTCATCTTCTTCAGTCCCCCCTCCGCTCGAAGAAGACAATACAGCTCCCCAAACTACCTGGCCGCCCAATTCCAGGAGGTCCCTATCCCCGCCGGGGCAGACGCTACGACCAGAGCACTGTTCGCGGCAATCAACCAGACTAACTACCTCATCTTTGCCCAGGGGGGAAGATTGAGGGTGCTAGAGGATGACAAAAGACCCCCGAGGAGACACGGGAGGCCCCAGACCCCGCCTCCTCGAAGAACAGAGGTACGTCTCCCATCTCCCCCGCGGAGACAATACAGAGACACCTCCCGAAGCCCGTCACCCCGTCAGCCGGGGAGACGACCCCCCTTGGAGAGAAAGCCGATCATTGAAGCCGGAGGGTGCAACCATGGCCATTTATGACAATAACAAGGACATCCTGGAGACAGGCATGAAAGGACAGATCAATGAGCGCACCGCTCGAGGGACATCTAAGACGACCATGGTTGTCGTGCCCGACACTATCTTAGGTCCCCGTCCCTTTCCCCAGAGCGAAGTCATGAGGCCGACCCCCGCGGTCCCCTGTCACAAGCCATCATAGAGGAATCTATTCCCCCGGGCATGGAGAAGCCCCCTCACCTGAAGGAATACGATAGAGTCTCCGACCCAGTCGATCATATAGACGGGTTCGAAGCTATGTTGCACTACCATAATGTCGGGGGACCCATCAAATGCCGGTTGTTCCCCACAACCCTCAGGAAAGCAGCAATGGATTGGTACAAGGGTCTTGCCCTGGGGTCTATCACCTCGTGGAGAAACTTGAAAAACAAATTCATAAGCTCATTCACCGCGTCACGGCGACATCCAAGGACCGAAGCGACACTCGAGGCTATCATCCAGAGGCAGGATGAAACCTTGAGAGAATTCATCAACCGCTTCAACCGTGAAGCCATCCAGTCTCCTGCGCGGACCACATGAAAAGATACTTGTTGGAGAGGGGACTCCTCCCCGGCACAGAGTTCAGAAAAGAAGTGGGCATCGAACCGCCCCGAACATTCGATGCTCTCCTCGAGAAGACCAAGGCCTACATGGACTACGAGGAAAGGGAAGCGGCCAACAGAGCCCGTTACCCCAGAACTCGTGGATCTAGCAGCAACCCGCGCCAAGAAGCCGTTCCTCCTCGACGAACCGGGGAGAAAAGAAAAGACGACAAACCCCGAGAAGTCCGAGAACAGAGAGGACCCTCGGGGCATTTCATAGAGTACACTCTGCTCACAGCTTCCCACGAGCGCATCTTGGCGGAGTGTGCCAGTACATATTTCAAAGATGGCGGCGTCAAGCGCCCCCGTCCAGCTCCTGCCAAGCCTGGGGTGGATAGGAGCAAATATTGTCAGTACCATAGGAGCCATGGTCATCTGACGGAGGACTGCGTTCACCTTAAAGACGCCATCGAGACCCTTATAAAAGGGGGGAGACTCGCCCAGTACTGGAGTTATGACGTTCCTCGTCGCGATGCAAGAGAACCAGAGGAGGATGCCCGACCATTTGATGAGTCGGTCCCCATCCAAACCGCCTTCTCCGTCACAATACCTAAGGACTTTTTTGTCCCCGAGCACTTGCAAGAGCCGTTGTAAACACACAGCAGGTGGGAGTACTTTCCCTCTGCCATGGTCATCAATGGTGGAGGGTTCAACAACCTAACCATAAATTCGGCCAAGAGGAAGCTAGAAGAGTTGGTCGACTCTGCACCTCCTCAGAAAGTGACCTTTGAAAGGGTGAAGGGCAGATTAGAGCCTATCACCCTTTACCTCGAAGAACTCCCCGGTGGGGCCCCCAATGCGGTCATTCCCCTGCTAATAAGAACAAGAATGGCTAACTTCGACGTACATCACATCCTCGTCGATGAAGGAAGTTTCTTCGATGTAATGTGCAGTCAACTGTTCTAAACCCTGCAGCTCGACGACTCGCACCTCTCGCCTTATGTGGGGTCAGACCTGCAGGGCTTTAACGGCTCAACTTCCAAATCATGGGGATACGTTGAGCTCATGGTTACCTTTAGCGAGGATATAGCAACGAGGCAGGTCAAGGTGCGCTTCCTCGTCATCGACTGTCCGTCCCTCTACAACTGCATTTTGGGAAGGCCAACATTGGCAGAACTGACCGCGGTACCCTCTACCGTCCACTTGAAGATGAAGTTTTACACCTAGAGGGCACGGGTCGCCACCATCCAAGGTGACCTAGCAGCTTCCCGAAGATGTTTCAACGCGGAATCCAAGGGATGAGATACGATCGACACCGGTACAAGGCCCGCCAAGAAAGCTGCAATGACGCGACCAGAGCCTCAGAAGACAGAACCCATCGAGGCAGAAGAGAAAAGAGCTCCCCCAAAGGTCGAATCCATAGCCCTGGACACACGCTTCGACCAGGATGAGCCTCCCAATGGCGAGAAAGTCCTCCTCTGACCAATTCCGAACGGAGACTTCGAACTCGTCCCTCTCAGCGAGGACACGAGCAAAGGAGTGAAGATCGGTACCCGGCCTCCCCGACTTGGCGAGGAAATAGATCAAAGCCTGTTTGCGCGAGAATGATGACTTATTCGCGTGGAGCGCTGTAGAGATGCTCGGACTCGACCTCGAGGTCGCCTGTCACCACCTAGCCATAGATCTAGCCGCTAGGGCAGTAGTACAACATAAACGTAGGCAGTCTCCGGAGAAAACAGAGGCTGCTGTCAAACGTTGTACTGGTTAAAAAGAATAATGGAAAATGGCGAATGTGTGTTGATTATACTGATCTCAATCGGGCATGCCCGAAAGATGCATTTCCTTTACCGAACATAGACATACTGGTCGACAACTCGGCCAATTATAAGATATTATCGTTCATGGATGCTTATTCAGGCTATAACCAAATTCCAATGTCCGCCAGTGACAAGCATTACACTGCTTTCATGACCAGCTCGAGAAACTATTACTACAATGTAATGCCCTTTGGTCTAAAAAACGCAGGGGCAATATACCAACATATGATGAACAAGGTATTCCACAACCAAATAGGGGACATGCTCGAGGTGTATATGGATGACATGATCATCAAATCCCAAGCAGAAACCGACCATACAGCTCACCTCAAATAAGTCTTTGCTCAAGCAAGACAATGTAAGATGAGATTCAACCCCGAGAAGTGCACATTCAGAGTCAAGGCAGGGAAATTCCTCGATTTTTAGCTGACAGAACGAGGAATCGAAGCTAACCCCGACAAGTGTCGAGCCTTCTCCGACCTCCCGACATCCACGTCGAAAAAATACATACAAGACATGAACGGCATGCTCACCTTGTTATCCCGTTTCGTCGCGAGATCCGCTCAGCACGCCCTCCCCTTCTTCAAGCTCCTTCGCAAAGAGGAAGCCTTCGAATGGACCGAGGAATGTGAACAAGCATTGCGTAACCTAAAACAAAGCCTATCCCAACCACCTGTTCTATCACGGCCTACCACCGGGGAACCATTGTTCATATACCTGGCCGTCTCAGTCGAAGCTGTCAGCGCGGCTCTCATTCACGAAACGTCCGACGGACAAAAACCCGTCTACTTTACGAGCAAAGCATTGCAAGGACCCGAGGACAGATACCAACAGATAGAGAAGGTAGCTCTAGCCCTCGTCAATGCGGCGAGGAGACTCAGACACTATTTCCTTGCTCACATGATCATAGTAAGGACCGACCAGCCAGTAAAGCAGCTCTTAGGTCGACATGACATGGCAGGTCGAATGTTGAAGTGGTCCTTGGAACTCTCTGAGTTCGACATTCAATACGAGAGTAGGAAAGCCCTAAAAGCATAGGCTCTGGCCGACTTCATCGCAGAAATGACCGCTCACGACCCCCCTGCAGGAAACGAGCACAAGTGGACCATCTTCATCGACGGAGCATCTAGCTCATCCAGAAGCGGCGCGAGAATCCTCATAGAGAACGAGGAGGGCGTGGTGATCGAGCACTCACTCACCCTCTCCTTTCCGACTTCAAACAACCAAGCAGAGTACGAGGCCCTGCTCGTGGGACTGAGGCTAGCCGAGGACCTCGGGGCACGTGAAGTGCGAATTTTCACGGACTCTCAACTCGTCGCTTCCCAAGTCCAAGGGAGTTACCAGGCTAAAAACAACAGCCTCATTGAATACCTGGACTTAGTCAAAAAATGCATGAAGAAATTCGATCGAGCAGAAATATCACACGTCCCGCGCGAGAAAAACACAAGGGCCGACATACTTTTGAAGCTCGCAAGCACAAGAAAGAAGGGCGGGAACAAATCCGTCATACAAGAATCCCTATCACGCCCAAGCATCGAAAGTACCTCGACCCCTTTCGAGGTACACGCCATCGGAGATGATTCGTGCTGGATGACCCCGGTGTTCAACTTCCTAACAAAGGGCGAGCTCCCTTCGAACCGGACAGAGGCGACCGCAACCAAACGATGAGCGTGCTCCTACGTGGTGCTCGAGCACAAGCTATACCGAAGGGGATTATCCATTCCCATCTTGAAGTGCATCGACTAATCCACAGTCCCCGAGGTATTACGGGAAATACACGAAAGGATCAACGCCCAACACATGGGCGACAAGTCCCTAGCATGGAAGGCTCTACGAGCGGGGTACTACTGGATGACAATGCAACATGACGCCAAAGACCACGTCAAGAGGTGCGACAGGTTCCAGAAGCACGCCGAAATCCATCTCGCCCCCCCTCACGAGCTGAGGGTACTTTCATCCCTGTGGCCATTTTCCTGGTGGGGGATGGATATCCTCGGACCATTCGTACAAGGGACATACCAAAATAAGTTCCTTATTGTGGCTGTGGATTACTTTACAAAATGGATAGAGGCTGAGGCCCTTGCAAAAATCACCTCACATAACATCCTCTGCATCTACAAACGAAACGACCTCGCCCGATTTGGAATCCCGAAGGCGCTGATCACAGACAACAGTACCCAATTCACCGACCATGGGTTCCGAAGCTTCATCGCCAAACTCGGGACCAAACAACACTTCACCTCAGTCGAGCATCCCCAAACCAACGGGCAAGCCGAGGCCGCCAACGGAATCATCCTGTGAGGAATCAAATGCCGGCTAGGCGAAGCAAAAAGGGGATGGGTCGAGGAACTACACAACGTCTTATGGGCTTACCGCACCACGCCCCATTCGACGACAGGCGAAACCCTTTTTCGACTAACATTCGGCACCGAGGCCGACATTCCCGTAGAAATAAGGGAACCCTCTAGGCGGACAGAGATGCCCCTTGACGAGGAAATGAACGATGAAGCCCTTAGAGATGAACTCGATCTGGTCGAGGAAATTCGATCAGGGGAATCCCTGCGTGAGGCCACTTTGAAACAACGAGTAGCCCTGCGTCATGACGACAAGGTCATCAGACGCGAGTTCCAGATCGGCAGCCTGGTATTAAGAAGAAACCAGAAAGACTCCTGCGAAGGGAAGTTAGCCACACACTGGGAAGGACCCTATCGCGTTCAAGGCGCTACGGGCATCGGGGCATATTACCTCGAGCAGCTAAACGGAGAACTGTTACCACGACCCTGGAACGCAGCTAAGCTAAAACAGTAATACAGCTAAAGCCCTCAACCACTAAGGACTTTCTCCATCGAACATCCACCCTTAGCCAACTAAGGGAAAAGTCTCGACCACGTAGGCAGGTCGAGGTACGGACCCGACCTACCACCCAGTGACAAACGGTCGTTCACCCAACAAGCCGAATGACAATGCCCGACAGGGACACCTCGATCGAGGTCCACTGTTGAAGTACCCACATGGCAGAACACCCAGCTCGCGATGGGCAGTTCACGCCACGAGTGTAGGACCCTGATCTGGGTCATATGTCCGACACGCGGGCTCCACTCCGCACATACGGCGCATTTCGAAGTGCGTCGATCCATCAAAGGGGTCGAAAGGATATCTCCACTCGAGAATAAAACTTAGCAAAATATTCATCACAAAAAATGACAGTCGAACATTAGCCTAGATACGAGCAGGTTAAGGTAAAATAAACATCCATCGAAAAATATATGCATAAAATAGGTTAATAGTGAACCGACTAAGAGGGCCAACAATGTTCAAGGTTACAAACCATGACACAACGGCCAAAAGAAATCAATAATTAGCACGGGCACGCAGGTCCCGAAAACAAATACACGGGCACGCAGGCCCGAATAATAAATTAATGCTAAACATTCCCAGGACTACCGGAATCCACGTCAGGAGACTCGGGGGAGGCACAACCTGACCATCAATAATATGGGATAGAAAAACGATCCCCTCGGTGTTCATGCCCGGATTTAAGATGGATAGCTGACTGACCGCGGCCTCAAACCCGTCGGCTAGGGCACCGACGCAGTGTGACTCGAGAAGGTGGATACGAGCAACCAAATCTGAACGGGAACGCAAAGAGGCTATCTCCTCTGGCTCGTCATCAGCAGGAAGCATAACAACTTTTATCTCCTCGATTTCCTTGGACAACCGTTGGTTGTCGCTCTCTAATTGTTCCTTATCAAGTTGGAGGTAATCCCTCTCCTCAGAAACCTTCGCGGTCTTCTCCTTCTCCCCCGACAGCAGGTCGGCCTGCTCACGAAACTTCTCCTCGGATCGCTCGAGGGCCGCCTTCAACTTTCGAGATTTGGCAGCGAAAGCAGCCTTCTCCGATTCTAACTCCGTGACACGGTCCGAGGAGTCGGATCCTTCCTTGCAAGTACCACATCCATCTTGGCCATCTTCACTACCCCGACCATGCTGGCGGCGAGTTGTTTCCTCTGGCCTTCTTTGTCGATCCGTTTGATAATGTCGGCCTCGTTATCAGACACCGTCAGAGGAAACCCCTCGAAGAAATACTTTTCTACAAAACAGGGAGGTAAACCAAAGGCCCGAGCAGCTGCAGGCTCATCGACAGTTTCCGCCCTGCTCTCTGTCTGACCCTTCTTCCTTCCAACCAGCTCGGTCTATTTCTCGGTGTCGGGAGAGCCCGAGGACCCACTTGATACATCTCCACCCGAACCAGCCGGCGGGCCCATCTGCATGGCCTACGGTGCCCGCACCAGCCTCTTGCTTATCTTTTTGTCTTGAGTCAACTTCAACAGCCTCTCTCGATGTTCCGCCATGTGACCTGCAAAGAGGAGCGAACCCGGGTTAGCTACAAGCGAGCAAAAGCAATAAAAATGGAATAAAATAATAAGAGCAGAAGCAAGGAACCTAGGAGATCTACGGCCTTCCCGTAGGATTGGCATTCAACGAGCGCCTTTGTGTTGATAGGATGCGCCTCGAACGTCGGGTAGCCATCAAGAATGTCATCCCCTTCCTTCGTGACCCACCGGGCGGGGAAAAAGCTATCAACATACTTGCAAAGGACATCATAGGCCTCCTCATCCTCGGCACTCATGCTCCTCGCAGGGGTATGATAGTGCCCGGTGTCGTGCTCATAGTGACCCGAGCACCAATGGATTGGGAACCTGGAGATCCGCCCGACTGCGAGACTACGCTCAGCATCCACAAGGGGATCCCCGTCCCCGTTGACCACCACAGTTTCCGATTCGAATAAAGAATCCAGGGCCATTTGGGTGGCTGACTGCAACACATACCATTTATCTTTGAAATCCCTCACCGAATACATGTACATCCTAAACAGTCTCTTCGTTTGTTTAAGGGATACCCAGCTGTTTCTGCCTCCTTGAGACTGACGTTGCAGATGAAACACCCTGAAGAAAAGGGGAATCGTCGCCCTAATTCTCAGGAAACGACAGGTCAGCTCGAACGTCCAGAGGAAGGTGATCGCGTTAGGGTGGAGCTGCGAGGGGGCCAGGTTCAGATGACTGAACACCCCGACTTGAAAGTCGCTAAAAGGCAGTCTGAGACCGAGATCCTTGAACACAATCTCGTACAAAGGGAACGCATACTCAGTGAACTCCAAGCAGATACGGGCTTCGATCGTCGGCCTCATTATTCTAAAATTCTTTTGAAAACCTTCCTGAGTGTCGTCGTGCTCAACGACGGTGTAAGCTCGCCGACGACGACGACAGTACGCCGAAGCAATTCCCCGGGGCTTAGCGCCCACCCAGTCCAACGCAGGGTCATCGATGGTGTCGACCAATGTAACATTCTCTTCTGTACTTGTTTCCTTGAGGTCATTATGTCGTGAGGAATCCGGATTATCGGCCATTTACCTATAAAGCACAGGAAATCGGTGAATTCGACAGCAAATTTGCATGCTTGCCACAAAGGTAGGGAGAAGCACACAACACTCAGATCGAAACTAAAGCCGAACACCGACACCCTAGCTCCGACCATGCATCAATCATGGATAGCACGAGCATACATGAGCGCCTCGGCTGAATCATGAATCACGCGACCAAGTTCCTGACTCCGCCTACCCGAAACTAGAATACTGCGAGGAGACTACTCTACATACTTCCTAAAAGGACGAATATCCTGGCCAATTCATGAATATGCTGACCAAACGCATGAATATCACGGGTAACATCATGAATTATATGCCTAAAACTATGAATATCACGGGCAACATCATGAATTACATGCCTAAAACTATGAGTATCTCGAGCAGACTCATGAATCAGGTGCCTAGCACGCTTGAATCTACCGGGAATTACTTCCAAATACAGGTTTCTAGTATCAAAAATATCATCAAAGCTACCTACAACACGGAGAAACAGGAGGAAGGGACACTTAATTGGAAGAAGAAGAGGACAAACAACGGTAGTGAGAGTAATCAACAGCGAACGGTGCGACGGTCTCAACAGCATTACGGGAACCAATGGCTGTGGAAACAGAGAAAGTAGGAGGAGCGTGAAGAGGAAAAACAGATTATGGGCCCAAGGCTCCTATTTATAGAGATGACGTGGAATATGAAACGTCGCACCGGGGAGACACGAATTTCCCCCATCCTTGACACCTACCCGCCTAGGCAATGATGGCCCAATTTACTAGGGCGATGATGCAGTTCCCAAGGACTACGCCACGTGTCCGAAAGACGCAGCCCAGAGATCCCCGCGAGATTTCCTCGAGCATGCTTCGAAAGGAAGAACCATAGGTCGGGCATTGGGTCCCCGCGGAAAAAGCAAGCTGAGATCAAGTCATAAATCCTATCCCAGGAACAACGACTTGGAGGCTCCTGTTCTGGACTGGGCCTGCTTTGGCCTAAAGTGAAAATAAAGGCCCAGATCCAGGCAGCTCCTCGGGGAATGCTCATAATCAGACCACCCCGAACGTGCCTGACCATAGACCCTAGTGGCAATGCCCGCCGTTACCCGCAACGAGTAGCGTCCCCGACCAAGGGCACTCCAGCTCGAGTCTTGCTCGAGCATCCTCCCCGTAGGGCAGATTCTGTCCCCTCCGAACGTTACGGGGTCCTTAAAGCCATGAAAAGACCGCGTCTTTGTCCTTCCTCATTCTTCGTAGAGCACCATCCAGGAAGGGGACCACGTGCGGATCCCCACTACACACGTAGAACCTGGCAGTCCCTTTATTGGGCCAATTTTGGTCGGCCCAATAGGGGGACCTTAGCCCAGCGCTAGGGGCTATAAATACCCTCTATTCCAAGAGGGTCAGGTATTCATTCCTTACACACCTACTTACTTTTGCCTGCTCATTTTGTCTCTCATTTTATCATCGGAGTGTCATGTAGGTACCCCCCCCCCCCCACTTTATTCTAATCCAGTTTGAGCCGGCTGTGACGGTCCAAGTCTGATCTGGTAAGATTAGAAAGTTTTGAAAAGGGATTTGAAATTTCATGGTCAAAACGTGTTTCCAGGTAAAAGTAAGTGTTACAACTAGAACCAGGGCACTGAGAGCTTCACAATGATATCAAAGTTTTGAAGAATTGATGGAGAAATCTACCTATTGAAGTTGAGTTGCAGAGCTCTGAAACTGGACTTCTATGGAGCGATATAGGGCATGATTTTTGAAGGTAATTGTATGGTTAGTTTCAGGGAAGATCAAGGAAGGTTAATTGATAGAAAAATTGGATTAAAAAAGGCTTGAACACTGATTGCGAAGTTACAGAAAATTGAGTTATGGAGCAAGTTTGGCAGGGTGATTCTGGCTATCCAAGATTGATAAATTGAATGGGATAGTTCATGTGTTTATAAGAGAAGAAAATGGTATCAAAAGGAAGAATGGATGATGCATTTTGGAAGGGATTCGTGTGAACCTGAAGCACGAGTGAAGTGTGATCTTTTTTTCACCAAAATTCATCCAATCTTTGCGTTTTAAGGTGCTAAACACTTCTGGAAAGTTTTTTAATCAAGTTTAAATTAAAAACACGCATAAATCTTGTGATTAGAGGCCACATTATGGATTTCAAAATTCTGACTTGGTGAGAAATTCAGTTCCAAGTTACCAATTTCAAAACAATGGCATTTTCAACTCAGGGGGTCTTAGAGCATGATTCTTGATGCTTTAGAAAGATGAAGTTACAAGCTTTGCAATGGAAAAATAAAGGAATAAAATGGATGCTTGAGCTGAAAGTTGCATTGAGTCAAAGTTGGGGAAAAAAGGTTGACTTTCCATACTTAGAAATATTTCAAATTTTTCTTCAAAAGTGACCTATAATGTGTTGCATCCAAACATGGCCTTCCACTTGGAATTTGCTCTTGACCAAAAAAGATGGCATAAAATAGACCTATTGAATGACATTTTGAAACTTGAACCAATCAAAATATCCAAAAATTGAGAGAGTTATGAATTGTTGAAGTTGGCAAAAAATCATGAAATGACCTATAATCTTTTGTATCCTTAGGGCATCTTCCATCCATTTTCTCTCTTTGCATATAAAAGAAGGAATAAAGTTCACATCGTCAAGATCATTATGGAAAAATAGTGGGCTCGAGGTGATAAACATTGACCAAGTTATGATCATTTGAAGGCACACATGAGAGATTGGGGGTTCATCTGGAGGACTTGTAATCTTTCTTCATTATCAAGTTTCTTCCACATGAGAACTCCTTGAAACTTTTGAAGTGATTTGTTAATAACCCTTTGAAGAGAAGGATGTTTTTAGAATCACTCAAAAATACCAAAGTATGAGCAAGATATACTTCTTTGAAGTTCAAAACCCTAGCTCCTAGATCAAGAAAATGCTTTGAGGAACTTTGACAATTTTGAACAACCTTCTTGTACCAACACTCTTGCTTTGTAAATAGAAGTTGTTGAGGATGATAATGAGAATTAATAGCAAACAAAACCACTTCCACATCTTGAGAATTGAGAGAAATATGCACTTGTGACCAATGGGAACAAGACCTTGTCCAACCATGACAACCTCTTCAATCAACCCCTTGTACTTTTGAATCAATTTGATAACTTTGAAATGTAGTTAACCAACATAAACCTTGTCATGCCATTTCTTCCAAAACAACTTCAATGGTGAGGTTTGAATTTCTAAAGCTTCATTCACTAGGGCATGTAAATACACTCATGAACCCATGGATCAATTTATTAATCCACATTTCCTTTACCTACATTATTAACAAGTAAGACAAACCAATATTGAATTTTATTAATTAGAAGGAAAATCAAGGCAAAATATTCATGATCACAAAAGAAAACAAGTCAAGGTGCTTGGGGATTCCTCAAAGAGCAAAGCTAAAGATAGGGAGAAGAACCACAAGCCCTAATGTGATCTTGTTGTGATTGAATCAAAATGGTATGATGAAGGGATCTTAGGGGAAAAAATTGGGGTACAACAGGGAGAATGCACTGAGAGCGAAGTCATGATCTTAATTCCTAAATTGAGTGACTCATTATTCAATAAGGAATAAAGTAAAGCAATAAAATCCTATAGGGAGCATTAACTAAGAGCGAAATTGTGATCTCAATTCCTAAATTGAGTGACTCATCGATCAACAACCAAAGAACAAACACAAGCACAACACATATGGCAAATGAAGTGCATAATGCCTGCTACAGGTCTTTAAACAACGACTTCGAGTGCACGCTCTTTATTTCCTACTTCTCATGGTATCTAGAAAGCAATAAAATCCTACTTCTCATGATATCTAGAAAAGCGATAAATAAAGTGCAAAGAAGTACGAAGGTAGTAGTGGCGAATACCAAAGCGAGCAAATGGTCAAGAGCGGACGAAAGCAATGGAGAAGTAGGGAGTACACGTCGAGAAAGCTTCACCAAGAAAGAAACAAAGTCGGAAGTAACATCCAACTAAGATAAAGGCAAGCGCGTGTTACGAATGCAACGCGTAATCAGGAGTTTATGTGCAAAGCATCACGAAGTATCGTATGTATCAGGAGAACATATAATACGATATGAATTTCTCAGGATGATGAGAAATGAGGCGCGTTGCATCAGAAGCGAGCATAATCCGTATGCTTTGATCATATAACTACTTGTTATGTTACATGGTCGAAAGCACAAAAAATGTACCTTGCACAATGAACAAACGCGTCAAAAAATAACATGGCAAAGCGGAACGAAAACGCGGATAAAAACTAAAAGAGAAGAAGTATTTTTTTGTTAGTTTTTTATGTAAAGAGAATTCTAAAAATTTCAAAGAATTAATTCCTAAAAAACCATTATATTAAAATCTACTATTTTTATTGATTTTATTATAATTTAATCGTTTTTCATATAAAACCCTTCCAAAACTAGAAAATTAGTTCCTAAAAAATTGATTAAAAACTAGCAAATTTTATTTGATTTTTTACATTCTTTTTATTATGTGCATTTTATTTACAAAAATAAAAAAAAGGTCCTAACTCTAATGAAGAATTAGTAAACTCAGGGGGTGTTGATTTGAGTCCAAGGAGTGTGATCCAACAAACTGAGTGCTGGCCTGGTCAGAATAAGGCCCAATGTTGTTTCATTTTTTGTTTAATCATTAACTTCTTCTTAAACAAATTGGACAGGCCCACGGGATGTTATTCGGCCCATATTTTTCAGCAAGCAATTTTGTTGAATTATGAGGCTTCAAACTATCAAAACATCATTGGGCTTAGGCATGTCAAACTCGGCCCAGTAGTGTTTTTATCTTGACCTCCATATTCTAACAAAAACAGTAGTGATGGGCTTATGGGGGGTTTACACACGAGGCCCGTGGATGATTAGTTTAATCCATTCTAATTCACTCTTCATATTATCAAAAAAATAAAATAAAAATATATGGATAGGAATGAGAAACGATGGTGTTTTGGCGCCAGGGCTAGGGTTCAATGTCGTTCCAGCTTCTCCGCAAGAGTTCTCTTCCATTGTTCACATTCTTCATCGCCCTCGCCGCCGCGTCGCAACTGTTTGAATCGTCTGAAAAATCCACCTCTCAACACCAAAATACTCCTCTCTACCTCATCTTCTCAAAGCTTCACTCTGTTTTCCTCAATTCTTTCTCAGTTAATCAAATCATGATAAACCCTAGGTCTAACCAAACAGTAATCTGATCCAAACGGTGATGAACCAAACCAGGAAATCTTAGGGGAATGATTCATCAGACTTCATGCTTTACAATGGTAACAAAAGCTTAAATGGAAAGATGAGAAATAGAGAGGATACGAGTGTTACCTATCGGAGACCGTCTGATGCGGTTTCAATGGCGGCAGATAGAAAAGACCTGAAGTCCAGAGGTGAGGTAATACGATTATTGCTCTTCTTTATCTTTATTTAGATTATTCTTCTTCTGCATTCTTTTCTTGTGTTTCTGAATTTGCTTTACTCTTGTCAAACATTGATGTTATTTTGCGATGATATGAAGAAAATGAAGACAATTGATGCGATGAAGATGAAGAGGATGGCGGTAGATTGATATTGAAGAGATAGTTTGAAGAAAATTGATGAAGAATCTTGAAGATTCGGTTACAGTAGGTTATGAGCGTGAGAGAGGATTGATTGGCGGAGAAGAGAGCCTGAAGAGAAGGTTGGTGATGGTCACTGCTGAGAGAGTGTAGAGGAAGTTGCATAGAAAATGGTGAATACGAAGTTGGATATTGAGGGATGCAAGGTTGATAGAGGAATATGAAAGTTCTATTATTGTTGAGAGAGTAGCGTGAAGATTTATATTTGGTGAGTTTCTATAACTGAATTTTCTGTCTGTTATCCCTTTTCTCTTCCCTTTCTGTTGGATTTTCTGTTAGCTTTTGTTATCTCTTCATCCTCCCAGAATTTTATGTTAGAATTTGTTTTGATAGTCAGGAGTGAGTTGGATTGTTAGGAGTTAGTTGGAAGGTGGAAAACGGTTATGGAATCGAGAGTGTTAGTGAGGCAGTTAGAATTATGTTTTCTACTTATTGGTTAGGGATTATGACAATTATGAGGTTAGAATATGGTTAGAGGATGAGAGTTAGGAGAGTGAGAGTTATGGTTTTTTCTGTTATGGTTTTTTTTTTGCTGTAAGTTTCTGTTAGGGTTTATTAAACAGTTGGGTGAAGGGGAATTTTTCCGAGAAAAGGTGAGTTTCTTTTTCTGTGACTTTTTCTGTTTATCATATCCCTCCTCCTCTTTCTGTTATCAATCACATCTTTTTCTTTTCTGTTGAGAAGTTGGTTAGGAAGTTAGAGGTTTGTTATGGTTCTGTTTTAGAAACAGTTGGTTAGAGGGAAGTTAGAAATTATATTGTTTAGAAATTCTGTTAGGAAATGGTTAGGGAAAGTTGTTAATTGAGAAGTTGTTACGGTTAGGTTCTGTTGGTTCCTCTTCTGGAAGTTTGTTTTTCATTTCTCCATTTTTCTGATAACTGGTTTTCTATTCTGGATGGGGATAAAAGTACTAACTATTTTGGATCTTTTTGTTTTGGTTAACTGGTTTTTTCTGTTGTGACTGGTGTAAGGCACAGTTTATTGGGGTTTTGTTACAGTTGCAATTAGTTATGGTTAGAATTATTTAGGAAAATCTCTTTTGGTTTTACTGGAAATCTGTTATAAGAATTTGTTGGAGCTGTTATTCCTGCAGGGTCCTGGATTTATCAGTGTCGATTTTGAATCGGTTTGGCTTGTTTTCACAGGGGCTTGGAAATTCGGTTAGATGAATGTTGTTTTGGACTGCTGTAACTTTTCCTGCACTTTTTTGTTTTGGTTTGTTTGATCTAATGCTGCCAAACACTTATGCAGGCCTGGTTTTGAGATTCAGAAATTCTAGCCATATGCTTCAATTTTGAAGGCAGTATGGTTTTGATGATAGATTAAGCATGAAGCATGGAGGAGAGCTAAGGAAAAAGCGCTTGTTGAATATGGAGCATGGAATTTCAATATAACATGAGGCAATTTGAGATGATGAAGACCAAACCAGAGCTGAAGTGAAATAGATTGTTGGAGTTTCTTTAATCAAATATCATATTTTGGTCAATGGTGAATTTGTTTAAGGATCTGTGATTGTCTCTCTTTTTCCTCTTGTAATGCACTTGAATTAACTTGTAATTGCACATTGGGACCTACAAAATAAAATGGTTCAAGAACATTGGATGAAACACCACTTCCCTCCTTTAATTTAATTTCCAAATTTCATTCTTTTATTCAATGTTTCAAGATGTAGTGGAAATTTATAATGGATCATGGCCTTGTGACAGTAGTGTGGCTTGAAATGCGAATTACAAGAACTTGTAATGAGAACTTATTGGATGTAATGAATGGTTAAAATTTCCATCTAATTTGCATTTGAATACCAAGTTTTCCTTAACTTTTTCATATAAAATGAACCATGATGCAGGATGGATGACTTGAACTCCGAATTTGAAAGTTTTTTCTCTTCTTTTTATTTGAACTTGAAAATTATGATTTGAATGATGAATGATAACAAATTTGAATGGAGTTTGAATCAATGCTTGGGTGATAATTGAATTAAGACTTGAACAAACTTTACTACTTGTTTCAGTGGAACAAAACCTCCAAACTTGCATGCTTTAGCCAATTTTAAATCCATTAAATGAATCGACTTGAATCCACGACATGAATCCATGCCAATTAACTTCTTTAATCCCCATAAATCTTGTATAACAAACAATAAGAGAACCAACACGATTTCATCCTAATTAATTCACAACACCATCATTATATCATGCCTTGCTATCCAATGAACATCCAGTGAAAATGTTGACAAACCCAAGTATGATAGGATATAAACCCTAATTCACTTAATTTTGATGAAATTTGATAATGAAAGTAGTTTGAGGTGATGGAGGGAACCAAAACCTTAGCTTAAAATTGAACTCTTAATGAATAATAACAAGTTAAAACCCTAGCATTTTTCCTTGCTTGTTGAAGAAGCAGCTTGAATCCCTTGGATGAAGATAAGAGCCTCAAAGCTTTAAATAAACCCTAATTCTTCAAGATCCTTGATCCTAATGCCAAGCCTTGTGGTTAATGAATGCATGTTGTGTTAAATGACCTACTGGAGGGGATATGTACATGAAGAATATGAGATGTGTAAGCCAACTGATTGAATAAAAGGGGTAGGAAAAATTTAGGGAATTACAGCTTCCCCTATTTAATCATCATAACCTGAAAGTACGATTGGCGTGTGCCTTTCGGAAGTTCGAGGTAGAAGATGATTAAATATCAATGCCAAAAATTTATTCTGAAAAATGGTGGTAAGTACTTATTTATTTTTTTGCAACATCCACTAGAGAGTTAAAAGAGGTGGGGCTAAACCGGAGGTATACGTCGATCAGGACACGACGACATCGGAGTACATCGATCAAGACACGATGAATGAGAGGAAAATATCGATCAGGATACGCTGATTGAAAGGGAGACATCGATCAGGACATGGTGACTGAGAGGAATACACCGATCAGGACACGATGATCCGCAGGAGAGGTATTAATCAAGACACGATAACCAAAAGGAAGACATCGATCAGTACACGATGGCTAAAGGAATGACACAATGATTCCCAAGGGAGGTATCGATCAAGACACGATAACCAAAAGGAAGACATCGATCAGGACACAATGGCTAATAGGAATACATCGATTAGGACACGATGATTCGTGGAAGAGGTATCGATCAGGACACGATAACCAAAAGGAAGACATTGATCAGGGCACGATGGCTAAAAGGAATACATCGATCAGGACACGATGATTCACAAAGGAAAGGTATCGATTAGGACACGATAACCCAAAATGAAGACATCGATCATGACACGATGGCTAACAGGAATACATCGATCAGGACACAATGATTCACAGGATATGTATCGATCAGGACACAATAAAAAAAAGGAAGACATCGATCATGACACAATGGCTAACAGGAATACATCGATTAGGACACGATGATTCGTAGGAGAGGTATCGATCAGGACACGATAACCAAAAAGGAGACATCGATCAGGTCACGCTGGCTAATAAGAATACATCGATCAGGACACGATGATTCGCGGGAGAGGTATCGATTAGGACACGATAACCAAAAAGGAGACATTGATCAGGACACAATGGCTAACAGGAATACATTGATCAGGACACGATGATTCATAGGAGAGGTATCAATCAGGACACGATAACTAAAAGGAAGACATCGATCAGGAAATGATGGCTAATAGGAATACATCGATCAGGACACGATGGCTAATAGGAATACATCGATCAGGATACAATGATTTGCGGGAGAGGTATTGATTAGGACACGATAACCAAAAGGGAGACATCGATCAGGACACGACGAATGTTTGAATCTATACGAACGAGTATCAAAAGAAGATACGAACGAGTATCAAGAAAGGTTAAACACGGACGAGTGTTTGAATCAATACGCACAAGTATTAAAAGAAGATACAGACGAGTATCAAGAAAAGGTTAAACACGGACGGGTGTTTGAATCAATACAAACGAGTATTGAAAGAATATACAGACGAGTATCAAGGAAGAGATAACATGGACAAGTGTTGGAATCAATACAAATGGGTATTGAAAGAAGATACGGACGAGTATCAAAGAAGAGATAACACGGACGAGTGTTGGAATCAATACAGATGGGTATTGAAAGAAGATACAGACGAGTATCAATGAATAGATAACACGAATGAGGGTTAGAATCAATACGGATTGGTATTGAAAGAAGATACAGATTAGTATCGAGGAAGAGATAACACGGACGAGTGTTGGAATCAATATGGACGGGTATTGAAAGAAGATACGGATGAGTATCAAGGGAAGGTTAAACACAGATGAGCGTTTGGGGGACTAACACGGGTGAGTGTTTAAGAGTTAACACAGACGAGTGTTTTGGAAATTGACATAGATGAGTGTTTAGGAAGACTGAATTATTTGTCAGAAGGGAGTTGGCTAGCAGACAAGAACTGGGTTTAGAATGATAAGGTGTATTGACTTTGCTGGGAATTATGAAGGTGAAGGTCACCAACTGGGGATTTTGGGAGTGACATCCTCTTGTAGGGATGTATTGTTGTCCTTGAGAGATTCATATCTTTCGTGTAAGGAACCCAATCTGGCTTATGCTTCGTATGCATGTTTAGATTTCTTTTGCCGCAAAGATCCATTCTGATGGGTCGGCTACGCACTTTTGGGTATGCAATGTTATGCAGTGATAACTATATGCAATGCAAAGAAATAGACTTCATGGGGATAAGCGAAGGCACGTTGAGAACTGTTGCTCATCACTGGGGATGCCAATACATATCGGCGCTCGAATCCTGCAGTACCAAAGATCACTGGAGATAATGATAAGAATTTTGACTGGCAGCTCACTATACCGCAGATTATTGATGACTCTGCTAAAAATTGAATTGCTGACGAAGCGGGTCATTAGGTACATTGCTGAATTTTGAATTGTGTTTCTGGGGAAGAGATAATCTGGCCATACTTCCATACACCCTGAACCATTGAGAGGATGGTAGAACTGAATATGCCAAAGAATGGACACTGAACACCATGTGGATCTCTTTGAATACACTCCCCAAGTTTATGCCACACTGGGGAATTACCTTTTAAATTTCTTGGGGATAAAAGATGGACATGGACACCTGTGAATGCCTCGGTTTAGCTCTGAATGCCCTGGTTTAGCTCCATTGGGGATGCACTTGATTAACTCCCCTGGGGATGCACTTGCGCGTGCCAAGTCAAACGATAACTCCGAACTTTCTGAATTCACTAAGGGAATTAGGTTTGGAAATGTCTGCAGCAGATGAAGGAGACTTCAAGCACTAGAGAGGTCAGGGTGACCGTTATAAATTGCTACCTGCAAAGATAAACAACACTTGAAATGCATACGAAACTCCCTCATGGTTATATATTGATGTAAAGTCAAGTTTTATCTCGTCTTGAGAATTTTTATTCCCCATGTTTCTAATGCAATGTTTAATAACAAATAAAACACATTCTGCATATGAAAAACATTTTATGATAGTAAGAGACAAATTTTTGATGAAAGAAAACTTTATTGATAGGCCCGTGAATAGGCATTTCTACAAGGATGCAACTCCTATATGAGTTAGATGCGAAATAGAAACGGAAAATACAATAATGATAAATGTCAATGAGAGGTGCTCGAATTTCCATTAAAATTGGTATTGCTACAGTTCCCATATCCTCAGTAGTCTCAATGCCTTGCCTCTGAAGAGTAGCAGTTGGACCGATCAATTCACTGCCAAGGTGCTATAGATGTGCATGTGTTATTCGTGAAGAGAATTCAGACTACAACCTCTCGCTTACGATCCCTAACTTTTGCTTGGACCGCCCTCTCGAGTTTTCGATCCAACGAGATACCCTTTTTTGCCTAAGCCTCCCTTTTGGGTTTTCGAATTAGCGGGTTATTATCTTTTTCATTTTATCCCTAATTTTTTCCTGGACTGTTTATGTCCACTAGGAGGCCCATTTTTGCCTAATTTGCCCTTTCGGGTTTTCGACTTAGCAGGTCTTTTTATGTGTAGTATTTTTTGATTGAGTCTGAATTCATTGGGAGCGGAACGTCTTCCCCGTCCATGTCTGTCAGGATTAGAGAACCTCCTGAAAAGGATCTCTTCACGTTCACGATATATGGTCCCTCGTAATTGGGAGTCCATTTGCCCCTTGGATCAGAATGGCTTTGCACGATAACCTCTCTCAAGACCAAATCAGCAGGATAAAACTTTCAAGGGAGGATCTTTTTGTCGAATACCCTTTTCATCCTCTATTAGTACAACTGGCCATGATAAATGGCTGCCATGCGCTTTTCGTTAATCATATTGAGTTGTTCGAATCTTGTCTGAACCCACTCTGCCTCGTCAAGCTTGGTTTCCATAAGAACCCTCAACAAAGGAATCTCTACTTCGACAGGAAGCACTGCATTCGTACCATAGACAAGAGAAAATGGAGTTGCCCCTGTTGAAGTATGCACAGACGTTATGTAGCCATGCATAGTGAAAGGCAACATTTCATGCCAATCTTTGTATGTTCTGACCATCTTCTGGACAATATTCTTTATGTTCTTGTTAGCAGCTTCGACTGCACCGTTCATCTTTGGTCGATACAGTGATGAATTATGATGTTCAATTTTGAACTCCTCACACAACTCCTTCATCATGTTGTTGTTAAGATTAGAACCATTTCCAGTGATGATTCTGTGAGGAACTTCGTAACGGCATATGATTTATTTCCTGATAAAGTTGGTTATGACCTGTTTGGTTACATTCTTGTAAGAAGCTTCTTCCACCCATTTGGTGAAATAATCAATAGCCACTAGAATGAATCTATGACCATTCGAAGCACTTGGTTCAATCCTCCCAATCATATCAATTCCCCACATCACAAACGACCATGGGGAAGTCATAACATTCAAAGGATTTGGAGGAACATGAATTCTGTCTGCATACACTTGGAATTTGTGGTACAATTTTGCATATACTCAACAATCACTCTCCATTGTCATCCAAAAGTATCCTGCATGTAAGATTTTCTTTGCCATAGAATGCCCACTCGAATGAGTCCCGAAAGAACCCTCATGGATTTCCTTTATGATCGACTCTACTTTGTGTTTATCCATGCATCTGAGCAGAATTGAGTAATAATTTCTCCTATACAAGACGTCTCCTGATAAGAGGAACTTGGATTCTAACCTTCTAAGCATACGCTTATCACAAATTGTAGCATTTTCAGGGTACTCTTGTTTCTTGAGGTAACGTTTGATGTCATAATACCATGGCTTCTCATCAGACACATCCTCGGTTGAGAGACAATGAGTAGGAAAGACATGTGCAGGCTCTTTGTACCGGAGGATGCATATGTTAGGCGCCTGATTCAGAAAGCTCACTAAGAACATTGATGCTAAAGTAGCTAAAGCATCATCCAGCTGGTTTTCATCTCTGGGAATGTGTTCGAAGGTAATTTCATCAAAAGCGGGTATTAGCTGCAAGATGTAGTCTCAACGGAATTAGACTGGGGTGTTTCGTTTCCCAATCGCCTCGTACCTGATGTATGACCAAAGCAGAGTCTCCAAAGACTTCTAGGATTTTGATTTTAAGGTCGATGGTTGCCTCTAAACCCATCATGCATGCTTCATATTTTGCCACATTGTTCGTACAATCGAAACATAACCGAGCCGTAAACAGTGTATAAGTATTGCATGGAGAAGTAAATATTTCCCCAATGCCATGACCTGCAGCCTTCGAAGCACCGTCAAACGTAAGAGTCCATCGCTCTTCCAGATCGACCCTGTCATAATCATCAAGCTTCATAACATATTCATCGGGGAAGTCAAATTTCATTGATTGGTACTCTTCCAGCGGCTGATGAGCGAGATGATCTGCAATATTGCTACCCTTGATAGCCTTTTATGTAACATACTGAATGTCATATTCAGACAAAAGCATATGCCATCAGGCAAGCCTTCCTGTGAGTGATGGTTTTTCAAAGATATACTTTATCGGGTCCATCTTTGATATTATAAAGGTCGTGTATGTTAGCATATACTTCCTCAGACGTCGAGCTTCCCAAGCAAGCGCACAACAAGTTGTCATACCCCAAACTTGCCTGCCTTAGTGTTACCGTCAAATTTATTTTCGAACTTGGGATTTACAGAGTATAAAATTCCTTTGATTTAAATTATGTTATATTCTGTGGTTTTTCTATATAAATTCGCTTTCAAGTCTGTTTGAAAATATAATAATAATTATTTGTATTTTTAAAATAGAAAATATAAGAATAATTTGTATTTTTAAATAGAAAATGATTGTTCGCCTTCATATACTTTTAATTGGCTTTTTACTTTCGAATGAGTAACATAGCATAGTTGGTAAGGGAGAAAGAATGGCAAGCAGAAGGTCATGGGTTCGAATCTCACTTGGTGCACTTTGGATATTTTTGTTGTTTATTGTTACTAACTTTATTTTTCATTTTTCTAACCACAAAAATCATTTTTTTAATTATTAAATTATTATTTTCGTATTTATTTGTTTATTATATTTTAAAATTATTATTTTTATTTAAAAAATAGTCAAAATACTTCATAAATAAATAAAATATTTCCAGATGAATTTTGCTCTATATCAAATTTTGCACCTGAACACAAATATGTCCATATTCTTAATCTTGCTGGCCAAGATGAGAATTTGGGCTTTGGGTGTTGGATACTTCCTTTTTTGAATTTTAACCTAATTTTTCCACTTATAAATAGCACTCAAAACTTATCAAGAATTCATTCGGAAATATCCAGAATTTCTCACAACAAATTTTCACAAACACTTTCTTTTCAAATTTTCTTCTCAATATTATTGGTGTTTGTTGGCCGATTATTTCATATGAGGCCTCTTGATTATTTTTTTAATTGTTTTTGTTATTGTTTTATTTAACCATATAATGATATTTTCTCATGGTTTTCTTTCTTTGTAAAAAAAATCAATATATATGCAGTATTTTGTTTTATCAACAATTTCACAGATCCAGAATTCATCAACATTTTTTCCATCAACCACACACAAATTGCACAACCATGTTTCGATGAAGCTTTCACGTACCAACGCACGAAATCCCTCCGGCAACCCTCCAATCACGGCCACCACCACTATAAGTCTCTCATTTCTTCTTCTTTTTTTTTCAATTTTGATTGTGGGACATATGTGTTAATTTTGTTACTATGAAGAAGAGAGGTTTGCTTGCTGTTATTTTTTCTGTAAAAGTTATGAACGAAAAAAGGGGCACAGCCATCATTGGTTAGTGCTTTGAAAACTTGATGATAGCAATAGAGATAAAGTCACGTGAAAGGTAATCTCAATTTCTTTCATTTGTTATTGCTATTTTATTTTATTTTTACACAAACTCTTGTTTAAATTAGGCTATAGATAAACAATCCCTTCATATTTAATTTACTAATCATACTATTTAGTTATTTTATTATTCTAAAAAGGGATATAAAATATTAATTTCATTAATTGCTTAATTTAGTCTATAAAAAATGTCCAACACAAAAATGGGTGATTTTATTATTAGCTTTAGATTTGTTGGTAAATAATTAATGTAGTTATATAATTATTAGGCTAATTAGATTTAATTGGTTATTATACTCTATTAACTTTTAATTATAAGAATTCAAAAAATCAAACTTTTTAATTCTACTTAATCTAAACCCCCCGCTTAATTGGGCCAAGTTCAATTTCTGAACTTGGGCCCTTAATATCCCATTTGCATTTAGGGCTCAGATCAATATCTGAACTTGGGTCTTTACTTGTCAGATCCTCCTATTTGACTACCTTGTTACAAAATGTATCCCTCAGACAATTTGGGCTCAAAATATCTTTGGGTCCAGATTTTCTTCTAATACACCGCTCAGTCTTAATATCCTCACCCCCTGCATGTTTTGGGTCCAGTTCAATATCTGAACTAGGGTCCTTCATCTTAACACCTCCAGATTATGTTTTGCACCCCTTAACCTTAATTAATAAATTTATTATAATCCTTTTAATCTTCTTTTTTTTTTAATTATTACATATGGCATTTTTACATATTTACATTAAATATAATTTTTCACATATTAATAAATAATTATTGGATATTTTTAATATTTGATATTTTCTTAATAATTAGGAAAGATAGTTAGTTATTAGCTTAAATAGTTTTCTAAAACACTAACTCTATTTTTCTAAATTGCATTAATTATTTTTCTCATCTAAACATATTTTTCTCATATCGCATCATACATACTAAAATATCTAACCAATCAAACACTAACAATTTTTCCACTAACATAACAAAATAAAAGATATTTTCATAAAAAGGGTTAAGGAGAATTTCTTTCAAAATTAACTGCGAACTACGTCTACAATCACTCACTTTTCAAAACTCATACAAGGTTCAAGGATAAATTCGAAAGCAATTTTACATGATCCTATAAAAAACACCAACTAAACTACGAACTACGAATTGTGACTTTGATTCCTCATAAGAGGATACGTAAGCATACGATCAAAAATTGTAGCGATTTCCCTTATAAATAAATTAAACTCTTTCTAATTAAAACTTAAAATCTAGTTTACCCTAAACCTAGAGTCTAATATCCTTGTGAACAAGGTGGATGAAAGGTGCCTAACACCTTCCTTTCGTCTAATTGATTCCGAAACCTAGAATCTCTGTCTGCGAATTAGGGTTTTCTGTTAGGTTCCCTTCCCTAGGATAAAAACTAATAGTGGTGACTCTTGATTTAAAAAACGAGTTGCTACAGCTGGCGACTCTGCTGGGGATTTCAACTTTAGGTTTTAGGGTTTTTACTTTGGGGTTTTTTATTTATTTATTCATTTTTATTGCTTTATTTATTGCTTTCATTTATTCATTGCATTTACTTAATTATTGGGTATTGTTTATCATCATATATACTACGTTGCGGGATTTTTTTATTTCTCCAAATATTTTCAGTAACCCTTAGAAAGAAGGTTCGTCTATTAGCTTAGGGGGTAAATCATCCCTGCGAGTTTATGTGACGACTTCGCCTGGAGTCGGTGGACTTCCGAAAAAGGAATACTTATCGAGAGATATCCTCTTGACGAGTAGGACTTTGGAAGGACACCCTGGCTCTTTGTAACGACCTTAACCTAAAATCTCATGACGAGACCCTTCACGACTTTGAGACAAAAGTTCCGGTCCGTAAAGAGGCTCCACCTAAGGGAGGCCCTTGTGCCTTTCCCCTCTAGTGTTATTCATGACACCCTTAAAGAAGTCACCTTTTGGGGAGGGTAGATCAACTGTAGGTCAAGACTAAAGAACCTACTTTATAAGGGTACTTATTACAAAAAAGTCTCATCACTCAACCTTACACCCACGTATTCATATATTTCATGTATTCGTCATACATTCATCATATATTCGCCACCCGTTTCTTTGTATTATTCACGAGGTACATAAAATAATAAAATCAAGATCTCGGTGACTATCTTTAAAAATGGACACCGAAGGAAATAACTTGCCCGCGTCAACACGCCAAATATGTCTAAAATCAAGGCCACGAAAAGAAAATAACATACTGAATATTTTCTCAAGCTTCGTCAGGTCAAGGTGGATGACTTCCAAATCAGATATTTGCAGGCACACCTAGAAGACTTATTTATTTTTTACTTGATTTCACACAAATAAAGTTTTGGTTTAAGATTGTAATATTTTTCAATATCTGAATTACGTTACTTTCAATAAAGGCATTTTGTTTCCACATCGCGTTTGTGTATCTATTTTAAAGATAGTCGCCAAGTAAAATAATAAAAGACAAATACATACCCAAGTTAATAAAACAAGTAACCATTTCATATTCATACGCATTCATTCACACGCATGCATTTATGAACACCCGTATATCATGTCAAAACTCATTTTTAAAAAAACATCTCTCCAGTTGAACCATTGGTAGAAGAAGGTCTCCACCTCCTTGGCCTTCATATCAAACAAGGGCTTATCAACAGAAAGCAATGGAGAAAATCGAGGAAACTCAGGCTACGTTCAAAGAGGATCTCGACCAAGTAAAGGGCGATGTAAGTTCAATGAAAGGAGATTTGAGTCAAGTTCTTCTGGATTTGAAGAACATTATTGACAGGAAAGACCAAATTCCCAGGGTAGCTTTCGAGGAAGTAGCCCAGACTATTGGTGCATCAAGCGGTCACCAACTAAGGAAAGAGTTAGAGGCAGGACTCCAGAAGTCCATCATGGCCCAACAAGAAGCTGAAACTGAAGGATTTGTCCCACCGCCGCCAAAAGCAGGGGCATCTCATACCCTACAAATCCCAAACAACAATGCAGACAACTACTGGGAGATGCAATACGAAGACTAAGACCAAGAGGATGCCAACCAAGCGCCCTTAAAGACGACTAGTACTTATGTTGTTGATAATCCACTGGTGATGAATCAATATAAAGCTCTGGAGGAAAGACTAAAAGTTGTGGAGGGTTTTGACACTTTTGAAGTAGATGCTCTCGAAATGGGCCTAGTTCCAGACGTAGTGATTCCACCAAAGTTCAAAGTACCTGACTTTGAAAAATACAAGGGGCTCACTTGTCCAAGAATTCATCTTCGTATGTATTGCAGGAAGATGTATGCCCATGCCCACGATCAGAAGCTGATGATTCACTATTTTTAAGATAGCTTGAGTGGGGCATCTTCAGACTGGTATATGCAATTGGAGAGAATGCATATTCAAACCTGGGCAGATATCACTAATTCTTTCCTAATGCATTACAAATATAACCTGGACATGGCGCCTACCCGCATGAAACTCCAGAATTTGTCCCAGAAGAAAGAAGAATCCTTCAAGGAGTATGCTCAGAGATGGAGGGAATTGGCATCCTGTGTACAACCGCCACTGCTGGAAAAAGAGCTCGTGGACATGTTCATGGGAACCTTACAAGGGATGTATTATGAGATGATGGTTAGAAGCATCTCTTCGGGGTTCTCATACCTAGTAACCATCAGAGAAAGAATCGAGACTGGGATAAAAAGTGGGAAGATATCAGGGGGACCATCAAATGATCCCTACAATTCAAAACGGCCTGCTTCAAACTTCACCAAAGGAAAGGAGGGAGAGAGTAATGTTGTAGCACCACAACCCAGGGTTCAACAACCATTAGTGATCCCCCTAGGGCAGCAGCAAGGCAGAAGGACACCCATCAAATTTGATTCACTCCCGATGCCACCCAGTCAGCTATTACAACAGCTAGTTAAGGCATCCTTAGTGGAACTTAAGCCTCTAGCTCCTCCAGTCGGGCCACTCCCACGAAGATACGATGCCAATTCCAGATGTGAGTATCATGTTAATTCTCCCGGACATACCATATGACAATGTTGGCCTTCTAAACACAAGGTGCAGGATTTGTTGGATTCTTAAGACATCACTTTCGAGAAGCCCAACATCACGTCAGACCCTACGCCGTCGCACGAGGGGATAACAATAAATGCAATCAAAGTAATCACTAAATCTGGGGGAAGCAGACAAGCAAAGACCCTGATAAACTCGCTGAAAGAATATCGATTGGAATATGGACTCTCGCTAGGACACAATGAAGCTTTTGAAAGAGCTCTACACAGGTTAGGGGACCAGGGGATAGTCCACTTCGGACAAAATCCTGACTGAAAATATAAAGATGCTCTGAAGGGCGAAGCACCGTTTCCTCTGATCCAAGAGACTCTTGTCAACACACAGTGGAGTAGTGCATGGAAAACATGGGGCAAAAATATCCAACAAAAGCTAACACCAAAGGGGCAACTGAATTCATCCAAGAATGCGCCCCAGGAGGAAAAACTCAAAAGATGGACGACCGTGGAGATTCCTGAGATCTTTTTCTTTCCTAATTAATTTTTCTTGTTTTTGAAAGAACCTATGTCAAACCCGACACATAGGGGTTGTTTGTATGAGTTTCCCCGTTCTGTTTCGGATAATATTTACGTTCAATAAAAGTTATATTTTATTCTCAATTAAGATCCCTTTTTTTCTCTTGCATATATATCTTAAATTTAAAAATGGAAATACTTTCTCTGCATATGCATTTTCAAATATTCATTTATTAAATTGGCACCAAAACATGATAAAGGTGCAAATTCATGCCCAAAACCACCGATAATGTTACCACTGCGACCTGGTATAATTTTGATGCTCCTATCAACCAAGCTAAATAGGAAGATGATAAAGATCTTGAACTCTCTGAGAAAACGGCAAGGAAAATAAAAAAAATCTAACAATACCCAACCATATCAAGAGGCTATTAAGACCACTAATCGGAGCACATGGGAAGACCCGAAAGAAACCAAGTTAAGGGGTGTTGCACCCTAAAATTTACCCTCTCATTTTTCAAGGAATCACCTTGGATCCTCAAGATTGCTTCCATCCAATTCCAAGCCTTGAACTACAAATTTTCCAAGAAAATCACTCATGAGGGCAAAATGGTCATTTGCATACTGAAAAGTCAAACTTTCACTTTTGGATCAAAATAAAGCTTCAAGAATCATATTTCATCAAGACACGTTGAAATATGACATTTTGTTTCATCAAAATCCAAAAAGTCAACATTCTAAATACTTAGAATTTTTTCTAAGTGTTTAAGAAAATATGACAATTTCAAAACTTCTGACCAGGGTATCACCATAAGCACTCAACAGATTCTGGATATTCTCAAGACAGAGTTTGGTCAGAACTTCTGGGCAAGCCATTCATAAATGCTCAGTCAGAGTTTGCCAAGGTAATTCAAAGAAGGTTAAGGAGCGTGTTGCAAGCTTTCTAGAAAGTCTGAAAGCTCCTTCAGAACATGTTGGAACCAGAAGATAAGAGGATCAGAAGATGGGATGCTACGCTAAAGCAGAACTTGTAATCCAGAACAAAGCCTTGGTGTAGAGTTTCACGTTGCAGGATTTCTGGTTGTGATAAGTCTCATCATCATTTAATGCTCATTTAATTCTCACAACCACCTTTTGAGTCTTTATCCAAAGGATTTACACCACGTGTACCTCTACTGTCTTGGGATAGCAACTTTGCTACTAAGCCCATGCTTTACTTTTTGCTTTTCCTTAATTCCTGCTGACAACCACCATGCTTGCTTCAAAGACAAGGCAACGCTTCAGCACATGAAGGCTATATATCAACGCTTTGGTCAGAACATGACCAAATCCCAAAACCTTGTTTATACAACTTGCTGCAGACCTATGACCAACAGCTGGCTCAGCATACGCCGGCATCTCATGATTACACCAAACTAGCATACAAAAACTAGGATGAAAAAGAAAAGGAACAGGATGCCAAAACAGGTTCAAATCCTATTTGTTTTCCCCCCAAAGTCACAGAAAATTCATCTATAAATACTTGGCTCCATCACACGTTCAACGGGATGGCTTTTGAAGAAAGAGATTGGCCAAAAGAGAGAAAAGGAAGTTGTGAAACCTTCACAAAAATCTAGTCTCATACATAAAAACAAACCTTTGTTCTTCCATTTGAACAAAAGGACACAACCACTCTTCTGTCTCTCTTACTGACTCAGAACATCCAGAGGCAACCACTCAAAGCTCCAAGCACGCTCTAGGTAAGTCTCTCTGACTTTACTTGCTTTTCATTCTGAACATCATTAACATATAAATATCATAGTATTAATGTTGTACATATCATTGTATGAATAGAAAAACTATGGATCAGAACTTCTAGAATAATGCTAGGCTCGGACTTAGGATTGGAAGTTCTATGATTTGTTGTGTTATGATCATTTTGATTTACTGAACTGAATAAATTGTTGTCGTGCTGATCAAGAGCTGAATTGTAACACAGAACTTCTGTTTTTCACTTATCATTTTAACATACAAAACTTCTAGGAATTTCTCACTGTTTAAGCACGAAGAACTTCTGAGTTCTCTTCACTGTTTTAACACACAGAACTTCCACGATTTTTCTCACTGTTAACACACTCTGAACTTCTGATATTCACCCACTGGCTCAGCATAATACAGAACTTCTGATGTTCACTCACAATCTTAACACAGCACAGAACTTCTGAGTTCTCCATACATGTCAAATACATTGAACTACTGATGTTTGCTCACTGTTTTAGTGTAATATAGAACTTCTGTTCCCTTTCCCTCTGACGTTTTTTGCAGGACCTCAGAGTGTACGAATCCAGAACTTCTGATCCCACTGACGTTTCCTGCTGAGTCACGCGCCTGGCTTCAGAACTTCTGATCCTTGTTTCTTTGTTTACAGCAACACGCTGTTTCTACCTTGCATTCATTTTTTCCTTTTCATCTTTTTTTTATATATTAACATAAAAAAACAAAAAAATATTTTCCTTTTAATTTATTTCCTTAAGACAAAAACATTTTCTAAACAAGTCCATTTCTTTCTTATATTACGCATTTCAATATGGTTGTAATAATAACTTAGGACTTATTTTTACTTGCAATCCCCATTCATAAATTTGTACCCCCATCCCCTAAATATTGTAATAGCGTAGGACTTTACATTTCTTCAATTTATCGCTTTCAAATATAAATGCTAGTAATTAGGCGTGTATGGTAAGCTAAAATTGACAAGTAGACCACTAAAAATCAAAGACAAATGCATGCAATCAAACACACTTGTACACTTGCACCCTTAGGGTAATCTCACTTGTTGCCTATAGGAAAAATAGTCATGTCCCTCGAACATGGACGTTTTAGCAAAGATACTCGATAAAAGATCGTAGTCCCTCGATGACCCTCAATGTTTCCTTCGGTAAACGATCTAGTCCCTAAAATGACATTGCTAAAACGTTCCATAGGTTGCCTTCTATGACTATACAAATGTCTCGCGCCCGTCCCTTCACATCCAACGATGGGGCTTCTTACCAAATCAATGGTAAGATAGAAACATCTAAAGTAAGAGGAAAAGCACATCTAAGACCTTTTGAGTAGGTAGGTTTGTTCTCAGTTACTCGCTTGCTCACAAACAAAAACACTTTACACACCTGACAAACACATCTTTGAACTATTTTCGAAACAAACACTTTGTATGCGTTCTTATAGAAACGAGAATCATTACGAAGTTATATTTTCAAAATACTTTCAAAAACCACACACAAAGCACAATTTTAAACAAAAGCAAAGTGATCTAGAGAGTAACTAAGATCCCATGGAAAACCATGGATGAAAAGGGTGCTAATACCTTCCCTTTTCATAATCTACCCCCCGAACTCAAAAAACATCTCTAAAGGTCTTTTTTGTGCTTTTTTACCTTTCCTTTTTGGATAAAAGAAAAGTCGGTGGCGACTCTTTCTAAACTGCAACATTTGTGAACACAAAACACAAAACCTCAAGTCCGTTCTCCCACCGTATCACAGAACTGGCGACTCTACTAGGGATACAATACTTAAAAGTGGGGTTACCTTAAGGCTAGATCACCTTTACTTGCTTACATTGTTTGATTTGTTTGATTTAGATTTTTGGTTCCTTGTTTGTGTTTGTTTTAAATCCTACACACGGATTTGGGGGCACCTTTTAGGTAAGTAGCAATAGACTGTGAGGGAACTGTGTGGGGTATACCATCACGGTTGAAGAATTAGCTACGTTGATGTGGCACTTTGGTTGGTACCGGTAACCCTTGAGTCAGTCAAGGAGAGTACGGGGTCGCCGCGTGGTGTCGTAAAGCATCAACTAACCTTAGAATCTTACTTGACCAACTTGGCCATTAGGACATAGTGAGATGATCGGCTTTGGTGCAGTCCGAAGTTGGTAGATACTCGATGCTACACTCATTGAGACTTGACCCCTGAGTTTTGTTCGGTTGCGAGTCAATTGCTTATTGAATAAAGCTTGTGGGAAAGGTCAGTGATATTGAGATCCCTTAGAACCCGGTTACTATTAACTAGGACAGGTTGAGCCAACTAAACTTTAAGATGGTACTTGCCTATAAACTCTATGCAATCCTAAACCTAAGGACTTGTCTGCTTTATGTGAATATGATTATTTGTATATAACTTTGCTTACCCCGCATATCTGTACATAACATCATAACATCATACCATAGCATTTTCAATAACCATTTCAAGGATCTCGAGGGTCTTTGATGCAGGGCCATGTTGAACCAGACGTCTATCAAGCGACAAGAGGATTTATTTTCCTCTAACCAAACACTGTCAAAGATCGAGTAAAACAACTTGAGTCAAGGGCTATGACCCACTTGACATGGTGAGCTTAATTCTCGTGGAAGGACATCCACCGGTACAAAGTTCTCCAATCAAAAATGTTGATCAAAGGTCAATCTCTAACTTTCTCTTGTGTTTACCCAGCGAGATCCTTGAAAACATGTATCCACATATCATGCATCATATCATGACAGGTTTCTCCCATACAGGTCTCATTATCTTCCTACTGTTTATTTCAGTAAGATGGATATAGAACAGACGGTAAAAGGCATCCAGGCTCAAAACGCTCAACTTCAAGAGATGTTCTTGAACCTATCCAAGGGACAAGAAGAGGTGAAGGATCTCCTCACAAGAGGCATGGTCATGGGGAATCTGGAGGGAACCAAGGACGATCAGTTGGAAAGGATACAAATTATAATGGAAACAATGAAAGTCCAAATGATGGGATAACTAGTGGGCCATATGGCTCTAATCCAAAATTTGGCACAAGGACAAGAAGAGCTGAGGGTTCTCATCAACAAACTTCGTCGGGATGGATGTAACCAAATGGGGAAAACATCTAGGGTTTGGGATCAAATAATTATTCATCCTCCCTTGAGACAAGAAGCCGAGAGAAGACCTCTCTAATTTGCTCCCGCGTCACGAGCCCAACAACGACTTCGTCAATATCAACCAGAAAATCAGCAAAGGCAAAGCAAGCCCAAAAGACGCTTCACTGAAATTAACATGTCATTGTCTCAATCACTGCAACACATGTTGGAGGCCAAGATGGTTATATTAAGGGACCCTTATCAGAATCCCAACATAGCCTCCCCAAGGTACAATCCAAGTGCAAGATGTGCGTACCGCTCCAACAGTCCCGGACATGACACCAACAGCTGTTGGGCGTTGAGAAATAAAATTCAAGATTTGATTGATGGAGGAATGTTGGAGTTCACACAAAATGGCCAAACTAAATTCTTTTTTCGTCCTTCAAAGGCTCACCACCTAAAGTGAAAAGTTTAGACGAAGAGGCTTCTGTTCATTTGAATTTTCAAAGTTGTAATCTCTTTTGTTATTCAAACAATTATCTATTAATGTCAAACTTTGTTTCATTAATGCATTGCATATGTTTGTCTTGAATTCATTCGTTCGTTTTCATTACATTTGAACTATGCTTTTTACTCACTTTATGACATTCAACTCTTGCTAAAAGTTACAAGCCTTTAGAGGGAGGATGACGAAAACAATGCCATAATCTCATACAGTATGCTTTTGAACAGACCTTGCTGACGATATACAGACATTTTTTCAAATCCTAAACACTGGAGTTATAAGGAAGATAATCCCTAGTCAACCCCTTCGAGCCAAAGAAGTATAAGTTTTCTATTTAAACACAAATTGAAACCTTTAATCAAAACCTGGGGCAGGGTAATCTCTCAGTTAATTCAAACGCGTGTTCAAATCATAAATTATCATTTCGTAATACAACGAATGACATCAAAAAACATTCCTATGGGATCAAAAGACGGTGAGGGTTCCCTATCACATAGGCAGTCACTATTTTTCAAAAAAAAAGTAAAGCCCACTAAGTCAAAACCTTCGAAGGAGACTTAAGAAAAACTGGGGCATCCCGCTGACTATAATCTCAAAACAAGAATAGTCAGGCAAAAATTAGGGATAACAAATCAAAAAAAAAAAAAAGAGGTCACTACAAATCCTCAACAACATGAAAAATATTGCAAAGATGATTGCCTTCCAACAAATTTAAACTTGTCTGAACCATCACCAAAATGTCATTCCAGACTCAATTAGAGTTCAGACGCACAATTAACTGAGTTTAGGACCGAAGAACATCACGAAGAACGGGTGGGTAAAAATACACTTTGAGCCTTTATCCTTTATTTCTTAAACCGTGAACCAAGCCACGTTACAACCCTTCAAAAGTCCTAATTGAAGCACGGGTTAGTTTGAAAGCATACGGTTACAAAAGGTATCCTGACTCCTGTAAGGCTTTACTCAAAATCCAAAGTTGAATTACAAACTTCTTTACTTGCTAAAAACGCATTTTTTAAAACTTCAAGACAAGCATAAACTTTGCATTACTTGAATATCACTGTTTGCATATGGCTATTTGTTTGACAGCGGGAAAATTCACACAACGAATATCCGATGAACAAAAGCTCTCTCAGTGAAACAAATCACTTCAAGTAGGGTGACACTTCCATTGACAAATCTCCTATCAACAGGGGGACTTTACATGTCACTATCCAACACACCTGGGGAAGTCCAGTCAAGATTCCAAGAAAACTCTCAAAGTGCAGAGTAACCAGGGCAGTCCCCATCTCTGTCACTTGGAGCATTGAACGTCAATCCCGACAAAGGGTTACGTACAGTCAAACATTTCCAGGAAGTGCCACAAACACTTGCTACTAGGGGCAGTGACAAATCTCCCCAAAATCCTTCTCATAGGATGATTCCCCAGCCAGAGTTTAATCTCTGAAAACCTTTCCTTAGCGGAGACAAGCTCAAGAGTCCTCGAAGACTTTCCCCAACGAAGTTGTCACCTCTCTAGCAGACCAACAACAAAGTTTATTTCCCAAATAAATTACAAATTCTCCAGCTTGAGTTTACCTCTCTGACTACTACAAATCAAAGTACCACAACTCTTCTTCCCTAGTAGACTACTCTACAACCCCTAGCAAGTTACTCTGAAACCTGGACCCGACCAGATATCAGGTCAACTTCGACTCCCCAGTAGAGCAACGGACGACTAAGACTCCTGAACTCTTTTTCCCTAAGAAAAAATCAACACTCTATACAGAGCTTTCAACATCTCCCAACGGAGTTCTCCTCAACAGTAATCCGGGATTTAATAACTCCCTAACACTTGTCAAGGATTTATTCTCCAAGACAAAATTACACTTCAACAACATTCATAGCATATGCATACAAAATACATATGACACAAATCTCATTTATGTTGAGAACATCATTACACAATGCATACATCATGACATTGCATACAACTAACTCTTTACCTTTTTAGGAAAGATCAATCAACAACCAAAGATCATCATATTCCAGATTCCTTCTAGAGACAGTTCATATGTGATCCAGATATGGCTGACATTCTGATACTTATTCCAGATTCCTTCTAGAGACAGTTCAGATGCGATCCAGATATGGCTGACATTCTGATACTTATTCCAGATTCCTTCTAGAGACAGTTCAGATGCGATCCAGATATGGCTGACATTCTGATACTTATTCCAGATTCCTTCTAGAGACAATTCAGATGCGATCCAGATATGGCTGACATTCTGATACTTATTCCAGATTCCTTCTAGAGACAGTTCAGATGCGATCCAGATATGGCTGACATTCTTATACTTATTCTAGATTCCTTCTAGAGACAGTTCAGATGCGATCCAGATGTGGCTGACATTCTGATACTTATTCCAGATTCCTTCTAGAGACAGTTCAGATGCGATCCAGATATGGATGACATTCTGATACTTATTCCAGATTCCTTCTAGAGACAGTTCAGATGCAATCCAGATATGGCTGACATTCTGATACTTATTCTAGATTCCTTCTAGAGACAGTTCAGATGCGATCCAGATATGGCTGACATTCTGATACTTATTCCAGATTCCTTCTAGAGACGGTTCAGATGCGATCCAGATATAGCTGACATTCTGATACTTATTCCAGATTCCTTCTAGAGACAGTTCAGATGCGATCCAGATATGGCTGACATTCTGATACTTATTCCATATTCCTTCTAGAGACAGTTCAGATGCGATCCAGATATGGCTGACATTCTGATACTTATTCCAGATTCCCTTCTAGAGACAGTTCAAATGCGATCCAGATATGGCTGACATTCTGATACTTATTCCAGATCCCTTCTAGAGACAGTTTAGATGTGATCCAGATATGGCTGACATTCTGATACTTATTCCAGATTCCTTCTAGAGACAGTTCAAATGCGATCCAGATATGGCTGACATTCTGATACTTATTCCAGATTCCTTCTAGATACAGTTCAGATGCGATACAGATATGGATGACATTCTGATACTTATTCCAGATTCCTTCTAGAGACAATTAAGATGCGATCAAAATATGGATGACATTCTGATACTTATTCCAGATTCCTTTAAATACAGTCCAGATACGATCCAGATTCGGATGTCATTCTGTCACTCATTTAAATACAGTCCAGATACGATCCAGATTCGGATGTCATTCTGTCACTCATTCAAATACAGTCCAGATATGATCCAGATTCGGATGTCATTCTATCACTCATTCAAATACAGTCCAGATACGATCTAGATTTGGATGTCATTCTGTCACTCATTCAAATACATTCCAGATTTGCTCCAGATATGTATTCCATTCTGATGATCATTCAGTTCTAACTTACAGATACATTCCAACAATCATTTATAGATGGCATATTTAAGCCCATCTCCAAGAACTATCCATTATCTCTCCAAATGGCATCTTTAAGCCCATTCCCCACATAACCAACTGACACATCTTCGAGTGCAAATTTTCTGGGCACTCTAGTGTTCAATCATCTTCCACCTTCAAGTCACGAATGGCAGAATTACCAATCTAACTCTTCAGGTGTAAGAAGACTGAAAATGGGCAGTTGTTGCACCCAAAAATTTGCCCTCTAATTTCTCAAGGAATCACCTTGGATCCTCAAGATTGCTTCCATCCAATTCCAAGCCTTGAACTACAAATTTTCCAAGAAAATCACTCATAAGGGCAAAATGGTCATTTGCACACGGAAAAGTTAAACTTTGACTTTTGGATCAAAATCAAGCTTCAAGAATCATATTTCATCAAGACACGTTGAAATATGATGTTTTGTTTCATCAAAATCCAAAAAGTCAACATTCTAAATACTTAGAATTTTTTCTAAGTGTTTAAGAAAATATGACAATTTCAGAACTTCTGACCAGGGTATCACCATAAGCACTCAGCAGATTCTGGATATTCTCAAGACAGCGTTTGGTCAGAACTTTTGGGCAAGCCATTCATAAAATCTCAGTTAGAGTTTGCCAAGGTAATTCAAAGAAGGTTAAGGAGCATGCTGCAAGCTTTCTAGAAAGTCTGAAATCTCCTTCAAAACATGCTGGAACCAGAAGATAAGAGGATCAGAAGATGGGATGCTACGCTGAAGCAGAACTTCTGATCCAGAACAAAGCCTTGTTGTAGATTTTCATGTTGAAGGATTTCTGGTTGTGATAAGTCTCATCATCATTTAATTCTCATTTAATGCTCATAACCACCTTCTGAGTCTTTATCCAAAGGATTTTCACCACATGTACCTCTACTGTCTTGGGATAGCAACTTTGCTACTAAGCCCATGCTTTACTTTTTGCTTTTCCTTAATTCCTGCTGACAACCACCGTGCTTGCTTCAAAGACAAGGCAACGCTTCAGCACATGAAGGCTATATATCAACGCTTTGGTCAGAACATGACCAAATCCCAAAACCTTGTTTATACTATTTGGTGCAGACCTATGACCAACAGCTGGCTCAGCCTACGCCTGCATCTCATGATTACACCAAACTTGCATATGAAAACTGGGATGAAAAAGAAAAGGAATAGGATGCCAAAACAGGTTCAAATCCTATTTGTTTTTTCCCCCCAAAGTCACAGAAAATTCATCTATAAATACTTGGCTCCATCTCACGTTCAAGGGGCTGGCTTTTAAAGAAAGAGATTGGCCAAAAGAGAGAAAAGGAAGTTGTGAAACCTTCATAAAAATCCATATTTCTCATACATAAAAACAAACCTTTGTTCTTCCCTTTAAACAAAAGGACACAACCACTCTTCCGTCTCTCTTATTGACTCAGAACATCCAGAGGCAGCCACTCAAAGCTCCAAGCGTGCTCCAGGTAAGTCTTTCTGACTTTACTTGCTTTTCATTCTGAACATCATTAACATATAAATATCATAGTATTAATGTTGTACATATCATTGTATGAATAGAAAAACTATGGATCAGAACTTCTAGAATAATGCTAGGCTCGGACTTAGGATTAGAACTTCTATGATTTGTTGTGCTGTGATCATTCTGATTTGTTGAACTGAATAAATTGTTGTTGTGTTGATTAAGAGCTGATTTATAACACAAAACTTCTGTTTTTCACTCATCATTTTAACACACAAAACTTTTAGGAATTTCTCACTGTTTAAGCATGCAAAACTTCTGATTTCTCTTCACTGTTTTAACACACAGAACTTCCATGATTTTTCTCACTGTTAACACACTTTGAACTTCTGATGTTCACCCACTGGCCCAGCACAATACAGAACTTATGATGTTCACTCACAATCTTAACACAGCACAGAACTTTTGAGTTCTCCTTACATGTCAAATACACTGAACTGTTGACGTTTGCTCACTGTTTCAGTGTAATACAAAACTTCTGACTTTTGGTTCACTGGTTAGACACCACCCAGAAACTTTGTTCCCTTTCCCTCTGACGTTTTTTACAGGACCTCAGAGTGTACGAATCCAGAACTTTTGATCCTACTGACTTTTCCTGCTGAGTCACGCGCCTGGCTTCTGAACTTCTGATCCTTGTTTCCTTGTTTACAGCAACACGTTGTTTCTACCTTGCATTCATTTTTTCCTTTTCATCTTTTTTTTTATATATTAACATAAAAAAACACAAAAATATTTTCCTTTTAATTTATTTCCTTAAGACAAAAACATTTTCTAAACAAGTCCATTTCTTTCTTATATTACGCATTTCAATATGGTTGTAATAATAACTTAGGACTTATTTTTACTTGAAACCCCCATTCATAAATTTGTACCCCCCCCCCATCCCCTAAATATTGTAATAGCGTAGGACTTTACATTTCTGCAATTTGTCGCTTTCAAATGTAAATGCTAGTAATTAGGCGTGTATGGCAAGATAAAATCAACAAGTAGACCACTGAAAATCAAAGACAAATGCATGCAATCAAATACACTTGCACACTTGCACCCTTAGGGTAATCTCACTTGTTGCCTATAGGAAAAATAGTCATGTCCCTCGAACATGGACGTTTTAGCAGAGATACTCGATAAAAGATCGTAGTCCCTCGATGACCCTCAATGTTGCCTTCGATAAATGATCTAGTCCCTAAAACGACATTGCTAAAATGTTCCATAGGTTGCCTTCTATGACTATACAAACGTCCCGCACCCGTCCTTTCACATCCAACGACGGGGCTTCTTACCAAATCAATGGTAAGATAGCAACATCTAAAGGAGGAGGTAAAGCACATCTATGACCTTTTGAGTAGGTAGGTTCGTTCTCAGTTACTCGCTTGCTCACAAACAAAAACACTTTACACACCTCACAAACACATCTTTGAACTATTTTTGAAACAAAAACTTTGTATGCGTTCTTATAGAAACGAGAATCATTACAAAGTTATATTTTCAAAATACTTTCAAAAACCACACACAAAGCACAATTTCAAACAAAAGCAAAGTGATCTAGCGAGTAACTAAGATCTCATGGAAAACCATGGATGAAATGGTGATAATACCTTCCCTTTTCATAATCTACCCCCCGAACTCAAAAAACATCTCTAAAGGTCTTTTCTGTGCTTTTTTACCATTCCTTTTTGGTTAAAAGAAAAGTCGGTGGTGACTCTTGCTAAACTGCAACATTTGCGAACACAAAACGCAAAATCTCAAGTTAGTTCTCCCACCGTATCACAAGGGGAAATATAAAGAGAGGAGACACAAAGAATATTGTTGTAACCCAAAATTTTCCCTCTCACTTATCAAGAATTTGCTCAGAAGATCTCCTTGGGCTCAAGACTGCACTAGGGTTTGATCAGCTCAAGATAACTCCTTAAGCATTGATGACCAAAATTATGGTTTGAGTTTGCATAAGGATTTTTGAACTTCCAATGTCCCATATGACTTTCATGGATCATTATGGACCCCCAAGATTGCTCATGTCAAGTTTCAAGCCTTGGATTACATTTTTGCTTAGTCAATTGAGCAGTTGACCTAAAAATCAATTGTATTGGGGAAAAAGTCAACCATGGCCAATTTACAGTCAAACTTCATGATTTTTGATCCACTTCAACATTTTAGACTCATATGTATCATTTTATTAAGTTTGGGCCACAACTCCTCAAGAAATTTGATCAAATCTCCAAAAGGGCAAAATGGTCAAAATTAGGGTTTTGACTGGGAAAGGGCAATTTCTGATTTTTGACCTAGAAAATGATCAATTGGTTTAAGGCATGATCTCAAGAGTCCAATTGCATCATTTTGACCTAATGACATGGTTCAAAACATCCCAAAGTTCAAAGGATTGACAGATGAATTTCAGTAAACTGATTAAAAGTCAACTGTAAACTAAAAAGTCAAACTTTGACTTTTTGGTCAAATTCAAGTGCCAAAGATCACAATTCATAAATACATGTCAAAATATGAAACTTATTCATCAAGAAATCAAAATTTCAAGGTTTAATTTTGAAAAGTCAAAATTTCTAAACTTAGAAATTTTTCTAAGTGTTAGAAATTTCTTATTTTTTCATAACTTTGAGAAAATATTTCACCATGATGCAAGATGATTCAAGAGAAACTTCCAACATGAAATTTGTATAACTCCATGAAATCTACAACTTTTCATCACACAACTTCTTCCAAAAGTGCTTGGATCTCAAGTTATAATTTTATGAATATGTGGTCATGAAACTAAACACTTGGTGAAATTTTGCCCTAATTTGGTCAGGATTTTGACCCAACTTCATGGCACTTTTTCATATAGTTCCAAGGGTAATATTCAAAAGAAATTCAAATTTGGGTTGTAGAGCACATTGCAAGCTTTCCAAAATGTCCAAGAACTCCTTGAGATCATTCTTGAGTAGGGAGAATCGAAGAGATGAAGTTAGGGTTTTATCACTTTAGTTACAAGTCATTTTAGTGATGAACAAGATTCAAATTCAAAGTTGTGCTACATTAACTCTACTTTTCAGTCCTCAAACTTGTTAGGCACTCCAAAATTAATGGTTTACACAGCTGTTAGAGGCCTCACTTCAAGCATTCAATGCATGGACATGCTTTATATCCATTTTTGGAAGAAAGGTTACATTGCCATTTTGATAAAGTGACTTTTTGTACAAAACTTGTTCTTGAGCCTTGAACTTGTTCACTTCTAATCAAACAAGTCCTATAACTCATAAGAAATGTTTAAAACACTTACAATCACCCATCCCATGCTTGTACCTCTTCTTGAAACTTGTTTCCCTCTTTTCTTCAAAATCAAGTAACCTAGACAAAAGCTAGAAACTTGTACTTCTGATTGTCCAAAGCTCTCAAACACTTTTGTTTATACATACACAAACCATTTGACACAAACACACGAATGCTTGACCACTAAAAAAAGCTAGAACTCAGAATCACACTTCACACTTCCATTTTCACACAAACTGACCAAATACTTGAAACTCATAATCTAATCGTGCGTTTCTTGGCCTTTTTGTTTCTAAAGCTTATAAACATCATATAGAGTTGATCCCACATCCTATTACAGAACTGTAACACCATTAACACCATCCTCCATTTCCAAAAACAGAGTTCTGCACATTCACTTCTCCAGACCATTTCACCCATCCATTGCTCAAGCTAATCATTGCATTAGCTTCCTGGGACCTCAAGGAAGCTAACTTGATCATCACCATCACTTGAAACAAGCTCAAACTCAAAACACGATTTCCAGTTTTGAAGTAAGTTTTATTAAATTTGAACTCTTCATACAGGCATCTTCAATTATTTATTTGTGAACAAAACATGTAGATATCATTTCCCTGAAGCTAACCATGTCCATAGTTTCCATTAATTTTTCTTGAGCTTAGAGAATTTTGAAACCGAAATTTCTGAGATTTTTAGGGTTCAGATTAGGGCCATTAAAATTCATGCTTATATTTAATCTATAGTTTTAATGCTTTACATTTCTGAAACCGTGAGAAAATTTGCTACAAGTTTCATGTTTACAGTTTTCATTTTTGATGAGAAATGAGTAAGTTACAGTTGGTCTGGCTGGAGGTTGAAGATGAAGTCATCAGGGCGCGTTTTGCCTTGTATATTTATTGTTTTACTTATGTTAACGGATGTATAGCCACCCTGGTGGTAGAAGCGTGCGTCTGTAACCTTTGGGACATGGGTTCGAGCCCCAGTGGTACCCTTTTGCATTTTCTTACATGTTTTGCATTCCTGACTTTTTTGCAAGCGCCTGGGCCTTATTGGGCTTGTATTGTTTTTTTTATTTTTGCTTACTAACCCCCTGGTAGGCTGTTTGCACCCCAGGCCCAATTTATTTTATTTTCTTATTTTTATTTTATTTGTTTTCTTAATTATTTTTTTACTAATATTAAAAATCATAAAAAATACAAAAAAATTAAATTAAATTTTCATTTTAACTTAGTTTATTTTATCTTTTCTCACAAAAAATATTTTTTATTAACTATACTTTATTTATTTTTACTAATTTATCTTGTAAATTTAATTAATACTATGTTTTTATTTATTTTCTTTCACACCATTTAAAATATATTATTTTAATATTAAAGGCCAAAAATATTTTATAATGCTATAAATATTTTCAAGACAAAAATACCAAAAATACTTTTCTTAAATTTATTTTCTTTTGATCAATTAATAGAACTAGGGTTTTTTTAAATCTTTTCTTAATAAATTTAAGTTTAATTAATTATTTTCTTTAATTAATTAGGTTAAAACAAATACCTCTTTTCTCCAAAAAATCCAAATAAAAAATATCCATTTACTTCACATTTTGCATTTTTGTACATTTATTCATTTTTGTACATTGTATTCATTTAATTCCTTGTACATTGATACTAATTCAATATGGTTGAAATAGACTAACTAGATTTATATTCTTGCAATCCCCATTCAATCTGTACGCCCCCCTCCCACAAATGTTGTAATAGCGTAGTAACTTTAAATTCCGCAATTTATCGCTTTTATACATAATATGCTAGTAATTAGGGTTTGTATTAAAAGACTAAAACCAATACATAGAGAACCCTAATTCAAGACAAAAATAAGCATGAAAACAACACACTTGCACACAAACACCCCTAGGGTTATTCCACTTGGTTTCCTTATACAAAATGGCCATATTACGCATGTAAGGTATCTTAGTAAGAACAAGCAAATACAAGATCATAGTCCCTCGATGACGCTAAGATACCTTGCAATATTGCTAATCATGGTTATACGATGATCCACGTCCGTCCCGTTTACATCCAAAGATAGGGTTATTTACCAAATCAATGGTAAGATAACAATGTTAAAGGAAAAGGAAAATAAACAAGAAAGACTTTTGAGTAGGTAGAATGCTCCTAATTACTTGCTCAATTTCAAACAAACATCCTTGCTATTTTCAAAACAAATACTTACACTTTCAAACATCTTACAAACTTGAAAACATTTTCAAAAAGATCAAACATCTTTGTATACATTCTTATAAACAAGAATCATTACAAAGATTGCCTAAACAAAGGTCTCTTTACAAAATACTTTCAAAAAAACCACACCAAGCACAATTTCAAACAAAAGTAAGTGATCTAGCAAGTAACTAAGAGCCCATGGAAAACCATGGATGAAAAGGATGCTAATACCTTCCCTTTTCATAATCTACCCCCCGAACTCAAGAAATAATCTCAAAGGTCTTTCCTGTGCTATTTTGCCTTTCCTTTTAGATAAAAGAAAATTCGGTGGCGACTCTTGCTAACCGCAACATTTGCGATCAAAATGCAAAACAGTCAAGTCAGTTCTCCCACCATATTACAGAACTGGCGACTCTGTTGAGGAAAATTCTAAAACTGGGGTTACCTTAGGGTTAGATCACATTTACTTGCTTTCATTGTTTGACTTGTATGCTTTACATTATGGCTCTTTGTTTGGGTTTGAATCCTCTACCCAGATTTGGGATACCTTATAGGTAAATAGCAATAATTTGTGGAAACTGTGCGGGGTATACTAACATGGTCTAAGCAATAGCTATGTTAGTGTGACATATTTGTGGGTACTGGTAGCCCTTGAATTAATCAAGGAGAATACGGGGCCACTGAGTGATGTCATAAAGTACTAATGAACTTTTAGAACCTTTACTTGACCAACTTGGCCATTAGGATGTAGTGAGATGACTGGCTTTGGTGCAGTCCGAAGTTGGTAGATACTCGATACTACACTCATTGAGGTTTGGTTTCTTGGGATATTTCGATCGCCATTAAAGAGGCTTGTTCTGAAACAATGACCAAGGAAACAAACCAATGATATTGAGCTCCTTAGAACCCGGATACTATTACTAGGACAGGTTGAGCCAACTAAACTTCAAGAGGGTACTTACCTATGAGACTCCATGCAAGCCTAAACCTAAGGACTTGTTTTCTTTGTTTGTATATGCATACTTGTACATGACATCATGAACATCATAACATCATACACATTCACTAACCATTTCAAGGATCTTGGGATTTATCTTTGTTCTGTTTTGTAGGATATGGATTCTCTTCGTAGGAAAACTATTCAAGTCAACCTTGTAAGGATCCCTCCACAACTTAAGGAGTTAGCTTCAAGGATTCCTAAAAACTGTCCATTCACCGAGAGACATGGTCGCCTACTCAACTTGGTCACCTCTAACACAGATGAGGACATGATGAAGGTGCTCTTTCAGTTCTTTGATCCTTTACACCATTGCTTCACATTCCCCGATTACCAACTTGTGCCTACTTTGGAAGAATTCTCCCGACTCTTGAGGATTCCCATTCTCAATCAACTACCTTTCAATGGTACAGAAAGAGACCTAAAGCCAGAAGAGATTGCTCAAGCTTTACAGTTGCACTCATCTGATGTCACAACTTATTGGGAAACAAGGAGTGGTGTTAAAGGTTTCCTAGCAAGGTTCTTGTTCGAGAAAGCCCAAAACTGTTGGAATTCCTTGGATTTGAAAGCCTTTGAGGAAATTTTGGCTATCCTCATTTATGGGATGGTTTTGTTTCCAAATCATGACCAACTAATAGATGTGGACGCCGTCAAAATCTTAATATCCCGCAACCTGGTGCCTACTTTGCTAGGGGACATCTTACATTCTTTTCACACTCGTACTATGAGGAAAATAGGTGTCCTTATGTGTTGCACTCCTATCTTGGCAAGATGGTTTACTTCACATCTTCCCCAATCTGTATTAAATAACGAACAAGGTTCGAGGTGGTCACAAAGGTTGATGACGCTCAAACATTCAGACATTCATTGGTGCTCCCGATCCATAGAGAATGTTACTATTGTCGACCGTTATGGAGAATTTCCTAATGTTACTTTAATTTTTATTAGGGGAGGTATCACCTACAACCCCTGTTTAGCCTTAAGACAGTGTGGTAATGCCCGAAGGGATGGCCCGCACGAAATGTTGATTCAAGGTTTGGTATTTGACTACAACAACGACGATCAAGGTCTTCGCCAGAGATTTATCCGAGGTTGGAGGATGTTGAACAAATTATATAGAAAGACTTTGGGGAACAATAATTACACCCCTCTTGATCCTTACCTCAAATGGGTACGAACTCGTGCTCAAAGTCTGATGATGCCTTATCCCTCCATTCTCCCGGTAATCATTGAGCCTATCATGGAAGGAGATGTTCCATACACAGTCCTACATCCTGACATTCCCACCTCTCTTGAAGACTTACAAAGAGATTAGATACAACTCAATGGGGAGCGAGATACTTTCGAAGCCCAATTCTACGCAAGCGAGAAGAAGGTTTTGGAACTCACTAAGCAACTTCATGAGGAGCAGACTCTGAATGCCTACATTTCTCCAAAGAGGATGCGTAATACCTTTCTATCTTAGAGTTTTTGTTTTTGTTTTTCCCAAGGAGGCACTAATGTACTCAAGCTTTAATTTATTAATATAACGTGTGTTTCCTTTTTTGTCTAAAACAAATTTGAATCTTTAAAATCCTTGAAATCATTTCATATACATTTACCATTCATCATAACATAAGCAAGTTTCTTGCAACAAGTCTCCTCATCTCTCTACTGTTTATTTCAGTAAGATGGATCTCGAGCAGAGGGTGAAGGACCTCCAAGCTCAAAATGAATAGTTTCAACAATTATTCTTAACTCTAGCCAAAGGACAAGAAGAGTTGAAGACCTTGCCGGTTGAGGAGAAGAAAAAGAAGATGAAGAAAATAACCGGAGTTCTAAACATAGGAAGAAGATTCCAAGGGCAAACAAGAAGGGCCTTAGACTTTGCAACAACATCCGGTGAGAAAGATAATCAAGATGGGAAAGGCAAAGAAACAGTTGTCCAATCAGAATCAAAAGAGGAAAAGGAATAAGAAGACTATTCCGAAGAACAATACCCTTCAGCCGATGACAAGTATAAGCATCTAGAAGAGCGATTGAGTGCAATGGAAATCCAAAAAGTGCCTGGATTGGACTTTGAGGAGTTGGAACTAGTATCGAGAATTGTCATCCCTCCAAAATTCAAACCACCTGTATTTGCCAAATATGACGGAGTTTCATTCCCTATAATGCATCTCCAGTCCCATGTGAGGAAAATCCATCCCCATACCGCTGACAAAGATTTATGGGTACACTTCTTCCAAGACACTCTGTATGGAACTCAACTTGATTGGTTTTATCAGTTAGAAAGAGCCAATGTTCATACCTGGAAAGATCTTGCTGCTGCCTTTTACAAACAATACCAATACAATGCTGATCTTGCACCCACCCGTGCTCAACTCCAGAGTATGGCCATGGTTTCAAGTGAAGGATTCAAGGACTATGCGCAAAAATGGAGAGACTTGGTCAGAAGAGTTCAACCTCCCCTATCCTAAAGAGTGTTGGTAGATATGTTTTTGGGCACCTTGTCTGGTCCCTTCTTCAATCACTTAATTGGGAGTTCATCGGAAGGTTTTACTGAATTGATATTGACCGGAGAAAGGGTAGAAGCCGGGATAAAGAATGGAAAGATTCAAAAATATGCATCCTCTGCTGCTGTAAGGAAACCATTCATCGGAAAGAAAGAAGTGGTTGTTGTATATCATTAAAGAAATCAAGATAGAGCTAAACTTAGTCCAATGGTGGGGGTTGTTATGATTCCTAAACCTGTGCCTGATCAGCAAAGAAACAACCAACCAAGAATGGAAAGGCCAGTCAGACAATTCGCCCAAATTAATATGACATTATCTCAAGTATTGCCACATTTGTTAAGATCCAACCAAGTAACTTTAAAAGAAGCTCCAAAGAATCCTAACACAACCTCTCCTCACTATCATCCTAATGCCCGATGTGCATACCACTTTGAGAGTCCCGGCCATGACACTAACAACTGTTGGACTCTGAAGAACAAAGTACAAGACCTCCTTGAAGCCAAAGAAATTGAATTCAATGCGCCAGAAAAGCCCAATGTCATTTCTGCCCCTATGCCCAAACACGGCCATAATACCAATGTCATTGAAGAAGATATGTTTGTTACTTCAGTTGATGAACCTGTGACCTCACTCCAGACTATCAAAAAGAACTTATTGAATGCCAGTGTTTTCCCAGGCTGTGATGAAAGATGTCATTTCTGCTTGTCCTCACCAACTAGTTGTCCTTTGTTGAAAGCATGCGTTCAGTGCCTAATAGACAACAAGGAAATTTTGTTCTAAAAGACTCATGTTCCACCTGTTTCTTATAATGATGTTTCCATCATGACCATTTCTGACAATTCTTCCAGGGTCTCCACCAAAAGACCCGTTAGAATTACATCAGCTCCTAAAGTAGCTCCTTTGATAATTACAATGCCTGGACCAATCCCGTATTCATCAGACAAAACAGTACCATGGAATTATGGATGGGATGTCTACTACCACGGTATCAAGCAAGATTGGCCAGCTGCCGAAGATTCAAGTTCTGAGAAAGTTGACTCTGATATCAGTATTATTGTAGGGACTAGTAAGATAACCCAAAGCGGAAGGATATTCTCTCCATAAATTGCTCCCCCAAAGGATATTTGTGGACCCGTAATCAATCCTGTCATTGTTGCTCCCCCAAAGGTTATTCCCAGTCCTATAATCATCTCTACTAATACTCCAACTGACAAAGCTGATACAACCCATGTTATCACTCCTACTGGCATTCCTGCTGCCGAGTCAACCGAGACTCGAGGTAAAAGTATTCTGATTAAGCCTTTCTAGACGAAGGCACAATCATTGGCTATCCCTGAGACCTCCTGGAAAGAGATGGAGGAAATTTTAAAGATCATAAAAAGAAGCGACTACAATGTAGTTGATCAATTGGGGCAAACTCCGTCTAAAATTTCCATGTTGGCTTTACTACTATGTTTTGAGGCGCATGCAAAGGCCTTGGTAAAATTTCTGAAAACTGCCCATGTACCTCAAGAAACATCTTCCGATCAGTTCCAAGACTGCGTAGCCAGCTTGACTGCAGACAATGGTTTATGTTTTTCATATGTTGATTTAACACCAAAAGGGAGGAAGCATAATGAGGCATTGCATGTCTCAATTGAATGCAGGGGCATAACCTTGTCTCATGTGTTGGTTGACACCGGTTCGTCTCTGAATGTATTGCCTAAAAAGGCTCTTGATAGGCTTGACTGTGAGGGATTGACATTGAAACCAAGCAACATAGTAGTGCGGGCCTTTGACAGCTCAAAAAGGATGGTGCATAGGGAAGTGGACATCCTCATAAAGGTTGGAACCCAAACATTTAATTCAACTTTTTATGTAATGGATATTCTCCATTCATATTCCTGCTTGCTAGGCTGACCATGGATTCACAATGCTGGCACTGTTACTTCTACGTTGCACCAAATGCTGAAATATCCAATTCAAGGGAAGATCATCATTGTTCATGGAGAAGAAGAGTATATGATCAGCCATCTAAATTCCTTCAGATATGTGGAGTTAGATGGTGAATTTATTGAAACTCCATTCCAGCGCTTTGAAGAATTCCCGCAATATGTGGCAGTAACTAGGGTTGTGTCTCAAGTTCCAAAGATCATAAGGCCTCCGCTCAGGATGTCGTATTTAAAGGATGCCAATGCAGTGATAGAAGAAGGTGGGTGCACTATTTGGGGACAACTCCCAGATATCCCATACAAATCTGAAAAGTTTGGTATGGGTTTCACTTAAGGTGCCCAAAAGGTCGTACGCCGCGCTCGTGTTGAAGGACCACCCTTGAAGATCAACAACCACCAAGTCAGCACTGTGGAGGATGATGAAGACAGCTACAACCTGGAGGATTGGATTTTTCCAACTGTTAGTAGAGGGCTCAGCAACTGGGAGGCTAGAGATGTTGTCCCAATCACTTTTATCCCACAGTAATTTGTCTTTACATTTTGTTGGATCTGTACTATTAAAACAATTCAGACTCTTAAAACCTTGTGTCTTACCTGAGGCACAATGGTCCATTTGTAAGGGTTATTATCTCATTTCCATATGACATCAATGAATCATGGACATTTTTGCATACAAACTTTGTGATCATTTTTTTTCTTTTTTACATCTTCATTTCTTTCAAAGATAGCTATACTCTTACACACACTCACACTTACAATGCAGGTCTACATCCATTCGGGATCCCATGGGTAACGGTTCTGCTCTGGCTTTTTGTGACTCTGAAAATCTAATCTACCAAGCCGAAGACGAAGGTGAGGAAGATTGTGAAGTACCGGGGGAACTTGCCAGATTACTATAACAAGAAGAGAGAACCATTTAGCCCCACGAGGAACCAGTGGACAAAATCAACCTAGGTATCGAAGAAGACAAAAGAAAAGTCAAGGTGGGTGCCAATCTGGAACCAAGTGTTAAGGAGCGTCTGATTCATTTGTTACACGAGTATGTTGAGGTCTTTGCCTGGTCGTATGAAGACATGCTAGGACTTGATGCAGATATTATGGTACATCGCCTACCTACAAAAGAGGATTGTCCACCAGTAAAACAAAAGGTTCATCGTATGCGACCAGATATGTCGGAGAAGATTAAAGCAGAAGTCATGAAACAATTCAATGCTGGATTCTTGGCTGTCACCTCCTATCTGCAATGGGTGGCCAATGTTGTTCCCGTGCCCAAAAAGGACGGAAAAGTATGAATGTGCATGGACTACAGATATTTGAATAGGGCAAGCCCTAAGGATGATTTCCCGCTTCCCCACATTGACATTCTAGTTGACAATACGGCACAGCACATACTGTATTCCTTCATGGACGGTTTCTCAAGATACAACAAAATAAAAATGGCGCCTGAGGACATGGATAAGACAACCTTTGTCACACAATAGGGCATATTCTGCTATAAGGTTATGCCATTCGGACTGAGGAATGCTGGGGCAACCTATCAACGTGCCATGGTAGCTTTATTTCACGACATGATACACCATGAAATAGAGGTCTATGTGGACGAAATGATAGCTAGATCTCAAACAGAAGAAGAGCATCTTGATCAATTACAGAAACTATTTGAGAGGCTAAAGAAATACAAGTTGAGGTTGAACCCAAATAAGTGCACATTTGGGGTGAGGTCTGGTAAACTCCTAGGCTTTGTCGTCAGTAATAAAGGTATTGAAGTAGATCCTGCCAAGGTGAAAGCGATACAAGAGATGCCTTCTCCTCATACTGAAAAGGAAGTCAGAGGATTCTTGGGACGTTTAAACTACATTGCCAAATTCATTTCTCACCTGACAGCTACTTGTGAACCAATCTTCAAGTTACTGAAGAAAGATCAAGTAGTCAAATGGAATGATGAATGCCAAACTTCTTTTGACAAGATCAAAGAGTATCTGCAAGAGCATCCTGTTTTGATGGCACCAGTCGAGGGAACACCATTGATTATGTATCTGACCGTTTTGGAAAATTCAATAGGGTGTGTGTTGGGGCAGCATGACGAGTCTGGCCGAAAAGAGCATGCTATTTATTACCTGAGCAAAAAGTTTATCGACTGTGAAACAAGATATTCACTGCTCAAGAAAACTTGCTACGCTCTGGCATGGGCTGCTCGCCGTCTAAGACAGTATATGCTGATCCATACTACCTTGTTGATATCCAAAATGGATCCAATAAAATACATGTTCGAGAAACCTGCTCTCTCTGGGAGAATAGCGAGATGGCAAATGATCCTGACAGAATATGACATACAGTACACTACCCAGAAAGCAATAAAGGGAAGTGTACTAGCTGATCACCTTGCTCACCAGGCTGTGGAAGACTACCAGTCCATGAAGTTCGAATTCCCAGATGAAGACATCATGATGGTAAACAACTATGAAGAATTCAGACCATATGACGGACCTGAACAAGGATCCCGATGGACCCTGGTTTTTGATGGGGCATATAACGCACTCGGCAATGGTATTGGTGTTGTACTCATATCTCCTGAAGGATGTCATACTCCTTTTACGGCAAGACTCTGCTTCAATTTTAAAAATAACATGGCAGAATACGAAGCAGCGTGCATCTTTGGTCTCAAAGCTTCCATAGACTTGGGGATCAAATCTTTGAATGTATTCGGAGATTCAGCTTTGGTTATCAGCCAGATCAAAGGGGAATGGGACATCAAACATCCTAAACTTATCCCTTACAAAGAACATGTTTTGACATTGCTCCCACATTTTGAGAAGACTACCTTCGAGCACTTCCCGCGAGAAGAAAATCAGCTAGTAGACGCACTAGCTACAATGTCATCTATGTTTAAACTTAAATGGCATAACGAGGCTCCCCGGATCACCATTGAATGAATGGATGAACCAGCACACTGTCACGAGATTAATACTGAAGCATAGTGGACCATCCTTGGTTTCACGAAGTTAAGAGGTATCTCGAGGCTTAAGAATATCCAGAAGGAGCTTTAGTAAACGATAAGAAGTTCTTAAGGAGATTCTCTACTAAATTCTTCCTTAGTAATGGCATTCTTTACAAATGCAACCATGACTCTGTGTTACTCCGGTGCGTAGACATGGTCGAGTTACATGAAGGCACTTTTAGCACCCATTCCAGTGGGCATACGATGGCAAAGAAAATTCTACGGGCAGGCTATTACTGGTCTACCATGGAAGCAGATTGCTATCCACACTCTCGAACTTGCCACAAGTGTCAGATTTATGTTGACAAGGTGCACGTACCTCTAGTTCCCCTGAATTTCTTGACGGCTCCTTGGCCCTTTGCTATGTGGGGAATTGATATGATTAGGGAAATCAAGCCAACAGCATCCAATGGACACCGCTTCATTTTAGTAGCCATTGACTATTTTACCAAGTGGGTGGAGGCAGCTTCTTTCGCTTCTATTACCAAGAATGTTGTTGCCCGGTTCATCAAGAAGAATCTCATATTTCGTTACGGTATCCCGGAGAGGATCATTACAGACAATGGTACGAACTTGAACAATACTATGATCACCGCCTTGTGCGAGCAATTCAAGATCCAGCATCACAATTCTTCCCCTTACCGGCCAAAGATGAATGGTGTTGTCGAAGCCGCGAATAAGAACATTAAAAAGATCATACAGAAAATGATAGTCACATACAAAGACTGGTATGACATGCTACCATTTGCTCTCCATGGATACTGTACCACAGCTCGCACATCAACTGGGGTAACACCCTATTCTCTGGTATACGGCATGGAGGTTGTCTTGCCTATTGAGGTCCAGATCTCCTCTTTGAGAATTATGAAGGATGCAGGGATAAATGAAGATGATTGGATCCATACTCGACTTGATCAACTAAACTTGATTGACGAGAAAAGGCTTACTGCTGTCTTTCATGGTTAAATGTATCAAAAACGGATGATCAAGGCTTTCAACAAAAAGGTCAGGCGCTAAGTGTATCAAGTTAGAGATCTAGTGATCAAACGTATCATACTGCCGCAAGGTGATCCAAGGAGAAAATGGACTCCTACATACGAAGGACCATTTGTAATCAAAAACATATTCTCTGGTGGAGCAATGATCTTGACAACCATGGATGGCGACGACCTGCCGCACCCTGGGAATGTAGACATAGTCAAAAGATACTACGCATAAGAGACCCGCTAGGTTGACACACCTAGGCAAAACAATGGCATCCTGGCGAATCAAAAAGGTTCAGGAAAAAATTAGGGATAAAACAAAAATCTGCACACCCGGCAAGCTGAAAACCCGAAAGGGCGGCTTTGGCAAAAAAAGGGTATCCTGGTGGACTGAAAACCTGAAAGGGCGGTCCAGGCAAAAGTTAGGGAATTAAAGCATACGACTATGTCCCGTTGGATCATTTTAAGGACAACCTTTGGCTTCAACTGACAAACTCAGAGGTTATGATCAATTCTATCATCTTCGAACGAGGCAACAAATAGACAAGATGCCCAGAGACATGAAGGCTATAGCAGAATGGGAACCCCATGGGATTATTGCACATAGCTATCTTTTCTTTGTATCAAATTTTAATTTTTTTACGACGACATTCTCTTACTAGAATGTTTATCTCATGGTACAAAATACTTACTCAAAGTCAATAGAAAGATATTCCTTTGGAAGTGCAAAACTATCTATTTTTCTTCACTCCTGTGTTTTGTTTACAAAAACGTACAATGATTCATTTTTGAACATATGCATCTGAACATAATTATTGTTTACACTTAAACAAAATAAAAAGACAATCACTGGTGGCTTTAAGAGATAGAGAAATCTCTCTAAGCTATTTCCGTAAAATTCCTCGCAGTGTGCAGTTTAATCCCCAGCAGAACAAAGCTTCCAGTTATCAATCCCCGGTAGAAGTCGTCGAATTTCTCAGGATTTCCCAACAGGATTTTACAAGCAGTACATGGCATTTCCCTTACAACAGAGTTTATTTCTCTAAGTGGAAATTCATCAACAACTTAAACTTTATAACACGAAGATTTACACTCCATATCCTCAACAACAGTCAGGATTTTATTTTTCCCAATCCAACGGCAGTGCAGCAGATTAGCTCACATATGCATACATCGCATCCATATATCATAAACATTGATAAAACGAATGCATCATACCATGCATTTCATAGAACATGACTTTGCATTTTGGCTAACATTTTACCCTTTTCAAGATAAGGTTAACAATTACCATTAACAATGTTCAAAGTTTTCAGATACGCTCCAGACACGGATTCCATTCTGATACTCATTCAGCTTTCAGATACAGTTCAGATACGCTCCAGACACGGATGCCATTTTGATACTCATTTAGTTTTCAGATACAGTTCAGATATGCTCCAAACACGGATGGCATTCTGATACTCTTTTAATTTCAACTTTCAGATACAGTTCAGGTACGCTCCGGACACAGACGCCATTCTGATACTCATTCATAGTTTCTTTCAGATACAGTTCAGATACGCTCTAGATACGGACTCCATTCTGATACTCATTCAAAGTCTCTTTCAGATACAGTTCAGATATGCTCCCGACGCAGACGCCATTCTGATACTCATTCAGTTTCAGTTTACGATTCTGCAATCATTTATGGATGGCATCTACAAGCCGATCTCCAACAAATTTCCATCACCTCTCCAAATGGAATCTTTAAGCCCATTCCCTCAACCATCACATCTCCGAGTGCAAATTTCTGGGCACTCTAGTGTCCAATCATCTTCTACCTTCGAGTCACGAATGGAAAAACTTGTCAATCTAACTCCTCAGGCTTAAGAAGATTGAACAGGGGCAGCTGTTGTACCCCAAAATTTTCCCTCTCACTTATCAAGAATTTGCTCAGAAGATCTCCTTGGGCTCAAGACTGCAATAGGGTTTGATCAGCTCAAGATACCTCCTTAAGCACTGATGACCAAAATTAGGGTTTGAGTTTGCACAAGGACTTTTGAAATTCCAATGTCCCATATGACTTTCATGGATCATTATGGACCCCCAATATGGCTCATGTCAAGTTTTAAGCCTTGGATTACATTTTTGCTCAGTCAATTGAGCAGTTGACCTAAAAATCAGTTGTATTGGGGAAAAAGTCAACCATGGCCAATTTACAGTCAAACTTCATAATTTTTTATCCACTTCAACATTTTGGACTCATATGTATCATTTGACTAAGTTTGGACCACAACTCCTCAAGAAATTTGATCAAATCTCCAAAAGGGAAAAATGGTCAAATTTAGGGTTTTGACTGGGAAAGGGCAATTTCTGATTTTTGACCTAGAAAATGATCAATTGGTTTAAGGCATGATATCAAGAGTCCAATTGCATCATTTTGACCTAATGACATGGTTCAAAATATCCCAAAGTTCAAAGGATTGACAGATGAATTTTCAGTCAACTAATCAAAAGTCAACTGTATACTGAAAAGTCAAACTTTAACTTTTTGGTCAAATTCAAGTGCCAATGATCACAATTCATCAAAACATGTCAAAATATGAAACTTATTCATCAATAAATCAAAAAGTATAGGTTTCATTTTGAAAAGTCAAAAATTCTAAACTTAGAAACTTTTCTAAGTGTTGGAAATTTCTTATTTTTTCATAACTTTGAGCAAAATTTTCACCATGATGCGAGATGATTCAAGAGAAACTTCCAACATGAAAGTTGTATATCTCCATGAAACCTACAACTTTGCTTCATATAACTTCTTCCAAAAGTTCTTGGATCTCAAGTTATAATTTTATGAATATGTGGTCATGAAACTAAACACTTAGTGAAATTTTGCCCTAATTTAGTCAGGATTTTGACCCAACTTCATGGCACTTTTTCATATAGTTCCATGTGTAATATTCAAAAGAAATTCAAATATGGGTTGTAGATCACATTGAAAGATTTCCAAAATGTCCACGAACTCCTTGAGATCATTCTTGAGTAGGGAGAATCGAAGAGATGAAATTAGGGTTTTATCACTTTAATTACAAGTCATTTTAGTGATGAACAAGATTCAAATTCAAAGTTGTGCTGCATTAACTCTACTTTGAAGGCCTCAAACTTGTTAGGCACTCCATAATTAATGGTTTACACATCTTTTAGAGGCCTCACTTCAAGCATTCAATGCATGGACATGCTTTATATCCATTTTTGGAAGAAAGATTACATTGCCATTTTGATAAAGTGACTTTTTGTACAAAACTTGTTCTTGAGCCTTGCACTTGTTCTCTTATGGTCAAACAATTCCTATAACTCATGAGAAATGTTTCAAATGCTTACAATCACCCATCCCATGCTTGTACCTCTTCTTGAAACTTGTTTCCCTCTTTCCTTCAAAATCAAGTAACCTAGCCAAAAGCTAGAAACTTGTACTTTTGGTTGTCCAAAGCTATCAAACACTTTTGTTTATACATACACAAACCATTTGACACAAACACACGAATGCTTGACCACTGAAAAAATCTAGAACTTATAATCACACTTCACACTTCCATTTTCACACAAACTGACCAAAAAATTGAAACTCATAATCTACCCGTGAGTTTCTTGGCCTTTTGGTTTCTAAAGCTTCTAAGCATCATATAAAGTTGATTCCACACCCTGTTACAGAACTGTAACACCATTAACACCATCCTCCATTTCCAAAAACAGAGTTCTGCACATTGACTTCTCCAAACCATTTCAGCCATCCATTGCTTAAGCTAATCATTGCATTAGCTTCCTGGAACCTCAAGGAAGCTAACCTGATCATCACCATCACTTGAAACAAGCTCAAACTCAAAACACGATTTCCAGTTTTGAGGTAAGTTTTCTTAACTTTGAACTCTTTATACAGGTATTATCAATGATTTATTTGTGAACAAAACATGTAGATATCATTGCCCTGAAGCTAACCATGTCCATAGTTTCCATTAATTTTGCTTGAGCTTAGAGAATTTTGAAACTGAAATTTCTGAGATTTTTAGGGTTCAAATTAGGGACATTAAAATTCATGCTTATATTTGATCTATAGTTTTAATGCTTTACATTTCTGAAACCGTGAGAAAATTTGCTACAAGTTTCATGTTTACAGTTTTCATTTTTGATGAGAAATGAGTAAGTTACAGTTGGTCTGGCTGGAGGTTGAAGATGAAGTCATTAGGGCGCGTTTTTCCTTGTATATTTATTGTTTTACTTATGTTAACGGATGTATAGCCACCCTAGTGGTAGAAGCGCGCGCCGGTAACCTTTGGGACCTGGGTTCGAGCTCCAGTGGTACCCTTTTGCATTTTTTACATGTTTTGCATTCCTGACTTTTTTGCAAGCGCCTGGGCCTTATTGGGCTTGTGTTGTTTTTTATTTTTGCTTACTAACCCCCTTGCAGGCTGTTTGCACCCCTGACCCAATTTATTTTATTTTCTTATTTTTATTTTATTTGTTTTCTTAATTATTTTTTTTACTAACATTAAAAATCATAAAAAATACAAAAAAAAATTAATTTTTCATTTTAGTTTATTTTATCTTTTCTTACAAAAAATATTTTTAATTAACTATACTATATTTATTTTTACTAATTTATCTTGTAAATTTAATTAATACTATGTTTTTATTTATTTTCTTTCACACCATTTAAAATATATTATTTTAATATTAAAGGCCAAAAATATTTTATAATGCTATAAATATTTTCAAGACAAAAATACCAAAAATACTTTTCTTAAACTTATTTTCTTTTGATCAGTTAATAGAACTAGGGTTTTTTAAAAATCTTTTATTAATAAATTTAAGTTTAATTAATTATTTTCTTTAATTAATTAGGTTAAAACAAATACCTCTTTTCTCCTAAAAATCCAAATAAAAAATATCCATTCACTTCACATTTTGCATTTTTGTACATTTATTCGTTTTTGTACATTGTATTCATTTAATTCCTTGTACATTGATACTAATTCAATATGGTTGTAATAGACTAACTAGATTTACATTCTTGAAATCCCCATTCAATTTGTACACCCCCTCCCACAAATGTTGTAATAGCATAGTAACTTTAAATTCGGTAATTTATCTCTTTTATACATAATATGCTAGTAATTAGGGTTTGTATGGAAAGACTAAAACCAATACTTAGAGAACCCTTATTCAAGACAAAAAAAGCATGAAAACAATACACTTGTGTAGCGGTAGAAATGTTCAAGACTAAGCCATTGGATTGACTAGACTTTTATAGATCAAAATAAAAATCGCCACCGCGCTTTATTGTTTCCGAAGAAATGGGAAAAGAGCGAATAACCCCAAAAAGGGGGAAAGATTCAAGGTAAGGGGGTTGGTTATGAAAAAGGAAGGTATTAGCATCCTAAACATCTACAGTACTCCGCAGGAGCCTCTTTGTAAAATCTGTATATTTTGGCTATAAAAACTGTTGTATATAAAAAAGTGGACGGTGGAGGTGAGAAAAGAAATATATTTTTTATGATTTTTGCACCCACCACGGTTGTGAACCTTTAGTGCCTACGTACCATCTTTCATGCAATAGGGGATCAGGGTACACGTAATTCCTCTTTTTAAAAAAAATGAAACAAAAATATGTTGGTTAATTTTATGAGATAAAACATCATCGTCATTGTCCGTGTGGAAAACATACCTACTACCCACAATCATGATAAAGGAGAATTTGCATCATCTCAAAGTGGAGGATATGGCTTGGATTTTAAAATCAACAATGCCTCACTCAACACCCAAGTGGAAAATATCTCTCTTCACTACATATTATAGAAGTATAGTTGTTTGCATCACTACAAGGATTGACAAGAGTCCAGTCTTTTAAGAAAAGTTTTAAAAGGTAAAAAGCCAAAGTGACAAAATGGTTTGAAATGAGATTGATTGACTTTTAGTCTTCTCACAAAAAAGATGTCAAGGTATTATTAAGTTGATTGGAGTTTATTTATGAAATTTTTTTGAAAATGCATGGATAGAAGTCTAAGTTTATTATGAAAATGGTTCAAGTTTCAAAACAAGAAGAGTTTTCAAAAGGAGGACGAAGATTTTTGAAATTAAAGAAGATGGGAGGAGAAGAAGAGGTTATCCTAAAGCATAAGGTAAAAGCTAGGGATAAGAACCATCTAACCAAAAAGAAGCTAAAACTTGACATTATGAGCCAAGACAGAATTCCCATTCCTTGGATTGAAACTAATCAAGCAACGAAATACTAGACCTCTTGAGAGAACCGGACTTCTAGTGTATTAAGTCTTCATAAAAACTGGGCAGAGTAACGGCTGTATACGGATGAATTCCAGATTACAAGCATAGGATGTAATCACAAAAACCTGCACACAAAAACAAACAAGCAACCCAATGTCTTGAGGTAAACCTCAAGAACTCTAGACAAAATAATCAGATAAGATCTCCAAGATAGGTCAAGGTTTCTAATCCTAAGTCCAAGAAAAGTCCCATGCTCCATATTGCCAAGGATAGTAATCAAATAGTCCAAGTACCATTAAATATTTTTAGGGTTTATGTTGATTATTAAGTATCTTAAGAAAGGAAAATAAAAGCTCAAGTGAGCAAAGTAAAAATGACAAGAAAATAAATGCTCAAATGAGCAAAGATGAAAATGGCATGAAATATAAATGCTAAAAGTAAATGGTACATAAAGCATAAAAAAGAATAAAAGCATAAGGTAAAACAAGTCATAATTAGTGGTTAGTTGGATGACCATATTGAAACTTGCATTTGGAACTCATTAGAGGATTGGTAGAACCAAAGCCTCCACACAATAAGTTGCATTTCCTTTTTGTCTAGTATATCATCCATTTGGAATTCTCATAAGTACCATTTAATGATCAACGATGTTTAAGTGATCCGGGTTGACCAAAGGTGTTGTAAATCCATTAGAGGATTGGTAGAACCAAAGCCTCCACACAATGAATCTCAAGGTTATTGGATCAAAGAGATCAAATTAACATACTTGGGCTTGTAATCATAAGTTTGGGCCACGAATGATCATTTATTCGAATCGGGACAAAATTTAGGGCTATGTTAAGCAATCGTAAGTGGACTTATATAGAACTCGCACCTATTTTGAGGCCGGTCAATAGCAATTTATGCACCATTTGTTTTGAGACATGATATAGAGATCATGCTCCAATAACACCTAGTGCAATAAGAAAGGGATAACATGAAGAGGGGATGGGAAAAATGAATAAACCACTTTTGAATCAAAAATTTAATCAAACTATTATTAAAATCATTCATCCATTTTGGTGGAGTTGAACTCGAAACCAAAGATCCAATAATGTTAATAAAGTCATGATCAAAAAATCAACTCAAGACAGCCAGAAAATAATCACAAAATAATATTATATTTAATATATACATTAAAAGGGTTTAAACAATGTTTAAAAATCAAAATAGAGGAGAAAAATATCAACTATGTTCAAATTAACCAAGAAAGAAAAAGTAAGGCCATAGAAAAATCAGAAATGGATCCAAATATTTTTATAAAAAATTTGGTAATTTTTAAAAGTCAGAAACTATTTTTAAACTATTTAAAATTGCTCAAACAAACAGAAAATAGGTCAAAAATAGTAAACCTCAATATAAAATTCCATAAAACTTTCAGAAAGTCAAAAATATGCAAAATAATATTTATGAATTTTTTCAGAACTAAAAAATGTCAGAAAGTATTTTTTTAAGTAATTAAAAAAAAGCAAATAATTCAAAAAAATACGAAAAATATCAAATATGAAAACAAAAATGTGAAAAAATAGTCATGAGATCATAAATAATTCAAAGTATTTTTGTGAATTTTTTCATAATTTTTGGATAAAAAATAAAAGAGTTATGAATTTTTGAAAATTTAATCAATAAAAATATAAAATCAGAAAATAAAATAAAATCAGAAAATAAAATAAAACCAAAAAGATGTGGACCGTCAGATCATATTCAAAACACGTTAGTAAGCTGATCCAGTGGACCAGACTCGATGTGCTTGATATGGACCTTAGTGAGATACGCATAGGATCAGAAAAAGGGCAACCAATGAAATTAAAATGTTTGGCACGCTATCATTGGCTGAGACGAGACATGTCATCATCTTCAACCTCCAGACACCCTGCAATGGATATTTTGTAGGATCCTTCAAATGGAAAAATTAGGATCCCAGGCTAGTATCATTGAACTCGTCTCTTCAAGACGATTCTAACACCACCATCGCGCCAAATTTATATAAGGTATGGAGAGAGATATGAATCAAAAACCCAGAAAATAGCGAGCACCTTCAATTTGAGATTTTTCTCTCAATTCTCAATGGATTTAAAAATTGTAAGCAGCATTGGAATCAAGAGAAGGAGTAGAATAGATTAGTGCTTGATTTGGATCCAAATGGTGGAGAATTCTACCTTTTCGAATTTCAAGGAAGAAGCTCTGAAACTGGACTTCTGTAGCTTGAATTATGGCTCGTTTTGATTGGTTTAAGTGTTGGAGAGTTTATATGATGCTTAAGCATGATGAATGCGCAAAGAATTTTGGAAGAGGGAGCTTATATCTCAGAAACTGAATTCAAAAAATATGGGTTCGTGTGAAGTTTTGGCAGGGTGTTTTTGGCTCTCAAAGCTTGAAGAAATGAATGGGGGATGACCCTCTATTTATTGGGAAGTGAATGGGAATGAAAGTTGGAAGAAACAAGGAAGTTTTGAGGGAAATTGAGTGAAGGTCGAAGACGAGTGAAGTGTGACTTCATTTCCATCAAAACTCAACCAAATCTTGCGTTTTGGGGTGCTAATCACTTCTGGCAAGTTTTCTAATCAAGTTTAAATAAAAAATTTGCATAAATATTGTGTTTAGAAGTCACATTATGGATTTCAAAATTCTGACTTGGTGGAAAATTCAGTTTCAAGTTACCAAATTCAAATCCATGACATTTCCAACTCAATGGGTTTTAGGGAATGATTCTTGATGCTTTAGAAAGGTGATTTTACAAGCTTTGCAATTGAAAAAGAATGGAGTTAAATGGCTACTTGAGATGAAAGTTACATTGAGTCAAAGTTGAAGAAAAAGGGTTGACTTTCCATACTTAGAAATATTTCAAATTCTTCTTCAAAAATGACCTATAATCTTTTGCATCCAAACATGGCCTTCCACTTGGAATTTTCTCTTGACCAAAAAGGATGGAATGAAGTAGATCTCTTGAATGACATTTTGAAACCTGAACCACTCAAAATCTCCAAAAATTGAGCAAGTTATGACTTGTTGAAGTTGGCCAAAAATCATGAAATGACCTATAATCTTTTGCATATTTAAGGCAAACTCCATCCATTTTCCCACTTTGCACATAAAATAAGGCATAAAGTTCACATCTTCAAGATTATTATGGAAAAATAATGGACTCAAGGTGATGCAAATTGAATAAGTTATGATCAATTGAAGTTACTTATGTAAAATTGTGGATTCATCTGGATAACTTGTAATCTTTCTTCTTCACCAAGTTTCTTCCACATGAAAACTCCTTGGAACTTTTGAAGTGATTTGTTTATAACCCTTTGAAGAGAAGGATGTCTTTGGAATCATTCAAAAATACCAAAAGATGAGAAAGATATACTCCTTTGAAGTTCAAAACCCTAGCTTCTAGATCAAGATAATGCCTTGAGGAACTTTGACAAGTTTGAACAAACTTCTTTTACCAATATTCTTGATTTGTGAATAGAAGTTGTTGAGGATGATAATTAAGACTCATAGCCACCAAAACCACTTCCATATCTTGAATTTTGAGAGAAATATGCTCTTGTGACCAATAGGAACAAGGCCTTGTCCAAACATGACAACTTCTCCAATCAACCCCTTGTACTTTTGAGTCAAATCTAATAACCTTGAAATGTGATGAACTAAAGCAACCTTGCCATGCCAATTATCCTAAAACCAATCCAATGGTGAGGTTTGAACTTCTCAATCTATATTGACTAGGGCATGGAAATAAACTCATGAACCCATGGAGTAACTTGTTAAATCTCATTGCCCTTTACCTGCATGGATAATAAGCAAGACAAACCAACATTACATTTTATTAGTTAAATGAAGAAAACAAAATAATATTCATGATCACAAAAGGAACATAAGTCAAGGTGCTTGGTAATCCCTCAAAAGGAGCAAAACTCAAAGTAGGGAGGGGAACCAAGAATCCTAGTGTGATCTTGTTGTGAGTGAATCAACATGGTGTGATGAAGGGATCTTAGGGGGAAAAATTGGGGTACAACAACTGCCTTTATTTAAGTTTCTTCTATCTGGAGATACGAAGGTTAAAAATCTTCGTGTTGACGCGATCGAAGATACTTAAATATAAAACAAACTCTATTTTTGGCCCTAAGATACCATGCAAATGCTTATGATCATGAATGCATATGAACAGGACCAAAGAGACGCAAAGATAACACTGGGGATGCAACAATAATAAAGAAACAAAGGAGCAACCCCACCAGGAAAATAAATCATTGGTGGACCAAAAGAACTTAAATAGAGAGGATGGTAGGATGGCCAAAGGACACACCGACTTCTACTGAAGGTGTGGCTACCGATGTTTACTGAAGGAAGAGGGAAAGATAACAAACATCGACTTTCACTGCCAATGGTCTACCAACTTTCACTGAAGGTAGAAAGAGAAAATATCATATCACCATCGTTCACTGGTGATGAACTATCAACATTCACTGAAGATAGCAAAAAGATAATAGACATCGACGTTCACTTCCGATGGCCTACCAACTTTCACCGAAGGTAGAAAGAGAATATATCATATCACCTTCGTTTAATGACTATGAACTATCAAAGTTCACTGAATATAGTAAAATGATAATAAACATCGATGTTCACTGCCGATGGTCTACCAACTTTCCCTGAAGGTAGAAAAAGAATTATATCATATCACCGCCGTTCACTGACGATGAACTACCAACGTTCACTGAGGGTAGCAAAAAGATAACAAATATCGATGTTCACTGCCGATGGTCTACCAACTTTCACCGAAGGTAGAAAGAGAATATATCAAATCACCTCCTTTCAATGACGATGAACTATCAACGTTCACTGAAGATAGCAAAAAGATAATAAACATCGACGTTCACTGCTGATGGTCTACCAACTTTCACTGAAGGTAGAAAGAGAATATATCATATCACCGTCATTCAATGACGATGAACTATCAACGTTCACTGAAGATAGTAAAATGATAATAAACATTGACGTTCGCTTCCAATGGTCTACCAACTTTCACTGAAGGTAGAAAGAGAATATATCATATCACCGCTGTTCACTAATGATGAACTACCAACGTTCACTGAGGGTAGCAAAAAGATAACAAACATCAATGTTCACTGCCGATAGTCTACCAACTTTCACTGAAGGTAGAAAAAGAATTATATCATAGTACCGTCGTTCACTAATGATGAACTACCAACATTCACTGAGGGTAGCAAAAAGATAACAAACATCGACGTTCACTGCCGATGGTCTACCAACTTTCACTGAAGGTAGAAAGAGAATATATCATATCACCGCCGTTCAATGATGATGAACTACTAATGTTCACTGAACATAGCAAAAAGATAACAAGTTTCCCCAAGATTTTGGTGTTTTGCCTAGAACGGGTCTTAACTTCTTCTTTAACCAAGGCATTCTGCCCGGAAAGGATAATACATAAGTTGTCTCAAATAAAGAGACTTGTTGTGATACGGTGGGAGAGAACTGACTGTTTTTGGATATGCTGGTTTGCATTTTGCGTTTTTTTTTGCAAAATGTCGCGGTAAGCAAGAGTCGCCACCGACTTTTATTTTATCCAACAAGGAAAGGAAAAAAGCAGAGAAAAATTCCTTTTTTGAGATATTTCTCGGGTCCGGGGGGTAGATTATAGAAAGGGAAGGTGTTAGCACCCTTTCTATCCGTGGTTACCCATGGGCTCTTAGGTACTTGCTCATATTGTTTTCAAAATTTCTTTCTTTGTGTTTGTGGGTTTGAAAAAGTTTTTATTTGAAAACTTCGATCGTATGAAGTGTTTTCAAAAACTTTGTTCGAAAAGTGTAAGTGTGAAATGTTTTTGTTTTTTTGAAAGAGCAAGTACTTAAGAACCATCTACCTACTCGAAAAATGAATCGTTCTATGCTATCTTCCTTTAGACAATGCTGTCCCACTATGAATGAGTAGGTAGCACCGTCGTTGGAGTTTAAGGGTCAATTCGAATTTAGGGACTTACGGTCACCAAAGCAATGTTAGGACGCCTTAGCGGTAACCCTAATGTCTTAGATCATTTGTTTTGAGGCAACAATATCCGAGGCAACCGTTTCGAGGCGACTATGATCTTTGGACAAGAGGGTGACCTCTAAAGTGACCTATACTTAATGACTGCGTACGAAGGAAACCAAGTGGGGTGTACCCTAAGATTGCGCATGTGCGAGTGTGTCGTTTTCAGTTAATTTTTGTCTCTGTACATGGTAATGGTGATCTAAGTTTATTTTAGGTTAAACATTCATTCTTGTCATGCATTCCTATTATCAAACATCTAACAGTTATGTTTTGCGGAAAATAAATTGCGAAAATTAAATTACAAGGCGTCAGATATTTACATCGCCAAAAGCAACCCTTTGAAATTTAAATGCGGAAAATAAATAAAGCGATAAAATAATTAAATGGTCCTAATTATCTATTACATTCCGGGAACAAATACAATATTGGATAAAAGAAAGTAAATCGCGTGCGGAAATTAAATCGGGTGCAAGTTTAGGGTTTTGACCCTTTTTTGAAAGAAAGTATCTTTTTTTGTTATTTTTGAATTAAGAAAGAAACTATCCTAAATTAATTATTAAATTAATAAATTAATTAATTAATTAATAAAAATAAATATTTTTTGGATTTTTGATATTTAAAGAAAGAAAATAAAATTAATCAATGTTAATAAAAACCTAATTATGTCTAAGTTAATTTTAATTATTTTACGAAAATATGAAAGTTATTCTAATTAAAATTCTAAATCAATTAATTAATGTTTATTAACAAAATTAAAAGTTAGAATTTAATTTGATAAAGAAAATGTTTTGTTGTTTTTTTTTAAGAAAAGAAATTAAGTCCTAAAAATTAAATGCTAAATTAATTATTAAATAAATTAATTAATGAAAAATATTAAATGACATATTTTTGGAGTTTTGTTAATTTAGGAAAGAAAATAAAATGATTAAATTAGTGTTAAAAACCTATTGATTTCTAATTAGTTTTAAATATTTGTAAAAATCATTTAAAGTTATCTAACATTAATATCCTAATTAAATTAATTAATATTTATTAATAAAAAAAAATTCTGAAATTTAATTGGACATAAAATATTTTTGTGATTTTTTCCCTGAAAAGATTAATTATTTGGTTAGTAAAATAAATAAGAAATAATTAAATTGAAAATATAAAAAATAAATAAAGAGTGAGAAATGGGCCTGAAATAGCACTTTTGGGAGGTGTAAAGAGCATTCCTGAGCCCGGATCTTCGAAAGCTTCATGCTATAACTATGGTGTTTTTTGATTCTTGCGTGGTGCCTATGATTCAACCATCCATAATTGTTCTATATAAACTCAAACAAACGTTAGCATACCATAAAATGTGATTAAAATTAGAGATTCGAAATTTAAAATTTTACCAAACTGGTGGGCGTGCTAGGCGTGTGATGGATTGCTCTTGGGCCTTGTAAGACTCATGAGGACTTCAAGAGGATGGTTTGAGGCTTGATGTTAATTGTGAGAGGCCGGAACCTCGAGATATGACTTGCACCAATTCTTTGATTTCTGGAGAGTTTTTTGAAGAGCTTTTAGAGAACTTTTTGAAGAGCTTTTTGAGAGCTTTTTAGAGAGGATTTTCATCCCTTTCAATCTTGTATGGCTCTATATTTATAGATGGGAATGAGGAGACAAGAAAGCATGGAAAGAATCTCCCTCATAATGTTGTGTTTTAAGACCATGATCAAGATTTGAAAAAAAAATGCCATATTTGATGATTCTCCATTATTAAACCTTCCAAATTTGATTTGATTCAATCTTTTTGAACATGATTAGTCTTGATACGAATTTGATGGTGGTGTTATCTGTAAACAAAGCCTAAAAAAATCAAAAAATCAAGAGTTATTAATTATTTGGATTTTTTATGATTTTATTTGATTTAAAATGAATAAATTCAATTAAAAATCAAATTAAATAATAAAAATGAAATATGGGCTCATGGCTGAATCTAGGACACGTGGGAAACTATGCAAGCTCAAATCAAGTGGAAAAGAATGGGCCCATTTGATAAAATTTTAAGTTTTGGGGATAGTTAACTTTTGGTAATTTTGCAAAAAAGTCCAACTTAAACAATGCATAACTTCTTCAATTTTGAACCTTTAGAGGTGTACTTGGACTTTTTAGAAATCTTGAGATGTCCTATAACCAACCCTTTTGGTCTCATCTCATTTTGATGTTTCATTCTCAAGTTATAATCTTTGGCAAAAAAGGTGTTTTTGTTGACTTTCAAAAATGACCTATAATGTCCAAATTCATAACTTCTTATGAGTTCATTTTTTGACCTTGGGGTATGAATATGGATTGTAGGAAATTGCATCCGCTTCAAAATGAGCTTTGGATGGGTCATTTATTAAAAAGGTATGAGAAAGTTATGCTTGGTCAAAGTTGAGTTGACTTTTCCTACAAAACCCTAATTTAGCAACTTTTGAATCTTGATGAATTTTAAGCAATCCTTGATGAATCATGATCAACCCTTGATAAAATTATGAAATATTCTTCAAAATGATAATGTTTCCAAAAAATCTTGAGGTTTGACTGTATTTGGATCACAATTGACTTTTTCCCTAGCACAATCGATTTTTAGACCCTTTGAGCAATTGACTGAGCAAACTTCCTCTGCAAGGCTTGAAACTTGACATGGATGACATTGACAGCATATTAGGACATTGGGGAGCACTTGAGGTCATTTGGACCCAAAGATCTTGTTATAACACAAAACCCTAATTTGGGGTTGACTGCCTTAGGAGATAGCTTGATTGTCCAACTCTTGAGCAATCTTGAGCCACTTGGAGATTTTTCTTGAAATGTTTTGAGAGATATGAGAGGGAAAATTTTGGGGTGCAACAGCTGCCCCTGTTCAATTTTCTTAAACCTGAGGATGTATATTGGCTTTCGTGCCTTTCATGATCCGAAGGTGGAAGATGATTGAACACTAGAGTGCCCAAAAATTTGCACTCGCATGAAGTGGTATCAGCCTTATGATATTCGGAATGGGCTTACAGATGCCATTTGGAGACTGTTGATAGGTGGTCTGGACTTCGACTAGAATAGGAATCAGGGAGATCTTAGCGTCGATCTAACTGAACCAGAGAGGGTCTTGGATTAACTTTGGCTGGATAAGAATCAGAAAAATCTTCGAATCGATTTAGATGAACCAGACAACAGTCTTGGAATATCTTCAACTGGAATACGAATCAGGGAGATCTTAGCGTCGATCTGGCTGAACCAGAGAAGGTCTTGGATTAACTTTGGCAGGATAAGAATTAGAAAAATCTTAGAATCGATTTACTGAACCAGACAAAAGTCTCGGAATATCTTCAACTGGAATACGAATCAGGGAGATCTTAGCATCGATATGACTGAACCAGAGAAGGTCTTGGATTAACTTTGACTGGATAAGAATCAGAAAAATCTTAGGACCGGTTTAACTAAACCAGACAAAAGTCTTGGAATATCTTCAACTGCAATACGAATCAGGGAGATCTTAGCGTCGATCTGACTGAACCAGAGAAGGTGTTGGATTAACTTTTACTGGATAAGAATCAGAAAAATCTTAGGATCGATTTAACTGAACCAGACGAAAGTCTTGGAATATCTTCAACTGGAATACGAATCAGGGAGATCTTAGCGTTGATCTGATTGAACCAGAAAAGGTCTTGGATTAACTTTGACTGGATAAGAATCAGAAAAATCTTAGCATAAATTTAACTGAACCAGACGAAAGTCTTGGAATATCTTCAACTGGAATACGAATCAGGGAGATCTTAGCGTCGATCTAACTGAACCAGAGAAGGTCTTGGATTAACTTTGATTGGATAAGAATCAGAAAAATCTTAGGATAGATTTAACTAAACCAGACAAAAGTCTTGGAATATCTTCAACTGGAATATGAATCAGGGAGATCTTAGCGTCGATCTGACTGAACCAGAGAAGGTCTTGAATTAACTTTGACTGGATAAGAATCAGAAAAATCTTAGGATCGATTTAACTAAACCAGACGAAAGTCTTGGAATATCTTCAACTGGAATACAAATCAGGGAGATCTTAGCATTGATCTGACTGAACCAGAGAAGGTCTTGGATTAACTTTGACTGGATAAGAATAAGAAAAATCTTAGGATCGATTTAACTGAACCAGACGAAAGTCTTGGAATATCTTCAACTGGAATACGAATTAGGGAGATCTTAGCGTCGATCTGACTGAACCAGAGAAGGTCTTGGATTAACTTTGACTAGATAAGAATCAGAAAAATATTAGGATCGATTTAACTGAACCAGACAAAAGTCTTGGAATAGATGTAGTTTTTTATTTTGAGGGGACTGCTAGGTCATATGAGTAGTCAGCGGTGTTTACTGATTCGTCATTCCATGAAACGGTAAAGAGTCAGTCATGTGCAATGTCATGATGTATGAAATGCATGATATATATCAAGCAATGATGCTCTCAACATAAATGAGATTGTATGGTATGATGCGTATATGCATGTATCATGATGTATGGAAATGTAATGTTTTAGCTGGGGAAAATGAATCTCGGACAGCTGCTGGAAACAAGAGTTGAATTCTTCGCTTCCGCTGGGGATGGTGAACGAAGGTGATTGCGAGAATAAACCTGCAGGAGAAGATAACTCCGTTGGGGAATAAACTGATGAGGAGATTACTCTGTGGGGAAGAGATGCTCTGTTGAGGATTCCACTGATAAATTTCGTCGGGATGAATTATCGTTGCTGGTGATATTGAATCCTATTGGAGATTGAATTCTTGTTTGTGAAAGGAAAGAAATCCGCTGCGGATGATCTTCGGTTGCGACTTCTCTGGGAATAACCTTTTAGACTCTTATGGGGATAATCTTTTGAGTTCTGCTGGGTATGATCCTTTGAATTCGGATGGGGAGATTTATTTTTGTACTCCGTTGGGGATAAACTTCCAGAGTCTACTGGGGATGATTCTCCCAACTCCGTTGGGGAAGCTTTTTCAGACCGCGCTGGGAAAATGTTAACTCCACTGGGGATATCTTGTACCCTGTCGGGGAGCACTCTTATATTCCGTTGGGGAATATTAAGATTGCTGGGGATATCAAGCCTTTTCAGTGTTGATGGTAGATAAACTCTGCTTGGGGAGAATATTACCGACTTATTCACAGTTGCAAGCTGGGGAGAGCTATCTTTACTGTCCTACTCTGCAGGGAATGAATGTTATTGGGACGCGTGCTAAGGATATGACAATGGCTTGCATCGAGACTTTTTTTTGCCCCTGTTTCTGCGTGAGAAGGTGCCTGTAGAGGCCCTGTGGATCGAGTATTATCCCCACCTATGAGGTGCTTGGTATCTTTTGGTCAAAATGACAAGTCTTCTTCTGGTAGGCCAGTGACGAGATGATGAGACATAGTCGTACGCTTTGATCCCTAATATTTGCCTAGACCGCCCTTTCGGGTTTTCAGTCCACCGGGATACCCTTTTTTGTCCAAGCCGCCTTTTCAGGTTTTCGACTTGCCGGGTGTACAATTTTCATTCTCATCCATAATTTTTGCCCGAACCCTTTTGGTTCACCGGGAAGCCCTTATTTTTTCCTAGGCCAGTCAACCTAGCGGGTCTTTGATTATGTGTAGTACTTTTTTGACTATGTCCACGCTCTTAGAGTGTAGGGAGTTGTCCCTGTCAATAGTGTCGTGTTGCCATACTACCAGAAGATGTTTGATCATGCAAGATTCGTTGCTGGAATTTATGTCCAATGCCCCAAGTGGTTCAGATGGAGATTTGCCCCTGGCTATTTGGCATTTTGAGAGATTCCTTGAATCTTGACTTAACTGCCCAGATGATAGACAATGCTCATGCCGTGCCCCTTGGTTGGAGGTGTTTTTTTTCACTTGAGGTGACCCTTTTATTGAAAAGGTTTTTTGTTCACTAGATATTCGTCGTGCGAATTTCTCTGCTGTTTGAACAAATAGTCATATGCAAACAATGTTATTTTAAGAATGCAAAGCTTATGTCTGTCTTGAAGTTTTTGAAAATGCATTTTTTCAGTAAGATAGGAAAATTTTGTAAAATGTGACGTCAACTCAGGATTTACAACAAGCCCTACAGTAGTCAGGATATCTTTTGTAACAGTATGCTTTCGGACTAACACATGCTTCAGTTAGGACTTTTTAAGGGTTATAACGTGGCCTGGTTCACGGTTTAAAAAACAAAGGCTCAAATTTTATTTGTACCCACCCGTTCTTCGTGATGTTCTTCGATCCTAAACTCAGCTAATCGTGCATTAGATCTTGTTTGAGTATTTGCTCTGATATACCAGTGATGGTTCAGATACTGGAAATTTATTTTGAACAGTCAGTCATTTTGTTGAGAGTTTGCAGGATCTCTTCCTTTTTAGTTTTTATTATCCCTGTTTTTTGCATGAACTGTTTCTTTTTGTAATTACAGTCAGCGGGATGCCCCAGTTTTTCTTAAGTCTCCTTCACAGGTTTTGACTTATTGGGCTTTTATTTTGAGAGATATTGACTGCTTGTCCTTACGATTACACGGAACCAACACCTTCTTTTGTTTCGGAAGGACTTCTTTGATGTCATTCATTGTGCACCTGGATCAACTGAGAAAACTACCCTGCCCCAGGTTATAATTAAGGATTTTAATTTGTGAAAAGAAAAACTCCAACTTCTTTGGCTCAAAGGGGTTGACTAGGGATTATCTTCCTTATAACTCCACTGTTTAGGATTTGAAACAATGCCTGTACCTCATCAGCGGGGTCTGTTCAAAAGCATATTGTAGAGATTTTGATATCATTTTCGTCATCCTCCCTCTAAAGGCTTAGAATTTTTTAATCGAGAGTTGATCATCACAAAAAATTAAAGCAATTTGAATATAGTGAAATATGAATGGATCGATTCAAAACTGACATATGCAATGCATTGATAAAGTAATAAAGTTTGACATGAATAAATGTTTGAACAATCAAAAGAAAATTACAACTTGAAAATTCTAATGAACAAAAAGTCTTCTCGTGTCAGTACTTATCACTTCAAATGGTGAACCTTGGGGGATGGCAAAAGAATTCAATCTGACCATCTTGTGTGAGTTCCAATGCTCCTTCGTCAATCAGGTCTTGAATTTTGTTTCTCAACGCCCAACAGCTGTTAGTATCATGCCCCGGGCTGTTGGAGTGATATGCACACCTTGCATCAGGATTGTACCTTGAGGAGGCTATGTTGGGATTCTTAGGAGGGTCCCTTAACGTCACCAGATTCAATCTCAATAGGTGTTGTAAAGCCTGAGACAACGACATGTTGAGCTTGGTAAATTTCCTCTTGGGCATATTTGGCTTACTCTGATCAACCCGTTGTTTATGGCAAGGTTGTTGTTGGACCCTTGAGGTAGTAGCAACTTGGAGAGGTCTATTCTTCATCAAACCAAACCTTTGACTTCTCAGAAGTTGATTAATGACTTGGTCCCCGACCTTGACTGTTTGCTTCATGTTGTTGTATTTGTCTTGATGAAGCTGGCTGATAATGGTTCTCAATTCTTCTTGTTCCCTGGTTAGGCCTTGGATAAGAGCCATTTGCCCCAGCATTTGGGTTCTCATTGCATCTACCTCAGCTTGCAGATGTTTCAGCCGTTCGTCCTTATTGTCTTCAGGACTTTTCTTGACCAAGTTTCCAACGAGGAGTGTTTTCAACTCTCCCTGCCCCTTGGATAGGTTTAGGAAGATTTCTCTGAACTGGGTTTCTCGAATTTGAAGATCTCTGTTGTCTTGTTGGAAATCCATTGCTGAAATAAACAGCGAGAACATGAGAGACCTGTACTGGAAGACCTGTTATGTAATGATATGTATGATATATGTATGCAATGTTTTCAAGGATCTCGCGGGGTAAACAAGAAGCTGTTAGAATTTGAATCTTGTAGCTTTGATTGAAGGAACTTCGTATCGTTGAGAATATTTCTTCAAGAGTCAAGCTCACCATATCGAGTGGGTCATAGCCCCTGACTCAAGTTATCGTGTTTTGATTTCTAGACAACCTTGGCTAGAGGAAAATAAATCCCCTTTGCCCCTTGCTAGACATTTGATTTACCATAACCTGCATCACAAACCCTTGAGATCCTTGAAATGGTTAAGGAAATGTTAAGGCATGATGTTATGATGTGTATGCTATGCGTTTAAGAAAAAGTGTGAAGTGATGTAAGTAAACCCTGTAATAAATCTAAATTATTGGATAAGGACTGTAAACAAAACCTGCAAGGAACTCATGTTGTCAGATAACAAGAATGTGCAAGTAGTTCAAGTTTGAAGGCACACAAGTCACACAAACAACCTTAAGTTTAGGCTGGCATGGAGTTTAGGTATTACCCTCTTTCAGTTTAGTTTGTTCAACATGTCCTAGAAATAGTAACTGGTTTCTAGAGGATCTCAATATCACTGACTACCGTCGATCGGTCATAATTCTCGTTTAGCAACCTTTTCTTGCATCTGGAATCATCGCGAGAGTTTAGTCTCAATGAGTGTAGCATACTGCTACTGTTCTATGGCCAAGTTGGTCAATTTAAAGGTTCTAAGGTTAGTTGGTGCTTAATGACCCCTTAGCAGACCCATATTCTCCCCGTTGCGCCACAAGGGATATTGTTACAAACTAAAGTGCCACACCAACGTAGCTACTGCTTCAACCGTATCGGTCTACGCCATACAGTTCCCTCACAGTTTATTGCTACTTACCTAAAGGGTATCCCTCAGATCCGGGTTAGGATCTATAGTAACTCCGATTCAACCCACAAAGATAAAGCATACAAGTCAAGCGATTGAAAACATTATGAACTATTCCTAAGGTACACCCCACTTATAAGCGTCTCCAGCAGAGTCGCCAGTTCTGTGATACGGTGGGAGAGAACTGACTGTTTTTCGATATGTTGGTTTGTGTTTTGCGTTTGTTTTCACAAAATGTCGCGGTAGGCAAGAGTCGCCACCGAATTTTATTTTATCCAACAAGGAAAGGAAAAAAGCACAGAAAAATTCCTTTTTTGAGATATTTCTAGGGTTCGGGGGGTAGATTATAGAAAGGGAAGGTGTTAGCACCCTTTCTATCTGTGGTTATCCACGGGCTCTTAGGTACTTGCTCATATTGTTTTCAAAATTGCTTTCTTTGTGTTTGTGGGTTTGAAAAAGTTTTTATTTGAAAACTTCGATCGTATGAAGTGTTTTGAAAAACTTTGTTCGTAAAGTGTAAGTGTGAAATGTTTTTGTTTTTTTGAAAGAGCAAGTACTTAAGAACCATCTACCTACTCGAAAAAGAAATCGTTCTATGATATCTTCCTTTAGACAATGCTATCCCACTATGAATGAGTAGGTAGCACGGTCGTTGGAGTTTAAGGGTCAATTCGAATTTAGGGACTTACGGTCACCAAAGCAATGTTAGGACGCCTTAGCAGTAACCCTAATGTCTTAGATCATTTGTTTTGAGGCAACAATATCCGAGGCAACCGTATCGAGGCGACTATGATCTTTGGACAAGAGGGCAACCTCTAAAGTGACCTATACTTAATGACTGCGTACGAAGGCAACCAAGTGGGGTGTACCCTAAGAGTGCGCATGTGCGAGTGTGTCGTTTTCAGTTAATTTTTGTCTCTTTACATGTTAATGGTGATCTAACTTGATTTTAGGTTAAACATTCATTCTTGTCATGCATTCCTATTATCAAACATCTAACAGTTATGTTTTACGGAAAATAAATTGCGAAAATTAAATTACAAGGCGTCAGGTATTTACATCGCCAAAAGCAACCCTTTGAAATTTAAATGCAGAAAAATAAATAAAGCGATAAAATAATTAAATGGTCCTAATTATCTATTACATTCTGGGAACAAATACAATATTGGATAAAAGAAAGTTAATCGCATGCGGAAATTAAATCGGGTGCAAGTTTAGGGTTTTGACCCTTTTTTGAAAGAAAGCATCTTTTTTTGTTATTTTTGAATTAAGAAAGAAACTATCCTAAATTAATTATTAAATTAATAAATAAATTAATTAATGAAAATAAATATTTTTTGGATTTTTGATATTTAAAGAAAGAAAATAAAATTAATCAATGTTAATAAAAACCTAATTATGTCTAAGTTAATTTTAATTATTTTACGAAAATGTGAAAGTTATTCTAATTAAAATTCTAAATCAATTAATTAATGTTTATTAACAAAAATAAAAGTTAGAATTTAATTTGATAAAGAAAATGTTTTGTTATTTTTTTTTTAAGAAGAGAAATTAAGTCCTAAAAATTAAATGCTAAATTAATTATTAAATAAATTAATTAATGAAAAATATTAAATGACATATTTTTGGAGTTTTGTTAATTTAGGAAAGAAAATAAAATGATTAAATTAGTGTTAAAAACCTATTTATTTCTAATTAGTTTTAAATATTTGTAAAAATCATTTATAGTTATCTAACATTAATATCCTAATTAAATTAATTAATATTTATTAATAAAAAATAAAATTCTGAAATTTAGTTGGACATAAAATATTTTTGTGATTTTTTCGGTGAAAAGAAGATTAATTATTTGGTTATTAAAATAAATAAGAAATAAATAAATTGAAAATATAAATAAAAAAATAAAGAGTGAGAAATGGGCCTGAAACAGCATTTTTGGGAGGTGTAAAGAGCATTCCTGAGCCCGGATCTTCGAAAGCTTCATGCTCTAACTATGGTGTTTTTTTATTCTTGCGTGGTACCTATGATTCAACCATCCATAACTGTTCTATATAAACTCAAACAAACGTTAGCATACCATAAAATGTGATTAAAATTAGAGATTCGAAATTTAAAATTTTACCAAACCGGTGGGCGTGCTAGGCGTGTGATGGATTGCTCTTGGGCCTTGTAAGACTCATGAGGACTTAAAGTGGATGGTTTGAGGCTTGATGTCAATTGCGAGAGGCCGGAACCTCGAGATATGACTTGCACCAATTCTTTGATTTCTAGAGAGCTTTTTGAAGAGTTTTTAGAGAACCTTTTGAAGAGCTTTTTGAGAGATTTTAGAGAGGATTTTTGTCCCTTTCAAGCTTGTATGGCTCTATATTTATAGAGGGGAATAAGGAGACAAGAAAGCATGGAAAGAATCTCCCTCATAATGTTGTGTTTTAAGACCATGATCAAGATTTGAAAAAAATGCCATATTTGATGATTCTCCATTATTAAACCTTCCAAATTTGATTTGATTCAATCTTTTTGCACATGATTAGTCTTGATACGAATTTGATGGTGGTGCTAGCTGTAAACAAAGCCTAAAACAATCAAAAAATCAAGAGTTATTAATTATTTGGATTTTCTATGATTTTATTTGATTTAAAATGAATAAATTCAATTAAAAATCAAATTAAATAATAAAAATGAAATATGGGCTCATGGCTGAAGCTAGGACACGTGGGAAACTATGCAAGCTCAAATCAAGTGGAAACGAATGGGCCCATTTGACAAAATTTTAAGTTTTGGGGATAGTTGACTTTTAGTAATTTTGCAAAAAAGTCCAAGTTCAATAATGCATAACTTCTTCAATTTTGAACTTTTGGAGGTGTACTTGGACTTTTTATAAATCTTGAGATGTCCTCTAACAACCATTTTGGTCTCATCTCATTTTTATGTTTCATTCTCAAGTTATAAGTTTTGGAAAAAAAGGTGTTTTTGTTGACTTTCAAAAATGACCTATAATGTCCAAATTCATAAATTCTTGTGAGTGTATTCTTTGATATTTGGGTATGAATATGGATTGTAGTAAATTGCATCCTATTCAAAATGAGCTTTGGATGGGTCATTTCTCATAAATTATGAGAAAGTTATGCTTGGTCAAAATTTGAGTTGACTTTTCCTACAAAACCCTAATTTAGCAACTTTTGAATCTTGATGAATTTTAAGCAATCCTTGATGAATCATGATCAACCCTTGATAAAATGATGAAATATCCTTCAAAATGAGAATGTTGCCAAAAAATCTTGTGGTTTGACTGTATTTGGGTCACAATTGACTTTTGCCCTAGCACAATCGATTTTTGGACCCTTTGAGCAATTGACTGAGCAAACTTCCTCTGCAAGGCTTGAAACTTGGCATGGATGTCATTGACAACATATTATTACATTGGGGAGAACTTGAGGTCATTTGTACCCAAAGATCTTGATGTAACACAAAACCCTAATTTGGGGTTGACTGCCTTAGGAGATAGCTTGACTGTCCAACTCTTGAGCAATCTTGAGCCACTTGGAGATTTTTCTTGCAATGTTTTGAGAGATATGAGAGGGCAAATTTTGGGTTGCAAAACTTTCTATTTATGGTCACGGAGGATTTTAAAAGGAAATGACTTTTTTGGGGCAAGAGGTATGACTTCATGGGGAGAGGCCATGATGTTCTTGCTGAGGGGATAAAGTCTTCTTGTGCAAAATAAATGCACCAACCAAAGCTTGGAGTTTTTCAGGATTCCAAAGTGAATAGCATTGCCATGGAACCACAGGTCCAAATCAGAAATAAACTGGAATGAAACAGTCAACCTGAATTTATCCTTTGAGAAATAAACTCAAGAGGGAAAACCAAATCCGTCCAAACAAGGAATTGTACCGGAAGACTAAGGAAGAAATCTTCTATGAGGAACAACTCAGTAGGGAAATTGAATGAATGTATGTTTTATGCTTAAGACCAAAGCTCTAATGAAAAGAGGGTAACTTATCTCTACAAAACAGGGTAATATGTCAACAAAAATATTAACAAATGTCAATGAATAATGATTTGTCAATTTTAGCTATGCATGATGCATGTATGAATGTGTGAGTGTTATCGTGTGCATGCTAACAAAATAGATACACAACATGGGGAACAACCAGGAAAAATTGCCTCGAGCACTAACAACACTCGGCTAAGCTTCAACCAAGATGATCATTCCAAGAAAGGTAAAGGCCAATTGCGGAAACCAAACCTACTGCCTTCTTTTAACTTTATTGAGGAGAAACATAATCCGGAGGTAGATAAATCAAATAGATACTGAGGTAGAACATCCTTCTTCAGGCTTCATCGGGGAAACCAGTGTTTTTTCAAAAGTAACATGCCTACGGGAGATTGCAAGACCAGTCTCAAATAAAGAAGACTGACACCGAAACAATCAAACTTCGCTGGGGAATTCAAGCCTACTTCACTGGAGAAAAATGCGAATTGAAACTTCACATTATGAAAACTCAAAAAAGAGGAGAAATAAATCCAAACTTGACCGAGGATACCGGAACCATAAACCCAATACGGCAAAAACAACCCGAGTAGACCTTCCCGAGGGGAACAAAAACTTCTCAAAACAACCGGAGTTTGTCCATTCCTGGGATCACCATTTTTTTTGTCATTGTTTCATCACAAATCTCAAAGTAAAAGTAAATTGTAAAAATCTTTTTTTTTGAAGAATTAATTTTGTTATTTAATCTCTCTTTTTGCTTTGAAAGTTATTATCAGTAATAAATGGAGTCTTTGCTAGCTAAATAACATAGGAAATACAAAGAATTGGGTAAAAGCTCGACTTTCATTAATAAAATGGTAGTCTGCAAATGGTGATACTCCATAGATGATTACAAAGTTTGGGAAATGGTAATATATAATGGAAAAGATACATTGAGATACAATGACCACTATCCCCCCTAACAACTTTTGAAATCCTGAGCAGCAGCTTTTGTTGAAGTATGGTGAGGATCCGAGAAGATTGTTGCTTCAACGATCAAGTCTTGTCTAACGTAGTTACTTGCTAAGAAAATCCATAACTTTTTCCTAAGCTTCCCTTGTTGGTTTTCAACTTAGCGGGAAATTTATTCTGTTTATGTCTCTAATTTTTGCCTAGACCGCCCTTTCGGGTTTTCGGCCTACTGAGACGCTCCTTTTTTGCCTAAGCCTCCCTTTTGGGTTTTTAACTTAGCGAGCGGTTCTTTTATTTCTTTAGGCGAAGTATTTCTTGACTGCATTAACATTCATGGGACGTGGGAACTCCTCGCCATCCATAGTTTCAAGAATTAATGCACCTCCAGAGAAGGCTTTCTTGATAATGTATGGGCCTTCAAAATTTGGAGTCCACTTTCCCCTAGAATCAGTGTTGAAAAACATGATCTTCCTGAGCACGAGGTCGCCTTCTCTGAATTCACGAGGTTTGAACTTTTTATCAAAATCTTTCTTCATTCTTTTTTGATATAACTGTCCATGACACAAGACTGTCATTCTCTTCTCCTCAATCAAATTCAATTGGTCAAACCTGTTCTGGACCCATTCAGCCTACGTCAACTTGGTTTCCATTATCACACGCAACAAGGGAATCTCTACCTCGACTGGGAGTACAGCTTCCATTCCATACACTAAGGAGAATGGGGTTGCTCCTGTTGAAGTGCAGACAGATGTTCGATATCCATGCAAAGCAAAAGGGAGCATTTCATGCCAATCCTTATAAGTAACAACCATTTTCTGGATAATTCTCTTGATATTCTTATTAGTAGCTTCAAAAGCCCCATTCATATTTGGTCTGTATGGAGATGAATTGTGATGGACAATCTTGAATTCTTCACAAAGTTCTGTCATCATCTTGTTGTTCAAATTCGAGCCATTGTCAGTGATGATTCTGCTCGACACACCATACCGGCATATAAGATTATTCTTAATGAAGCGCACAACCACCTGCTTAGTAACATTGGCATATGAAGCAGCCTCCACCCACTTGGTGAAGTAATCAATTGCTACTAAGATAAAATGGTTCCCATTCTAAGCTTTGGGTTCTATCATCCCAATCATGTCAATACCCCACATAGAGAAAGGCCATGGGGAGGAAATCACATTGAGAAGTGTTGGAGGCACATGGACCTTGTCTGCATAAATCTGGCATTTATGACACATCTTTGCAAATTTGTAACAGTCAGACTCCATTGTCAGCCAATAATAACCTGCCCTTATCATCTTTTTAGCCATCGAATGTCCATTGGCATGAGTGCCAAATGAACCTTCATAAATCTCATGCATCAACATGTCTACTTCGTGTCTATCCAAGCATCTGAGCAAGACCATGTCATAATTTCTCTTTTACAACACATTTTCACTGAGTAAGAAACTGACTGGCAATCTTCTCAATGTCTTTCTATCTTTCTTCGACGCACCATTCAGGTATTCTTGAGTTTGAAGAAAATTCTTGATATCATAATACCAAGGTTTTTCATCTGCTACCTCCTCTATTTTAAACACATGAGCAGGCCTATCCAAATGTTGAACCATAATTTAGGGTATATCATTCCAAGTATTCACTTGGTACATAGAATCCAGAGTTGCCAGAGCATCCACCATTTGATTTTCATCTCTAGGGATGTGATGGAATTCAACTTTATTGAAGAATGGTAATAGTCTTCTAGCTTAATCTTTGTAAGGGATCAAGCCAGGGTGACGAGTATCCCATTCTCCTTTAATCTGATTTATTACCAAAGCTGAATCACCATACACATCGAGAATTTTGATTCTGAGATCAATAGCTTCCTCGAGACCCATGATACAAGCCTCATATTCTTCCATATTATTAGTAGTACAATTTAATGTTAACCTTGCAGTAAAAGGAATGTGTGATCCATGAGGAGTGACAATCACAACACCAATTCCTTTACCATAAGCATTCACAGCTCCATCAAATATCATACTCCAACGAGATTCAGGTCAGGACCTTCCTCAGGTAATGGTTCATCACAATCCTTCACTTTCAGGAACATCACATCCTCATTAGGGAATTCATATCCTGCAGACTGGTGATCTTCCACTAGTTGGTGAGAAAGATAATCTGCCAATACGCTACTTTTAATAGCCTTTTGAGTGCGGTATTCAATATCATATTCAGATAACAACATCTACCAGCGGGCAATTCTCCCAGTAAGAGCAGGCTTTTCAAAAATGTACTTGATTGGATCCATTTTGGAGATTAACCAAATGGTGTAATTCAACATATAATGTCGCAAACGCTTTGTCGCCCAGGCCAAAGCACAATATGTTTTTTCCAGCATGGAATACTGTGAGTCACAATCAGTGAATTTTTTACTGAGATAATAGATGGTAAACTCCTTCTTCCTTGTTTCATCATGTTGTCCCAGAATACAACCCATGGATTTATCTAACACTATCAGATACATAATCAACGATCTTCCTTCTACGGGAGGGAGTAAGATAGGAGGTTCAAGCAGATATTCTTTAATACTCTTAAATGCCCTTTGACAGTCATTCGTCCATACACAACCTTGATATTTATTTAACAACTTAAAGATCGGTTCACATGTTGCAGTCATGTGGGAAATGAATCTGGAAATATAATTCAAACGCCCGAGGAAACCTCTGACTTGCTTTTCAGTTCTTGGTGCTGGAATTTCTTGAATTGCTTTGACTTTATCAGGGTCAAATTCAATTCCTTTCTGGCTAGCAATGAAATCCAACAAATTCCCCGATCGAACACCGAAGGTGCATTTATTTGGATTTAAGCGGAGACGATACTTCCTCAAACGCTGAAACAACTTCAACAAATCTTCTATATGCCCTTCTTCAGTCTGGGATTTGGCAATCATATGATCAACATATACTTCAATTTCCTTGTGCATCATATCATGGAATAGGGTTGTCATAGCCCTCTGGTACGTTGCACCAACGTTCTTCAACCCGAAGGGCATCACTTTGTAATAGAATGTTCTCCAGGGTGTGATAAACGTTGTTTTTTCCATGCCCTCTGGAGCCATTCTTATTTGATTATACCCGGAAAATCCGTCCATGAACAAGAATACTTTGAACTTTGTTGTGCTATCCACTAACATGTCGATGTGAGGCATGGAAAATCATATTTTGGACTAGCTTTATTTAGATCTCGGTAATCTACGCACATGCGGACCTTTCTGTCTTTTTTCGATACTGGGACAATATTGGAAATCCATTGAGGATACACTGATGTCACAAGAAAACCAACATTAATCTGCTTTAGAACCTCCTCTTTGATCTTTACTGCCATATCTGGGTGAGTTCTTCTCAACTTTTGTTTAATTGGCAGACACTCTGGCTTCAACGGCAAATGGTGCTCGACAATATTTGTATTTAGACTAGGCATATCTTGGTAAGACCAAGCCAAAATATCCACATACTCTTTCAACAGCTCAATCAACCTGCTCTTCATATCAGGATGCAACGATGCTCCAATCTTGACTTCCTTCAGATCTTCTTCTGAACCCAAATTGATCACTTCCAAAGGATCTTTATACAGTTGAATGGTATTTTCCTCGTGCTCAAGCAACCGTGAGACCTCTTCTGGAATATCGTCATAATCTTCTTCTTTAGCCCCAAACACAGGACATTCAAATTTGGGAGAGGGTGCAGGGTCATTGTATTCAACGGGTCTTTTAATTAATCTGCACATATGATTTGTGATTGCATTTAGAAACGGACACATATAACAAGTGATCATGCAGATTGAATTTCAGCTATTATTTATTTTGAAAGGTTTTTTTTTATTACCATTTTCCAAGGAAAAGCAGAAAAATAAAGACATAATTTGGGAAATAAAGACAACTTTTATTACTGATCTTAATAGTCACAACAAACAGATAAGCCCTACAACATTAATACTTCCACCTTGGGCAAAGTGAAAGCCTTTCAAGAAAAAAAAAAGATTAATCAAATCAAATTATTTTGAAACATGTATGCAAGAGGGAACATCAATGGTGACCCAGTTATGAACCCTGACTTCATGCGTCACATAATTTGGCATTTCCTGCTCTGCTACATCCTCCTCAACAGCATTAATTCCATAATCAGTTGGATGGAGGTAACCTCCGCTGCGGAAAACATCATGATAGCTGCTCATAGTAGACTTTGACTTCAAACTTTCACCTTTGCCATTCTTCGAAGAGAAACCCGAGCCAATTCTGTTCTTGTTCACGGGTGGATCAACAATTCATCCCCAAACTGCACTAGGACCATTGCGCACAACCTGTTGCGCATCCTTTAGTGATACCATGGAATTCTCATTTCCCCTTATGTTGTCAATAGATAAGGCTTGGAACTGGGTTCCAACAGCAGCTTCATCTGCTTCTACAATACTGAAGGAGGACAAATGAGATATCAACAATTCCTGCTCCCCATTTATGATCACTACTTTCCCTTCATGCACAAACTTTAGCTTCTGATATAAAGTTGAAGTGACAACCCCTGCTTCATGTATCCATGGCCGTCCTAGCAAACAACTATATGCGGGAATAATGTCCATGACCTGGAAGGTTATCTGGAATAAATGTGGTCTTATATGGATAGGTAAGTCCACTTCACCGATGACAGATTTCCTCGACCCATCAAATGCTTTCACAATGATACCACTAGGGCGCATAGGCGTTCCTTGATATTTCAACTTCATAAGGGTACTTCTTGGTATAACATTCAACGCAGATCCATTATCAATTAGAACATTGGATAGTGAATCATTCTTGCAGTTCATAGATATGTGGAGGGCCAGGTTGTGATTCCTCCCTTCATCTGGTAATTCATCATCGTAGAAACTCAAGTTATTACATGATGTAATGTTTCCAATTACGCTGCTGAATTGATCTATTGGCATGTCACTCTCCATAAAAGCTTGGTCCAGTACCCTCATCAAGGATTCTCTATGAGCAGAGGAATTCATTAATAAAGCTAAGATAGATATCTTTGAAGGAGTCTGCAGTAGATGATCTACAATTCTGTAGTTGCTCATCTTAATTATCTTCAAAATATCACCCACTTATTTCTCTAGCGTAGCTCCACTAGTCTCTCCTGTAGTCTTCTTAGGTTCATCATTCTCAGTAATTTTCTTTCCAGCAGCAACATCTCTCCAAACAACCGGCACAAACACACGACCGCTACGGGTCACCCTGCTATTTTCATCTATATTTCCAACATCAGGCATTGGCTGGATGGGAACCTCCACACCGTCCTCCAAGATTGTAGCGGTTTATTTGTAAGGCACAGCCTTATCTGATTTGTAGGGGATAGGACCTGGCAAACTAATTATCAATGGGGTAACAGTTGGCTTGCTATGATACTCCATCTCAAAATGGGTTGGTGCATCGAAACAAGGCACAATGACGTTTACCCCTTCAACACAACCAATCATCAATAAGTCATTTCTGGAAAACAAATCTTCGTCTGAAGAGAAATACTCATCCGCTGAGGCATACTCTTCCTCTAACTCTTCTTCCATTAAACAAACCTCAACCATATCAACTTCATGATAATCATCCCTCTGACCTGTGATCTTGATAGTTCCATTAACAACAACTGAACACCCTTCTTCATGATTGAACATCCTCGGGGGTCTCGACAGCAAACTATGCAAGATCCATATTGGTGTTCCACCTGACCAGCCGTATGGTAGAAGGTAGCATGCAACTGCACGAGATCCTCATTCACATACTCCACATAAAAAATTATGAGTTCACCAGGATATCCAGAAACCATATTTAATTCCTCTTCATACTCTGCCCTAGGCATGATTATATGGATGAGGCCCTCATCCATCATCTCCTGTAAATCAGCTTTTATCTTCTTGCAACTCTGTATGTTTGTACTGCAAATAGCACAACTGGCATGGTCGTGCATATAGTAGCTAAATTCATAAAGGTCTGCGTGCATTTTCACCAAATCTCCTCTAACCAGATTAATGTCAAAAATCCGGAAGTCGCCTGGACAACCGGCCACCATATTTACAGTATTTACTCCCCCATGCTTGGGTAGAGGATTATCTTTCACATTAGGTCCCATGTCCTTGAAAGATAGAACACCATACTTTACCAATTTCTTCAGCTCATTCTTCAAAGGATAACAATTCTCAACATTATGCCCTGGTGCTCCTTGATGAAAAGCACATGTTTGGTCTGCCTTGTAATACCAAGGCAGTGGTGATGGTACGGCGGGAGGTGGTCAGGTTTGGACAAACTTTTTCTGAATCAATGCCGATAGTAACTCTGTATAGCTCATGGGAATAGGGTCATAACTCTCCCTTATCTGATTAGACCCTTGATTCCCCTGCTGGGACGGTCTCTGATAAGCAACGGTAGTCGGAGCGGCATTCATAACAGGAGTAACTAAGGCGACTTGCTGATGACGCTGATAATTCCTTCTAGGAGCGTTTACCCTCCTCTCTTGTATAACAGCATTTGCATCCCCTTCTTTCTTCTTGGCAAACCCATAAGATGGCTTCTTCGCACCTCTAGATCCTTCACTCTTCGTCAAACGGCCTTCTCTTACGGCCTCTTCCAAGTGGATACCCATTCCTACCATCTCAGTAAAGTCACTTGGTGCGCTTGCTACCATCCTTTCGTAGTAGAAAGCACCCAGCGTCTTTAAAAAAATCTTAGTCATCTCCTTCTCTTCCATGGGAGGAATCACTTAGGCAGCTACCTCGCGCCATCTCTGCGCATACTCTTTGAATGATTCCCTGTTTTTCTGAACCATGGCCCTAAGTTAATCACGGTCAGGCACCATGTCAACGTTGTACTTGTATTGTTTGATGAATGCTTCTCTCAAATCATTAAAAGTATGGATATTGGCGCTGTCCAAACTCATATACCACTTCAACGCAGCACCATTCAAACTATCCTTAAAAAAGTGGATCAGCAGACGATGATCATCAGTATGGGTAGACATTCTTCTCATATACATCACCAGGTAAGCAAGAAGGCAAGTGTTGCCATTATACTTCTCAAATTCTGGGACCTTGAACTTAGCAGGTATCTTAACATTTGGGACCAAGCATAGCTCATTCACATTCTGCCCAAATAGATCTTTTCCCCTGAGGGCCTTCATCTCTCTCTGCATCTTGTCAAATTGCTCTTAAAAATCATCCATATCATCATTAACAAACGGAACCATATTCACCGAAGGAGGCGCAGCAGGAGCAACATGCACCACAGGAGGTGCTGGAGTAACAATAGTCTGAACCACTGGAGTATCTTGAGGACCAAGATTGAAACCTTCAGGTGCAAAATTCTCTAGCATTCCCTATGGATAACCTTGAGGCAAGCGATTCTGAACAACAGCCGGAGTAACAGATACGGGAATAGTCGGAGCTTCAGTATTTGCCCTTGTTGGTTGAGGTTGAACACTCGGTGACTGATTCTGAGCAGCCACCAGAGCTTCCATCAGAGTAGTCAAATTGGCTAAACCGGCCTTCAAAGCAAAAACGTCTTCGCGCAGCTCGCGATTCTCCTGTTCTAAGTTGTCCATCTTATTTTTGAAATTAGCCCGAGTGTTGTAGTGATGAGTTAGCTTGCTGAACGAAGTAAAGAAGCTTGGTAAGACACTTGGATATGCATAACAAATGCAAGAAATATGTGCAATATGATGCATGATATGCAATGCACATGACTATTTTTACTTTGTTATTTAATATTTCAAGGGATTTAAAGTTTTATAGACATATTGCAAAGATCAAAGTAATAGCACTTTTGAAATACTGAAAATTTTATTATAATAACTCCAAAATGGATTACAAGTTTCAACGATCCCAAGTACAAGATGAAAATACAATCTAAAATCCTGAGAAAAAAACTGATGGAGATCACTCTATACGCTGGCGCTTCCCTGTGAGCCTGGCAATCTGAGCCTTCAACCTCTGGTTTTCTTCCACATGTCTGATGGCAACCTCCTTTCAATCATCTGAATCAGGAAGTGAGTGATCAACACCTGATTGAGGCTTAGGAGAAAATAAATCCCCATGCCTCTCCATAGACT